>CM023098.1:37984879-38345718 GCA_013103745.1 Gardenia jasminoides
GGCTTTAACGTATTGCACTGCATTTGAAATCAAGCTTTATTGGAAAGAAAAATTTTGATCACATGTAATACCCAAACTCCTAGATTCTTGTTCTGAAGAAATTCGTGATGTATACCTTGGGAAAACAATCACTTATGGACAGCTTACAAGTCAAATCCAACAAGTTTTTAAAATTTGCGATAAGATAAGATGCTTAGGCGGATCGCAAAGATCGAAAGCACAGAGAAGCTGAGACTCGAGTTTCACGGAATGCTTTTAATATTCCCTAGCTGTCATACAAAATGCAAAAGAAGACCCAAACCCTCAACAAAATCATCTCCACAAAACCAAAAAAGAGCCCTACCTTACAAAGCTAGAAAACAACTACCACCAAACAATCAGACTCCAAATACTAGCCAACAACCTTAACTAGCATTACCACCCATTATTTGTCTTTGGATAAACAACCCGACATATAGCTGATCACGAACTAAACAAAAGAATCAGCACATTGGGACTCGGTCGAAAGATAGTAAACCAACTCTCAAACCTCTTCAAGCATAGAAGCTGATTCAACGAAGAAAACAATTGGATCAATCAAACCGAGGATGATGATGTTTCATCTTTATCAACTACCAGTGAGGATAATGATGAAGATGACAAAGAAGGACAAGCCACTATAAATGTCCTAACAAAAGAATAGGATCTCCTACAAGATGCAATCGAGATCATTCCTGACCCTGAAAAGAGAAAGCTCTATCTCAGCAAATTCAAAGAAACCCTAAACAGACCCTCAAATTCCTTCTCCAGCCCATTAGCCAAAGATCCCATACTACTCAATACCTACAACCTGACAGACATCCTAAACAGATTTCCATCCAAACCAGTAAAACCAGCATCAATCCAAGACCTTCAACTTGAAGTTGCCCTTCTTAAAGAAGAAGTAAGAACAATTAAAGCTAAACAAGACCTTGACAACCTTGTCTTACAAAACATTGTCTCTTCTCAGCCCAAATTCCCAAAAGAAGAAGAAATTTCTGATGATGATACAGATTTTCTAAACCTATTATCCAAAAAATCCCATAAGAAGTTCCTAGTACAAATTAAATTAGTTATCCAAAATGACTATATCCTTGAAACAAAAGCCCTATTTGATACCGGAGCAGACCTCAACTGTATTCACGAAGGACTAGTACCTATTGAGTTCTTCGAAGAATCTAATGAGGGACTTCGTGGAGCTAATGGCTCTAAACTCGATGTTCAGTTTAAACTTTCAGACGTAGCCATCCAATTTTCAGAAGTTTCAATCAAAGAAACCTTTCTCCTAACAAAAGACCTTACAAACAATATTTTATTGGGAACACCCTTTATTTCACAGCCCATCCCATATTTAGTTACTCTGTTGAAGCGAACCACCACGCAGTATGGTCCAGATACCTTCTCCTTTTAGCAAAAAATGCCTCTATCAATATTTCTAATCTAACCTGAAAAAATTATTTCAACTTTTATTTTGTTGTGAACATGTTATCCATCGAAGGAAGTTAAACTACCAACCATCCTCAAAACATCGAAGGAAATTCAAACAATCCACAAACCAGAATGTTTTCTTATACAAAACTCAAGGATGATGCAGTCTCACATCTAAGGATAGATCATTACTCCTACCAACAAAACAGGAAAACAGGATCCGTGAATCACGGTAATTTCATACTTTGATTACAACAACCGATAACAAATTGCTTTACCTTCGACAAACACTGTGTTCTCTAAGATCTTCAAACTTAGTTCCAAGCCTGAAGGAGCAATGCTTTATGAAGATGAGAAATGTCCAAAGGTACATTATCAATAGACATTTACTCAAGGAATGGGGCACAGATACTTCACATTATGATGAATGGATCCAAGAAACCCTAAAAGAAATCACTGCAACAACCTGTTAGAGCAAAAACCAAACATAACCCAACCAGGGTATAAATCTGTCCAAACAAGGAAGAACCAACCAAATGAAACAAACCAATCTTCAGCAAAACAAAGAAGACTCTGAAAACGATCATTGCTGGCTCAGCCGACTGACCAATTCTCAAAACAAGCTTCAAAATTAATCAAAAAATGAATTTCTTAAAATCACTGTAGCATCGGAAGTTAATCGCGGCAAACATCGGCAGCAAAATCAGTACTATACACCAGATAGTGATCATGTAGCACAGAAAGCAACAGAGTAATCGTGAGCAAGTATCAGGCAACCAAAAAAATTTTGCTATAAATACCCCTCAAACTCACCTCTTCAAACACACCATTTTTCTTCAACTCTTTCTCTCTCTAGCTGAAAGAAAACTCTCCTCTCTCTCTCTAAACATCATTAGCATTATTAGGCTTAGTTTGGAATCAAACTTCGATCAAGACTTTGGTCAAGCTTCAATCTTGCAAGTCTTCTAGCTTTCAATAAACATTTTTATTCAGTTATTATTCTGTCCATGGCTGGTTAAATCCACCTACATACATTCTTGTTTATTTACTTACTTCGTTTATGTTTATTTATTCTTATTCGTCATCCGGATACGTATTGCTTATACCGTCCTCTAATCTCATAGTATATGTGTCCGTCTTCAAATCGAGACTTCCTTTACTCTACTTCTTTTACTTTCTCCGCTTAGGGCTCTCCCCAACCCCACCTCAGATATATATATATATATATATATATATAGTTAAATGAATTAGAAATCGAAAACAGAATTCCATTTTTGTATTCGAAAAATGAAATCGAATTCGGAAGTTTTGAATTCAAAAATCCTATATTTGAATTCATACTAATTTCGCCCTAATCGAAACTGGAAATTTGATTTGGCTTCCATTTTACTATTTTTTGAATTCGAATTTCTGAAATAAATTCGAAATCGGTCGGCAGAATTGGTAAATTTCGTTTTTGCACACTCCTAAATGAAATAAACAATTAATTCACACATCCTAATCAAGAAATTAATCTTGGCACCGGTACACACAATTGATCATAGATACCTAAAATAATTCATATGTTCGCAAATAAACTGGTTATAGCAATCTGACAACCACCAATCTGTCCTTAATTATTTGGTAGTCTAGAAACGCTCTTAAACTACTCTATTGTAAAATAGATAACCCTAGAGATGCTCATAGGATTTAATCTATTCACAACTTTAGGAATTAGAGAGACCCAATTCTAGTTAACAAACACACATGCGAGTTCATTCAAACTAGATTAATTATTGCCACAACACAGAATAGACCACTTGCGAGATGATGTAATTGTGCCATTTGCCACTAATTTTAAGAGATTAAAAGTGACGCACCAACGTCTTAATTGATAGTATATTATTCAAACAATTGAACAATTGGCCATATTAATCCAATCAATCCAAATAATAATAACCCATTAAAACAAAGAATAATTAAATACCCATGAATGCAGAATTTAAAATAGAGCAATTAAAAAGATCTTACAATTGTCGTGCAATCGAGTCTTGATTATTCCTCAACTAGGATGATAGTTTAGCCTCGCCTTATGACGACGATGCAATCCGAGGCTTTCATATAATTCGGACGAATAAAAAATCAACTAAGCTTTGCAATGGAAAATATCCTACTATTATGAACAATCCCTGGAATTGAAAGAAAACACAAGTTCTGGTCTACTGCTTGCGACGGCGGGGAAAAAGATGAAAACTACTACAAGAGTACTTCGCAAAAAGACATCTCCCCAAGAAAGAAAGGAGATCCTATCTATTAGTCCCTAGTTGCCGGCCCTTGCGGAAACAAAAAGGTACTCATCTAAATGTGATTCGGGAATGTTCAGAATTAGGAAAACCGAATTGGACTCCTATTAAAATTCCTTCCCTTTACCAATCACACGTTACATGTATAAGGAATATCTTCCCTTCTTTTACCCCCAATTTGTTTCCAAATTCTTCTCTGAAGAAGACATTTCCTATTTAGACACAACTTCCAAGCACGCCAAAAAGTAGCAGCAAGTGTCCAGGATTTAGGCCTCGTTTGATAACTCAATTTAGCACTTAAACTTAATGGATTCAGATCTTAACATGTTCAGATGCGTTTGATAAATGAAAATAGAACATCTGAATTAATTAAGTGACACTGAATCTTTTAGGTAAAACTTGTTCCAAAATTAAGTGATAAGCTATTCACTTATCACTAAATGCGATATATATTCAAATATATTAGATTTAGTACTAAAAAATTCAATCATTTAATGGATTCATACTTTAGATTTCAGATTTCAAACTTCAGTTTTCAGACTTCAGTTATATCAAACGCACCCTTAGCTTTGGGAGTTCATTTCTTCAAGCCTTGCTCTGCGCTCTCTAGCGTGGGCATGCTCTGGAATGAAAAGTCTTCTAGAATTTGTCGTTAAATACCACTTTTAACACCAATGGCCTACAATTGACACAAAAACCAATTATGAATAGAAACACAATACTTTGCACAATAAATGGTTGAAAATTAAGCCCAAATACCCACAATTAAAATGTACAATTGTCTCACTGTCAGGAACAACTTTATTATAAAAACTGACCAACAGAGTTTGAAATATTTGCTAGACCAAAGAGTGACTACTCCTTTACAACAGAAGTGGCTTACGAAACTACGTGGCCTTACCTATGGGATCCATTACAAAAGGGGAGTGGAAAATGTGGTTGCTAATGCACTTTCTAGGAGGGATAATGATGAGAAGGGGGAAAGTTTATCTTTCACCACTATGACTCCACTATGGATTCAAGAAGTTACAGAGAGTTATGGGGAAAATGATCAGGCACAGCACATCATCACTGAATTGCTATTGAACCCTCATAAAACTTATGACTACAGCTACATTGGAGGTATATTGAAGTATAAAGGAAGGCTATATATTGGGGCAAGTGAATGAATCCAACAGAAATTAATACAAGCTATTCACTCTTCTCTCCTAGGAGGGCATTTAGGGATGAGAGCAAGCTATCTGAGAGCCAAGCAGATAGTATATTAGCCAAGAATGCAAAAACAAATCAAGGAAGAGGTGATGCAATGTGATGTGTGCAGGAAGTGCAAAGATGAACATGTGGCCTATCCTGGGCCTTTACAACCCCTACCAATCCCTCAACATCCTTGGAGTCATATTTCCCTGGATTTTATTAAGGGATTACAAAGTCTGAAGTGAAGAATGTTATACTAGTGGTGGTGGACAGATTTACAAAGAGTGCTCATTTCATGGGATGCACTCACCCTTTTTCTGCTATAGCAGTAGCCAAGATATTCATGGAAGGTGTTTGTAAGTTTCACGGAATTCCACAGAGCATTGTCAGTGATCGAGACAAGATATTTACTAGTCAATTTTTGAAGGAGTTATTTACATTGATGGTTGTAGAGCTAGCTATGAGCACTACCTATCACCCTCAGTCAGATGGACCAACTGAGAGGGTGAATCAGGTTGTGGAAATGTATCTAAGGTGTATGTGTCACTTGCAACCAACGAAATGGATGGACTAGTTTTCCCTAACTGAATGGTGGTATAACACCACCTTTCATACAGCCATACAGAGAAGTCCATTTGAAGCATTATATGGAATGCTACCCTCACAACTAGCTCTAAGGCCATATCTGCAAAGTAAGGTAGCAACAGTGGAGGAAATTATACAAAACAGAAGAAAGAGGGGTGAAATATTAAAGCAGCAACTACAACTGGCTCAATCTAGGATGAAGTTCTATGTTGACCAACATAGGTGTGAAAGGGTGTTCCAGGTAGGTGATTGGGTATATCTGAAGCTCCAACCATAAAGGCAAATGTCGGTGAACTAGAGGAGCAATACTAAACTAGCTGCCAAGTATTTTGGACCACATCAAGTGATCGACAAAATTGGGTAAGTTGCATACAAATTGAAACTTCCGGAGGACTCTAAAATTCACCCAATTTTTTGGGTCTCTCTCCTCAAGAAGAAGTTAGGAAGCAATGCAACACCTATGCTATAGCTTCCAGAAATGACTGATGAAGGTCAACTACGAGTGGAACCTGTGGCAATCTTAGCAAGAAGAATGGTTAAAAGGGAAAACGCCGTATCAACCCAATGGCTCATTCAGTGGTGGACTATCGACCCTAAAGATGCTATGTGGGAGTACGCAGAGGAGATTCGTGCTAAATTTCCCAATTTCCAATCCTGAGGACAAGAGTAAATTATGGGGAAGGCATTGTGAGGAAGAAGCTGCAAGGCGTGAAAGAAGGCAGAGGGAGAATCACGACTTCAGCTGAGCATTGTGAGGGAGAAGCTGCAAGGCGTGAAAGGAAGGAAATGGGAGAATCACGACTTCAGCTAGGTGCATCAATGGAGCACGTGAAGGTGGAATACGCGTGTTGCAGAGCTGGCAGAATCGACCATGACGTCAGAAGATCATAGGGAATGTTCAGCACAGGGGAGCCACGAGGATTCGGTTGCAACCTATTATAAGAAACAGCAATAGTTATAGCAGTAGAATAATCAGTTTTTTGCTATTTTGATCTCTATTGCTTCCAGAGCAAGTTCTTTTCTTTCCCATTTCCTTCCTCTTGCCATTTCCTTATTTCTGTAATTCCAGTTATTACTGATTCAATGAAATATTGTTCAGTTTAAGTTGCAATTTCAGATTTAATTCCATTGTCCCATAATTTCGTTAGAATTACATCTCTAATTCCTTACAGTTTTTTAATATGCCGGGAGGAGAAGTTGCAATTTGACAACAAACATCCCTTATATCCAGTCATAGTCAAGTCTGGCACCCTTACTTGCAACGACTCAAACCAGAAAGTCATGCTATGTAGGGACTCTATGAGTTTTTTCGTGCATCCAGAGGTTCACTGTGCCAATAAACCCGATGAATTGAGGTAGAGGTTTCTTTTTATCTTCAACAATATGTAGGCTGTGATCGATGCAATGGTAGTATACATTATTTTACCTCTTAGAAAAAAAATTTTTGACCTCTCAGAAGTTGTTAACAAAACTAGCGCAGACGCACACACATATATATTCTCGTCACAAGGATAACTGACTTACATATTTCTATAGTATTTCTAATGCTCCGACTGATAATTTTTTCTAAAAGAATAAACTAGTGGTAGGGCCATACTATTTAAAGCCACATCTTGTTAGGAGTTGAAGGAGTATAAACACTCTAATTATGATCTAGTGTTTTGAAAACCAGAGCAGATTGGTTGATTTGACCAATTGAATTGCGAACTGACCATGGTTCCAGTTCAATTCTATATTTAATTAAGACGTCAAATGAATCACTCAAACCGAATTAAGAATCGGTTTGATTAGTCAAAACAAGTAAAAGCAGCCTTTGAATTGATTTTTCACTAAATATTTCTTTTTTGTATATTAATTTTATCATAGTAATTTGATATTAAAATAATCTAAAAATTATAAAATAATTGAAACAAGATTGAATCAGTCAAATCGGTTGAACCATGAATGAAAAACTCATTTGTATCTGAATAAAAAACTCAGTACTAGCCGACTAGTTTTCAGCTAACCAAAATTCCTTGGCTCCACTATTAGTGGAGTGAAACTGTACTGGAATATTCTCGGAAAACCCGAGCTTTGATAAGAAAATTAATTGGTGCGATATCACTAAGCCTTGACCTAGAAGAAGATTACATCGACAAAGCAATGGAATTGGATTCAAGTACTCAACTCTTCGCAGCAAACTACTATCCTCCATGCCGTCAGCCTGAATTAGCAGTAGGCATTCCACCACACACTGATCCTGGCCTCTTGACCTTTCTCCTACAGAATCGAGTTGGAGGCCTTGAGATACAGAGAGATGGTAAGTGGTTTCATCTTGATGCCATTCCGGGATCCATTTTCGTCAACACAGCAGACCACCTGGAGGTAAGTTCGAGGCATAGTTTGAACATATAGAGATTTTTATTTGGTGGTTTTTTTTTGTGGGGGGTTGGAGGTGGGCTACAGCATGAATCAATTAAAATGATTGGACCAATTCTTTTTTTTTTCCTTTTTCTAAATTTGATATTCATTACTAGATAATAAGCAATGGGAAGTACAAGAGTGTTTCGCACAGAGCTTTCTTGAATAACCAAAAGACAGGAATTTCCCTAGTGGTGGCAACTGGCTCATCACCGGACACCGTTGTCAACCCTGCATCACCGCTACTAGGGGAAACTCCAGCTGCATATGGTCCAATGAAGTACATGGAATATGTGCAGATGCAACGGAATTCCAGACTTAATCAGAAGCCCATCCTGGGTCAACTCAAGTTGTTCTAATTGTCCCATGGATCTTAAAAAGCTGCTTATCTTTATTCTGGGTGCCTGTTTCCTGTGTTCTTATGCATCTCTATCAAATAATCGAAGTACATGATTTGTCCTACTATGTGATTTGTACTACTATGTGTGCTCCATAGTTACTGCGGTCTTAAGGGTATGCCAGATTCGAGATTCTACTTGTATTTACAGGTCCATAAACATGACTGTATTGTGAAACGACTCCCGTGAACTATATTTACAGCTCCTTTGTTATTATCTTGTTTTTAACAATATTAAATTATTGGGTTATTTTTGTTTTTTTATCAATTATTAGTATTCTTCTTCTATACTCCTATGATTCTATTTGTGATACTTGGGCTAGCAGTTTTTAACAATACTAAGTTGGATAGGTCAATATTGTTGCATTAAAGTCTAGCCATCCGTATCTATATATACTAGCATCCCTTCCGGCTTCCGGAACATCTAATAAAATTGGAACGATCAGAGAAAATTAGCATGGTCCTGTACAAGGATGACACGCTCAAATTCATATCTATACTGGCAAGTTTAGGAAGTAAGTGAGCCCATGACAATACATAAATAGTAAACTACATTCATGCTCAAACTTGTCGAAAAAGTCAATTGAATAAAGAAACGACGTAGATACGATTCTTTGTCTTATTTGTTGGGAAGATAAGACTCTACATGTAGACTAATAAGTACATACGCTTCACATGATTTTGCTTAATCATTGGGAAGGAAAAAAATGAGAATTGGATTAAACTCCAGACTCATCACTCTTTTCGGACGTGATTGTTTATTTGAACTGATTAGTCATTTAATTGCCTCAATCAAATAGCTCCTAGAATCCATTTTAGTTCAATTGCAGTTTAGGGAATTTATCATGGCAGAAAAAAAAAGTACAAATTTAGCCAGGGCTAACCTGCAAATATGAGCTCCAAAGAATGCACCTGCATACTATTAATATTTCATTTAATTAGTAGCATCATCATGAGTATCATACGGCCTTCAGTTCACTGCCAAGGTCATTAACTACAGATGAGCAATTACGGATCTTTAAATATTGTCATAATATTGATATTAGTGAAGTTTTCAAATCAAAATATTCCTTAAAATTTCCTTGATCGTTTTCATATTTGAGTTTGAGCTGCCCACAGTAGCAAACAACAATCATCTATTAATCCTTTTAATTTTCAAATTATTATTTTGAATTCCTTTTTTTGGGTTATTTTCAAGGGAGAATTACAGTTTTGATTGCCAATCTATTACCCGTTGATAAGAGTTTATTTTTACTTATTTTTTATATGTTTAATTATTTAGTTTTGGTGTGTTTTAAGGATTTAAAGTGGACTTTTGGGTCCATTTTGGTGGTTATTTTTTCAAGAATCATTTTATTATCAAAACATGTAAATGAATAGTTTAAAGCATAATATCTTGTGTTTTCGTACGTTTTGGCTTATTGGGTATCCACTTGGATCAAATGGTGCACAATTCATTTATTTGAGATTGATTCAATGAAGATTTTCAAGAAGAATTGAAATGTCGAAGTTGCGTGAGAAAATGAAGTTAAATGTTCAAGGGAAAAATAGGGTAGCAGGATCCAAGTTCGGATCCATTTGGATCCAACCTGGATCTCATCCAAGGGGTAGATCTGAGCTTGGATCCAGCTTTTGGATCCATATTTCAACTCTGCAATTTGGAGAGAAAGTTGCAATGATTTCACACTAAATTTTTGACTACACACTAACTTTTTGACCACTTTTGGTGACAAATTTCAACATGTTCTACCCAATAAAATATGGTACATTTGAGGAGCAATCTTTTGGCATTATTGAATAATTTGATTGTTTTGGGACTTGATTTCTCTATAAATATAGGCATTCAAAACATTTCAAGGAACTTTTGGAGAGTGCAAGAAACACTATCAAAGATATAGTTCTTGCAGTCCTTTAGTTTAGAATAGTGTACTATAATTTGTACTAATAGTTGTGTTCATCCATTCTAATGTTGGCTTAGCAAGGAAGGTGATAAGTCAATATTTTGCATGTTTTTAATAGGATTAATTATGTAGTTTTTGTATGTTTTTGTCAGTTTAATGGCTAATGAACTAGGGTTTCTACTGAAATTCTACATTTTGTGGTTTAAATAGAAAAATGCATTTTTTTGGATTAATGAGGTGAAATCTTCATGTTTTTGTAGGATTGCTTGTTCAGTTATCAAATGAGATGAAAAATGTGGATAATTGCCAAGAAGCTTGGAAGAAAAATTGGAAAATGCAAATTGCAATTCAATCAATGAGGAATCAAAGGGATAAAAGTCGGAGCAATTAACGCGCCAATCTCACGACAAAAAGCTCGGAATTTTCAAGTTTCAAGTGGAGTCGCGAGGTAAAACGCGAACCAACAAAGGAAAATTTCAATTAGCTCGCGAATCCTTCTCACAGAAGACAGGGGAGCAGATCCGCGATGTGATCCACAATCCTCTGCCTCGCGGATCCTCAGATAATGACAGCTACAAGTTGCAGCCGAATTTCAGTTTTTCAGCTCACTTCCAGCTCAATTTTCAGAAGAATTTCAATGAAGGCTGCGTGAAGAATTGTGTGAAGTTGAAGAAACAACTCATTGCTAATTCAAAACACAATTTACTTCAACATTACAACTCATTTGGGATTGAAATTCGAAGGATTCAAATGCATGAAGACAAAGAAATTTAAGAAGCCATTTTCCTTGACTTTTGAAGGCCAATTTGTCTTGTATTCACATGACATAATTTTGGATGCATATGGTTGTAATCTTCTATAAATAGGGCCTTTTGTAGACAATTCAAGCATCCCATCCCATTCCATTCCATAAGAATCCCATAAAGATTCCAAAAGACTAGAGAATAGGTCTAGTTCATTAGATTAGTTCTAGTTCTTAGTTTGTAGTTTCTAAAGAGAGTAAAAATGAAAGTTGTGAGGAATCTTGCACTTTGTATTTGGGAGATCAACTTGTGAAAAAGTTTATGGATTCAACTTCAAGACATTGAATAAGATTCCTTCTTCCTTACTTATCTCTTGTGCCTTAATTTCATGGCTTTGTGCAAGTTTGTTTATGCTTAAATGTTCTTAATATGATGTCTAGCTAAGCCTCTTTAATCCTAGAGTTAGGATGAACTTGTTTTAGTTGTGATTATGAAGTAGTTAAGTGATTTATGTCCTCTATGATTTTGTTAGTTTAAAACTTGTGCTTATGCGTTATGGTTGATTAGCTACCAACTATAATTGATTTGATGTTGATGAGTAATGAAAAACTTGCCTTCAACAAGATCTAAGTTCTTAAGCACTAACATATATTCTCACGAAAGTAGTGAATATATTTGGTTGGTTTTGGTTTTATACTATAACTTCGTTGAGCTTATTTAACTTGTTTCTCTCTTTTCTCTATGAAAATAGGTCAAGGAAGATTCCAAGAAGATAAGGAATTGGCGAAAGCAATTCCGAGTGACTAGTTCATCTTAAACGAGAACTTGCACTACACATGACCATTAACGAAAGTGGTGGCATACAAAAGGAAGTTATACCTTAGCGAATCATTGGAGAAAAGACATAATAAACTTGACTAACTTCTAATCTAAACTTAACAAGGGATTCTAAAACTCTAGGATCCCTCCAACTTGATCTTAAAAACTCTCTCTAACCTAACTCTCTAATTCCCTTACTTGCTTTCTTATTTCTTGTCTTCCACCAATTGGATGTCTTTGACACCTAACTGTTGGTTTTAATTGCTTTATCCCTCTTCCTTAGGACGGTTTACCGCCTTCTCCCTTTTATCTAGCTTTCCTTACTTTATTCACCTTCATATAATTGTCTGTCTAGATAATGAAGCAAGTGATTAAATTTTTGTGTTTGCAAAACCATAGTTTCTCCTGGGATCGACACCTATATTTCCCTATACTCAATAAACGATCCGTATACTTGCGGTAATATAGGGTTATAAAGGTTATTTAAAATTTGAGAAGTAAAGAAAATCCCTATCAAGTTTTTGGAGCGCCATTGCCGGGGATCTAACGGTTTTCCTAGACTAGTTTCTCAAACTAGGCCTAGGTGCAACATTAAAGTTAAAATAAGCTTTATTAGTCTAGATTTTATTTTTGTAGTACTTTTCTTTGTTCCTTGTAGGTACACCAATCTCTTCATTTAAGAGATCAACTTCCAAAGACGGCGAGAAGAGGAAGAAGACGTGTCCAACAACAAGAAGAAAATATTGTGGTGGAAAGTGAAGGTGAACAATCCATAGCAATGGAGGAATCAAGGCCAAGAGCATTAAGAGACTACGCCTTGCCGGATGAATCCGGTGCTCAAACTAGTGTAGCAAGGCCGACTATTAATGCTAGTAACTTTGAAATTTCATTGACACTCATTCAAATGATCCAAAGAAGCCAATTTGGAGGAAACGCAACCGAGGACCCCAACACTCATCTTGCTAACTTCACAGATTTATGTGGTACTGTTAAGTACAATGGAGTAAGTGATGATGCCATTAAATTAAGGTTGTTTTCTTTTTCACTTTGTGACAAAGCAAAGGTATGGCTTAACTCTCATCCACCTAATACTTTTACTTCATGGAGTGATTTGGTAAAAGCATTTTTAAATAAGTATTTTCCTCCTGCCAAAACTAATGAGCTTCATATGGATATTACAAGTTTTCACCAATAAGATGGTGAATCATTATATGAACCTTAGGAGAGGTTCAAAGATTTCCAAAGAAGATGCCCCCATCATGGTCTTCCGGAATGGTTGGTAGTACAAACGTTCTATCAAGGTCTTTCTATACCAACCAAAAACATCATAGATGCCGCAGCCGGTGGATCGTTAATGGCAAAATCTACCGAAGAAGCTCAAGGTTTGATTGAAGAAATGTCTTCTAACAATTACCAATGGGCTAATGAAAGAGGTAACCAAAGAAAATCGGCCGGTATGTATGAACTCAACACTATTAACATGTTATGTGCTCAAATGCAAAATCTTACTAGCATGTTTAATAAACAAGGAGGAAATGGTTTAAATTCTTGTGTAAGTAATGCTTATTGTTCAAATTGTGGTGGTAATCATGACACTTGCATGTGTAAGAATGTTGAGCAAGTTAACTTTGCCAACAACTTCAACCGACCACCTCAAAACAATCCTTATTCAAGTACTTATAATCCCGGATGGAAGAATCATCCTAACTTTGGATGGAGGGATCAACTTCATAACCAAAGGTCTTCTAATCCACCCGGATTTCCTTCTAAACCACTTGAACCTCAACCAACTTGGGAAAAAGCTCTAGAAAAGCATGCCCAAAGTACAAATGAAAGGTTTGAACAAATGGATAAGAAAATTGACCATATGCATAGAAGTCTAGAATTTCAAATAGGTCAATTAGCTAATGCCTTTAATGGAAGAAAACCAGGGGAGCTTCCAAGTAAAACTGAGGTTAATCCAAGAGAACATGTTAATGCAATCACTCTTAGGGGTGGTAGAACATTAGAGGATAGTAACCTTGGTAAAAGTGGTAAAAGTGATGAAAATAAGGAAAATAAGGAAAAGGAAGAAGTAGATAACCATGTTGATATTGATATTCCTTCTTCTCATATTCCTATTAAGAATGCTACTAACTCTATTCCTTTTCCTGATAGGTTGAAGAAGAGCAATAAGGAGAAGGAATTTGAGAAAATTGCTCAAATGTTTAAGCAAATAAGAATTAACATTCCTTTTATTGATGCTATTTCACAAATCCCCTCTTATGCTAAGTTTTTGAAGGATATCATGTCCAAAAAAAGGAAGATTGAAGATGATGAGACCATACCATTAGCGGAGGAATGTTCGGCAAGAATTCAAAATAAACTCCCACAAAAACTCAAGGATCCGGGAAGCTTTACTATACCTTGTACCATTGGTCATCTCCAATTTTCTAATGCTTTGTGTGATTTAGGTGCAAGTGTATCATTGATGCCACTTTCCATAGCTCGGAGACTTGATTTAAGGGAGATGAAGGACACAAACATCACTCTTCAATTGGCGGATAGGTCATTAAAGCGTCCGGTTGGTATGATTGAAAACGTCCTTATAAAAGTTAAGGATTTCTTTATTCCGGTCGACTTTATTGTGCTTGACATGAAAAAAGATGTTCATTTACCTATTATATTAGGTAGACCATTTCTAGCCACTACCGGTACTCTAATTGATGTTCAAGAAGGCATAATTAAGTTTAGAGTGAAGGACGAAGAATTGGTGTTTAACCTCCATGAAAATAAAGATCTTGAATTACGGCATGGAAAAGCTTTTAAGCCAAAAGAGGTAGCTATTGTTCAAGAATTGCATAATGATGGCTTATTTGTTAATGACATGTTCCATGTGAAGAACAAAGGAAAAGAGATTTTTATAGAGCATGAAATCCCTAAAGTTAATGAAGAAAAAATGAAAAAACCAAGTAAACTTTGGAATTGTTTTAAATGTTTCTCGAAAATTCTTCATTCTATCTGTGACAATACTAATCTTTCTTTGTTTGATGATGAGGATAATTTGGAGAAAGGGGAAGCTTCATTAATGATGAATGGAACCAAAAGCTTTAGCCCTTGGGAAGGAACAAGTTCCTTTTCACCTCCAAAGTGATTTTAAAGAGGAACACTTTTGAGTCGAGCCAACGACTTTAAACAAAAGCGCTTCTTGGGAGGCAACCCAATTTTGTTTAAAAAATTGTGTTAGTTTGGTGTGATTTTATGTTTAAGCATGTGTGTTTTATGTTTTTAAGTATGTTTGTTTTGTTTGTCTTGTAGGAATATCAAAGCATGCAAAAATGACCTTTTTGGTGCACGATGAATAGTAAAAATGCAAATATCTTCATACCTCAATTTGTGTTTTAGTTGTTTTTGATTCAACAAATGAGGTTAATTATGTTGTTTTGATCATATTACATGTGTTAGAGAAGGTGCATTGTATAATTAACATGCAGGATTTTTATTCTGGAAATAGTAGAAATTGATTGTTCAATGAAACAGTTGCAGAAAAATTGCAGAATCCAATTTCCAGAAGGATCCGTGACATGATACGCGAGGTATACCTCGCGGATCTGAAGCTCGCGGATCAGATACAGAGAAGTTTTCTGAGCATCCACGGATCGATACGCGATGTACGCATCGCGGATCCGTAGGTCGCGGATCAACTTCTGAGAGCTACCCAGCCAAATCCGCGAACTGAAACGCGACCTGTGACTCGCGGATCCAAGGAGTTTAACCTTTTCCTGTAGTTTCTTGTCAAATTTTTCTGGCATCAAAAGGTTATTCAAGGGCAAATGGCAAAAGTGGACCAATTCATTCACATTACAAGGGGAGTATTTCTTTCTTTCCTCTCTTATTTTATTATTCCTTCTTACACATTGAGGATAATGTGCATTTTAAGTGTGGGGGGAGGAATTCTGTGATTGAATTGTTATATGATGAAAATTTTGCTAAAATTTTTCCAAAATCCTGTACCAATATGTTTCAAATTCTCAAATAACTTGGAGATGACTATTTTGTGATTAAAATTTTTGCAATTTAAGGAAAGTATATCTTGTAAAATGGAGGAAATTATGCCTAATTTTGTATGTTTAAGGAGATTTCTTTTCTTTATTTGATTTTTACATAGTAGAGTGATAAATGTGGTTGATAAATGTAGTACTTTTCTCATGATTATTCTTTTGAGGGTATATTTATTTATATTTTCCAAGAAAAAAAAAGAAAAAAGAAGAAAGGAAAGAAAAAAAAAAGAAAGAGAAGAAGAAAAAGAAAAATGAAAGCTCTACTCCAAGGTGCTTAGTAACCGGGAGTCTTCATCTAAAAATGTCGACTTTCGCGTCAAACGGTACTTGAATAAAAGTAGACAGATAAAGTGAAATGTTAAGTAACAGGGGATCTTCATCTAAAAATGTCGATCTTCTCGTCAAAATGCATTTTCACAATTTAAATATATGTTTGATATGAATTATGAATAAATCCCTCTTTTAAAAGATGATTATGGGTTTAGGAAACATTATTGACTATATGATTCACTTTGCATGTGAAATTGGGTGAGGAATGAGAAATTGAATTGAGCTACTTGAATTTATGGTATGATTACTCTCTTTTACTTGATATTATAAGTACTTGTGGTTTCATGGATGATTGCAAAATGGTTATCTACCTTGTTTTGAGAAAATGAAATTAAGGGGCACAAACACTTAAATCATTGTTGGTTTGTAATTCGTGATTGCTTGAGGACAAGCAATGGTTCAAGTGTGGGGGAGTTTGATAAGTTAATATTTTGCACGTTTTTAATAGGATTAATTATGTAGTTTTTGTTTGTTTTTGTCAGTTTAATGGCAAATGAACTAGGGTTTCTACTGAAATTCTACATTTTGTGGTTTAAATAGAAAAATGCATTTTTGTGGATTAATGAGATGAAATCTTCATGTTTTTGTAGGATTGCTTGTTCAGTTATCAAATGAGATGAAAAATGTGGATAATTGCCGAGAAGCTTGGAAGAAAAATTGGAAAATGCAAATTGCAATTCAATCAACGAGAAATCAAAGGGATAAAAGTCGGAGCAATTAACGCGCCAATCTCACGACAAAAAGCTCGGAATTTGCAAGTTTCAAGTGGAGTCGCGAGGCAAAATGTGAACCAACAAGGGAAATTTTCAATTAGCTCGCGAATCCCTCTCACAGAAAACAGGGGAGCAGATCCGCGATGTGATCCGCGATCCTCTGCATTGCAGATCCACCTCGCGGATCCTCAGATAATGACAGCTGCAAGTTGTAGCCGAATTCCAGTTTTTCAACTCACTTCCAGCTCAATTTTCAGAAGAATTTCAATGAAGGCTGCGTGAAGAATTGTGTGAAGTTGAAGAAACAACTCATTGCTAAATCAAAACACAATTTACTTCAACATTACAACTCATTTGGGATTGAAATTCAAAGGATTCAAATGCATGAAGACAAAGAAATTTAAGAAGCCATTTTCCTTGACTTTTGAAGGCCAATTTGTCTTGTATTCACATGACATAATTTTGGATGCATATGGTTGTAATCTTCTATAAATAGGGCCTTTTGTAGACAATTCAAGCATCCCATCCCATTCCATTCCATAAAAATCCCATAAAGATTCCAAAAGACTAGAGAATAGGTCTAGTTCATTAGATTAGTTCTAGTTCTTAGTTTGTAGTTTCTAAAGAGAGTAAAAATGAAAGTTGTGAGGAATCTTGCACTTTGTATTTGGGAGATCAACTTGTGAAAAAGTTTATGGATTCAACTTCAAGACATTGAATAAGATTCCTTCTTCCTTACTTATCTCTTGTGCCTTAATTTCATGGCTTTGTGCAAGTTTGTTTATGCTTAAATTTTCTTAATATGATGTCTAGATGAGCCTCTTTAATCCTAGAGTTAGGATGAACTTATTTTAGTTGTGATTATGAAGTAGTTAAGTGATTTATGTCCTTCATGATTTTGTTAGTTTAAGACTTGTGCTTATGCGTTATGGTTGATTAGCTACCAACTATAATTGATTTGATGTTGATGAGTAATGAAAAACTTGCCTTCAACAAGATCTAAGTTCTTAAGTACTAACTTATTTTCTCACGAAAGTAGTGAATATATTTGGTTGGTTTTGGTTTTATACTATAACTTCGTTGAGCTTATTTAACTTGTTTCTCTCTTTTCTCTATTAAAATAGGTCAAGGAAGATTCCAAGAAGATAAGGAATTGGCGAAAGCAATTCCGAGTGACTAGTTCATCTTAAACGAGAACTTGCACTACACATGACCATTAACGAAAGTGGTGGCATACAAAAGGAAGTTATACCTTAGCGAATCATTGGAGAAAAGACATAATAAACTTGACTAACTTCTAATCTAAACTTAACAAGGGATTCTAAAACTCTAGGATCCCTCCAACTTGATCTTAAAAACTCTCTCTAACCTAACTCTCTAATTCCCTTACTTGCTTTCTTATTTCTTGTCTTCCACCAATTGGATGTCTTTGACACCTAACGGTTGGTTTTAATTGCTTTATCCCTCTTCTTTAGGACGGTTTACTGCCTTCTCCCTTTTATCTAGCTTTCCTTACTTTATTCGCCTTCATATAATTGTCTGTCTAGATAATGAAGCAAGTGATTAAATTTTAGTGTTTGCAAAACCATAGTTCCTCGTGGGATCGACACCTATATTTCCCTATACTCAATAAACGATCCGTATACTTGCGGTAATATAGGGTTATAAAGGTTATTTAAAATTTGAGAAGTAAAGAAAATCCCTATCAGAGGCAAGAAAAGATGAAGCTTGCGAGGATTCAAGAGACTCTAGTGATAGGTGGCTTGCTTGGCAGGTGAGTTTTTTGGAATTAGGTATAAAATTCTATTGTAAGTTACTATAGAAGTAGTAGAAAAATTTGTTAGATGTGTAAAAAATTTTTGATCAATTTTGTTTTTTTTCTTTTTCTTTTTCCTTTTCCATTTCTTTTTTCTACTCCTTTTCCTTTTATTTTTTCTTTTCCTTTTCCTTTTTTTTTTTCTTTTCCTTTTCCCTTTCCCTTTTCTTTCTTTCTTTCTGACTTCTTTTTCTTTCTTCCTTCCTCTCCTCTTTCTCCTCATTGACCTCTTTTCTTCCTTTTTTTTCTTTCTCCCTCCTCCCTCTTCCTCTCCTCCTCCCTCCCCTCCATTGATCTGGTTGCGACCAGATCTGGTCGCCACCAGATCGCAACCAATCTGGTTCACCAGTCAGGTCGCCACCTGGTCACAACCAGATCGGTCGCAACCGGATTGGAGAGGGGGAAGGGTGGCGGGGAGAGAGGGAGAGGGGGGAGGGGAGAGAAAAGAAGTCACCTGCACCGGAGGGAGGGGGGAGGGCAGAGAAAAGAAGTCACCGACACCGGAGGAAGGGGGAGGGGAGAAAGATGAAGAAGAAGAAGAAGAAGAAGAAAGGAAAAAAAAAAAAGAAGAAGAAGAAGAAGGAGAAGAGTCACCGGCGTCGGAGGTGATGGCCGGTGCTGATAGTGAGTGTTTTTGGTGTGCATTTTTTAAAAAGGAATAAAGGAGTGTTTTTGTGTAGTTTTTTGGGTGTGTATGTCAAAAAATTTGGAAGTTTTTTGAGGTTCTTGTAGCTAAAATAGGAGAAAAATGGGTATTATACAAACTCGCAAAAAATTTGGGGTGCCAAACAGGCCCAGGGGTTTCTTCTCTTTAATCTTTTATCTTTGTATTAAATTCTAAGTTATATTAACACAAGAGTTGGACATGTGTTTTTAAAGTTTATGTTTTAGGTTTTAGTTGAACTTTTTATGATTGTTTTGTGTTGATTTCTTGGTTATTTGATACTATTATTTTAAGCAAGTTATTTAGTACTTCTTCTAATCATGATTGACCAACCATTGATTGTGATAATCTAAAGGTTTTAGATTTACAATGAGAATTGGATTTTAACACTAGTTCAGGAAAGTACTGGACTTAGGGGGTACACTCAAGAAAGTATAGGTGCACCTTTATGACTTTAATGACTTGTTCATGTAATTTCCTAGAGTTAATAAACCTTTAATTAACTTCATAATCACAAAAGTAGGATGGATTAACTATAGGTATGGTTGGTACATTGGCAAAAATGGGTATTACATGCATTAGGAAATTACACCATGACTAACCAAGGTAGTAGTGCTAATTAATCTAAAAGTTGCACTTACATGAGTAGTGAGGGATTCCATGACTTAAGGAGTTTTCATTTGCTATTTTCTTTCATATTTTAGCATAGATTTACTTTCAACAATTTGTTGATGGTCTAAATAATCAAAGAGTTTTAGTAGTGCCAATAATTATCCATTTTTCCCTATAGGATCGACTCTTAATACCCTATACTCAATTACAGCCTGTATACTTGCAAAAAATCACATGTTAGGGCATTTTGGAATTTATAAATGTAAAACTTGACTAATTGATACGATCTCTCGCCCTATTTCAGACGAAACCCGTAACACGACCAGTTCACAGGATTTAGACGATTTCACCACGGTTTTGGCAGCGGAATATCAACTTGATCAAGGGCAACTCGAGACCAAGATTGACGATAGAGACACCACAATCAACGCGTTCTTGATTGATAAAGTCTTTTCGAATACCTAGAAAACGTCTAAGGCACTCAAGGGTTGTTCTCGCACGAACCAAGAGAAAAGACTTAGGACACGACACAAGAACTCCTACGGACCTAGATTAAAAGTTGGAAAAGATGACCACAAGGAATACGTATGATCAGATTACAACTAAATGTGGGAAGGAACCTAGTCAAGATTCTAAAATAATGTGAGTAGCTTGCATTGGAGCCACGCCACACAAGATCTCGTCCTCATAATTTCCAATAAGTAGAGGCACTCGAACTTGCTTGTACACTCTAAGATTGCCTTAATTAGATAGCCAGTTAAGTTTGTAAGGTTGAGGATGACGAAGTGTAGGAAGAGCCAATGTTTCCACCATAAGTAGACTCGCCACATTTGTGCAACTACCTCCATCAATAATAACACTACAAATCTTACCCTTGACTTCACAACGGGTATAGAAGATGTTTTCTCGTTGGGTCTCTTCTTCACTAGCGCGCATGGTCAAGGCTCTTCTTGCAACTAGACAACCAACTGGTGCATCGATGGGGGCAATTTCTTCATCCGATCCACTTTCTTCTACTAATGGCGGCATCCCTTCATACTCGGCTTCATCTTCAGATTCCATCTCACCAGTGCTTTTAATGATCATAATGCGTTGGTAAGGACATTGTGATTGAATATGTCCATACCCTTGGCATTTGAAGCACTTACGGTCCCGGCAACGATTGCTTGAAGGCTCACTTAATGATGGCGACACACCCTTAGGACGTTGCTCTGTATTAGGGTTTGCTTTGTAAAGGCTATAAATAGCCTTCTTTTCATTCAATAAAGGTAGACGAATTATTCCAGAAATTTGAGAGCTTTTCTCTTGGTTCTTGCGAGAACAACCCTTGAGTGCCTTAGACGTTTTCTAGGTATTCGAAAAGACTTTATCAATCAAGAACGTTGATTGTGGTGTCTCTATCGTCAATCTTGGTCTCGAGTTGCCCTTGAGCAAGTTGATATTCCGCTGCCAAAACCGTGGTGAAATCGTCTAGATCCTGTGAACTTGTCGTGTTACGGGTTTCGTCTGAAATAGGGCGAGAGATCGTATCAGTTGGTATCAGAGCTAGTTGACGAATACCAGGTTATATCCGTCTTTGTTTCATTCTTGAGTCTTGTTGTTCTTTCAATTTCTGAATTTTATTTGTTTAGGCATTAAAAAGGAATGGCAGCTTCTTGTTAGCCTTTTCTAATTAGTTTAGGTTTAGTTATTTTGTTAGTTTCCAAATTGAACTAAGGGAACTAGGTGTCGTTACTTAATTTGTGTCCAAATAGTATTAGGGTTTGCTTTGTAAAGGCTATAAATAGCCTTCTTTTCATTCAATAAAGGTAGACGAATTATTCCAGAAATTTGAGAGCTTTTCTCTTGGTTCTTGCGAGAACAACCCTTGAGTGCCTTAGACGTTTTCTAGGTATTCGAAAAGACTTTATCAATCAAGAACGCGTTGATTGTGGTGTCTCTACCGTCAATCTTGGTCTCGAGTTGCCCTTGATCAAGTTGATATTCCGCTGCCAAAACCGTGGTGAAATCGTCTAGATCCTGTGAACTTGTCGTGTTACGGGTTTCGTCTGAAATAGGGCGAGAGATCATATCAGTTGGTATCAGAGCTAGTTGACGAATACCAGGTTATATCCGTCTTTGTTTCATTCTTGAGTCTTGTTGTTCTTTCAATTTCTGAATTTTATTTGTTTAGGCATTAAAAAGGAATGGCAGCTTCTTGTTAGCCTTTTCTAATTAGTTTAGGTTTAGTTATTTTGTTAGTTTCCTAATTGAACTAAGGGAACTAGGTGTCGTTACTTAATTTGTGTCCAAATAGTATTAGGGTTTGCTTTGAAAAGGCTATAAATAGCCTTCTTTTCATTCAATAAAGGTAGACGAATTATTCCAGAAATTTGAGAGCTTTTCTCTTGGTTCTTGCGAGAACAACCCTTGAGTGCCTTAGACGTTTTCTAGGTATTCGAAAAGACTTTATCAATCAAGAACGCGTTGATTGTGGTGTCTCTATCGTCAATCTTGGTCTCGAGTTGCCCTTGATCAAGTTGATATTCCGCTGCCAAAACCGTGGTGAAATCGTCTAGATCCTGTGAACTTGTCGTGTTACGGGTTTCGTCTGAAATAGGGCGAGAGATCGTATCAGTTGGTATCAGAGCTAGTTGACGAATACCAGGTTATATCCGTCTTTGTTTCATTCTTGAGTCTTGTTTTAATTGAACGCGTTGATTGTGGTGTCTCTACCGTCAATCTTGGTCTCGAGTTGCCCTTGATCAAGTTGATATTCCCTGCCAAAACCGTGGTAAAATCGTCTAGATCCTATGAACTTGTCGTGTTACGGGTTTCGTCTGAAATAGGGCGAGAGATCGTATCACTAATGATTTGTACTTAATATGTATGCGTGCCCCACACTCGTCAAATTTTTGGTACTATTGGCGGGGAAAGATATATGGCAATATCGGCGTGAAGAACAACTTTATTATTTTAAACATTTTTTTCATTTTCTTGTGTTTATTGTGTTTAATTTTCTTGTACATTTGTTGAGTCTTATGTGTTATATGTTTTATTCTCATGTTAGTGTCTTAGTTTTTATCTTTCTTCACTAATTTTGCTTTTGAGGTGCTTGAAGGCATTTGTAGGAAATGAGGAGGGTAGGTCATTTTGGAGGATAATGCATGAGAAATGGAAGTTTGGAAATAGACCCTTACCACATGCATAGAGGTAACCAAGGAGAGTCTGAAGTGTTAGGAAATTGGCTTAATTTCTTTTAGAAAGATTTCTTATTTTGTGTGTGAAGTAATTAGTTTCCTAGTTCGTTTTAGTTACTGGGAGTAGTAGTCAAGAAATTTCCTATTTGTATGAATTTAGGAAATAGAAATTATTTCCAATTCTGTATAGAATTAGAAACTAACAATTATTTCTTGTTATTACTTGGATACTAGCCAAGTAATATGGTCTACAAATAGGTGGAGTTTTGCGTACTACAAAAGGGGACACACAAGGGATACGCAAGGGGTGACATCTAGCCTTATACATGGGCTAAGAGAGAGTTCTTGGGAGGTGAAAGAAATTATACAAGAATTGGGTTTGGTCTCCAATTGTATTCTTGTATGGGGTTTTCCTCTCATAATAAAGAATGGGTTTTCTCTTCGTGGATGAAGATTCAATGGTGGAGTCGAACCACATTAAATCTTGTGTCGCTTGTATTTCATACTTGTGGCTTGTTTATCATTAAATTGTTGTGTACTTAATTTTTCAATAGTCATGTATTCCACGTCCGAATCCTAACAAACTGGTATCAGAGCGGATTCGTGATTGGGTCCTGATTGACAATTGAGATCAAGTGGGTTGTTGGTTTTATCAAATTCAACAATTTAATGGTTGATATCCTTGTGTCAATAGTTTGGCAAACAGCATTGAAGGTGAAAGATGGAAAGCCAAAAAGCATGGAAATTCTCGATGGTGAATCTAGGCAGGTTATTCAAGAGTTGAGGAAAAGTTGGAGTCCAATGTCAATTTTGGACATGAACTAGTGGAGATTTTTCTGACAACTCGAGTAGTTGATACTTCATCCCGGTGGTTTTTTAGATTTGGATTATATTTTTTAGGTGGTTTGGCATAGGTCCTAAAGAAGAAAAGGAATCTAATTTTCATGTACCAGAAGACTCTGATGGCTATGAGATTTTCGTTGGAGGTGGAGTTTTGGAAACCACACATGGTGAGACAATCCTGAGCATGGGAAGAAGTATGGTCATTTTACCACTTGATTACCTCAATGGTCACGAACAAATAAGGGGATCCCAAGTTGCAAGTGGTGGTGAGAAGAAATCCTGTAGAAGAGGGATGGTGAATTGAGGCACCTTCTCAGAGTCAACTAGAGGTTGGATTCAGGGTAACTACACATGTTTCATTTGCCTATTAATAAATTAATGTTAGGACTGTATTGATTCGGGTGTGTAGTTTGGTACCATATTGCATGGTAGTTGAAGGCAAATAGCTTCTAAAAGAAATATTCGCAAAGGTGAAGATTTGTTAGGAAATTGGCTTAATTTCTTTTAGATAGGTTTCTTATTTTGTGTGTGAAGTAATTAGTTTCCTAGTTGCTTTTAGTTACTTGGAGTAGTAGTTAAGAAATTTCCTATTTGTATGGGTTTAAGAATTAGAAGTTATTTCCAATTTTGTATAGAATTAGAAACTAACAATTATTTCTTGTTAGTACTTGGATATTGGCCAAGTAATATGGTCTATAAAGAGGTGAAGTTTGGTGTACTACAAAAGGGGACACACAAGGGGTGACATCTAGCCTTATACATGGGGTGAGAGAGAGTTCTTGGGAGGTGAGAGAAATTATACAAGGATTGGGTTTTGTGACAGCCCCACTTCCCCTAAGGCGAACCAGAGGGGTAAGCGGACCGCCTGCCCAACTCTCGCCAGGACTCGATAGCAAAAACGATAAACGCGTCAAATTCTCACCAAAGGACGATAGGTACATTATATATATATACATAATATCCACTACAAGACCACAAGTGTTAGGGTACAACTCCCAACAAGGTTTCTCACACCGCTATCCAAAATACAATATACACGGCCAAAATCCCAACCCAAAACAAGTGCTAAAGCAAAAAGGCTACACTATGCCGCCCACGCGTCAATTCCCGTTTCAGCCCCCTGCTAAGGAAAACAAATTGAAAGGGGTAAGCTATATGCTTAGTGAATAATCAGGAGGGGGGTACATGTAAATCACATTGCCACGAATTTTTAAATCAATAGCAAGAGTAACACCACAAATAAGGATACGGGTGGCTTCAAAGCCAATAATATCATTGAGATCCCAAAAGCATTGAGATTAGACCATCTATTTGGTCGGGAAAACAACATTTACCATTGAGACCCCAAGGCAACCCCTTGAGATCAGACCATTTATTTGGTCAGAAAATAACATTTACCAATGAGACCCCAAGGCAACCCCTTGAGATCAAACCATCCAAGTGGTCAGAAATATCATTTACCATTGAGACCCCAAGGCAACCCCTTGAGATCAAACCACCCAAGTGGTCATAAATAACATTTACCATTGAGACCCCAAGGCAACCCCTTGAGATCAAACCACCCAAGTGATCAGAAATAACATCGACATTGAGACCCCAAAGGCACCCCTTGGGATCAGACCATCCACATGGTCACTCATCACCAATAATATCACATGTACACAACACGTACATTCAAGAATCATATACGGAGCTTTGGTCGAGTGCGATAAAGTACACCATCGTCCAAACGTCCACTTAACACATTTCACATTATATTCACAGATAAAGTCCTAATTACTCACCAACAGTAGTACAAAAGCAAAGAGGTTAGAAAAGTTTCCCGGTCTCCTCGACCCCGACACTTCCTGTGAAAAGACGCCAAAACCACTTAGAAATAGTTAAAACAGTAAATAAAGTACATACATGGGCGTTCGACGAAAAACGGATAAGAACGGTACGAAAACGGAAAACACACACTAAAAGGTGTAAAAAGCAGTTTTGACACCCTGTGCGCCTTTACTCATAACTCAAGCTACAAGTATCGGATTAGAGTACACGAGGTGCCGTTTCGAAGCTAAGAGAACAATCTATAACTTTCATGAAGACCATTTCTGCCCAGATTCTCTCTAACTAGGTCAAAAATTCGGAAACAGTTTCAGAAATTTTCCCGTCAGAAATTCCGACAGGCTAGATTCAAACGGTCATAACTCAGCGCTCACAAATCCAAATCAGGAAATTCCAGCGGCGTTGGAAAGCTAGAACGAAGGGCTATAAATTTCATGTTTTGATCAAAAGCCAAATCACAAAGGATCAACACGAAAAATGAGGCCAAATTTGCTGATCAGTCAACCCTGTTTTCCAGCTCTACGCCCAAATGTATCTCATGCAACCAAAACGCACACATGCAATTCCAACGACTCAAATGCGATAACAAACATGCAATTGCAGCTCTTACACATCCCATAATGCCCTCGACACATACAAACATGCAACCTTAAAGTTCCTAAACTTGAGCCAACATTTCATCTTCCAACAATTCCACCACATCCAAACTACACCAATGCATTAATACAAGTGCAATATCATCAATTCCCAATCATTCCATAACTCAACCAATCAAACCCTAACCTCAAACTTCTTGGCCAAAAATTGAAGGCATGAAATCAACCAAGTTTACACCATAATTTCACAAATTAAGCTAAGACCAAGCATTAATTTCATCCTACCAACAACCACAAACATCAACCATCATGAAATCTTCAACTAATGAAACCCTAACCCTAACTCATAATCATGGCTAGGCATTAACACATAAAAATTAATCAATCCAATCCGTAGAATCATCTCATAAGCTAAGAATAAGCATGAATCAAGCCAAAAGAACCACAAAATCCAACCATTACATAACATTCATCAAAATTCCAACTTGTAACATAGAAGGAAACTAGAAGAAAACCTTTCTTGTTGATGTTCTTGGTGCAACCCTAAGCTCTCAAGGGAAAGCTTCACCTCCTAGCTCCAAATCAAGATTGAGTGATTGAACTTGCAAAATTTTCCAAGCTTTTCTCTCTTTTTTTTTCCCTCTCTTTTTCTCTCTTTTTTTTTTTCTCTTTTCTTCCCTCTTTTCTCCTTGCTTGGCCGACTTTCTTGTCCTTGTCTTGCTAAGAGATTAAGTCTCTTAGATATTTGTGTAGTTAGTCAAAATTTGGTCCAAGTCCAAGTCCAAGTTGTCATGCTCAAATCAACCTAGAAACTTAAGCTATTATCCACTCTTGCCCAAGTAATTTTCTTTCCTACCAAACTAGTCCATAGGTGCTCAATTTAACCTAGCCTATCAAAGCTTAATCACACTTACTTAGGCTACTAATCACCTATGCACCCTAATCTCTCTTCTTGCACATGCATTAACACACGTAAAATCAAAGAAATAACAAACTTGTAGTTGGACATAAAACTTAAATTTATTTTCAAAACTAGGGTTTTACGAATCCAAACTAGGGTTTTCATATATACAAATTAGGGTTTTATCCAAATTTAGGGTTTTTGAAGCAAATTAGGGTTTAAATTTCAAATTAGGGTTTTCAAACTTGTAAAACAAAATAATTAAAACAAACATTTTTAAAAGTAAAACAAACCATATAAATACCTTGGCAAACAAAAATAACTATAATTAACATTATTTAATATTTTCCAAACATAGAGAAAATTCAGGGCCTCACAGGTTTGGTCTCCAATTTATTCTTGTATGGGGTTTTTCTCTCATAATAAAGAACGGGTTTTCTCTCCGGTGGTTGTAGATTCAATGGTGGAGTCGAACCGCGTTAAATCTTGTATCACTTGTATTTCGTGCTTGTGGCTTATTTATCATTAAATTGTTGTATACTTAATTTCTCAATAGTCGTGTATTCCGCGTCCGAATCCTAACATGAAGGTATGCCATTTACAGATGGTTTGAAGAGTTTAAAGGCTAAACTTGGTTATATAATACTGAAAGTGCAATTAGACACCATTACAAATATGCTTGAGCAAAAGAAGAATGTTAATGTTTTAATTCTTATCATGAGATTTGTGACTTGCGTAGAGATTATCATGCAATTTATGAATGTAGACAAGTACAAAATGTGGATTACTATGATAAACTTAGGCATTGCAATCCTTGTTTTGATCAATATGATGCTAATTGGGGTAATTCATATGTTCATAGTTGGAATGATCAATGCATGTACACTAATTATTCATGTTTTTATAATAATTATCAACTCCACTATGTCCAACATGAGTTTAAACCATCTTGGAAATTAGCTGCTGAAAGGTTAGCTGATGCACTTTTGCCTTGGGAGTTAGCCATAGAGGAAAAAAAGAATGAAAGGGAGTTTGTTGTAGATGAAAATAATAGATGAATTAGCTTCTCACTTTGGTAGAATACAAGGCCAATTGCATGACTTGTATGAAGTTATTTCTTCTAGTAATATGTAAGTTCACCCTATTATGAATGGTGAGGATGTTGCATGTGCAAGTGGATTGTATTTTGATGATAATCATAGTCATAATTGTTGTCTTAATGTGGAATTATCCATTTCACAAGATAATGTCATTGGATTGGATTGTGATCTTCAAGAGACAAGCATGAGTGATGTACATTTAACCCCTCTTGAGAAGTGTCTTGAAAGTGTAGGTTCTAAAGGCATTATCATTTAAGAAAGTTGTGTAGACAATCCTTTGGTATCGTCTCAAGTATTGCAAATACAATGTAATACCTATGAGTTGTTTGAAATAGGTAAGCCATTTCCAATTCTCAAATCATATGCATATAGGGCTCATGAAGTTGAGCTACTATTTGTTGATCTGACTCGTCCACAATTAGTGAATCATTCTTTGACAAAACCTCCTTGATAAAGATATTTAATAGCCAAGCTAATGACCATAAAGAAGAGTTTTTTGGGAGATAACCCAATGTTTTGTATTAGTTTATTCATTTTACTATGTTTTCATATTTAATGTGTGTTTTGAGGTATGTTTATTTTGTTGGTTTTGTAGGGTTCACTAGTCGAAAGAAGCGTTCATCCATAGGCATGGTACACAATTGTGAAAAAGGGAGGCTTAATCTTTATTTTGTGTTTGCTAATACAAGGTTAAGTATTGTATTTGCATGAATTTAAAGTTAGTTTGAATGTTAAAGCGTTAATTTGATCCATTGATACTCTTTTACACTATCCGTGTGCCAAGACATGCATTTTGAGTATCGTGGCCACAAGTTGATTCAAGAACCCCACCCCTTCTTTTGTATTATAGTTGCATTTGATTTGCTTTAAGGGGTTGGAATTTATGTTTAGTATATTTTGCATTTGTACGAGGGGATAAATTCTTGAAAAAATTTACCTCAAGTGTATTTTGAAAATTGAGATTCTTTCCTGTTATAAGTGAAAATTCTACAGGAATTACAGAAACAAGGTGATCTGAGCTCGGATCTATCAAGAAGCCCTCAGATTCGAGCGTTAGATTAATTTTTTATATCAGATGGTGGATCCAAAGGGTGGATCCATCCTCTAATCTGTGTGAATCCAACCTTAGATCCGGTTCTTGGATCCTTCCGTGTAGCTTTTTAAAACAAAATTCTGTAACATTTCTTTAGAAACTTTCTTCCTTTTCACTTCATGCACCAATAGACCCTAAACCCCCCATCTAATCTCATCTTTTAATTACTTTTCTTCCCATTTTTTACCATCAAATCATCCCAAAACATCTTCTAATCAAAACCCTTCAAGAATTTCACATCATAAACAACTACTTGGAGGGATATTTGTTCAAAAACAAGAGCAAAGTTGAGCTGAAATTTGTTATGATGGGGTTTTGGAGCTTTTTCTTCAAGTTATTCACATCATTTGCATCCTCTAGCATCGCTCTCCACATTTGTGGTAGGTTTCTTAACTTTATAATGCATTTAAGATTTCACCGTTGTCATGTTTCTTGAGTCTTCTATCAAATCTTCAATGGTGAATATGTGATGATGCTTGTTGATGTTAGGATGTTCCATTGTGCTTATTGGCTTCACTAAACATGTTTAAATGCTGAGCAATTTGTTGAATAATGTGGAGAATTTCAATTTCTCAATTTCTTGAGTGGCCAATATTTTTGAATATTTATAACATTTTATATTGTCTATTGATTAGGCCATTGAATTAGGCTTGGTTAAGTCCCCCTAGATGTCAGAACAAGTTAAAATTTTAGGAAATTGAAGATTATATGCCCTTTTATTTTCCTAAATTTCCTAAATTTATTCATAAATTGCACAACTTGAGCATTACTTGATGGTAGAGAATAAATGACTGATTTGGTTAGGCAAATTGAGCTTCTCTAAATTTTTGATTTGTTGAAGTTTGAGAATGTTGATGTTAAGTTTCACCGTAATTAGTTTTCTCAAATTTTCAAAATGATCCATTGGATGCAATTTTAAAGTTTTTAAATGCCTTTCTAGGTCTAAAATTAGCAAGTTGCGCATTTCACTAAAGTAAGAATTTAATTATATTGGGGAGAGTAGTTAGTTGTATCTATTTGGGGAAATAATTCATATTTTCATATGTTAATAGGTACAACAGATATGATGCCATAGAGATGGAGGAGGAGATGTCTATGGAGACTATGGAAATGCTTCTAGCATGGGCGACCTTACAACTTAATTTCACTTATTTTGACATGTTACTTTTATGTTTCTTGGTTTTCCCATATTAGGATTATGTGGATTGGACATTGGTTAAAACTTTCTCACATGGCATCGAATTTGGATATAAGCAAGTTTTCTAGGGGAGTATTATTCTCACTTTTATTTTATTCCTTTTCCCACATTGATGACAATGTGGAGTTTAAGTGTGTGGGAGGGGCATATATATGAACTCACAAATTTTGGAATTGAGCTTGAAAATGTTGCCTTGTGATAAATTTAATGAAAAATTGGATTGTTGGCCCGGAGTTTCCTCCAGTTATAAGGGAAAACTCAGTCAAAAATTTTTCAAAATCTTTTCCAAAATTTCACTAGACCCTAAATATTAATGAAACTTTTGTATTTTGCTTAAAAAATGGCCAATGTTCCAACATTAAGTGTTTTAATTCTCTTACATATTGAAGATCTATATCTGCTTTGGAAAATGAATTCCTCAATTGATTGGGAAATAGTTATTATGCGATTAGGATATTTACATTTTAGAAAATATATTTTGCAAAATAGAGATCATTATGCCTATATTCTACTTGTTGAATGAGATTTCTCCTTTTTACTTAATTTTACAAGCAAGTGATTGATATAGTCACAAAAAGCAATTCTCTTCTTGTGGTCATTACTTTAAGATGGAAAACAAAAAAAGCAAAAAAGAAAAAAGAAAAAAGAAGAAAGAAAAAAGAAAAAAGGAAAAAAGAGAAGAAAAGAAGAATGAATTATTATTTTACTTCAATGATTCCTGCATTGAATAACACGGGGTTGGCACCTACAAATGTTAACTCTCATGTCAAAAGGTGTTTGAATTAAGAGTATACAAAGCAATTCAAATTAGTGAAGTGTTGAGTGCCTGGCGGTATTCACCTAAAAATGTTGATCTTTGTGTCAAAAGACCTATTCACAATTTAAGTATGATAGTATTAGAAACAACGAATAAAATTTCTCTTTAAATTTGAAATTGAGCAGATTGTGGATAAAGAAACCTATGCATTAACTATATGAGTTGCATGTTTGTGAGACTAGATTAAGATGAGAGATTAAATTAGATGTGTGGTAATTATGGTATGATGGCTTCTCTTTTGCTTCATATTATGAGTATCTGAGGTAAATTAAATGATTGCATGATGATTGTTTAGAGGCTGAATTCATGTGGTCGTAACATTTGAATCATTGTTTTGGTTTGTATTTTTTATTGCTTGAGGACAAGTAATAATTTAAATGTGGGGGAATTTGATAAAAGTTTATTTTACTTATTTTTAGTATGTTTAATTATTTAGTTTTGGTGTGTTTTTAGGATTTAAAATGGACTTTTGGCTCCATTTTGGTGGTTATTTTTCAAGAATCATTTTATTTTCAAAACATGTAAATGTATGGTTTAATACATAATATCTTGCGTTCTTATAGATATTGGCTTTTGGATATCAACTTGGATCAAATGATGCACAATTCACTTATTTGGAGTTGATTCAATGAAGATTTTCAAGAAGAATAGAAGTGTCGAAATTGCATGAGAAAATGAAGTTAAATGCTCAAGGAAAAAACAGGGCAGCAAGATCCAAGTTTGGATCCATTCGTTTCCGAGTCCAGATCTGATCCAAGGGCTGGATCCGAGCTTAGATCTAGCCCTGGGATCCATATCTTGACTATGTAACTTACAGAGCAAGTTGCAACCATTTCACATAATTTTATTTTGACTAGTTTTGCCCAAGAAAAGTATAGGAAAGTTGGAGAAACAACTTTCTGGTATTATTGAAAAACTTTAATGTAATTGTTTTGGAACTTGATTTCTCTATAAATATAGGCTTTCAAAAAATTCAAGGAACTTTTGAAGAGTGCAACAAACACTACCAAAGATGTAGTTCTCTTAGTCCTTTAGTTTAGAATAGTCTAGTATAGTTAGTCAGTAGTAATAGTTGTATTCATCCACTCTGGTATTGGATTAGCAAGGAAGAAAAAAAGAGATGAAGATTGGGAAGTTTCAAGAGGCTCTCATGAAAGGGATTTCTTCTCTTTAATGCTCTGTCTTTGTATTGAATTTTAAGTTATGTTAATGTAAGAGTTGGATATGTATTTTTAAAGTTTATGCCTTACATTTTGGTTGAACTTTCTATGATTGTTTTGTGTTGACTTCTTGGCTATTTGATGCTATTATTTTGAACAAATTATTTAGTATTTTTGTTCTTCTAATCATGATTGACTGGCCATCGATTATGATAATCTAAAGGTGTTAGATTTTCAATAAGAATTGGAATTTAACACTAGTTTAGAGAAGTACTAGGCCTAGGAAGTACATTCACTAATGTAGAGGTGCACCTTTGTGACTTTAGTGACTTGTTCATGTAATTTCATAGAGCTAATGAGTTTTTAATTAACTTCATAATCACAAAAACAGGTATGGATTAGCTATAGGCATGGTTCGTAATGAGTATCACGTGCATTAGGAAATTATGCCATGACTACCTAAGGTAATCGTGTTCATTGATCCGAGGGTTGCACTTACATGAATAGTGAGGGATTCTATGACCTGAGGAGCCTTCATTTGTTATTTTCTTTCATATTTTAGTACAGATTTATCTTCAATAATAAGTTGATAGACTAACTAATAGAGGAATTTTAGTAGTGCCGATAATTGTCCGTTTTTCCATGTGGGATCAATCCTTATTATCCTGTACTCAATTACGACTTGTATACTTACAGAAAGTCGCATGTTAGGATATTTTGGAATTTATAAATGTAAAACTTGACTAATGATTTGTGTTTAATGTCTATGGATGCCCTGCGCTCGTCACCTATGCGTTCATGTATTCCCCAATTTATTTTTTATTGCAAATGTAATCCCCCAATCTATTCATTTTTGTGCAAAAGTGGAAAATTAACGGATTTCGTCCAATTTTTGACGGAAATAATAGCACGTGTAACCACTTGCCAAGACTCAAAAAACATTTCATTTTCCCATTGAAAAATCCCATTATCTTATCTATTTCTTTCACTTTCTTCCTCTATTTCTCTCTTACATTTCTTCTCTCTCATCTCTCTTCTGTTTCTTCTCTATTTTCTTACTTTTGGTTTGCCTCTCTTTTGAGGGTTAGGAGAGAGAATTGAATAATCTCTCTCTTCTTCTCCCTCCATCCATCTCTTGTGTGTGATTTTTTGTTTTTTCTTTTCCTTTCTAAATTGTGGTTTTTGTGCTAAGAATCATGTTTTTGGAGAAGTATTCAATGCAATCAATCCTAGAATGCTTCCTTGATTGTACAACTCCAGTTGTTCTAGTGCCCCAAGGCTCTGTAACATCACTGGAGGCAAAATCTATACCACCACAGCAGGTGGAGCTACAGCAACTATATTGGTTGAATAAGGAAATTGAGCAAGTGGTGAAGAGACTTCTTGGGAATTTAGATGCCCAAATAGAAGTAGCAATAGACCTGAGAAAACTTGTTAGAAAGTCTGAGAAATGCCCATTCCCACAATGCTGGAGAGTTTTATGCTCAACGAGATCAGCAAACATATAGCAATTGCTCATGCCAGTGATTAACGGATCTGAAATACTTGAAAAAGAAAATAGGGACACACATCAATTCAAGCTCAATTGATATGACGTTGGCTAATGAAACTAATGAAAACTAGTTTTATGTTTTTCCTTTAGCTGAAGTGGAAGCTTTAGCCCTAGATTTTCTAATCATTCTCCTCTCAGTGGTCATTTAAGACATAATGTGAATTTTGGACCTAAACACTTCAAATTTCACAGTTTTTGGAAGAAGAACGATCAATTTTCTGATCTGGTAACATCTTCTTGGAATGGGTCTGTGTCTGCACATCTTTACCTTGTTAGAACTCTTTGTTTGAAGTTGCACAAATTGAAACTAGTCCTCAAATTTTAGAACGCCCTTAGCCTTGATATCTTAGAACTATTTATTTGAAACTTCTAAATCAAGAATAGCTCTCCCTATTTTTGTGTCACCTATCCTACAAGGAATGATAAACATACCTGGGTCCTTGCATGTTGGAGGAAGTTTCTTTCAAAATCTGTTGGCACATTTTCATCTATTATCACCTTTTCATCGCCTCTAAACTCATGCTTGTTAGAGTACAATATCTTCAAAAATCTTACACTTTTTAGAGTACAAGTTCTTCAAAAATTTAGCATACCAAGGCACTTGCTTGATTGCATCTAACAATGGTAAATTGATTTCCACTTTCTTGAAAATATCAAGCATCTCCTTTACCTTTTCTTCTTTCTTAACTTAGCCAACCCACTACAAAAAGGTGAAAGATTGGCGTTAACATGAATGGAAGGGTTAGAATTTACCTTTGCATTTGGTGCAACTTTCTCCTTTTTTTAAACTTCCTTCTCAATCTTAGCATCATGAGTAACAACCATTACTCCCTCCATCTCTTTTCCATCCTTTTTCTGCTTGTTAATGTCATGCCACTTAAATTCATTGGGTTCGCTTCAGGTTAAGAAGGCAGTCTTCTTGAACCTTGGGACTATACTCGATGCATAGTAGATGTCAACTGGCTTAATTGCTTTTCCTAATTTTGAATACTGGATTTTGCCTCTTGCTAAAATTGTACAGTGTTAGTAGCCAGAGATTTAACAATATCTTCCAAAGATGTACCTGAATTAGGAGAAATAAAAGATTGTGTTTAGGCTTAACATTGCTGTTTGGTGAAAATTTTTGTTTGGGTTGATTTTGCTAAAAACCTAGTGGTCTTGTAGCATAACTCAAATCCGGATGATTCTTCCATCCTGGATTGTAAGTATTTGAATATGGATCATACCATTTTTGTGGTGGGCTAAGGCATCATTCAACCGTATTCACATGCTCATTATGGCCATCTTGGAGTGTAGGGCACATATTAATGAGATGACTCGAAGCAGAATAAATACCACACACCTTAACCTATTGCAGTTGATCTGCGACCAAGTTTTTCACAAGAGATGTTAGAAACTCTAAACATTGGTCAGTTGTAGAAATATTTAACTTGTTAACTCTTCTAATTGGTACATCCTGTCTAGTAGCAAAGTGTTGAGAGTTTGTTGCCATTTTATCAATTAAATTCCTTGCATCTATAGGAGTCTTATCCACCAAAACACCTGCACTAGTTGCATCAATCATACTTCTATCCATTAACAATAAGCCCTTATAAAAATACTGGATTAAGGGCTGTTCACTAATTTAGTGATGAGGATAGCTTGCACATAATTTCTTGAAATGTTCCCAATACTCATAAAGGGACTCTCCTAGATGTTGCCTCACTTCACAAATTTCTTTCTGTATGTTCGCAGCTCTTCAAGCAAGAAAATATTTTTTGAAAAATAATTGCTTCATTTGGTTCCACGTGTTGACACTTCCAAAGGGCAAATAGGAGAGCCAATCCTTTGCAGCATCCTTTAGAGAAAATGGAAAAGCCCATAACTTGATTTGTTCATTTGTTATCCCTGGAAGTTTCATACTTGAACATACAATTTGGAACTCCTTAAGATACTTGTGGTGCTCCTCAAATTAGTCTAGATTTAATCTCAAATGTCATATTTGCAAAGGGGTTGTGATGAGGACACAAGCAGAGATGTACATCTTCAACCTCGGGATCCTTTAGCCAACAATGCTGGTCAGATGACAAGGGCGAGATCCAAGAGGGTGAAGGAAGTTTTACAAGTTTTGATCATTCATCATGGCAACAAGGAGCAAGCTAAGTTTGAAGGTTTGGTGAACCATGAAGTCACCTTGCTCACTTGTACGTTTGAAGTGAAGGAATGATCTTGACTGCCTTGGGCACGCCTTACAACTGCAAGTCTTCTGGTCACATATTTACTGTGACAGATTTAAGACATGGGCACGCCTTACGGCTGCAAGTCTTCTGGTCGCATATTTACTGTATCAGATTTAAGACGTGGGCACGTCTTATGACCACAAGTCTTTTGGTCGCATTCCTAGTTTCATTAGGATTTTTTAGTTTTTTTAGCAAGTCCAAGTAGTATTAGGTTTTGTCTTGTAAGGCTTATAAATAGCCATTCTTGTGACTATTTTTGGGGACTTTTGACAAATACAAACATGAGGTTTTTCCTTCAAGTTCTCGATTGAACTTCTCTTAAATTCTTGAGTTCTTTAAATTGAGTTTTCTTTTAGACTTTATCAATTAGATTTATTCCCTAATTGTGGTGTCTAATCTTCCATCTATATTTGCTTGAGGTTGCTGACTGCCATCGTGCATTAGAGGTTTTGAGTCCACGTGAACAAACCTAGATCAATTTCTGTTGAAGAGAAAAGGTTCAAACTCTGATAAAACGTTGTTAAGAGATTCTAGGAGGGTCTACTCCTAGAGTTGCTCATCAGGTTGTTGGCTCAAATTTGGGGCTGCCAACTCCTTCAATATTCTGTTATTAGCCATGACTCCTTCTTTTGTCTCTGAATCATTAGAATACTCTATTAATTCAACTACCAAATTTAATCTAGGAGATGAAGAAGATGAATGTCCAGAATGTTGTTTAACCTCTTTTCTCAATCTGCATGCAATTTTCTCAATTTCAAGATTGTAGTTGAATTCTTCTGTATAGGAAGAATCGAGGCATAAACCAATAATAAAATAAAAAGAGAAATAAAATTTTTAAAGAAATAATTTATTTGAAGGCACCTAGCAATGGCACCAAATTTTGATAAATGTCGAATCCAACAAAATAAGATTTCTTACTCAACAAAAATATAAATTTGTAAATAGCAATGAGTAGGTCGCATCCTCAGCGACTTGTGAATTTATTTCCTTTACAATTTTAGAAATTAAATAGGGTTTTAGAGAAATTAAACAACACAATAAGTATAAAAAAATTAATAATGTCAAATGAAATAAAACTAAATCAATGAAAACATACCTTCTAGTTGTTAGGGAGTCAATTATTCATTTTATTTCAATATTTTTCCTCTTAATTATGGTCAAATTGTGTGTTAAATGTTGCCTTTTTATTCATTTTTGGTTTTTGGTGCTGATTTAGGTCATTGGAATTAAATTGAAGTTAAAAGCACAATTAAGTTGAAAATTCAAGAAGACCTTTGCTGTTAAGGCGCAGACACGCTTTGTTCTGCTGTGAAGGTTGTCTTGCTGAATAAGTGGACCACGTTTCTTATGGAAGATATTTTGCTGATCATTTGGAAATGAAGATTTCACTTACTTTTGGGAATTGGTCAAAGATCATTTTATTTAGGAAAATATGTAATTGGTTTCTTTATTTAATTATGATTGCTACTTAGCAATTTTAGACTCCCAAGAGGACTTTAACTTTTTGGGAAGTAGGGATGCATTTACTAATATATAGTTTTGGTATTAGTTCTGAGAGGGGTGGACTTTGTTTGGTAGAGTTGGAGACTTTTTTGAGGGAAGCTTTTGCTTTCTTGGCTAGAGACTTTCGTTGGGAGATTTTTGGCTCTTGGCTTCGGACTTGAATTGGCCAAGGAACAAGAGTGCCTTTTCCTTCTTTCTCTTTTTGTCAAATAAAATAAAAAAATTCCAAAAACATCTTTGTGGTTGCGAATCTCAATGAGGAGTGGTTAATTTCTTCCATCTAGTCAAAGGCTAATTGAGTTTTGGTTCATCGACTCCTGTGAGATGTGATTGGATTATTTTTGTGTTTCATTTGTTTACAAGTATTTGGATATTTCCTGATTTTCACGTTTATGACTATTTCTTGTAAATAAATACTTGATCACTATTTGGTTGTGTGAATAATCTATCGTCATTTAGAACGCCAAATCTGTAATTGTTTGGTGGTTCTAGTATTTGTGACAAGTGATTTAATTCAGTAGTAATAGAAACTTTTGGATTACTACCACGGAGATATTCAATCTAGTTTAAATGAACCGAACTTGTGTATTTGTTGGTTAGAATTGGTGGCCTTTCTAATTGTTAATACTGTCATTGGGCTAAATCTTAAGAGCATGTTTAGAGTTGTCTATTGACAAGAGAAATAGTCGCAGAGTTTGTTGTGGCTATCGACACAGTAGAATGGTAGGTTGTTAGAGTTTGTTGACAACCATAACCAGTTTATTTGTAAACAAATGATTGTCATTTTAGCGTCAATGATCAGTTTGATTACACCAAAGTTGAGATTAGGCCTTTGACTAGAGTTTTTCATTGATTGATTTAGATTTATTTGAATTTTGTGATATTGTCTATTTTTATCTGAATCGTTAGTTAGAAAGTGTTCAACCCTCCTACATTTATTTATTTTTGGTTCATAGAAAATAATTCTTCTAGTTCCCTGAGGAGACGACCCTACTTGCCACTTACGTAAATTAATAATTTCTCAGAAGTTTACAAATCGAGTCAAGCAAACTTCTTGGAATTAGGATGAAGCATGTAACCCATTGCACATCCAGAGTCACAGCTCCAATACCTAGAATTGATTTCTGGATACTTTCCTTGGCAATTAGGTTTTATTTATTTTTGTGCAGGCTGGACACCTGTCAAATTTTGGCGCAGTTGCTAGGGAACTGGTGCCTTAATTAATTTATTTTCTGTGACAATTTGTTTTTTTTTATTTTTCATTTTACACTGTTGCCAGTTTATATCCTGATCTTCTCGTACAGGTAAACTACTATACGATCCTGGGATAGAAAAGACAGCTCTTGCACTGAGAAAAGAAACAAGGTAACAAGCAGAGGAATCATCATTCTCCCTTAAACTGCAATTGGCACTAGATTTTGTTGAATATTTCAATGAACCAGAAAGGGAGATTGAGATCATGGCTAACGAGCGAACATTGAGAGAACTAGCTACACCAGATTTAAATCAACAACTCTTATGCATAACCTATCCTACTTTAGATGTTGCATTTGAATTAAAATCTGGATTGATTCACTTACTGTCTTCTTTTCATGGACTTCCAGGTGAAGACCCTCACAAACACCTCAAGGAGTTTCACGTGATATGTTCGACAATGAAGGCCCAGGGAATCACTGAGGAGCAAATAAAATTAAGAGCCTTTCCATTCTCTTTAGCTAATAAAACTGAGGATGGGCTCTATTATTTACCTTCAGGATCAATCACCATGTGGATTGAAATGAGACAGCAATTCTTAGAGAAGTTTTTTCTAGCTTCCCGAGCTGCAAGCATTAGGAAGGATATCTATGGAATTAGACAATTGAATGGAGAGACACTGCACGAGTATTGGCAGAGATTCAACCAATTATGCACTAGCTGTACTCATCATCAAATTTCGAATCAACTTCTCATCCAGTCTTCTATGAAGGACTAACTCCAATAGATAGAAGAAAAATAGATGCTGCTAGTGGAGGCACCTTAGTGAGCAAAACGCCTACAGAAGCAAGAAATCTTATCGCAAGCATGGCTGCTAATGCCCAACAATTTGGAGAAAGCAAGATAATGCATCCCATAGGGTCAATGAGGTGAACACTTCTTCATTTGATCAAAAATTAGATTCTCTAATGTTTTTGGTAGAAAAAATGGTTATAGGTCAAGTACAGCAAGTGAAGACATGTGGAATCTGCTACAATTCTGGTCATCCAACTGACATGTACCCTACACTCCAAGATGATTCGAATAAGAATGCCAATGCAGTTGGGGGATGTCCTGGACCACCTCAGAGGTGCTATGATTCTTATTCAAACAATTACAATCTAGGATGGAAGGATCATTTGAACTTCAGCTATGCAGCAAGGCCGCCATGATTTCAACAACAGCAATATCAGTCTAGATCTCTTGTTCAACAACAACAATTAGCTCCTAAGCAAGGTATTTCTCTTGAGAAAATTGTTAAATCTTTAGCTACTAGTACTCAACAATTTCAACAAGAGACAAGAACCAGCATTCAAAATTTGGAGAATCAGGTGAGCCAGTTGGCCACTACAGTAAATCGGATGGAATCTCAAATTTCAGGAAAGCTACCTTCACAAACTATTATTAACCTGAAACAAAATGTTAGTGCCATCACATTAAGGAGTGGAAAAGAATTGTTAGAGCCTAGCAAGAGAAAGTTTGAGCAAGCAATCGAGGAAGAAATTGAAAATGAGGAAGAGGCGACTCAACCTAAGATTGCACAATCGCAAAAGTCTGGAGATGACCCTTACACAATGGTGACACCTCCACCTCCATTTCCTAGTCGCCTAGCAAATACCAACAAAGAGGATCAGGAAAAGGAGATTCTGAAAACTTTTTGCAAAATTGCGGTAAATATCCCTCTTCTAGTTGCAATTAAGCAAATTCCGCGATATGCTAAATTTTTAAAGGACTTATGCACTACTAAGAAGAAGTTGAATGGACATGAAAAAGTGCATATGGGAGAAAATGTTTCAGCAGTGCTACAGAAAAAATTACCTCTAAATGTAAGGACTCAGGTATGTTTACTATTCCTTGCATGATAGGAAATGTTCAGATTGAGAAAATTATGTTGGATTTCGGTGCTTCCATAAATGTTATGCCTCGTTCTATTTATAATTTGATGAATCTTGGACCTTTAAAGGAGACGGGTCTAATAATTCAACTTGCGATAGGTCGAATGCTTATCTTGATGGTGTTTTGGAGGATATTTTGGTTCAAGTAGATACATTGGTTTTTCCTATAGATTTTTATGTACTTGACATGTGAGATGATAATTCTTCTAATCCACCTCCGATCTTGTTAGGAAGATCTTTCTTGAGAATAGCTAGAATAAAAATTAATGTTTTTACTAGAATGTTGACAATGGAATTTGATGGTAACATTATTAAATTTAATATTTATGATTCCATGAAATATCCTAGTGACTGTCATTCAGTTTTTGTTATAGATGTCATTGATTCTTTGATGCAGCAAAATTTTGAATTTAATGATGATGATGCGTTGAAAGTTGCTATCACTACTGGTTTTGATCAAGAGCATGTTCAGAATATAATAGGGAAGTTTGATTTTTCTTCTGAATTGCAGGAAGCAATTTTTGAATTGGACTCACTTAAACCACTAGTTTATGATGTGTCTTATATTGAATTGCCTTTGTCTCATTTGAAACTTTTTCCATCCATTATGCAGGTCCCAAGTTGGAGTTAAAGCAATTACCAAATCATTTGAAATATGTATTCCTTGGAGAAGGCGATACTCTTCCAGTGATAATTTCTTGTAAACTAACTGCTTTGGAGAAAGAAAAATTAATTCGGGTGCTGAAGGATCATAAAAAGGCAATAGGGTAGACAGTAGCTGATATTAAAGGATTGAATCCAACCACGTGTATACACAAAATCCTGTTGGAAGAGGGTGCTAAACCTACACGAGAGGCTCAATGAAGATTAAACCCTTCAAAGGTGCATTGAGACAAATCTTGTATTAAGTTATGAGAAATGTCATTTTATGGTAGATCAAGGCATAATTTTAGAACATGTGGTATCTTCCAAAGGTATTGAAAGAGATAAAGCTAAGATAGAAGTTATTAAGTGTTTGCCTTACCTTGCAAGTGTGCGGGAAGTTCACTTTTTTCTTGGTCATGTGGGTTTCTACCGACGCTTTATAAAAGAGCTTTTGAAAATATCCCATTCTTTATGCAAACTACTTAAAAAGGATGTGGTCTTCAATTTTGATGAAGTGTGTAAGGCTACATTCGATGCACTTAAGGAGTCGCTGACCTCAGCACCAATTGTTCAACCACCCAATTGGAGTCTACCTTTTGAAATAATGTGTGATGTAAGCAATTTCGCTGTCGGTGCTGTGCTTGGGCAAAGAGATGGGAGAGCAGCTTATGTCATTTACTACACCTCAAGGATATTACGATGCTCAGTGCAATTATTCAACTATGAAAAATGAGCTTTTAGCAGTAGTTTTTGCTTTAGAAAAATTTTGTTCTTATTTACTTGGTACTAAAGTCATTGTCTATTCTGATCATGAAACGTTGAAATAATTGCTCACCAAAAAAGAGGCAAAGCCAAGGCTTGTAAGGTGGATCCTCTTACTACAAGAATTCAACTTGGAAATTTGAGACAAGAGGGGTGCTAAGAATTTGGTTGCAGACCACCTCAGTTGATTGGTCACAAGTGAAGGACCCATGCCTTTACAAGATAACTTTTCAGATGAGCATCTCTTTGCCACTCATAAGATGATTCCATGGTATGCTGACATAGTTAACTATCAAGTTACTAGAGTGCTACCTAGTGATTTATCTAGGGGTCAAAAACATAAGATCAAAAGTGATGCTAAATATTATGTGTGGGATGAGCCATATTTGTGAAAATATTGTTCTGACCAAGTAATTCGCAGGTGTGTCTCTGAAGATGAAATTCTATCTATTCTCTCTTTTCGTCACTCATATGCTTGTGGCAGGCATTTTGGTCCTAAAAGAAATGCCCGAAAAGTGATAGAATATGGTTTTTTTTGGCCTATTGTGTTTCGTGATTCATATATGTTCTATAAGTCTTGTGAAAATTGTCAAAAGACAGGCAACTTAGGACATAGAGATCAAATACCCCTTGTCCCTATACTTGTTTGTGAAATATTTGACATATGGGGAATTGATTTTATGGGTCCGTTTCGTTCATCTTTTGGCAATGTTTATATATTACTTGCTGTGGATTACGTTTCAAAATGGGTAGAAGTTAAGGCTACTTGAACTGACAATTCTAAGGTTGTTACAGATTTTGTCAAATCTCACATTTTTGTTAGGTTTGGAACGTCAAAAGCCATGCCATAACTAGTGACCGTGGGAAGCACTTTTGTAATAGAGTGAATGAAGATTTGATGAAGAAATATTGTGTCACCCATCAAGTTTCTACTTCCTATCATCCACAAACCAATGGACAGGTAGAGATTTCCAATAAAAAAATTAAATCCATACTAGAAAAGATGGTGAATCCAAGTAGAGAAGATTGGAGTTTGCACCTCGATGATGTACTCTGGGCATATCGAACGGCTTACAATACCCCTATAGGTATGTCTCCTTATCGTTTAGTTTTTTGGTAAACCTTGTCACCTCCCTGTTGAATTGGAACATAGGGCCTATTGGGTGGTTAAACATTGCAATATGCGGTTGGATGAGGCTGGAGAACAACGGAAGTTGTAATTGCAAGAATTGGAGAAAATTCGCAACGATGCCTACGAGAGTTCTCGCATTTATAAGGAGAAAACAAAAGCATTTCATGATGACAAGATTTTGAGGAAGCATTTTTCTATTGATCAAAAAGTTCTTCTCTTTCATTCTATGCTTAAACTTTTTCCTGTTAAATTGCGCTCTCGTTGGATAGGACCTTTTATTGTCACTAATGTTTTTCCCCATGGTGCAGTGGAAATACAAAATCCTACAACTGACAAGGTTTTCAAAGTTAATGGTCATCGCCTCAAGCCTTTTTATGAAGGGTTTCACGCGTATAATATGGAAGAAATGACTCTTGACGAGCCTATCTACCTTGATTGAGCAATAACTTGGTCTAGCCAAAGACGTTAAAGAAAGGCACTACTTAGGAGGCAACCCATAAATTTTGACTTTTTATTATTTTGTGTTTTCACTTCATGTTTTTGTGTGAAAGTTGAGTATTCTTTTTATTTTAATAGAAAACTTGTGATCATAGGCCATGGGCACGTTTTTGCCAAATTTTTGTTAAACTAGGAATCGTCGTCTGGGTAGAAGACTTTCAACAATAAAGTGTGCCCACGCCTTACAAAAGAAAGGCTTTTGCCAAAGATCAAGCAAAAAAAAGTCAAAACCCTAATTCTTTACTTTTTCCTCTCTTTTTCTTTCTCTTCTTTCTTTCTTTTTCTGTCGTCTTCCTTTTCTTTTTCTTCCTTTCTTCTTCTTTTTTCCTAGTCCGCCGTTCAAGTCACTCGTCCGTGGTGCTTCTTGCTATTCATTTCTCATCTATTGCTCCACCTCCGTCGCAAAGTTGCGACGCCGCTGCTGCTCATCTACACTTGTGGTTACCTCCCGAAACTCGTAGCTGCTATTACCGCGGGCCCCACAGTCCATCTTCACCGTCCTCACTACTGCTCCACCTCCGCTGCAAGGTTAAGCCACTACTGCTGCTGGAGGTCAGACTTCTGCTCCGAGATCACACCACTGTCAACTCTACAGTTCGCGATCTATCCACTCCATTCTTGCTCATGGTTGCTTCTCGCTGCTACTGTTGCCGGTCCTTTTTTCCACCGCTTTTGACGCTACTGCTGGAGCCCTATGGCCACGGTTCGTTGCTCTCTCCGCCGCACTGTCGTGTAGCTATTTTCTGAAGCTTGTTGCTGCTACTGTCCGAGTCCAAGATGCTGTTGTCCAAGTTTGAGGTTGACGCTACTTCTTCACCACCACCCTGGTTGATGGATTTAAGGTTCAAAGTCTAAATTCCGTCCTAGTAACTGATGCCAGATATTGTTAGTTGATTGATTATTGTTGATTGATTTTGTGGCTTTGGAATTTTGGGAGTTTGCTGGTTCATTGCTTCTGTGATTTTGTTGGAATTGAGTATGGCCAAGACTAATTTACAATCCAAGAAAAAGGGTAAAGCACTGGCTAAAACCACTCAGCCTATCCAACCATCAACGCCAAAACCAACCTCCACTTGGCCTAAAAAATGGTCCCATTTGGGATTAATTACAGGTTATTTGCCCCATGACAATAATGATTTTGGGGGGGTTCTCTTGATGGCTTTAATGCCGAGCAACAGGCAAGATTCCAATAGATTCGTAATCGACCTTTGGTTGCCTGTAAATGTGTTCATAGCCCTACAGTAGCTTGGTTAAAAATTGCTGGTGATTTGAATCATTTATTTTCTGCAATTGGTTGGGAAAAATTTTTGATGGTTGACGCACCTACTTACACTGAGTTGTCTTGGGAATTTTACTCTACCTTCTGTTTTGAATGACTAGCCAACTGTATTTTGACTACTCTTGATGTGATCAAATTTAGATTGATAGGTCATGAGATGAGTCAATCCATTAATGACTTCAATGTACTATTGGGCTTTATTGATGAAAATGCTATTACCTTCACTGCATATCTCAATTGTGCATGTGATTATTCCAAGCCATTGCTACTAATTTTATTGACATTTGGAGGGAGTGGTCTATTAATAGGCAAGTGTATAATCCTAGTAAATCCAAGGCCTATTACCTTAAGGACCCTGTTTTGAGATATGTTCAGAAATTGTTGGCTTATACCTTTTCTGGGTGTAAAGATACCTCTGTCACTCTTACCAAAACTGAGTTTTACTTTTTGTGGTGCATGGTCAACAAAGAGAAGCTCAATTTTGATTGTTGGATAGATTCTCAGCTACAAACTGTGGTAAATAAACCCAATATGCCGTTGATTTTAGGCTCTATCATTACTTATTGGGTAATCGAATGCATGACCTTAACCTTGGGATGAGTACCTAGTGGCCCATGCATATTGCTTGTCAGACTGAGCCTTTGGACTTAAATTGTTTAGAAAGAATGGGTGTCATTTGGCATGTTGGCAATGAATACCAGTTTTCACCACCTGGTGAACTGGGATCTCGGGTCAACACCTCTACTATGGATCCTACTGGTGCTGGTCCTTCTATTGATATAGTAGGCCCTGCTACATCTGTCCCATCCTCGTCATCTTTGGATACTCGACTCCAAAATTTGGAAGAGCGGGTTCAGCAATTTGATACTCATCTGGTTAATACCGAGCATCACACCTCCACCATTGAGAAGAACTTGGCTGCTTATTTTGACTTTGTAGAGTTCACACCACCTTCTCCTTCCTATTCATAGTTTTGCTCTTCAGGGAAGTCCTCTATTCTTTCTATTTGCCTTATTACATTGAGGACAATGTAGTGTTTAGGTTGGGGGAAGGGATGCTTTTGCTGATACCATGCTAGTTCTTTAAGTTTTAGCTTCAATTTTTAGTTTTAATTCAGTTTCATTTTTCACTTTTCAATTTTTTTCCTCTTCGTTTCCTATTTTTCTAGCTTTCATGCTTCTTTAGGATTTATCTAGTTTTCAAGATGAGAATATTAGTATAATGTCACTAGCATGAGTATTATATTTACTTGTAATTGATTTGAATGATGGATGTTCTGGATATAACATATAGCCATTTGTGAGTTTTTAAGCTTAAATAGCACATTATTCAAAATTTGCTCTGAATTCTTTTGTGAGTGTAATTATCACACCTACTAAGATTATTCTAGAACTTACTATGATGTACATGTCGGGATCACACTTGAATTCAATGCATGAACATGATAAGGGCAATTAGGCTTAACACTTTTTAGCTTTCTAAAGACCTGTCCTAGATATATTTTCCCTGTAGTTAACCAAGTTTGGGCCTTAAACATTTGGGCAAAAAATCTCAATGGCCCTCCAACTTTTAAGCGGAGAAACTTTTAGCCCTCCAATAATTAAAAGACTAAAATTGCGCCTCCAACTTCTAAAAGGGCTAACTTCGAATCCTTTCACCCAATTTAGCTAGTTAACTAGTTGGTTTGAGAAGAAAGTGAGCTTCCTGGGCGTAATTACAAGGATCTTTCTATCTGCACAGCCATAAAGTGGTTAAGAAAACTCTAAAAATAAAAATTTCCCTATGAGCTGCATTTGAAAAAGACGAAGAAGAAAGAAGAAAAAGCCAAAGGAGGAAGAGCCAAGAGATGAAAAAGAAAGAAGAAAGGACCAAAGAAGGAAGAGGCAAAGAAGGAAGAAAAGAGGTACAGTTCTCCTCTTCCTGCATGCCATTGTGGGAAAGTCACAAAGATGATTACCTCATGGACTGATAGGAATCCAGGAATGAGGTATGCTGTTTGCTGAGAAGCAGAGGGGGGCTATACGTATTGGGATTGGATCGATGAGCAGATGTGTCGTCGTTCTATGAAGCTGATACCGGGGCTTCTAAGAAGGATAAATGCAGCTGAAAAACAAAGAGATGAATATGAAGATGCAGCAAGAAGATCTGAGACAAAAGCTACTAAATTGAGGGCAAAATTGAAGGAAATGGATCAGCAATTACGGTGTCAAAAGTGGTGGAACAAGTTTCTTATCAGGTTGCTTGTGGTAAGTTGGGTTACTACTTTCTTAATGGTGACTGGTTTGCAAAAAAATAGAGGATTTGGGATGCTGCAACTTGGACACGGAGCTATTGAAATGGTGCAACCTGGTGGTGAGTATTGAAGGTTTAGAGATAAAGTATTGCAGTGTCAAAAAGGAGGAAAATAGAATGTGCAGATATGGCTTGCCTTCAATGGAGTTGTATTTGGATTTTGTATTGTAGTATAGTAGTATGCCAGTCCCTGGTTGTAATGGACAAAGCCTTGAATATGTCGATGGGAATGTTTTTGCCATTATGTTAATGTGGTGTTAGTTGGTTTCAATAACAACTTTCTTTTCCAAATTAGAAAGCAAATTGTGACTGGCGTATGAAACTGAACCACCAATATTAGACAAAAAGTAAATTGTAAACTATACATTTCATCTACATAATATTCAAAAGTTTAGTTTTGAAGGCATAAAAAGGACTGTCAGTGAACAAAAAATTGGCTACATCAGAAAATCAAGTTGCGTATGAAGTCAATGAACATAAAAAATTCAGATCCAAAATAAGCCTCCATCAAGTGCGGATAATATTGTTTATCAGGTTGATGACTCCTGTCTCGATCCAGAACTTGATTTGCCTCGTCCTCTCCCCCTTCCCTTCCAATTGCCAACAGAAAAGGGTGGATCTTTACCCAAGTATGCATAGTTTAGATTGATAAACCCTTTGTCTTGATCACTCAATGGTCTTTTAGTAGAACTTTTGGTTTGCTTATGAACTGGTTGTCTGGTCGCAGGCTGTTGGTGTTGGCTAGGTGACTGTTGCTGTTGCTGTGGTGGGGGCTGCTAAGTCTTTTTTCGTGGTCTCTATCCTAGCTTGTTGCTTGTCTGGGAAAAAAGTAATGCAGTAGTCAATAATTAGATGAAAACCACAATTTGGTTGCCTAATTAATAGTAAATAGACACTTATAGCATGCCTTTTTGCTTGATTTTGCTGCTGCTGACCCTTTCCACATTGTTCAGTTCGTTGAGAAGCTGACTGTCCCTCACTTGCTGATTGAGAGGGGTGTTTGCATGTGACCGCATTATGTCCAGCACCACCACATTTCCTACAATGTATGACAATCCGTTTCCTCAACCTCTTTCCATGATCTTTCCCTTTAGTGACATCCCTCCTCCTATTCGTCTTAGGTCTCCCTGGCTGAGTCACAAAATCTAGAGGGTCCAACTCAAGCATTGTAGACTGTGGCCATTGAATTTCACCACTAATAGGTTGCAAAACATTATTATAGATTGAAATAAAAAGCTCTCTACTGTAACGCTTGTCCAACATACTGTGTGGGTCCTTGTTGGCTTTATGGATGGTAGCAATGGCATGACAACAAGGGATTCCACTCAATGTCCACAACCCACATGTGCATTCTTTTCTTTGGAGATCTATAGCAAATTGGGCCCCTTTTGGCCCCTTTACTTGATAACCAGTGTGAGAATTCCAAATTGGCTGCCACTGACTTACTAGTTTGACCCTTTCCTCCATAATTTTTCTAATAAGTGGTCTAGCAAATCCTGTGCCTCTTTCCATTGCTTGCCTCATTTGTTGTTTTCTAACCATAATGTATTCTCGAATAGCCTCCAGCATAGATATAATTGGTTGGTCCCTAGCTTCTAGATATGGCCATTGAATGATTCGTACAAGTTGTTGACCAATATTTAGCACTTGGTGTGTGTGGAGAGAAAAGCCTTACACCAGTGTCTTGGGTGTGGTGCTTTTTTCAACCAACCATGTGCATCTTTATCGTACTTCTCAAATTCATCCATTGTTTTGTTGAACTGTTCAATTGTTGATCAACTAGCACTATTCCAAAATCTTTCTTTCAAGCCTAATCCTGGATGCTTCTTCTTGAAGTTTCGATACATATGTTGAACACAGTATCGGTGGTCAGAGTTAGGGAGAACATCAGCCAGAGCTCTGTCTAGTCCTTGCATACATTATCAAACCAAGCATATCCATCCTCCAAGTCAAAGTACGGCAGAATAAACATCAAACACCAATGTATAACACAGAATTCAAGAGGTTCATACCTTCTGCTGATTTGAAATAAATGTATAATGACTCTGATTTTCTATTTGTAGGTCATCACTCAAGAGGTTCAAAAACCATTTCCATTGCTCAGTGGCTTCCCTCTCCACAACTGCCCATGCCACCGGCCAGTATCCATTATTTGGATCCACAACCATGGCAGTTAACAATTGTTCGGGATAGTTACCTTTAATGTGACAACCATCCAATTCTACAATTGGTCTACACCCATCTTGAAAACCTTTTTTCAGGGGTCCTAGACAACAATAAAGTCGCATGAACCTTGGATTAGCTCCAGGCTTTCTACATGGAGTAAATATTATCTCCATTGTGCTGTTAGAATGTGTCTTTTTTATCTCTTCACAGTACCTCCAAATTTTTTTGTATTGCACTTCAGCTGACCCCTTAATAAGTTCCACAGCCAACTTTCTTGCTGTCAATGCAACATGCTTTGAAATTTCTGCCTTGTAATCCTCATGCAAAGCCTGCCTAAGTTCTCAGGGTGGCATCTTCATATTGGATCTTATTCTCTCCATGTACCTGTTGGATACCCATTTGGCAGTTATATTCCTATTTTTCCATGCATGATTGCAGTTGTCGTGGACATCTCGCATGGTTTTCACTACCAGGTCCTTTGTTCCCAGTGCTTTCTCGATTGAAGCATACACATACTAGTTACATGGTTCCCTACACTTAGTTCTCACCCTAGTGGGTTCATTCCTGTAGTTCATTCCTGTAAGTCCAAACTAGTTTTCCCTTCCTAATACCATAGTCACTTACAGCTGCCTTAAACTGGGCTCCTGACTCAAATTTCATTCCTACCTCAAATGGGGGATCCATAATGAATTTCTCCCATCCAAAGTCTTTATATCTCCCCCTGTATTCTGCTGTTCCTTCATCCTCTGATGATCCATTATCACTACTTAAGTGATCTGGTATGTAGTCTTCCTCCAATGGACAAGTTTCAGCTTCTGCATTGGTAGACTTGCTTGATGGTTTCGCTATTCTTCTCCTAGTCTACTTTTTCCTTGCTTGACATGTTGTAATGCTTGTTCTTGGTCAATGACTTTTGGTTGTGATGGTTGAGTGCTAATATTTGCATCTTTAGTTCCAACATAAATACCTTCATGTTGTTCCCTATTTGCCTGCCCAGTTTGTATAGCATTACTTCCTTCAAACTCAGATGACATGCCCCCCAACAGTTGCTCATCCCCACAGTACTCATCAGCACCACGAAACCTATCCTCTTCGCAATCCGAATCAACTTCAGCATTTCCCTCTTCATTCTCATTAGCATGCATGCATCCTAATACATCACCTCCAACATGACCACCTGTCCTTTGCGATTGTCCTCTATCATAGCCATTTGCTGCACTATTACTGCCTTCCTCATTACCATTTTTTCCCAACAAAATTTCAACTTCAACTCTAGCTATGCAATCATAAATGTCAATGCCCTCTTAGTACTTACTTGGAGACAGTCATTTGTTCTAATGCAACCTTCATTGTCCAACTCTTCTATGATAATTCCAGACTTCTTTGGAGTTCTTTTTGCCAAGATCTACATCTTTCTCCAACTCTAGAATGTCTTGTGCTGTCAAATGGTTGCAAAACACTTCCATTACCTTGAATTTATATGCCCACGCACAAAAACTATTCACATGACTATCAGTGCTCAACTCCTTTAGACCAATGGACACATCTTTATCTAGTTCAAGGTAGTAATACATTAAGGCTGCATTTACATATCCTAAATCTTCTGCCATTTGATTCAACTCATGAATAGACATTCATTCCGCATCACACAAATCTACATGTCTACATCTCCACCTTCATAACTTGTGTATGTTCCCTACTTGATTCTTACCCTATGGTGGAACCTTATACCGAACCATTCTGAATCAATGGCTGCAGAATGATATTGACTAGTCAATTTATGCCTCCAAATCACACGTACATAATTAATAATTAATTAACTATTCTATTATTCACAGGCAATTCAAGTAATATAAAAACCCTATTCCAACACTAGATTCCAAAGTTGCCACTAAATAAAACATCAAATATAATTAAACTAATTAAAAATTGTTTACACTCACTAATATTTCAGCATGTGTAATAAATAATTTCAGGACCAGAACATTTTCAATTCATTTGGAGTACAAAACCCCATATTCGGGTTCCCCAATCCCTTTATCCATTGGACCACTTCTTCACCATTTTGAACCCCACAACAATCTATCAGTAATGGATTTCTTTTGACTGTATTATCCATTAAATCATATAACTTTGCACATGAGTTATTCGGAAAGAAACAAAATATGACATATTGTATCACATGTAAGGATCGAAATATTCATTCCTCGGAGGGATTACCCAGTCCATTTTATCTTCGTACAGCCTTCCTCTCAACTGCTGTTCATCGATCACAGACAACTGCAGCCTTCTTTTTCTTCAGTTGCACAGTCGATCAATGGGAGACGATTACCCACTGCTAAATGAGGGGCCACATTTTGTTCATAGGGTTTGTTGAATAATTTTTTGCTATCTGGACAAGAATGCCCTTCAGATTTGGCCCACGTATTGTAGTTCTTGCTCTTACCGGTTACGTAACCAGCTACCCTAGATAGAAGGATTCAAAGTTAGCCCTTTTAGAAGTTGGAGGGGCAATTTTAGGCTTTTAATTGTTGGAGGGCTAAAAGTTGCTCCACTTAAAAGTTGGAGGGCCACTTAGATTTTTTGACTTAAATATTTTTCTTTATTTAACAACACATTTTATTACCCTTCAACCTCTTTGTTTTAAACCCCTTTCTTTGAACCCTATGTCAAAGGAATACCTTAAGGTTCTTTTGCATGAGGATATCACAAGTAAAGGAAGCTGATTATATCTATAGCTAGCCAGTGCTTTTATGCTCTTATGTTATCAATATCTTCCAAAAAGAAAAAATATGAAAAAAAAGAGAAAAAAACAAAAAAATATTTGTGAAGCACTCTTGTAAATAAATGTTGTATTTTGATAGTGGGGTCAATCCCTCTGTTATGTATGCACTTGCTATGCTTGGGAAATTATTGTCATGGTTTAGAGCTGCTATGAGGATGCATGTGATATTTCAATTCATATAACGGACGATTAGGTATTTCCTTTGATTTATGTAGCCTAAATTACCTTTTTGTTCAACCTTTACCCTAAGCCCCGTTACAACCCTTGTTAAAGACCCTTTGATTCTTGCATTTGAATTCATATTCAGTGGTGGAGATGTGATAGATTAGCAAGCTTATGGAAATGTCTTCTCAAGGTGTTGATTTGAATGTACATGTCCCTTTAAACATCTTGAATGCTGAGTGCATACACTATTATCCATGTGAGGATTGTCGAGTCTTGAACATCCTGATTTCGATGAAATTGTTAAGGAAATGCATAGTATTTGTGTTAGTCCATTATGCTATTCTACACTTGTCATCTTGATTTTGAGTTTTGGGATTTGTGAATGCTTGAGGGTAAGCATTGTCTTGGTGTGGGGGATTTGTTAGGGAGTCAATTGTTCATTTTATTTCAATATTTTCCTCTTAATTATGGTCAAATTGAGTGTTAAATGCTGCCTTTTATTCATTTTTGGTTTTTGGTGCTGATTTTAGGTTATTGGAATTAAATTGAAGTCAAAAGCACAATTAAGTTGGAAATTCCAAAAGACCTTTGCTGTTAAGGCACAGGCATGCTTTGTTTTGCTGTGAAGGGTGCCTTGCTGAATAAGTGGATCACTTTTCTTATGGAAGATATTTTGCTGATTATTTGGAAATGAAGATTTCACTTACTTTCTCAAATTGGTCAAAGATCATTTTATTTAGGAAAATATGTAATTGGTTTCTTTATTTAATTATGATTGCTACTTAGCAGTTTTAGACTCCCAATAGGACTTTAACTCGTTGGGAAGTAGGGATGCATTTACTAATATATAGTTTTGGTATTAGTTCAGGGGGGGGTGGACTTCGTTTGGTAGAGCTGGAGACTTTTTCGAGGGAAGCTTTTGCTTTGTTGGCTAGAGACTTTCATTAGGAGATTTTTAGTTCTTGGCTTCGGACTTGAATTGGCCAAGGAACAAGAGTGCCATTTCCTTCTTTCTCTTTTTGTCAAATAAAATTAAAAAAAACCCAAAAACATATTTGTGGCTGCGAATCTCAATGAGGAGTGTCCAATTTCTTCCATCTAGTCGGAGGCTAATCGAGCTTTGGTTCATCGACTCCTGTGAAACATGATTGGATTATTTTTGTGTTTCATTTGTTTACAAGTATTTTGATATTTCCTGATTTTCACATTTATGATTATTTCTTGCAATTAAATACTTGATCACTATTTGGTTGTGTGAATAATCTATCGTCATCTAGAACTCCAAATCCGTAATTGTTTGGTGGTTCTAGTATTTGTGACAAGTGACTTAATTCAGTAGTAGTAGAAACTCTTGGATTACTGTCATGAAAATATTCAATCTAGCTTAAATGAACGAGTTTGTGTGTTTGTTGGTTAGAATTGGTGGCCTTTCTAATTGTTAATGCTGTCATTGGGCTAAATCTTAAGAGCGTGTTTAGGGTTGTCTATTGATAAGAGAAATAGTCACAGAACTTGTTGTGGCTATCGACGTAGTAAGGAAGGGCAGGTTGTCAGAATTTGTTGACAACCATAACCAGTTTATTTGTAAACAAATGATTGTCATTTTAGCGTCAATGATTAGTTCGATGGCACCAAAATTGAGATTAGGCCTTTGACTAGAGTTTTTCATTGATTGATTTAGATTTATTTGAATTTTGTGATATTGTCTATTTTATCTGAATCGTTAGTTAGAAAGTGTTCAACCCCCCTCCCCCCAAATTTATTTATTTTTGGTTCATAGAAAATAATTCTTCCAGTTCCTTGAGAAGACGACCCTACTTGCCACTTAAGCAAATTAATAATTTTTCAGAAGTTTACAATTCTGGTATATCGGGTCAAGCAAACTCATTAGAATCAGGGTGAAGCAAGTAACCCATTGCACATCCGGAGTCACTGCTCCAATACCTAGAATTGATTTCTGGATACTTTCCTTGGCAGTTAGGTTTTATTTATTTTTGTGCAAGCTTGACATCTACCACTAGTCAAAGGATTAATCTCGACATTTGGTTCAATCAATTGATCTTCGATGCAAAAATCAATTTATATATTCACAAATAAATTGGTTGTGGTCATCAACAAGTTTAGACTCCCTGCCTTTCCTTTACTTTTTTGGTAATTAAAATAAGGTCTTTAATTACTTCCTTAATCAATAGACAACCCTAAACAAGTTCTTAGGATTTAGTCTATCAATAGCATTAAGATTTAGAAAAGATACAAATTCTAACTAACAAAGTCACAAGCTCTGTTCATTTAAATTAGATTATGTATTCCTGACACAAATCCAATCATGCCAATCGTCACAAATATTAAAAATTTCAAACAACTAAAGATTTGACATTTTAATTGGTAATAGATTAATTAGTTAATTAACTATTAAGTCAGCGAAGAGAATAAAGATTAGTAGTTTTTGGTTCTTGAGAAAAGAAACACTAAGAAGAAAAGTTGAAGTACAGAGATCTATCGGTCTCTTTCTTCTTCCTCTATTTATTCTAGTCAAATATTATCTCTAAGCTATTTTCCTAAAAAAAATAAGGTGCGTTTGATAAAACTGAAATATGAAAACTAAAGTCTGAAATCTGAAATCTGAAGTGATTGAATTGTTAAGTATTAGATTTATTACATTTAAATGTATATCACATACTGTGATAAGTGAAAAGCTTATCACTTATTTTTGGGAGTAAATTTTGCCTAAAAGATTTAGTGCCACTTAATTAATTCAGATGTTCTACTTTTGATTATCAAACGCATCTAAACGATTAAGATCTGAATCCATTAAATTTAAGTACTGAATTGGGTTATCAAATGGGGCCTAAATATCTCTTATCAACTACCTCATCAAATAAGATAAGTAGATAAGATAGTGTTTGAAGGAGTATTATCAGAAAAATAAACACATGTCAAAACTCCTAAACATCATACTTCAGATAATGAGCAGAATCAATTACTGCTCCCAGGTCTCCTAAATGATAAAACAATCATTAGTCCTTCCTTGAAAATTCTTGACTTCACAAGCTTGATTAATGCGCCCACGTTCTTTCACCACAAGTCTTTTTAAAATATCCTCTTCTCAATTTCTTTTAATCACAAACCACTAAATTCAGCACCAAAGGCAAATTATGAGAAAAATCAATGAATGGCACAGTAATTTACCAAAATTGCAAGAGAAATTTCACAAATAAAACACAATAAATTCACTATCAGCTATATAACAATATTTAAGGTTCCATAGCTGCTCATTTATAAGTAATGCCCTTGGCATTGAATTGAAGGTATGATACGCAACATGATGCTACAAATTAGATGAACTATTAATAGTTTGCGGGGACCTTCGTTTTGAGCTGAAATTTGCAGGTCAGTTCTTGTTACTGTTGTATACATTATTCAGAGGGCAAAAATCAAGCCATTTTCAGATTGTTAGCTGGAAGAAGATTAAAAAAAGGCAAAGAAAATTGAAATTGTATATAGCTGGGAATGTAGATCATGCCATTTTTCTGTCTTTTTGTGTCTTCCCATTTGGGGGTGTGTCTGTGCTGGATACAAATCGGTGAGAAGTTTTGGTATATCAGTAAATGTTGTAAGGTTACCTTAAAAGAAAAAAATCCAATAAAACGTTATGAGGTCAAACTAATAACCAGGAAACTTATCAAGGGAAATCAAATATTTTTGTTTTATATTAGCGTAAAATAAAATAAGAGAAAACATTTCCTTCGGAATTCATTTCTGTTGCTATCCTATTTACAGAAAAACAGAGATAGATTGGGGATCCTAGACAAGAAGCAAAGAAATCGATAGCCCACGAATTCAACATATATAAGGCAAAGTTAGAGCAAGTAGTGCAACATTTTATTAAATGTAAATTAACAATCATAGTACTAGATTACAAACCACTATATTTTGCAAGAAGGTTTACAAAGTGGTTCAATCTTTTATCTCAAAACAAAACTAATTTTTGTTGCGACTTAAACATTAAAATTATTGAACTAATTAAAAAAAAAAGTATATCATGTGATGGGTTTGAAAACTGCTCAAGTCTTGAGAATCTTCTTTGGGTTTTCTTGATCAGTTAATCCTCCATTGTCAAGTGCCCTCTTGGTTGCCTTTGTTGGAAATAGCTTGCTCTTAGCGAGGAATTTCATGAACCATAAAGCTGACTCCTTTGGATATCTTGCATTTCTATCTTTGAAGTTTACATGAATAATCCCAAAACGAACTGTGTAGCCCTCGGACCATTCAAAGTTGTCGAGTAATGACCAAATAAAGTAACCCTTGACATTGACTTTGTCTCTGCAAATTGCAAATCACAAGAACCCAAAGTTTAGAATATGTAGACAATTAAGTCCAAATTAGGAATACCAATATATGTGTCCCATCCTGGAAACTTACACATCCATAGCTTGTTTCACATATGCAAGATGATCATGATGATACTTGATCCTTGTCCTATCAATACGAGCTTTTGAGACAGTGAGACCAGGATCATTTACCTCGTCAACACCTATCGACCAAGGCAAATAAAGTTTGTCAATTTTCCTCACATTTCTTGTAATCCATGTTGTTTTTAAATTGATGTAAAAGCTAAAACTCTCCCATTACTAACCATTTTCAGTAATATAAATGAGCGGACTATCGTAATGTGTTTTGACGTATTGTAAGAGCTTGTAAATCCCAAGAGGATAAATGTACAGCCATGTGGAACCAGCCTGAAATTAGATCATATAAAATTGGTTAGTTGGTGAGATTTAATAATATAAATATCAAAAGTTTTATTATGAGCCAAAGATTGACCAATTTCTTCGACCAGTGATGCAAGGACACATAGGAAATTAGCCATATCTTACCCTTGGGCCGATGTCTGTTTTGCCATCAGGGCCAACCGCTGTAAAAATTTTAGGAAAGAAAGAGAAGTCAGCGCCTGATTATTGAAATCAATGAAAAAATAGAGTACGAAGAAAGAGATCAATGAACTTACTTTGAGTCTTAACTTGTTGATCAGTGGCATAGCTTAAAAGCTCACTTTTGGTCCCGGATGCATCAGTAGCATATATAGAAGTATAATAATTCAATCCAAGAAAATCAAAAGACCCTTTCAAATTTTGGCTCTCTTCTTTTGAAAATTTTGGGAGACGTGACTTCACAATATCCCTCATCCTTTTTGGATAGTCACCATAGGTTATTGGTGACATAAACCTGCATATGAACGAAGTATTAGACAATCATAAGCGATTAAAGTTTTATGTTAGATCAAAGCTCTTAACTGATCTGTATTAGATTAATAATATCAAAACTTCTTGTTCCCTTCACTTGGCTATAGCTTGCATATTGAAACAAATGACCGTGGCCTGTATATACCATCCGAACATAAAATCAGCCGCCCGCTCAACTGCTTCCTTGTCCTGTGGAGTATCATTAAGAGGCTCCCACCATTGTGACACTAGGGTTATTCCTATCTTCCCTTCTTGTCCCTGCAAAAATATTATAAATGAACATTGATATTAAACTTTTCTCTGAACTTTAGATGTAGCTTACATGTCAAATTATTTTGCAACATTAGAATTTCACCTAGCTAGAGAGCCTACCTTAAAGTATTCGCGATACACTTTTACAGCTTCAGCATGAGCAAGTAGCAAATGGTGTGCTACCAAGTATGGCTCTGTGCCAGGATTACCATCCACAGAAATGCCCGAAAATAAATGATTACATCTGTGTCCCATATTGCCATTTTTAATATGTTCGGCTGTGGATACACCCCGACCGGGTGCATGGCCACCAATAGTGTAGCCACTATACGCGAAAGTCCATGGCTCATTCAATGTGATCCAATGTTTCACACGATCACCGAATTCCCAAAAGCATAGCTCAGCAAATTCGCGAAAATCATCCCTGTTAGATGGAGTAGAATTATCCAGTAGTACCAAATAAAGCATTTAAAAATTTGCTAACTTACTTAGGAACATTTAATCTTCCTTGATCTAATGCAAAAATGGGCAAACCGACACTGCTTATTCGTATCTAGAACTAGCCTTTTTCAGACATATTAAGGCGTAAGTGTTTGGAAATTATCTCAAAAAATTATCCCAAATCTCTTCCCTGATCAACAAGTTAATATTTTTTCGTCAGTATAATACTTTGGATAACATGACATGCCAAATGAAAATGGAGGCAAGGGAAGCGGTGATAGAAATAGGGGAGTAAGTGTGTCATTATCAAGAAAAAAATTTTTAGACAGGACTCCGGAGCAGGTAGACATGAAACTTCCTACTCCCTATTAAATAGTTGATGAAATTGTATAAAACTGAATTACACCACTTACACTATCCTTCGACAGAGGAAACCGCCATATTCATCTTCCAAAGCTTGTGGTACATCCCAATGGAAAAGAGTCACGAAAGGCTTGATACCTGTAATAGTGTTCATATTGCATGTGATTAAGCCGATCCAAAAAAGAAAAAAAAAAGGAAAATCTGATAATGTGGTTTAAGTTTGACAATATGAAAATTCGTTAAACAAGCGTCCCTGGATGTTTAAACAAGTCAGTTTAATTTTTAACTTCTTTTTGTAGCAAAAACTTACTACGACTTTCGTACAAAACATAATTATTTTTTTTGTGTGTGTGTGTGGGTGGGTGTACCCTGAGCAATAACAAATATGTATAAGAAATGCCTTCCACACAATTTGTGTCATCTTAAAAAATTAGACGTCCTCGGGAGACCTTTTTACTGATTTTCAATCAAAAAAAATAAAAATATTAAGATATTGAATTTACCGTTTGCCAAGAGCTCATCGATAAGATTGTTGTAGTATTGGATTCCTTCTTTGTTCACACCAGCACTTAATCTTCCACCTGTTATTTCAGTTTCAATCAGAGGCTTGTTATTCAGGTACTTGTTTGTGGTTGAAACTATAACGTGTCCCTTAGATTTTGTCCTAGTATATTTGCAGGATGATATTTCAAATGTTCATTTTTCTCTTGTTTGACCATTGAATTCTTCTTGCTTACCAGGCAATACTCTAGGCCAGGAGATTGAAAATCGGTATGCATCTAAGCCCATTTTCTTCATCATTTGCACATCTTCCTGCAATATTCAAAAGCTTGAATGTTAGTAGCACTAAATGGTCGTGCCCATTTTTCCACTCAAATTTACTATTAAACTATTCATGCACCCATTAGTTAGTGTAAGTTTCTTATTTTAGTAATCATATATAGATCAGGGTACTTTATAAGTTGAAAAACTTTACCTTGTAACGATGATATTGATCAATAGCCACAATTCCATTACTTCCATCGACCACTTTATCAGGTCTTTGTTCAGTAAATTTATCCCATATACTAGGGCCTCTACCATCTTCTTCTGCAGCACCTTCCATCTATCACCCAAAAAAGTTAAAAAATGTGAAAACAAGAATGTTACCTTGTTTTAATCAATCCATGACTTGAGAAAAAACTCCAAAATTGGTAGACTTATATGAATTTTTATTTTTTTTACATAAAATTAAGTATTGTTTTAAAAAAATCAGATAATAATTGTCTCATGCAAATAAGAATCTGCACTACAATCACCAACGGGACCAAGAACTAAGCTTTTGGCCCTTTTTTTTGTTGGGGAGGGGGTGTGGTTGGGGGAAAAACTGTAAAATTGTATACTTCAATGGAGTTGGCTTGCATACAAAAGGCTTAGGGGACAAAGCTAATTGGGTCAAACGTACAAGTGAAAATACTAAATATTTTAAGGATATGTAAAAGAATTTCTAAAATTTTGCCAGGGCAAAATACTATCAAAATTTTACAAGAATATATGTGAAAATTTCAAATTTTTTATAGGTATATACAAGAATCTGTACAATCTTGGTCCCCGAGCCCTCCTCCCTCCCTCTTTTACATCCGTCAATGACTACTATAAGTAGCAATATCAAACATGAAAAGCCTATACTACCCCATATAGTTGAGCAGTAACAAGATTTAAATTACCTGGTAAGCAGACGATGCACTTCCAAAGATGAAGTCCTCTCCAAAATCGGCACGGCTGAGATCATTTGTGACATTGCTGTTTGCTGCCATTTCTTCAACCTACTATTCCTTGATCTTAATTTCTGATGATAATTGATATGGAGTTTTGAATATACTATATGTTTTTCTGAATAATATCTGGTATTCGATACTTTTGAGTTGTGGTGCTGTAACCATGGTTATACAGGGTATATATAGGCATGATTAGCCGGGGAATCGAGTAGATATCGCGTGTTTTGACTTTTATTTTTATCTTTTTTTATCACCAAGTTGGAAAGGCAGCCCATGGACTTTGAACGGGTAAAATAGCATTCTTTTTTAATGACCACTCTCTCCTGCTAAAAGATTCCCTGAGACGACCGTTTGCTAGTACTCTGAACGGGTTCAAGGATACAATAATTGAAATCAGAGAATAAAGTATGCATGGCCCCCACTCTCTGAGTAAATTAGCATATGAGATTTAGCTTGAAAAAAAAAAAGAAACAGATTTTTCTTACCAATTAATCAGAAAAATTTTTGGTCAAGACTGAATTAAAATGCGTTAATATTAAGACAAGACTTGTTCTCATTATAAGGTTCTATTAATTTCTTGCTACCTTCTATTTGTGGACTTTATTAAAGGAAAAGTTCATTATTGTCTGATCTATTAAAAGTTAAAAACATGGATTCGTGTTAAATTTTTGGACAATGTAATGGTAGTTTCCATAGGAATGTCTCGTCAATTATCACGTTTTCACAACGAAATTAAGAGCAAAATTACTAATTATAAAACACTTCAAAACTGCTGTTTTAGCTACAGAAAAAAAAACTGTATTCAATAAAACTAAATTTAGAGCAAGATTACTAATGAGTAGAGAAAATGGAAAAGCTTTTAGCTTATGAAACAAAAAGTATAGTCATTTAATTGCATGGTATTGAGAACATGTCTATCATTTCTCGTAACAAACTTTGAAAAAGGAAAGGAAAAAATTTGTGAATTGTAATGAATAAACAATAATGCAACTGCTAAAACAAGATCTTAGGCCCAAAATATACATCATGCTTCAAATAAACTGACAGGAGAATGATTACAAAATCTGGGGCTAAATTCTCCACTTCAGCTAAAGGAAAAGCATAAAACCATTTTTCATTAGTTTTATTAGGCAGCATCACATGAATTGAGCAGGTATTGTTAGATCCTTTAGTTGCCGCCATGAGCATTAAACTCTCCAGCATTGTGGGAATGGACGTTTCTCAATTACAGCATAACTGCTTGGAGCTTCATGATCTCCAGCTTTTACTAAGCGTACTTCATGGGCAGATCTAAGCCAGGGAGGAAGTCTAGTTGTGGAATTACCATCATATGATAGAATTAGATGTAAGACATTAAGTTGATATTCAGGGTGAATATTTACGTGATAAAAATGAATATGTTTACTGTTTTATTTACAAAAACTTGAGTACTTTTACTTTTATTATGCATAATTTTTGAGAGGAATTGAAAAATTACTACTTTTGTTGTTTTTGTAATACATCATACACACATGCAAAATGCTTGCATTTTATTAGTAATAAAAAGAGAGATAATTCAAATGATTTTAACTTATAATTGATTTAACTAATCAATTATCTCATACATATAGATTAAAATTGGCATCTAATTAAGAATAAGTTATTACAACGAAGTAATGAGAGAAGTCAAAGCAAAATGTGTCAGGGTAATAAATAAGGGTTCAACATAATGGCGAAGCCAACACACCATAGGTGTGGGGGCAACTATCAATTTATTGAAACTTTATAGTAGAATTCAAGACTTCATTAATCTTGGTTCGATATTATCTTATATAGTAAACATTGACTTAGATTTATTTTGACAATCATATAGTTGTTGGTTTTTATCTTCCAAAGGTGCTGCAATGTTTGATGTAGAGTAGATCCATTGCTTTTGTTTAAGTATTACAAAATTTTCATATGGAGAATAGAATATTCTAAAACTTAAAAATTTTGTAGATATAAGAGTTAAGTTTATAAAGTTAAAAGGAGGCAATATAATTAAGATGCATGATTTTATAAACTTTGGAGGGAGGAGGGGAAATGACAGATTCCACTACAACAAAAAGAGCCTTTCCTGACACTTACAAGTGTCAGTATATACAGTTTAAGCTGACACTTTTCCTTTCCCGACACCTCGGACGTGTTTCGTGCCTTCTAATGTGGGGATAACCTAATAGCATGCAAATGTGTCAGGCAAACATATCTATTATGGCACCTTCACTGTCAACACAAATACCCTGTATTGACAATCGCAGGTGTCACTATAGCTATAGTACTTTCGAAATCTAGGAAGACATTTTGGTTTGTCGTAATATAGACCGTGTAATGACACTTATAAATGTCATAAAAAACCTCTTTGGACGACACTTTCATGCATCGTTAAAGACTTGTTTGAAGTTTGGCTTTGCTGACACTTTCAATGTCGTAATATAGACCATCTAATGACGCTTATAGGTGTCATAAAAAATTGCTTTTGATGACACTTACATTGTCATTATACATTGGTTTGCAGTGTTGCTTTGCTGACACTTTCAATTGCCAGTTTTTTTTTTTTTTTGTAAATAAAATAATGAAGCAATGGAGATCCCTACTACATTTCCACGGTCCCATTTATATAACAGTTCGGATAAACATTTGAAAGAAGTGACCTTCAATAGAACATAATGCACTTAGTAATACTAGCCAATTCATTGCTCAAATCATAACAGTGCTCATACAAAATTCTACCATCCGTTGATAAAAGAGAAAAAGAAAGAGAAAGTACTAAGCCCAGACTCCAGCCAAGGATTAATGGACTCAACTAGCAAAAGGGATGAAAAACTAATGATTTGTATCTAATGTCTCTCATTCTTGCCATCAATTTAAGAGTTACAGAATCCTAGTACATTCTATGTCCAGTCATTGAAGTCTTTGCAACTGTCACGAGTCTATTACAAACAAAAATTATTAATCATACAGCATAGCACATATAAGAAATCCAGATTTACACATGTTCCATAAAACATTCACAATAGAAACTAGCATAACCACTAGCCAGTACCTTCACATCACCACAATCATCTGCTGCGGCAAGGAAAGATGACTTTGAGTTGCAGGCAATCTAAAAATCCAGAAGGAACAATATGAGCAAAAAGATGGTTGCTGTATACATGGTTGTTGAACCGCCATGATCAAAATGAAGAATAAGAAGATACAGTGTGCTACAAGCTGTTCAGATCTATTAATACTTACCCTCAATAGAGAGGCATATCATAAATGATTTTACAGGTCCTTGGAAGGTGTTAAAGAAGGATTTCTATGACATCAAGAGGGTAAGCAATCAAAGTTGCAAAACAGACACACGTTTTACACTTTCTCTGAGCAGAAGTGGAAGCAACGAAAACTAGACATGAGGAAAGAACAGGATAGCAAATTAACTTCAGTTAACCATCTATCTAATTAGTTCAAGCTTCAAAACCATCACTCAGTCAGCAATCTGCATTCCAAAGTTGATTATGCCCCCAGAAGTCAGGTTCTTTTAAGTAGTAACAAAATTTGCACTATTCATTATTTAACCAAATATCACATTAATTTGGCATTTTCTGTGCAAAACTAAAAACTAGTACAAGGAAAATGGAGAGTCAACTTTACCAGGATTAGTCTCCAAACTTCCCGGACTTGTGGTTGAGTCAGATGCTGGTGCATCTACTTGGCCGTTCGGTTGTCTGCTGGAGAGAGCACCGTCATTACCTTCACCAGCAATGATGATTCCAGATGTTCCCAAGTAAGAAAATTCTGGAGAGAAGGCCTGCATTGCTGCCACTTCATCCATCCAGATTCTATCCTCACTCTTTTCATTGCACAATTCCATGAAATTGTTGCATGCATCCCTGATGAAAACCAGATAGTAACCTCATTAGAGTCATTCAGAGTAGGAGGAAGAGAGAGACTTGTGAATTAACTATTTCATGGAGGAAACCTTTTTTGTTCAATAATCAAGCAGAAAATAATTCTTGTATCTAGAAGGGAATACTTTACTTGTTATAATCTAAACATTATCCTGTTCATGGAATCAAAAGGGACATGTCAAAATAGATTTGCAACATAAGAAACAGTCCAGCAGTTTGTCAAGTATCACGATAGCAATTTTTATAATATGTTTCACTAATAACCAAGAGATGAAAAGAAAATTACTCATGGCAAAGCAGATTTTTTAACTTAAAAAATGAATGTCTAGATTTCATGCAATTGGGAGTCAGGATACCTTTCGGTAATGTAATAAAAGTATAAATGGGGATAGAAGTAGAGGCAACTAGCAGTCTCAAAGTAACAAAAATTGGTTTCTAAGAGAGAGTTCTGATCACACCACGCAAAATGATTTTTGAGTTTTTAGATAAGCCTGTAGGACAAATCAGAGTATTTCCCATCTTCAATTTATGGTCAATCTATGATTTGTTAAACAGGCAAAATTGATGCAATCCAGAGGGTCCAAGACGAAACACTTTCCTACCTTAAATGATTAGCTCCAAATGCATCACTGAACGATATCAGATCATCTATGTAATCCATCTCGAATCCTACTACCAAAGCACGAGCATAAGCCATTGCTTGCTCTTTCCTTAGTACAGCCCTCCGAGTTTCCAAGGCACGCAAAAGTTGAACCCTGTAAATTACAAACAGCAAGCAATTATCGAGAGAAAAAACAATTGAAGAGAGCTGAACTTCATATACATAATCAATCACTATGACCAAGTGCAAATATTTACTTGGAATTTTCTTCTTGTGTGGCATCCCCATTTCCACTTGACTCAACCTTGACAACAGTAAACATGAAATTAATTATTGCACTCATTAAGGAATTACAAAATGTGTCACAAAACCTATCAACCATAATCGAATTTACCTTAGCTTGAGCAAATGAACCTTTTGTACTCGTGACAACCAAGGACGTGTTTCCTGTTGATGACATCATGATTGTTGAGAAGCTCAAAGTGGTGCACAAAAACAAGTTGAAATACACAGTTTGTTGAATCAACCTCCTATACTAAGTAGTTTTCCCACAATTTCAGAAATACATAGTACTTGGGCAATGGAAAACAAAGAAAATCAAATCTATCTCTTTCAAAGGAGTAGGAAGAAGAAGAAGAAGAAAGGGAGAGAGGGAGAGAAACCTGCATTTTGGTCTGTACTTTAGCCTAGAAGACATACTATTTTGCTCTTTTTATAGATTCTTTTTACATCATTTGACGTATATGGTACCAGATTCCGAAATTTCCAATGTATACTGAAACTCCTGCGATTTCTAAATATAACCTCACACGGGGGGAACTCGAGGCTGGGATAAGCTCATAAATTTCGTATCATATTCTCTTTATCATAATTGAATGCAGATTATGAACGTATACTATAGTTCAATCCAAGTCCGGGCGTATGGCGAATCTCGAGAGTAGGTCCATCTATCATACCTTCAGCATCAATCTGCCCATTTGCATGTTCATTCAATAGAATTGAGTCCTCAATATGCGTGATATCCCTCTCAATAGTCACAAATCTCTCAAGAACTTCTGGAGTACTAACAAACTTCACAAACCTGAAAGCACAAAAGTTAAGAACAACATGCTGCATAGTCAAAGGAATGAGTAAAACACTGGAAAATAAAAGGAAAAAAATCCCCTTAATTGTCAGAACAGCTAATCAATAGCATTAAAATGGAACCTTTCTAGAGTGGCTTTAGTGAACCAAGAGGTGTTATTGGATGTGGGCCGGAGACTAATGGAGTAACCCCCTTTAGAAATCTGATCTTTTGCAGACTTGTGATGAGAAAGAAATGGTTCCAGAAACCCAGAAGCTAATTTCTCATTCTTGTTACCAACAAAGATCACAAGATCACACCTTTATTACACATTAAGCAAACCAATCAAAATAAGTGAGTTTTCTCACAAATAAATGGACAAATTTGCATGAAAAGACACAATTGTTTACCTGGTTCTAGTGGGTGTAAGATGAAGCAGAATTAATCAAGATGGGTACTTGAGTCTATACTTTTTCACAAAAGCACACAATCAGGAGAAACAAAGAGACAAGAATCAGAAAGTCCTGTTGTTTTAAAAAAACAAAAAAGGAACTTTCCTCTTTCCTTGTTGCTTTCCCCCACAAACTCACATGATGAAAGACCAAAAGAATATGAAAGGAAAAGAAAAAGGGAGAAAGCAAAGCAGGGAATCATTTTTTACCCTTTACGAACATGGTTTTCCCTTTCAATATAAATAAGACATTAGACTGACTTGATTTTGCAATCTTATTTATCTGAAAAATAGAAAATATTGAAATTAGTTACCTCAAATTAAGCCTTCAATCCCTAAGCTCTTGTTTCCCCCAAGATTCAATCTCTGAACTCTGGCTTTCCCCCATATCTCCTGCCCTACTTTTTGTTTTCTTGCCAACAAGCTAGCGCTACATCCTATCTAGGGATTTTAGTTTTGCGAGGTCAATAAAGCTACCTAAATTTGTTGGGTAGCTCAAATTAGGGATGAAAATGATGACTTATAGTGAATTTGTGGATGGTTTCCGCAAGGTATTTTCAAGGTGAGATGCAAGGTCAATGAGAGATGCAGAAGATGCAAACTCCGACAGGGATAGGGCCATGGAGGAAAGAAGTGTTGTTTGAAAATTTTATAAGTGCTGCGTGGGTTTTGCTCGAAGGTTGCCTAAAACGATGTAGTATTGCTAAAATAATTTACCCGCTCCCAAACATGTTCAACTTTTTAGCTTCCCACTTCTTTTTTCACATGTGTAGAAAACCACAATTTCCTAATTTGTTGAAACAAAATGGCTCTTCCTTCCTTCTTTCTCTATTATCTATCTTTTTTCTTTTCCTCATATATATGTAATTAAGTTTGTTTATTATTTTGAGCTTTTTCTACTCACAAGTTGTATTAAAACATTAAAATATGAAAATTTAGTGTTTTTGGATAATTTTTTTACTAACATAGGAATTTTTTCTTATCTATTATGAAAAAATAATATTCAAAAAATAAAAATCTTATTAAAAATTACATTTATGATTCAAAAAAATCTTTTTCATCTTCGCGTGGTTATTCTCTTCACTCAAAAAATGTATTTTCTTTGTAATCTATAGCTACAAGTACACAATTTCATTTAGTCTTTATCCTATCTTTTTTTTTTCAACTTTTTCTTTAAACATATGTTGTTTTCTTTCTGTTCATCAACTTTAAACAATTAAACAGCTATCCTAGTTTCTTTGATATTTTGTTGCAATTTTGTATCACTCAAGTTATATTGAAATCCAAACCATGAGAATTCTCTTTAATTAATATACAGCTAGCAGTCAGAATATTATGTCTGACTAATAGACCACTTTCTTTGGTTTGATATAAGGAACTCATAAGATATTTAGATATGTAATATTTCAATAAACTCCAATCCATGAAAATTTTTTGGAACCCAATTAGTTTGGTAATAATGATTTTTACAACTTGTGTCCTACATGCAACATTGAAGTAATAGAAGAGTTCATATTAATCTATCATACGTTTATCACTTGTGGTCTACTCTCCCCAACTAAGGTGTGTTCAATCATCTGCTTCTTTCTAAAACAATCAGACTAAAATATAAAAACTAGGGTGTTATTTTTAGGGAGTTTGTTATAAGTATTAATAAACAATTTATGAAATATTTTTACGCTTAGACATGTTTATTACATAAATGTAAGGTTAAATTAGAAATATCTAGAAATAATTTGTAATTATATCTTTTGCATTTTGCTAATACACAAAGAATAGGAATTAAATTATAAAAATTAGGATGCCATATATTTTGTGTTTTGCTAATACAAAAAGAATGGGGGCTAAATTATAAAATTAGGTTGTCATAGTAGAATTAATGAAATTAATGAAAATACTGTGCAGCAAATAGTGATACAAAAAGTTGTCACAATATTTAGATCAGGTAGACTTTCAATAACAACATGTAATCTTGTCACTATAGAACTGGCGTTTGTTACGACTTTTATCAGGTTGTCACTTAATCTTTTTCTGCGGTACCAAAGCAAATATTTGCTAACTATTTGTGATGAGATAGGAATGACAACTTCCAATGTAGTCACTAATTAAGCTTGCGCTTTACTCAGCTGTGATGACCACTAATGTCGTCATTGAATTGGTTTAACTGTGACAAGATTTTAATTGTCACATAGATTTTTGACACTAAAAGGCAAATTTCTTGTAGTGTATGAGAGCGCTCGAACTACCCAGATTGAAAGTATTTATGGATGACACTGGGAAACTCAAGCAATCTTCCAGATGGACTTGGTGGAGCGAGGTCAATATAGTGGAGTATGTGCGGGTAGATGAGGAAGACAAAAAGAGATGAAGAAGAAGACACTAGGATAGCTAATTTGGTCAAGTGTTTGACTATGTTAAGTGTACTGGTGCCCAAACGATGCCGTTTCCTCAAAATTCCAACCCGCCAGTCTTCTTGAATTTTTTTAGTTTACCGCTCTTCGTTTTGTACTTATAAATGTCACGCCTTTCTTCTATTTCATAGCAACAAAGTCATGCTTTCTTTATCTTTCTCCTATCTCTCTCTTTTGCCTTTTTCTCATCTTTATATAATTAGGTTTTTCTATTATTTTAAGTTTTCTTATTTCTTTTACTCTCAAGTTGAATTAAAATTTTAGAATCTAAAAATTTAGTGTGTTTCGACAAAGATTTTTTTAGCTTTCTTTTCTTACAAATATACAACCTTCTAATTTATTGTACAATAAAATAGTTCACAAAATATAAATTATTAAAAATATGTTTATGATTAAAAAAATTCTCTAAATCAAAATATTTCTAGTGCTCATTTTATGGTTCTATCAATTATGTATGAGTTGCAGTCTGGTGAGACCTGACAACCAATTCAATTAGTTGATCGAACAATCAAAATAGTTTACTAACACATGTATGAAACACTAAATCCATTTGGTAAAAGTATTGGTTCATAAATGATAAATGTAACGATTATAATTACCAACCACCTTTTACTCATACAAATGTAAGGATTAGACTTAATTTCATATTAAATTCTATTGTTCATTGCATCCATTTTTAGATGATGCTAATCATTAATTTTGTACACGTTGTCATGATTATAAATAGGAAATTTATTAATTTTTTAACTTATAAATTATAATATGTTATTAACTAGGTTTAGGAAATTATAAAATATGCACTCATAGTTTATTAAGATACTAGCAGCATTTTGCTAATAAAAAAATTAGGGCCAAAATTATAAAAGATAGGGTGCCACACTATAATTAATGAAATTGGTGTATTACACATGGGGCTAAAGTGCAAAAATTAGGGTGTCATAGTAAAATTAATGAAAATGATACTGACACCTCTAAGTGCTAGTAAATGCCCTTATATTAGGTACTGTTACAAGTGTTAGCACAGACATGCTAGGGTGACACAACCCAACTAGTGCCATTATAGGCATGTCAGGAAAGGCCCTTTTTGTTAAAACGACGTCGTTTCGGTCCAAATTAAAACGACGTCGTTTTGTTTTTTTTTTTCAATTTCTCACACACTCACAAGTGTCATCAAAGGTAGTCTAAGAGCACATTACTCGTCCCAAGTGTTTTCCAAGTAAAAGTGTCAGTTTAAATTGTCTATACTGACACCTCTAAATGCCAGTAAATGCCCTTCTTGTTGTAGTAGATTGGGTACTGTTACAAGTGTCAGCACAGACATGTTAGGGTGACACAATCCAACTAGTGTCGTTATAGGCATGTCAGGAAAGACCCTTTTTGTTGTAGTGTTCAGTAAATATTCTAGTCTATTATGTAATTTTTAAAACTTAATGAGGAGCGATTGCCCATCCTCAAAGACACGTGATTCCGCTCCTCTTGGAAAGAACATTGTTTTCCCCAGAAAGACAAGGCATTTGCCAACAAAGTTCATTGTTTCCCCCAAAAAGATAAGGCATTTACATGCTTCTGTAAGACGTCTCCATACGTTATTCACCTACTCGATTAGATAAAACATCTCCATACATTATTCACCTACTCAGCTAGAAAATAATTCAGATGAAAGCCATTTTACTAGAAATCATTAACTCTAACTATTTCATGATAGAAAGTTTAGTTTTTTTTTTTTTTGTCCAGATGTCTCGAATTCAGGATCTCTCTCAATTTCACTTATATTCCCTTCCTTCTACCACCTAATCCATCCCTCCCCCAAGTTAAGTTTAGTTGGATAGATTAAAATAAAAAAAGAAAAATAACATCTACTTGTAGCATTAGTGGGCACAACTAAGCCAATATCTGGATTTATTTGAATCCTAATTCAATCTATATAGCTGCTGGTCCATTTTCCAACAACCACATACAGAGAATACCAGGAGTTTTAGAACCATTTCCATTTAACACATGCTCATGAGATCCTCGAAATTGGACTTTATCTTAAGGATATTAACATTTTTCCAAGGCTGTTCAAACATAAGCCAAGTCTTTGTCGTCGGGAGGGGTGCATACGATTCGAGCGGCTTCATGAGCTTCGAGTCAAAGCTCGACTCGAGCTCGGTCAACACGAGCTCGAGTCGAGTTCGATCCGATCGAATATAAAGACGAGTCGAGTTCGAGCCGTTTCTCTACAGGCTCGATAACTCGTCGAGCCGCTCGAGATTAGTGGGGAAAATACAATTTTATCCCTTGGCATTTTAAGTTCCACAGATGCATTCTTCCCGTTCCTCTGTTGACCTATCATCTAACAAATTCCCAATCTTCAACCCCAAATCCTTCTCAATGAAAACCTAGATCTCCATATCACCCAAGCGGCATTGCCACCACCACCTCCATTCAACCATTCAGTTCACGGTCAGCCATTGTAGCCGTGAGTTTCAGCCTGCACTTCAAGTCAAGCGAGCTCCATCAAGAGCTGAATCGCAACTCAAGCCACAGACGGAAAGCATAGAACTCCAGCCATGGCCTTGTAGTAGTCTTCCGATTTCCTCCTTTAGTATTGATTTCTACATTGTACAAAGTCGTGGGGGATTACTAGAGGATTTTCGTGAAATAAAAAAAAAAAAGAAAGATTAAAGACCACACTGAAAGTTTCCTTTTTTCTTCTTTTTTTTTTTTAAAGTTTGTTGCCGTGCCTTTGCAATCCCCAGTTATGGGATATAGCAGAATGGTGTTTGGAGGATATGGAGTTTTGTTTCGTTTATTGATACCATTATCATGGTCACATGAAGGTTTAGTTGGCTGATGATATTATTTTGCTTGCGAATTTTGTCCTATTGGATTGGGTACAAATTTCTGGACAAGAATAACTTGCGATGACAGGACAAATGTATGTAGAACACAGGCACACAGCTGATATCATGTCTAAATAATGCTGTTTTTATGTGGAATAGTCGCTGTTTTTATGCTGTTTTTATGCTGTTTTTACTCAGATGGAGCTGGGTGATGTTTTGACTGGCCTCTTTGAAAACTCAAAGCTAGTAACCATATTCAAGTAAACTGTTTTTTCAAGTGTAGGGGTTTGTAGAGGAGTCGTTTTATGTTAGTTTCTGAACCAAGTTTTAATATGTGACTTTCGTACATAATTTATGGTTGTTGATTAATGATTGACTCATGGTGCATTTGGTCACATGGTGCATCCGAGAAACTAGTCATGTTGATTAATCATTGACTGATTGTAGTACTGGTGATTCACTTTGTATTGAGTGTACACAAGGATTAGAAAGAATCAGTTGTATTTAAGTAAACTAATTTAATTTCGTAATCAAAATAAAAGTACAGTACTACAATATCTCCCCAAATGCTAAAAAAATGTAAGAGAAACTAGTCCTATTACTGGTTGAAGAGTGAACTTGGTGAAAAATTAAGGACATTGACCACAAAATTTTGTAATATTATTGTACCGTAGGCCCTAGATAGTTCCACAACATAGAGATATGTTTACGATGAATTATTACTCTTAGTTGTAAAGTTATGCTCTCATGCTGTTCAAGTTGGACTGAAATAAAAGACTTATTCAATGGTGGCTTTTGTTTCATTAGACAATATAGATCTAGCATAACTGTTTCCGGTTGTTCATAGTGCTGGTTAAGTACATTGTCATGACCTTAAGATGAACTGCAAATTTTTCAGTCACTATCGTGAATCAGAAAGTTAAGACATCTAGTTGGGTGATGAAAAAAGCATTTTTCCAAGCCCTTCTACAAGTTTAGAGACTTCCAAATAAGCAAAAGTTTTAATGTTATTCCAAATTTGACTTATGAGGGTTCGGGAATGATGATGAAGTCTTTAAGTTCTTTAGTGACCCAAAAAAAAAAAAAAAAGCATACTACTTCAGTGCTTTTATTGGTTACCTTTTACATTTTTTACTATTTTTTTTTAAATCTCTGCTCTTTTTCTATATACACATTTGAAATTACTTCTTTGTTGAATCTTTTTTAGTATGAACAGATTGTTCTTCACACGTTTGCTCATTTCTTGTTCTTTTCCTTTGTGCATAGTTGAAGCATAATATGGCGTCGTCTTCCCAAGATGTGTCTTCACATGTAGTTAGAACAGGTGATGAAGCTAGAATTAATATTGAAGAGGAGTTAGAAATTTCTCTCGGAGATGAAGATTTAGGAAGTGAAGAAGAGCAATTAGATGGTGATGCACAAGCATTTGCTCAAACTTGACTCAAGAGGGACCAAGGTGATGGTTTAGATGCTTTTAGGAGAAAAAAGAGAGGTAGAAAATCTGAAGCATGGGATGATTTCAAAGATGTGGAAGTTGGACCTCAGAAACTACTTTTTTCGGAGTGTATTCATTGTGAATCTCGATTTAAGAAGACCAAAACAAGTACAACTACAAGTTTACTTAGGCATAGGAGTAAATGTCCTAAAAGATTGCAGAAACTAAGAATTGCAGAGATGCAACAGCAAAAGTTAAATTTTCCATCTGCTGATTCTACCTCACCTTCTCATTCCTATCTTCATACTGGAAAGTTTGACATGGCTGCCATGAGAGAAAGTGCAGCTGAATGGGTAGTTATGCATGAGCATCCCTTTTCAATTGTGGAGGAAGAAGGCTTTAATTTGATGCAAAAAAGAGGGATGCCCGAATGGCAAAAAATTAGCCGAACAACAAACAAAAATGATTGCTTCTCTATATATGAAAGAGAGAAGAACAAACTGAAGAATTTGCTAAAAAAAGTGAAGAAAATTAGCTTGACTACGGATCTTTGGAAATCAAGAACCGAAGATTGAGTACATGGTTGTAGCTGGGCATTGGATTGATGCTCAATGGAGATTGCAAAAGCGGGTCCTCAACTTTGTGCATATCCCCTCCACGTCCGGCATCGCCATTGCAGATGCTATTTACAAATGCTTAAAGGATTGGGGTTTGGAGAGCAAAGTTTATACAGTCTCAGTTGATAATGCCTCAAATAATGATCTGCATTAAGATGTTTGAAGGACACCTTCTCGAAACAAGTGCCTCTTAGCCAAGGGAAAACTATTCCATGTGAGATGTTGTGCCCACATACTCAACCTATTGGTTCAAGATGGTCTCAGTGAAATCAAAGATATTGTGCAAGACATAAGGGCCGGTGTGGAGCATTGAACAAATCAGAAGGGAGGCGCTTGATCTTTGCTGAAATTGTGCAGCAACTTCAATTGCCTGGGAAAATATTGCTATATGACTGCAAAACAAGGTGGAATTCCACCTATGAAATGCTGGCTTGTGCTCTCAAGTTCCAAGAGGTGTTCCAGAGATTGAGAGATAGAGAACCAAGCTATGATTTCTGTCCAACCACGAAGATTGGGAAAAGGTTGAAAAAGTGTGCAATATTTTACAAGTTTTCTGGACTGCAACTCATATAATATCTGGAACCGACTATCCACTGCTAATTTATATCTAAATGAGGTTTGTGGGATAAAAAGTAGTACTAGACAGCAAAGCGGAGATGATGAAGACTACTTTATTCGGTCAATGATTCAAAAAATGAAAATGAAATTTGACAAATCGGGAGAGTGCAACCTTTTAATGGCTATAGCAGCTATATTGGATCCGAGGTGCAAAATGAGAGTCATCAACTACTGCTTTCCATTGATATATCCTCCTCAAGAAGTTCATGTGAATATAGAGAAAGTCCAGCAAGTATTGTATGATTTATATGATGAGTATGTGGAGATGCATATGTCAAGTTCAAATGGTTCTAGAGTAGGCTCTCAAGTAGAAACAAGTGATTCAATTAACAAGAGTTGCAGCAGTTCATCTTCAACAATTTCACATCAAATGGGAATGAGTGAATTTCTATCACATGTTGCTAATGTGGAAGGTGTTCAACCACCAAAAAATGAGTTGGATACTTACTTTGAAGATGGACTTCTGACTGCCACAGAGGATTCGACCATTGATATTGTCAATTTAGATGCTTTGAAATGGTGGAAAGGCACTACAAAGTACAAGATCCTGCCTAAAATGGCTGCTGATATTTTAGCCATTCCTGTTAGCACCGTTGCTTCGGAAGCGACATTTAGTGCTGGAACTAGAGTGATCGACTCCTATCGTGCTTCTTTAGCTCCAGACACTGTAGAAATGTTGATGTGTGCTGGGGATTGGTGTCGTAGGGTGCATGGGGTGAAGAAAAGGGAGAAGGTAATCTTAATATTTTCAATGTACCTTATATTTGGCATAATCTTGGTACTTATTATTATTATTTTTTTTTTGCAGAAAATTAAAACAGCACAGGAGATTTTATTGCCTATGCCTTGACACATTCATATTTTAGGTAATCTATATATTATATTGTAGTTAAGTTTTAGTTTTCTTAAATTTTCACTTTTGTATTAATTGGTTGCTTATTTATTGATATGGCTTTTGGTTTTTTCATTGATACATGTCATCTATTTGGCTGCTGATTTCTTAATATTTTCCTATCTTTTTATGGCTACTGGTTATATGTCATTATGTCACTTTTTTGGTTGTTGATAATTGATTCTTAATACATGTTATTATATCATTATTGACTCTAGAAACTTGATTGGCATAAAGAGGTGATTTTTGGAGCTATTTAGATTCATTTTCTTTTTTTTTGGTTTTGTGGTCTCTGAAGATTTGATAAAGATATTGCCTATTTCATATTTTTTTCCCCAAGCTTTGTCAGCTATGTTAGTATTTTGCTGGATTTATGACATAAGATTTTTTTTGTCAAATAAGTTGCTGGTTTAGTAGATTCAACAATCTATTGGTTTCTGGACATCTACCTCTGCGTTGCAAGTCTTGAACTGAAGAATGAAGATCAAGAGAGTTACCAAACCTGTTGTTCCTTGTATTTGTAGTTGTATTTGAGTTCGAAGAAATAGTGTTTGATATTTCTATCGAAAGAACTAGTAAACAATGTAGTCATGGACATTTGTTTCTAATTTCATGCATGTTCTACTTGACAATGGGTTTGTATCTAATTCTTGGCTGGAGTTGTTAAATTCACATTTGAAAGGGATTGTATGGCTTCAAATTGAGTAGACATGGGTTAAATGAAAGCTGGTTTTATCGGTTGTTGACAGATTTTTTGAGCCACTTTGAGTCAAGCCCATTTCGGGCTCGATCTCGAGCATAGTCGAGTCGAGCTCGAGCTTGGTAATTTCTTGTCGAGTCGAGCTCGAGCTCTTTTTTTTTTGACTCGTCGAGCTCGAGCTCGAGTGTACAGTAATCGAGCCTGACTCGATAAGCTTCAAACTCGACTCGACTCGACTCGTATGCACCCCTAGTCGGGAGACAAGTCAAGTAATGCACTCTATTACGTTATACATCTAGCAATTTCCAAAACAATTCGGGCTGTATCTTTTGGGAAGGCATAGGACGACTTTGATAATTCTCATGGTATAATGGACCTATTTATTAGTTTAGATTATGAAATTCTTGACTTGGTTTCTCTTACGACATTGGAAATTTCATCAAACATAACAAGCCTAAATCAACGGTCAATTCTAAATTTTCCAACCCCTCTTTCCAAGGGATAAGGAAAATGTCCAAGTTAAAATCTACACAATAAAGTACACCCAGAGGAAAAGAACACAAAAATATAATATATTAACAAGTGAATAGAACTTGAAAAAGAAATTCACAATAATAGTTAAAAAAAGCATATTACTATATGAAGTTGATGAAATTCAATTGTTTGATTGAATAACCCTAATCATCAAAGTATCCAGCAGCACGCAAAAGAAATTTCAGATATATATTGTGCAGATCTTAAAGCACTAAATTGTTCTAAAGCAACGTCAATTATTTAAAATAATTATTATATTATTTTTTTAAAAATAATGTAAATGAGATAAAAAAGTAACTAATATAAATAAGGCCAATCCAATCACAGGCCGTTTTGTTTGCCAAAACTGGCAAAAAAGTTCCTTTAGTTACCACTCCGTCATTTTAATGATGAGTTGCTTCCTGCCAAATTAGTAGCAAAGAAATTGCGTCAGGAAATTCTCTTTTTCGTGGGAGTGGTAATGGACTTCTATGAAGTATGAACTGAAGAGTTCTCGTTTTGTCGTGGTCTTGTCCTTCCTTCTTCGCTATACGTGTAAATACATTAACAAGTACAAGTTGGTCAATTGAACATTGAAAGTTGGTATGTCGTACGGAAGACTAATATGGAAGCATGTGAACTGCTGACAATTATACCAGTCCATTGAAATTTAAGGAAAATGGAAACAATGTTGGAATTGACCAAGAAATAAAAATTCTGGTTTATGAATGGATAGGAGTTATAACAATCTACATTTCTATTCAAAACCCTTGTGTCCTTGATTGACAATTACCAACAAAGTAAAAAGAATAATTTGTGCTGTCTGTGTTCTGGATTTTTTTAAGAATAATTTGTGCTGCTGTGTTCTGGGTTTTTTTTTTTTTTTTTGGGTTCTTTTTTGGTGTATTTACTAGTTGTGGACGTGCTTTTAAGATGTGTCACTGCAGATCTATACACGTGAAGTATACTTTTTTTTTCCGATAGTGAAAATTCGTACACATCATAAGTTTTCTTTTTTCATGTTCTTGATTACTTTTTTTGTCTAAGTTTTGGACTTTTTTTTAATAAACAAAAGAATTTAAAATATCCAAAAATAACTTTCGTTGATTCTAATACATTGCTCTTTGTAGAATCTGAACCGATTGCATCCCTTATGCATCGTGCAATTATTTTTAAATATTTTCGTAATAATTGCAACAAAATAAGCAAGTTATAGAAATGATACTCTATTTTTTGTCAAACACTAATAAACTAATCCACATAACGCGCTGATTATTTTACTACCGGTTAGGCCACCCATTTCCTTAGCAGCCATATGCATGTGCCTAAATGGGGAAAAGATCATTGCAAGGATCATGACAAGATTGCATTGGTGTCCTCGAGTCAGGGTCGATGTTTTAACTGGCTGCCAAGACCCAATGGTGTTATTCAATTACTGCAACTAGCAAGCTAGTTGTTTTAGTTTTTGTCCACACGAATCAACTTGCAAGAACGTTGAAAACATGAGAATGCTCGGTTGAACCTTTTTCTGAGTAGATGTTGATTGGATTTCTTTCTTAACAAGAAAAAATGAAAACTTTTAAGTAACGACACCAATTTCAGTACGACAAGCTATTGTTTATAATGGTTTACCAGGTTTTTCTTCTCTTAAATAGCTTATCTTCATCTTATCCATAAATTGATGTGAAAGAATCACTTTTGGATTGATTATGCTTTGCAGCCTTGGTTGTTGTGACTGCAGTCTTATATCACTGCTTCTTCAAAGTTAGATCAATTTCACTTCTCAAAAGTTACTTCCATTCTGAAATAACTCACTTTAGTAACAATTTCAATTTTCATAGATTATCATACTTGAGTAATTCAAATACGTGGAAAAAAAAAGGTTTTTCAAATTATAGTAATTGATTACAAATTCTATGATTTTTATTGTTTTGGCTATTGGTCAATTGCTACACATGAAGCACGTGTTCGTAAAAGTTACTGAGGAATTCTTGATTTGAATGCTACAAATTTCCAAAATTTGTGTTACAATATCAGTGTTTAAAAAATACTTGCGAGTCAAAGATGTTGCAAGAACTAGACGTCCTAAGAGGATCTTTGATGGTTTTTTGACCAAAGAAAAGCGTAAAATAATTGAAAGCAATTAAAAGAATTAAATATCTAGTGGACATAACCATCGCCAGCAATTAAAAATTGAAAGCAATTGAGTATGTATGTATGCATGCGTACGTACTACTTCATTAAGAGGCCGTAGTTATGGTTTGAATTACTGTTTAATGTTTTATCTATTTATGAATAATTTGGGAGAGAGTTGGTTTGAATGGTAAAGTGGGAGAAATTGTAAATAGAAAATCTTGAGTTCAAGGTCTCTTAAAGAAAAGAAATTATGAATAATTTCATACATTATACAGAACAATTCACTTATGGTTAATTCTTTAAGCCATCTCTAATGGGTGGGACTTGGATAGTCATTTTATTACTGACAATGAATAAAGTACAATGTGGAAGGGGATATAAACCATAGTTCTATCAAAAATTTTGAGAATCACAAATCTCCAACTGATCCGTACTTATGTCTCACCCCCAAGAGATCACTGATGGTTTTTTGAAGTAACAAAGAGGAAATAACATAGATTAACTCTTTTCATGCACAGGTCCCCAGTAGAGCAATTATTTTCCTGGTAGACCCAGTTGAAATTTGTACTGATAATCGTTAGCATGCCGTTTGAAAGAGGAACAAGAATTGAAAATAATGAATGGAACAATCGAGCAGATTTATGAAAAAAATGTGAAGAGAGTGGAATCTAGAACTTTACTGAATCGAATTGGGAAACCAGAAGAAATTTCAGCCCTGGTAGTTTTCCTTTGTCTCCCAGCTGCTTCATGGGTAGCCGGACAGATTATAGCTGTCGATGGAGGAATTACTGTCAATAAACTCCAGTGGTACTAATCATTAACTCACGCTACCTTGTTAGTGATGCAACAATCCTGCAACGAGGCTCGGGGAACTGTTTCTTGATGTGTGCTAGCTTTATACTAAATTTTCTTTGTTTTTTTCAGAAAGACGAGAACTAAACTTGATATATGTTTATACTAAATTTTGTTTTATTCTTTAAAAAAAAGAATTGAAAGTAGTAACTTGAAAATTAAAAGGATTAGATGATTGTTGTTTAACTAAGATCTTAGATTGCCGGGTATTCACACTTGAATATGAAAAGAGTTAAAAGTATTAAACTTCCCTAAACTTTACCCTAAGTTGCACTTTACAACCTCAACTCAATAATTAGACAGTTACCACCTACTTTATGCTTTTGGAAAAAAGTGTCACTTTCATATTAATTATTATTTTATTTCTTTTTCCTCCTCTTTTGTTCTTTTTCTAATCTCTCTCTCTCTCTCTCTCTCTCTATATATATATATATATATATATATATTAAAGTCCCCCTCCTTTTTCTACTTTTCCTCTTCTAATTTTCTCCTTTTTTAAATTCTTTTTCTACTTTATATTTTAGGATAAAAGTGCCCCTTTCATTTTAATTATATTGTATTGCTTTTTCCCCCTTTTTGTTCTTTTTCTACTTTCCCTCTTCTTTATATACACATATACATACACTCACACACACACACATACATTGATACACACACGCACGCACATATATATACATAGATATATATGTATAGATATACATGCACATATACACATGTATACATACACATATACATATACATTTGTATATGTATACATATATGTGTGTTTGTGTGTATATGTTGGTTATTTTGATGATTAACAAACCAACATGATGATTTTTACTAATTCTCTTTCAAGACAAATTGTAGTGAGACAGGTCAATTCACAAAACACCTCACTCATATGTGTCGAACGATGCTATCGGACGCAAGGCAGGGGTTCGGACGTCCGACAGGCTGGAATGAAAGAAAGGATGCCCACTGGTTCTGTCGGACGACGCTTTCAGATGTCCGACAGTTTACGATAAAGTTTCGGACGATGCTTTCGGATGAAGATCTAAGTTTCAGACGTCCGACAGGTTAAGAGGATGGCCACATTAGCTACTGGTTCTGTCGGACAGTGATTCTTTGGTTTGGATATTCGACGGTTTACGACACAGGAACTCAGCAAACTGTCGGACGGTGGTTTCGGACGCAGAACAATATGTCGAACATCCGACACACCCAACGGCTATTTTTTCCTGCATTTAATTCAAGACCGTTGGAGAAGTTTGGACAGTTATCTTTGCACCCTATAAATACCTTAAAGGCTGGATATGTTCAGAACTTTTTGCAACCATTACTTACAAGCTTCCAAGAGCAAATTTAGCAAGAATTTGTGTCTTTCTTAGTACTTGTAGTGTAAGTGTGTGTGTAATGTCGCGCCTCATTTTTTTGATTAATGGAAAAAAGGGAAGGATTTCGTTTTATTTGGTTTTTTGAAAAAAGAAAGGGAAAGGGGTCATGGGACTACAAAAATGCGACGGTTTGGACCCAAAAAAACAAAAGTCTAGAAAAGGGTTTTTAGAAAAAGTTTGGAGTCGCCACTTGGTATGGAGTTTAGGTGTACCAAGTCATTCAAGAGATTTAATTAATGAAAATAAACAAAGAAAACCCTTTTTAGACGACTCCAGGTCTTTGAAAAACTAGAGAAAAAGGTTCGGGGGTCACGGTTGAAAGAAGGGAAGGCAAAGATTCGATGTTACTCGTCTGTAAGGCACCCTTCTAACCTAACCAAAACTAGTTGCAAGATTTAGTTGAAAATTTCCTAATTTCTAACTTTAAAATTTATCACATTTGGATGTTGTCTATATGGATGCAAAACCTAGACCTAATGTTGGATCGAGAGGGGCAAAATGTCTCCTTGAGGTGTGATTGGAGTTGATCACATTAGTTGTGTCATCCAATTTTGATCCCTTGAGGAGGTCACGAAAAAATGCAAATGATGAGACTCGAACAAACGGAAAGTAGGGTTTTCAAAATGCAATCTTTATAAAATATCAAGAGAACTTGGTTTTTGAAAGGATCAATTTTAAATGCAAAGAGGTACTTGAATTTCCAAAAAGATGCAATTTTAAGAAAAATGGTTTTTTGACTTTGAATTGCTAAACATGAAGAAAGAAACTTGCTTTTTTAAAGAATGGTTTTGATATCATTTAAAATAATGCACATGTATGTCCTAAAGAGGGATAATGCAACATAACGGGTGCGGGGGACTAAATTCGTGACTTCGAATCTTCCTTTTCATAGAAGGTAATAAAAGCGTGCTAAGGCTAGGAAGCCATACTCGCTCTTTTCCCTAATTCAAAGGGTAATGCCTTAAATGCATTAATCTAAAAAAGAAAACTAGATGAGATGTTTCGCATACGGGATGGGAGAATAGTGACATGCAAAATGGGAAAGAAACTCTAAAAGTGGAAAGTGCGTGAAATTTGTATCTAATGCATGAACAGCGCTTAAGGGTCTAGCATTGGACTAGCCCTCGTCAAAAGGTTCTCACTAACATTGGATTAGTGAGAAATCGAAGGGGAAGGCCACAACTAGCGTTGGACTAGTGTGGTGGCGTCAATATATTTACACAATAAACATGTAGACATGATAATAAAGCAAATAAACACATAAACACATAAACACATAACACATAGGCATAATATCTAAATGCAAGACCCTAGGAAAGCAAATAAACACATAATCATGCAAGCATGCAAAATAAGCATATAAAAACTAATTATTACATTGGGGAAACCTAAATACATTCTAAGGGGGAACAATTCGGAATAATAATCTAACTATTACATTTTCTAGAATAAATACACTTTTTCCCAAATTAAACCTATCTATTACAACTTGGCATCCAAGGCCTCCAAATGATTTACTCAAAAATTAAATGACATAAATAAAGACTAGACATGAATAAAAGCAAAGGAAAACTTAATTTAAAACAAGGAAAACTTAATTTAAAACATGCAAAATCATGCAAAAACACATAATAAGCACATAATAGGGGAAAGAAGTTACCATCCCTTGATGTGAGGCCTTAATTGAATCCTTAAATGATGGAAATGATTATCTAAGACCCAATGTCAACAAAAGGGATCAAGGTACCAATTTAAAGGAAAAATCAATCAAAATTCAAAGAAAAGGTATCTAAACAGATTCTGCAAGCAACATAGACAAGACTAGGAAATAGAGTAAGATTATGGAACAAAAGAGCAGGAAATATCAACGGAATACAGAAACAGAGAGGTTACGCGGAGAAGAAACGCGGACAGAGCCGCGCAACACAGTCCGCGTTACAGGCAAAAATCAAAGACCAGAGGGGAAACGCAGACCCAGCCGCGTAACCGTCCGCGTCTCTTCCCATCTTCAAAATACCAAGAAGATTACTTCCAGTTTTGCAGACAATATCACACAAAATCCTCAGAGGCAAGGGGATCTATTTAAGCATCAAACATCAGCATTCAGATCATGTCAAAACAAGCTAAAATCAAGAAAGCCAAATCTTAAGCATCAACATCATCAAATAGACAAAAAAAGGAAAGGAAGAAGGTAGAAACGAGGATTGTTACGCGGACTGGCCTGCGTAACAACCAGCGTTTCTTCACATCTTCAAGTATTCAAAGCGAACGCTGGGCGCTGCAAGTATTCCACGCAAGAGGTCCGCGTTTCTTCACAACTTCAAACATTCAAGAGGAAACATGGACCGTTACGCGAAGTCATCTGCGCAAGTAGTCCGCGTTTCTTCACATCTTCAAAAGCGTGAAGAACATTTTTCCAGAAATTTCGGGAATCACAACATCATCACGAAGCATCAAGCGTCGATTTTAACGTAAAACAAATCTACTAGCCTTACCAAGGCTTTATAAACACAACATGCTCATATAACGATAATCATCATCAAATATCCCAAACTAAAAGAAAACTATTCAAGACCTTGGTTCCACCAAAGGTCCAAATTTCCATAATTTTACGATCAAAAATGGTAAATAAAGTATAAGGATGTTACACTGAAGCTTGAATCTAAGCGAAGGAAGAGGCCGAAATTCCAAGAATAATCTTCCCAAGTATGAAACCCTAGCTTTTCCCTTTCTTCTTTCTTTTCTTTTTTCTCTCCAATTTCTAGCCGTTTTCTTCTGCTTTTTTTCTCTCTCAAAGCTCTCCTAATTGCCTCTTTTTCTCTCAGATTTCCCCCATCTTGTTAAACCCTAATCTAGGCTATTTATAGCCATCAAACCTAGAACTAAGGGTTTTGATGTTCTTGGGATGAGGTGAGCTAATTTTGAACGTTAGATGAGTTGTTAGGGGTTAGGGTGAGTTGGGGAATGTTTAAATAGGTTTCTTATCGTTCAAGTATCGAAAATTACAGCTGGAAAAGGATGATCCGAGTTCTGGAAGAATCGCGCGTCATTTTTTTTTAAACGATCAAGCTGACGGTTACAGCGGACTCATCCAGTAACTAGTCGTTTTTCTCCTTTTTTTTTTTAAGAAAAACCTACAAAAAATGAGAAAAATGTGTGAGAATATTCAAAATAAAAAACTAAACATTAATAGATAAAAATATAGGAAAACAAATGAAATAGTCAAAATTTGGTGTCTGACTTGCCCTCTTTGTGAGGTTTGAAGAAACTCTAGACAAACGTGGTACCAAATACTAGTTTTTGGTTGTATCGAACCATTGGTACATTGCCAATTTTCAAACTAAATAAGCATAATGTGACCGAACTCGTGTAGAGTTGCCTACGTATCTCGACATGAGAATCAGGTCAAACGTGGTTCAAGCAAATGAACTATGAAATGAATCTTGTAAAATTCGAGAGCGGAGATAGAAGGGGTGAGGCTGAGACTCACTAAATTTAAATTTAAAGAAGGGATAGAAAAGGAGACCCACCAAGAATTTAAATTGAAGGGGATAGAAGGGTGCCATGAGGAATTTAAATTGAAGAAGGGATAGGGGTGATGGAGGTTAGAGACCTCCTGTAATTTAAATTGAAGAAAGGGATAGGGAGGTGAGCCAAGAAATTTGAATGGGTGATAGAAAGGTGGAGACCACCAAGAATTCAGATGAAGGGGATAGGAGGTGAGACCTCCAATGAAATTGAAGAAGAAGGGATAGAAGGGTCTGTTGAGACTCACCAAACGTGAGGAATTGAAGTGGGAATAGAGGTCTGTGGGAGACCTCTGGAATTTAGTGAAGAGGGGATGAGACCTCCATGAGAATTCGAGGGATAGAAGGGTGCGGGGCTGAGACTCAATGAAAATTTGAAGAAGAGGAGAAGGGTGGTCGAGATGACAGAAATTTAAATGAAAGCTGGGATACTGCGAGGTGAGACAGACGTAAATTAAATTGAAGGAGGATAGAAGGCGAGGGTGGAGACACAACAGAAATTAAATTCTTTCCAAATTTAGACTATTGATGGGATTGGACCAGCTGAATGACTAGATGGGAAAATACAAATATACTATTGATGGGATTGGACCCAAGCTGAATGACTAAACATACTATTGATTGGGATTGGACCCGAGCTGAATGACTAAAAAAAACTATTGTGGGATTGGACGAATGAAAAAAAACTATTGATGGGTTGGACCCAAGCACGAATGACTAAAAAAACTATTGGTGGGATTGGACCCAAGCCTGAATGACTAAAAATACTGTTCAGTGGGATTGGACCCAAGCCTGAATGACTAAAAATACTGTTCAGTGGGATTGGACCCAAGCTTGAATGACTAGATGAAAACATAAATGCTGGATTGCCAGACTTTGAAAAATAAAACACAAGTTGTTCAAACATGATAAGTGTAAAAAATGCAAGTAATGATGCACTCGATGAAATGGTGCAATTCTGATTTTTTATTTTCTTAACTTGAAAAGTAAGTGATTGATAGGAACAATGACTTTTTTCTTCTTTTTTTCTTTTCTTTTTTTTCAAGAATTGATGGATTTTGGAAAATTGAAGAGTGTAACTGAAACCCTTCCTCTGCAGGGTTGGAACAAATCCACATATGTTGCCATCGTCTTGATCTGCAAATCTTTTCCGGTAAAATTAATTTTGAATGCATTATCCAAAATTGGAGAGCACTTCTCTCAAAACAAAATTGCCCCAGTGTCAATTGAATCGTTAATCCTGCAGAAGTCATGAAATATTAACCAATTAGTCCATGGAAATTCAATTCCTCTCTTCTTTCTCTTTTTTTTTTTTCATAAAGTGTAAAAAAAACTCTTGTGATCACAGCTGTTGACCATTAGAATGACTAAAATGTATCAGAATCGTGCAATAAAACACATTCATGAGATACTTATGCTTATGAAACATTGCTTGTTTTTCAAGTGATAGGAAATATTCATCAAAATAAGTTATGGGATTGAAATAAACCATGTGATCTTGGAAATCCAAATCCTCATAAACTAGGCAAAACATTATTATGCAATTATTCAATTTGCATCAAGTACTCATAATGTCAAGTAAAAGAAAGACAATTATACCTCAATTTTAACAATTCAAGCTTGATTTCTCACTTTCACCAAATTTTGCAATCAAACGACTCATATAGTCAAATCATGCTTGCCTTTTCCATATTTTCTCAGATTTTACAGCTAAAAGGGATTTACTGAAACACATCCTCTTATTCAAATTGCAATAATGTCTTTTGACGCGAAAATCAACACTTTTAGGTGAAGACTCCGGTTACTCGACATATGCCTTCTTGCTCAAATAGTAAAGATGTCTTTTGGCCAAAATCAACACTTTTAGGTGAAGATCCCGGTTACTCAACATTTTACTTTTTCAAACTGCTTTGCATACTGTAATTCAAGCACCGTTTACTGAAAAGTTAACATTTGTAGATGCTAAACCTCGGTTACTTAGTACTAGAATCATTGGAGTAGAACTTTGGTTCTCACTTTGCTGCTTTTCTTGCTTTTTCTTTCTTTCTTTTTTTTTTCTTTTTTTTTCACATCAATTGAAAAAGGATCATTTGCCAACAATATCAATCATTTTCTTGTAAAATCCAATAAAAGAAGAAATCTCATTTAATAGGGAGAAAAACTGAGGCATAATTTTTCCTATTTTACAAAACATACTTTCTAAAATGCCAATGTCTTAATCACATAACAATTATTTCAGTAAGATGGAAAAGGATTTTTTAGCATCACACGGGCTTTATTTGAAGGATGAAAGCAATTGCAATCAAATTGGACATTTGCACCCTTTTGAATCAAATTTTGAAAAACAAATCAATTTGTAGAGGCAAATGTGCAATTTAGAAAAGTTTTTTTTCAAACATAAATAAGCACATAAGAGCCCAATTTAAACAAATATACACATTCTGATGCAAGCAAATGAATCAAAAGTATTTCTAACAGTTAAACCTATGTCTAAAAAGCGAACACAAGATCAAACACAAAAGAGAAATAAAGCAAGAATGGAATGAAGCGCAAATCGGAGCGGGTCTATCGACCCCCGCCTCCGGTGGCCTCAGGACAGTCTTCAGCGGAATGTCGAGTGCATGCGTTTCAGAAGAAAAGAATTTGAAAAGAACTGTAGGTTATAACACCTAGTAGTGTGCGTATGAAACCCCATTTTCCCAAATTTTCCCGAAAAGGCACTTGTCCTTCCTCAATTTTGCAATTAATCAATTTTCAAAATGATTTAATCATACAGTCCAAACATGACTCAAAATAAAGTCTCCCTCGATTTGACCGATCAGTCACTTGTCCCGCTTCTCGCAAAAGAAAAGAAATGGTGAAAAATAATGATACGCCACCGTTCTCCCCTTTATCTCAAAATAGCCCGTAAACATGAGTTCTTGGGCGTCGATGGCGGTGTCAACTGAATTCCTTTTGTTCGACCGGTCTGGATCATTTCGTTCGCTTGCCAATCCATATCACCCATACCTTCATGGTAAATTAAGAGGATTGTCCTTTGATGAAAGTGCCCCTTTTATGAAAATATGTGCAAAAGTTTGTGCAAAGAAACAATTTCATTTTAAAAGGACATCATGACCAAAGAATGAATGCTAAACATGGCATTTTTAAATCAACAATGGCCAAACGTCAGGAAAACTATTTAAAACAAAAGCGTCGCACTTGACCCCTTTGGATATCATCTCCTTGGAGTTTACTGACGACAAGGGAATGCTTGATATAAGGTAAACCCTGATAAACGTAATCACCGGCTTCCCTTGTCCCATGAACTTTTCCTTTTGCTTTGTTGCTTTTCAAAACTTGCTTTAGTATCCTTTCAGATTTTTGAAGTTGACCGATAAGGTAGTCTAATGAAATGGACAGACTTAAACCCCAATTTCGTCAATTTAAACATGTTTGTTAAAGTGGTGGCATCAGTGAGACAATCCCTTCTGACAAAAATTCAGATAGAATGTATTTGCATCATTTGCCTCTTGATTGAGAAAGTTATTTTCAGAAATTTTTTGCAAAAAGGTGAAGGTCTATAACACTAGGCTTTCGCAAGGGGGTTAAGGTGTAGGGGCAGATTTAAACTTGAATGCAAAATTTTTTTTTTTTAATACAAAAAATTGCCCCAGTTTGGTCCTTTTTTCTTCTTTTTTTTTTCTTTTTCAAAAATACAAAAATTGCCCCAGTGTGGGGTTTGTGATTCTCAAAGGGCTTTGCTAAATAATTAATCATTCTTTTATAGGCTCAAACGGGAAAACTGGGGGGGTTGAAGTGTTTAAACAAAAAGGAAGAAGGTCGGCTTTTCCAGACCACCTTTTTGCAAAAAATTTCTGAAGAAACCTTACTCAATCATATGAAAGATCTTTTACACATGTCTGAATTGATTGGTTGAGAAAAAATCTGTCCATCCATCTCCATGAGAAATAATGCTCCTCCAGGTAGCACCTTTTGAATAATGAACGGCCCTTGCCAATTCGGAGCGAATTTCCCCTTAGCCTCTTCTTGTATCGGAAGGATTCGTTTCAAAACCTTGTCCCCCACTTCGAACCTGCGAGGTCTAACTTTCTTGTTATAAGCTCGAGCCATCCTCTGCTGGTAATATTGCCCATGACAAATGGCATTCAACCTTCTTTCATCGATCAAAGACAGTTGCTCGTGACGTTGCTTGATCCATTCAGCTTCTTCCAACTGAGCTTCCATTAGAACGCGCAAAGATGGGGTTTCAACTTCAGCAGGTAATACCGCTTCCATCCCATACATGAGGAAGTAAGGTGCTGCCCCAGTAGAAATCCTGATTGCAATTCTCCCTGCCAAAAGGGTAGTTTCTCATGCCAATCTCGGTGTGTTTCGATGACGACATCCAAGTTCATGAGATATCAGAATTTTCGTCCATCAAATTCCAAAAGAATGATGTCCAAAGGTCAAAGGTTTTTATTCATGATCATCCAAGAGCAAATAAAATAAATGTGCGAAAATAAAATGAGTGGAACATAACTGACGGACAAAAGGAGAAATTCCATTTCATTTGGCAAAGGGCAAGATAACAGATAATACCATGGAAGCATAATTAAAAGCACAATTTTAAACAAGCAAAAAGGTGAAATAACAAGTGCATTGTTTTTGAAGACGTGATTGATATTAAAGCATGATTCATTTCTAAGGACAATCCCCTCGGATTTACCGAAACCTCCTCTGAGTAGGCAGACAATTGGCAGCCCAATTTTGCATGGCCTCTTGAGGAATCAAAGGAAACTCCACATTCTCCGTAGGATCGGTGTCAAGGGTAGCCCCGACAAACAGTTGAGATAATCTCGTCTCTATATCCTCATCAGACCTTTCCTTAAATGATCCACCACCATCCTCATCCTCTTCTTTAATGAGCTGAGCATGATCAACAATTTCCTCCTCCACACTGATCATTCCAACGACGCTTTTATGTTCCGGGAAAGGGTTTCTATTGACGTTCGGTCCTTGCTCATTCTTTCTTTTCAGAACTATATCCCCGGCATCCACCATGTCTTGAATTCTATGCTTCAAGGCCCAACAATTAATCGTCGAATGACCGGGCTTCCGTAATGATAAGCCAGATGGCATGGGATCATACCAATGGGGTCCTCGGGGATCTGATTTGGGAGGGGGGCTGATTTTCCCAGCGGCCTTCAATTCATACACTGGTCAATGCCCAGATCGGTGAAAGTTCGAAAGGTTTTCTGATTTTGCATTTTATTAAGCAGAAAAGGATTTTGAGCAGGATTTTGTGGAGCAGGTTTAGGAGCATAGTTTTGACGGGGGTAGGAGATAGGTTGGGAAGTTGAAAACAAAGGTTGGGGTCCAAATGAATAGAGGGTGGCAGGCGGTGTCATGATGGTAGGGATACGGTAAGTATGAGTTTGGATTGGTGGGGTGGCTCCGAGTTCTGGGCCTAAAAGGTGGGTTCTGATCCCACACAAAAGCAGCTTCTCCTTCATTCTTTCTAAACGGGAGTTTCCTCCCACTGCCATTTTGCCCTTGCAATGTTTCCAATTCTTTGTATGGTCACATTGACAATTTTCCCGATCTTCACAAACTCATCATACTCCTCCAGCTTATTGACAATTATAGCAAAAGAACTCCCGGTCATTGAAAAATCTCTTCAAAATATGGGTCATGTGCCTTGATGAAAGTCTGAACAATCTCTTCTTACATGGGAGGCTCAACTTTAGCAGCCAACTTTCTCCATTGCTTGGCATATGACTTGTGATCTTCTGAGGGTCTCCTTTTGATTCCTTCCAATGTTGTTCATGTCGGTGCCAACTCACAATTGAATTCATACTGCTTCACAAAAGCTGTTGACAAATCCAACCAAGTTTTGATCTCTTGAGATTTCAGGTTCGAGTACCAATCCAAAGCATCTCCTTCTAGGCTCTCGGGGAACAGACGCATAGGCAAGTTCTCATCATCCACTGGTTTACCAAGCTTGTTGGCAAACATTTTAAGGTGCGTCTTAGGATTTCCGGTACCATCATACTTGCTGAACTTGGGGGTCTTGAAACCCATAGGTAGCTGGACGTCAGGAAATAAGCACAGATCATCGTAACCCAATCCACCGTGTCGGTTCAGACCTTGGTTCTTCCTTATGAATTCATCAAATTTATCCAACCTTTTCAGCAAATCTTTGTCGACTGGTGCAACGAGGTCATCCACCGCCGGTTTTCCTTGGGAAGTCAGATCCCACACAAAAGGTTCCGTGGTATGGTATTGAGGCTCTGGAGCATGAGGAGGCATGTTTAGAGTGATCTGAGGTTGAGTATAAGGGTTTGTTCTTTTGGTTGGGCTTAGTAGGATGTGATTAGGATGGGACTGTGGAAAATTGGTATTGTGATGAGAAAATGTAACATCATATGGGTTGGAAGTAGGCGGGACAAAAGTAGTTTGAATATTGGTCAGGAAAGAGAATTGATTATCTGTTACAGGGGGGTTGCTAACAACGGGTCCATGCTCATTCGAGACACCTCCTCTATTGTTATTTGCCACCAACTGATCAATTACACGCCTTTGTGCAGCCATCTCGGTGCTCATCTCATTAAACCTTCCCAATACTTCACTTAACTGAGCTCCCAAAGCAGCAAAATCGGGCGAAGTGACCAAAGCATTCCTATCCGAGCCTTCTGGTGCAGAACTCATGCTTACGGGCTGCTTTGAGCTTTTGCTTTTAGAACGGGTAACGATGGGGCTTCTGCGTGAAGCTATTTTTAAAAGTACCTGAAAGGGAAAAAGAAACACACTTTAGGAGCTTATTTCCAAAGGGGAGCTGCAATGATTTATTTGAAAAAAAGAAAAAAAAATGAAGTTAGTGATTGCTTATATAATTCGGATGCATGTCCTAGAGGGGAGCCCTTTTATGACAAGGGTAGGCCTAGCATGAAAAATGTAATCCTCTGGGGTATGCACCATACAATACCTGATGGGTCCGATCACTCCATTGATATGCGATTAGTAATGGATCCACAGGGTTGACCAAAAGAATATGCACTGTTTGACGCATTATGAGGACGAAATTCGAATGGATTCATTACTTTAATTGATATGTGAAGAGAGGTTAAAAGGTTAATTTAGCATGAAAAGGATTATTCTTGAAGGAATCGTAGTGCCTTGACTAGCCTTGAGGGAAATATGGATCGGACGGGATTGATGGTTTACTCAAAAGTCGACTGGGTTTATTACTTACTTGTAACTCCACATCTCAATTTTATTTGCAACACACTAGCTCATAAGCCTTCTAAAATCAAGATTTGGCCTTGATAAAATCATTAACTCAACAATGAGAAATTATTTGTGAATTTTTTCGATTTAGTGTCCTTATGCATGGGATTTTACCAACTTTGATAGAATGGTCAAAAAGTGATTATTAGGGGTTTATATTCTAGCATACGAAGGTCACTCCATATCTTCGGTGCCATCATAGAAGGATCGGACCCTACCTTACCTTGTGCACTACCCCTTTGGATGTTACTGAAAACATAAACATGCAAGTCTCATTGGATTATATATCCGAGACACAAAGGTGGTTTATTCCTAACATGGGATTCCCTATACGGCATTCCCTCTATGGCTTATGCATGATGCCAGTTTATTAAAGCAAGTAAAGGTGCAAAATGAAACATGGCCTATAGGAGCCCCTATTTGAATGCCGGGGTAAGCCTAAAAGTGATATACCATTACAAATTAAATGCGATAAACATAAATTCAAACATGTAATAGCCTATCTAGAAGAATGGCTTGTCTTAAAAGAGTGTCAAGACTCTTATTTTCTAGAGTTTGTGAAATGCAAGAAAAGGAAAGACAACGAAAGGTTAGTTTAATCAACAAATATCACATAACACATTGGATCAACAAGTTGCACAAAAATAAAGAGGGGTGTAATCCCTCCTCTCGTGTCTAGTGATCATTAATAGGGTAAGGTAGACTCTACCCTAGGCAATTCTAACATGGATGCATGAGGTTGGGCTCACTAATGCATCTAGACTCGATAAAGGTTACAGGCTCCCAAACCTTCAGACCAAAAGGCAAAAGGTCATCAATCCAAATGCCTCAAGTCGGTGGTTCGAGTGATCCCCTAGACATTGCTACGTGCACGTCGTGCCACGGCCACATGTCCAAGTGGATCAATCCTAATCCTAATAGGGAAGAGTGGCGTGACAAGCCACTAAAAGTAAAAAAAAGTAGGGTCAAAGTAAAATACATATGCACGTATGAAAGTGATTCCCTTTGAGAGGAGGGATTCAAACATCAAACATTTTCGAGACTCTAGGGTAGATGCATACCCACCCCAAATGCAAGGCGCGGTACAAGTAAATAAATAAACAATAATTCATTCATCATGTACGCGATGTGTAAGGAGTGATTGCACGGGAAAACCCTAAAAGAGAAAAGAAAAGGAATGCAACCTAAAACATCCAAATGTGATATATAAGAAAGTTAGAAAAAAGAAATAATCAACTAAATCAAGTGCTCGGACCCTCTTAGGAAAATCCCCAGTGGAGTCGCCAAACTGTCGCGCCCCATTTTTTTGATTAATGGAAAAAAGGGAAGGATTTCGTTTTATTTGGTTTTTGAAAAAAGAAAGGGAAAGGGGTCATGGGACTACAAAAATGCGACGGTTTGGACCCAAAAAACAAAAGTCTAGAAAAGGGTTTTTAGAAAAAGTTTGGAGTCGCCACTTGGTATGGAGTTTAGGTGTACCAAGTCACCCAAAAGATTTAATTAATGAAAATAAACAAAGAAAACCCTTTTAACGACTGTCTTTGAAAACTAGAGAAAAGGTTCGGGGTCACGGTTGAAAGAAGGGAAGGCAAAGATTCGATGTTACTCGTCTGTAAGGCACCCTTCTAACCTAGCCAAAGCTAGTTGCAAGATTTAGTTGAAAATTTCCTAATTTCTAACTTTAAAATTTATCACATTTGGATGTTGTCTATATGGATGCAAAACCTAGACCTAATGTTGGATCGAGAGGGGCAAAATGTCTCCTTGAGGTGTGATTGGAGTCGATCACATTAGTTGTGTCATCCAATTTTGATCCCTTGAGGAGGTCACGAAAAAATGCAAATGATGAGACTCGAACAAACGGAAAGTAGGGTTTTCAAAATGCAATCTTTATAAAATATCAAGAGAACTTGGTTTTTGAAAGGATCAATTTTAAATGCAAAGAGGTACTTGAATTTCCAAAAAGATGCAATTTTAAGAAAAATGGTTTTTTGACTTTGAATTGCTAAACATGAAGAAAGAAACTTGCTTTTTTAAAGAATGGTTTTGATATCATTTAAAATAATGCACATGTATGTCCTAAAGAGGGATAATGCAACATAACGGGTGCGGGGGACTAAATTCGTGACTTTGAATCTTCCTTTTCATAGAAGGTAATAAAAGCGTGCTAAGGCTAGGAAGCCATACTCGCTCTTTTCCCTAATTCAAAGGGTAATGCCTTAAATGCATTAATCTAAAAAAGAAAACTAGATGAGATGTTTCGCATACGGGATGGGAGAATAGTGACATGCAAAATGGGAAAGAAACTCTAAAAGTGGAAAGTGCGTGAAATTTGTATCTAATGCATGAACAGCGCTTAAGGGTCTAGCATTGGACTAGCCCTCGTCAAAAGGTTCTCACTAACATTGGATTAGTGAGAAATCGAAGGGGAAGGCCACAACTAGCGTTGGACTAGTGTGGTGGCGTCAATATATTTACACAATAAACATGTAGACATGATAATAAAGCAAATAAACACATAAAACACATAAACACATAACACATAGGCATAATATCTAAATGCAAGGCCCTAGGAAAGCAAATAAACACATAATCATGCAAGCATGCAAAATAAGCATATAAAAACTAATTATTACATTGGGGAAACCTAAATACATTCTAAGGGGAAAAATTCGGAATAATAATCTAACTATTACATTTTCTAGAATAAATACACTTTTTGCCAAATTAAACCTATCTATTACAACTTGGCATCCAAGGCCTCCAAATGATTTACTCAAAAATTAAATGACATAAATAAAGACTAGACATGAATAAAAGCAAAGGAAAACTTAATTTAAAACAAGGAAAACTTAATTTAAAACATGCAAAATCATGCAAAAAACACATAATAAGCACATTATAGGGGAAAGAAGTTACCATCCCTTGATGTGAGGCCTTAATTGAATCCTTAAATGATGGAAATGATTATCTAAGACTCAATGTCAACAAAAGGGATCAAGGTACCAATTTAAAGGAAAAATCAATCAAAATTCAAAGAAAAGGTATCTAAACAGATTCTGCAAGCAACATAGACAAGACTAGGAAATAGAGTAAGATTATGGAACAAAAGAGCAGGAAATATCAACAGAATACAAAAACAGAGAGGTTACGCGGATCAGAAACGCGGACAGAGCCGCGCGACACAGTCCGCGTTACAGGCAAAAATCAAAGACCAGAGGGGAAACGCGGACTCAGCCGCGTAACCGTCCGCGTCTCTTCCCATCTTCAAAATACCAAGAAGATTGCTTCCAGTTTTTCAGACAATATCACAGACAAAATCCTCAGAGGCAAGGGGATCTATTTAAGCATCAAACACCAGCATTCAGATCATGTCAAAACAAGCTAAAATCGAAGAAAGCCAAATCTTAAGCATCAACATCATCAAATAGACAAAAAAAAGGAAAGGGAAGAACTGTCAGGGTAGAAACGAGGATTGTTACGCGGACTGGCCTGCGTAACAACCCAGCGTTTCTTCACATCTTCAAGTATTCAAACAGAAACGCGGAGCGTTACGCGAAGTATTCCACGCAAGAGGTCCGCGTTTCTTCACAACTTCAAACATTCAAGAGGAAACATGGACCGTTACGCGAAGTCATCCGCACAAGTAGTCCGCGTTTCTTCACATCTTCAAAATGTGAAGAACATTTTTCCAGAAATTTCTCAAGAATCACAACAGCATCATCACAGAAGCATCAAACGTCTGATTTTAAACGTAAAAACAAATCTACTAGTCTTACCAAGGCTTTATAAACACAACATGCTCATATAACGACTGATAATCATCATCAAATATCCCAAACTAAAAGAAAAACTATTCAAGACCTTGGTTCCACCAAAGGTCCAAATTTCCGATAATTTTAATGATCAAAAATGGTAAATAAAATATAAGGATGTTACACGAATCGAAGCTTGAATCTAAACGAAGGAAGAGGCAGAAATTCCAAGAATAATCTTCCCAAGTATGAAACCCTAGCTTTTCCTTTCTTTCTTTCTTTTCTTTTTTTCTCCAATTTCCAGTTTTTTCTCGCTTTTTTCTCCCTCAAAGCTCTCTAATTGCCTCTTTTTCTCTCAGATTTTCCCCCTCTTGTTAAACCCTAATCTAGGCTATTTATAGCCACCAAACCTAGAACTAAGGGTTTTGATGTTCTTGGAATGAGGTGAGCTAATTTTGAACGTTAGATGAGTTGTTAGGGGTTAGGGGTGAGTTGGGAATGTTTAAATAGGTTTCTTATCGCTCAAGCATCGAAATTACAGCTGGAAAGGATGATCCGAAGTTCGAAGAATCAAGGCCATTTTTTTCGATCAAGTTACGCGGACTGGTTACGCGGACTCATCCGCGTAATTAGTCCGCGTTTTTGACTTTTCTCCTTTTTTTTTTTTTTTTAAGAAAAACCTACAAAAAATGAGAAAAATGTGTCAGAATATTCAAAATAAAAAACTAAACATTAATAGATAAAAATATAGGAAAACAAATGAAATAGTCAAAATTTGGTGTCTACATGTAAACCATCATTGCTTTTCAATTGTAAGAGAAGGCTCAAGTGTGTAGCATAGTGAGGGTTAGCAAGGCTGTTGTAAAACTTTTTGGCTTGATCAAGAAGAGATTGAGGCAAGTAAGAGGTGATCCTTCCATGTACAACTTGGTGTAAATTCATCAAATTGAAGTAGCAATTGCAATTGAGGTATTAGACTTCAAGTTGGGTACAACTTGGTAGTCCATTTGATTTCATCTCTCCTATTTATTCTTTAATTTGTATCGTACTTATGATCATCTACTTGGTGTGATCTTTATATATATATATATATATTGCTCAAGTGTTTGTGATACCAAGAAAACTTGATTAATTCAACTTGTGTGATTATCCTCATTCATCAAGTTTTAATTTCCCATAAACCTAATTCAGCCCCCTCTTAGGTTCCATTCGGGACCACAAGATGTATATGTGTGTGTGTGTGTGTATTACTCTCTCATATAATCAACTGCTTTTTTTCTCTTGACTATTATTATTTATATATCAATTTTAATCTTCTTAAACTTATTTTTATTTGTTTCTATATTTTTTCTTTTTGTTATTGGAAGTAATAATGAATATAATGTCTAGGTTATAATAAGGTATATGTTATCTGTGTACATAGATTATTTCATATCTTACTTAAATCAATATGTCTTAAGGTTAAAATAAATTAATTTTCAATAACAATGGCAACAAATTTAGATCATAGTAATATAGTGATTAATCAATTTTATATATGAAAAGGTAAATTTTTGGGACATACTTTTAACAATTAAGTAATTTAAAATTCTAATTTGCTAATATCTTTTTAAATAACCAAACTGCTAGTAATACACAATTGTTGACTATGATAAGCATATATTAGTTTTTTATACTATATAGTTTATCTTGAAAAGTGTATAAATTATAAAGTAAAGAAATTATAAATGAAAGATAATTGTTATGTCACAATGATCATACAAATTAATATTACTAATAGGAAAAATAGGACAAAATAATGGCATGAGAGAAGTAAAAAAATATAAAAACTAAAAAATAAAAAATAAAAGAAAGTAGTGGGAAAGAAAAAAGGGAATAAATAAATAAATAATAAAATAAAATAATACGGGAATTTTTGTCCTAAAATATCAAGTCGAGGGGAAGTACTTATTTAATAAGTTTAGGAGGGCAAAGCACCACTAAGGGTAAAATTTAAGAGGATTCAATGCATTTAACCTATATGAAAAAGATTAAGGAAATTTTAAGGAAGATTTTGATTTGAAAGCTTCACTAATATTAATATTATGACAATATTTAAGGTTCCATAATTTTTTTTAAAGGAAATTGCCTTTTATTGAACTCAGAAGCAAGCCATATACAACGCAAATCTGCGGCCCACCAGGATTCTAAAAACTAGAGCTCTATAAATGCCAAAACCCCAATACATTGACCCTTACCTCTTACACCGACGCATTATAGGCATCCCCAAGCCATCCATCCTCAATTGCCCTCTCACCATTGTCGAAAGAGCACGAGCCTCATCAGAAACTTGATCCACCCCATCTTTAGCCCCAACCTTCGATAGCGCGTCAGCAACCATGTTACCTTTATGATAACAGTGAGCAACAGAGCTAAAATGTCCCTTATACCGCCACAACTCTTCCAAATCCCGAACCAACTGCCATGGACATTCGCATTCACCGGTTAACATTTGAATAAGCAACCAGGAGTCCGACTCCAAATGTAAGAACTGAAAGCCCCGACCTACAACTAATCTAACCCCAAAAAGTAAAGCCCGTAACTCAGCATGAAGGCTGTGAGTTATGCCAAAGTATACAGAAAAAGCCAACAGAAACCCCCCATGCTCGTCTCTTAGAACCCCTCCCCCACCACTCCTACCCGGGTTCCCCTTCGAACACCCATCCGTGTTGAGTTTAACATGATTTACTGGTTTGCACCAACAGATCAACCTAATCTCAGCAGGCCGCTGACCCCCATGGATGGAGGCCAACATACTCTGCCAAGACTGAGTATCTAATTAGATCTCCAGAAATTTAACTTTGAACAATTCTGCAACATCACTGAGTACGTGCTGCCAAATAAGATGCACCGTCCACTTCTTCCCCTCAAACACAGCTACGTTACAGAATTCCACAGTTGCCAACATACCAGCGATGGTTCCAACTGAGATAGCAGAACCAGAAATCGATTTGACTTAGGCCTCATCCACCACCGCATCACCATATGACGAATAGTAAAGACTACCCTTGGATCGTCCAATCCCTCACCAAAATAGCTCCAGATTGACTGCGCAAGCTGATCTAAACAGAAAACATGATCAACCGTATCAGCCTACGGGGAAGAACAACACACACACATCGACGGCCCCTGGATCCCAAACCTATGAAGAGCCTCCATGACAGGCAACTTCAAGGTGAGAACCCTCATCATAAAAACAGATATCTTAACCGGCAAGACTAAGCTCCATATACTCGACGAAAGTAGCGATGAATTACCCTGCCGCCTTGCCACCTGGTAAGTAGATGCGACAAAGCACTCCATTAGCAACCGGAGCCCACACCATCTTGTCATCCAACTCAGAACATGATGGCTGAATTTCCAGAACCTTCCTCATACAATGACCCGGCAGCCACTGCTGCAACAGCTGCACATTCCAAGCAGCATTACATACAAAGTCACGGACAACATGTTGCCCAAAAATCTCCACCTGCCTACACAATGGACCATCCCCAATCCAGTTGTCATGCCAGAAATCTACCTTTCCATTCCGTATCACCCAAGTAATATTCTCATCACCAAAGGTTGTATTCCCACCAGTCTACGCCACATAGAAAAACATCTCGGAACTAACTCTGCATGATACTCATGCCCCCCCAGAATGTATTTGCTATGCATGAATGCCGCCCACAATGACAACCATCGCCTAAAATTCCACCACAGCTTGATGGAAAATGCCTTAAAAACGTCCCCTAGAGAACGCACACCCATACCCCCCTCTTCATACGGGGCACAGACATCAACCCATCGTATCCAATGAAACCTCTTTCCAAATTCCGACTCCCCCCATAAAAAGTCAGCACAAATTCTCTCCAAAGCTTTTAACACAGCCTTCGGAGGATTAGCTGCTGCATGTACGTTGCCATGGAAGAAAGTACACTCTTCACGAGAACCAAACGACCCCCAATCGACAATAGCCTCTCCTTCCATGATAGAACTCTTGTAGCAACCTTGCTGAAAACCTCCGCAAAGAAGCTTTGGCAATGCCTTCCACAATAAAGGGGAAAACCTAAATATTTCACAAGGAAAAGGCTGCCATTGAAATCCCGTCACCTGGGCCACATTGCTCCGCATCCGAGTCGGAAGCTTGGAATGGGACAAAAAGCAACTTTTATTCCGGTTAACCTGCTGACCAGACACCCCACAATATTCCTCAAGAATTTTCATCACCATCCGAAGCGACCGTTTCAAAGCACTTGCGAAAATGATGACATCATCTGCATAGGCGAGATGAGTGATAATTGAGCATCCAGCCGGAACCTTAAATGGAACAAAACCAAGCAAAAGCATTAGAGAATTCAGCATACGAGACAACACCTCCGCTCCAATGACAAACAAAGCAGGAGAAATTGGGTCCTCTTGATGTAGACCTTGAGATGACTTAAAGAATCCCTGTGGCGCGCCATTCACCAAAACTGAGAACCACACATTTGACACCAGCCTCCAGATCATATCGATCCACCGTTCCCCAAAACCAAAGCGTCTAAGTACTTCTAACAAGAAAGGCCAGGAAACTTTGTCATACGCTTTGGCCATATCCAACTTAATGACCATACTCCTATCCCGCTTAGTTCTCCAACCTCCAGCAATTAACTCCTGGGCCAACAAATAATTGTCCATTATCTGCCTTCCCCTCACAAAACCACTCTGCTGGGGAGAAATGATATCTGGCAGCACATTAGCAAGTCGATCCGCCAGAACCTGAGAGATCACTTTATTAATAAAATTACAAAGACTGATAGGACGAAATTGAGAAAAATCCTGGGGGCAATGAACCTTAGGAATAAGTACAATAGAAGTGGATGTTATACTCCTTGGCAACTCAGCACCACAGAAGAAACTCAAAACTGCTGCAAACAAATCATCAGCTACAATCTCCCATGCACTGGTAAAAAATTGTCCTGTAAAACTGTCTGGCCCAGCTGCACTATCCCCATCCATGGAAAACACCACCCCCCTCACCTCCTCCATCATGGGAAATCGCTCCAACTCCTCCTGCTGAGATTGCGACAAAAGCTCTGGAATCACATTTAGCAGCCCAAGAGACAAATCATCCCCCTCATGGGCAAAAAGCTGTTGAAAAAAATGAACTGCTTCTCCTGAGATCTTCTCCTCCAACTCCAACCAGGTCCCATCCATAGATTTAACTCTATGAATTGCAGCCCGACCTCTACGCTCCGCCACCACAGCATGAAAATACTTCAAATTTTTATCCCCATCCTGCAGCCACTTGACCCGGGACTTTTGGCACCAAAACCCCTCCTCAATCACCAGCTTATTACACAGCAGAGTTCGGTTCTTGTGCAACATAGTTCGATTCTGTTCAGTAGGGTCATTATCAAACTGCATTTCAGCTCTCTCTACCTCATCTTCTACTTGCCAAACAGCTTGAAAAATGTCGCCAAAGGCCGTCCGAGACCATGCCTGCAACCCCCGCTTAGTATTCCTTAGCTTAGCCGATAACACACACAGCAGCTCTCTTGAAAAGTCAACCCTCCAGCTACAACGAACCACATCCAGATAATCAGTCCTGTTCGTCCAAAAGTTCAAAAAGTGAAACGGCTTCGGCTTGTTGTCTAATCGAGTACAAGCTGACAATAAAAGAGGAGCATGATCTGATGGATCTCTTGATAGGTGACACACTTGAAAGCGCACATCCATCTCCAAAGCTGCCTGATTACACATCATCCTATCCAAACGTTTCCAAATCCGTGCATGTCCATGCCTGTTATTACACCATGTATATTTATTACCTGAGAAACCAACATCTGACACCCCCGCCACAGACATAAACGAGCCTAACTCCACCCCTTCCGACAACCGAAAAGATCTCCCACCTCTTTTCTCTGCCGTAGCTATCACATTAAAATCACCAATTATAGCCCACGGGCCTGTTACTGGTCTATCTGACAGTAACGCCTCCCACATACCCATCCGCTCAAGACTTGAACATTTTGCATGAACAAAAGATTATAGAAAAGGCCTATCTATTAACTGGGAAGTAACATTAACAGAAATGTGCTGCTCAGAGTCAGCCACCAATTCCATATGAAAAGTCTTCTTATAAAAAATCAATATAGACCCATGCACGTTTACAATCGAATCCATACGTAATTTGGAACAGATAAAACTGACTTCACTTATTGACATCTTTGGTTCACAAACAGCCACAATCTCAAGGGAATGTAAACGAATTAATTTCTTTAATCTTCTAAAATTCGGGGACCGCCTAATACCCTGTATAATCCAAAAAAGAAAATTAATCATGAGGTTCACTATCAGGAAAGTTATTGGCCTTCTTGGACTTCGATCTCAAAGACCGTTCCGAAGGTACACCCCGAGGCCCTTTGCTCTTCCCCCCACCCACCAATTTCTGCTGAACCCATTGAATAACAGGATCTAAATTAAAGATGTCCATAGCAGATGATGAATTCAGAAAAGTGTTACCAGAATTCCCACACCGAGGTGACAAGGAACTTGCATCTGTCCCACCAGCAAGCACCATCGTAGAAGATGCCTGCACCGCTGCAGATTCATCCTGCTGCGCATCCTCTAGGATCGGGGCAAAGCAACCACCAGCGCACCATCAGCACCAATGCCTGATTGCTCCCCATCACCATCACCATCACCAGAATCCTGATCCGCATCAACACTTTCTTGCACCAAAGGGCTAACCACCCCCAGTCTGTCCTCCACCTTTCCCTCATCCTCCGTCGAATCTTGTACCAGTAGCACCCTATCAGTCGCAGGCTGCTGCAGTTGCAAAGCAGCCTGGGCCGATGATGAATGTCTTGTATCATCAGCCGCGTCTAGGCCGTTTTCCTTCTCCATGGGCCTCAACTCTAGCGTAGCATCCCTATCCTGCTGCATATCCTCTTGTGCACCCATATTCTGCCGGACCCGCTGCTGCTCATGTCCATGCCGATGTCGCTCAATAATCTGACGAGCATCCACATTCTCCTATACTAATTCTAGATTTAATCCTCGACAAGACTAGCGATCATAACCCTGCATAAAACAGTGATCACAATACTTAGGAATGTTCTTTGAAATCAAGTATTGCCAAAACCCATCGTGATCCCCATTCCCAATCCAAACACAATCAGGTATCGGCTTTAGAAGATCAATTTTGACACACACTTGTGCCATACTAGGGCGAGTCATAGCTGCTGTGGCAGCATCCACAAACAATGGGGTGCCTGCCACTCCCACGATTTGGAACAGACACTCTTTGTGAAAGAAGTGCAATGGCAACTTCGGCAATTGCAGCCACATCGGAGCAATCGAAGGTTCCCTGTCAACGTGAAACACGGGAGACCATTTAAATACCCTCATTGGGCGATGATTAACATACCATAATCGTCGTGCCTATACCCTATGGTAGGGCTACAAACAAGCCGAGTCGAGCCGAGCTTTGCCCTTATCGAGCTCGGCTCGACTCATTTCTTATCGAACTCGGGCTCAAGCTCGAGCTCGACGAGTTGAAAAAATTAAGCTCGAGCTCGAGTTCGAAAAAAAATAAATAATTTCTTTTTTAAAAAAAATAAATAAAATAATTATTTTTCTTAATAAATAATAAAAATATTAGGGATATATATGTAATTTCACTATTAAAATAAAAATAAAAAAAATATATATATATATATATATATATATATATATATATATATTCCTATCGAGGCTCATGAGCTATCGACCCTGAGAGAGGCGAGCTCGAACTTAACTCGAACATGGAAACGAGCCGCTCGCGAGCAGCTCGAATCGTTTGCAGCCCTACCCTATGGTAATCCGCTTCATTCCCTAATCGTATAAGCATAAGCCAAGGATCCAGCAAACCTACCGAAGCCTCTTCTTTCAAGTCTAGCGCTCTGAAGAATTTCCGCACGTCCTCCATTGTTGACCGCCCCCTAGAGAACTTACCCACCAGCGCAAAAGGAGCCGCAAGCTTAATCAAATCATCTTGAGAGAAAGAAACTGCGGTTCCCCCCGATGTGTCAAGGAGTGTGCCTTTATACTAAGCGTTGGTTGAGCATCAGCCTTGAAAAGTTCAGAGAAAGATTTCCGTTGGAACGTTGGGGAAGCCGGATGCCCAACCAGAGGTTGGAGGGCAGCCGTAGAAGCCATAGTCGACAAGATGTTCTGCCGTATCAGGTTGAAGGTTGAACCCCAGTAGAGCCCTGTATTTTCTCTTCAAACATCTCTTGATTAATTTTAAGGTTCTATAATTGCTCATCGTTAGGTAGCGACCTTGGTAGTGAATAGAAACTTGTGCAAGATAATGCTACTAATGAGATGAAGGGATTTTCTAATCAATATTCATAGGGCAATCGTTAATATGGATAAGAAACAGCCTGTTTAATTAATGCATTAATTGTTTCATATTTTCGAAAGCTATTTTTGAGGGATTCAAATGCTAAATCATGTAGGTAAACTTTTTCCTAAAAATAAATGTCACAAATCATTTGCTAGCACTTATCTTCTACATCAAAATAATGAATTCACCATGGTGCCAAAAGTGATGCTTTTAATGGAAAAGCACAAAAATGGACCTATCAAGATGCATAATATGTAATCCATATTTGGACTATGAAAATTTCAACAAATATTTAAAATCTTCAATACTTTGAGAAAATATAGTAAAGACAAAACAAATGCAAAATCTAAGAAAGAAATTATCATTTTAATTGAAAATATCTTGTATTGGAAGTTCAAACCATTTTAATTTTTTACATGTTTTCACATTAAAATCATTAATCTCGTTTTGACTAGTGCTTTAAAAAGTCAAGACTAGTGCATTAAATTCATTTATCAAATAAAAGAAAAAGAAAACCTAATAATTCAAGCATTTACAATTTGTTTAATTAGGAAAATCTGAATATCATATTTGATATGCTTGTTTTGTCGATATTTTTTAATTTATTAATTTTTTGGTATTTTCTTTTTTCAAAGTCTTAAAATTTTTTATTCTATGTTTTCTTCCAAGCTAGATTGTATTTTTCCTTTTGATTTGTCATTTTATGGGGAAAAAAACTTGTAATGGTCTCTCTCTCTCTCTCTCTCTCATATATATATATATATATATATATATATAGATAAGAATAATAGTCTTGTTTTGGTTTGATTTAGAATTTAGGAACCTATTATCTCTTTGTAGCTAAAAAAATAGAAGTAGAAAATTAAGTTATTTTAGAAATTTTGACAGTATTATGCATCTTTTAGACAAAAAAAAAAAAAGAAAAATGATAGCACAAAGTTTGCCACATTTTTGTTTTTATTTTTATGAAAATAAATTATTATATTCTAAACTTATGCTGCAAAATAAAAAAGTAAAATGACAGCTAAACAAAATTAGAAAAGAAAAAAAGAGGTGTAGTTGAAGTATAAACAATTAAACTTTCACCCCACCTTTGTTAGTTTATTTGAAATAGTCTTTTTAGTAATTTGTAAATTTCTTTTCTTACGAGAAGTTTACTAAAACTAAAGCTAAAACTAATCAATTATGCTAACTTCATCCACATTAACGAGTGCCAAATAGGCACGTTAACTGGTCCAATGAATGAAATATTAACAGTTCGTCAGGGCATTCTTTAAAGCTCCCATTTCCAGGTTAGCTGTTTAGCTGTGGATAATTTTATATATACTATTTGGAAGGCAAGAAAATTAAAGATCCATCAACTCAAAAGGAATGATTGTAAGAAGTGACTTCACTGGCCTGCGGACTTAGTTACGACTTCTTTCTTATATTATAGGCAAGGTTAAAGCTTTCCAGCGGTCCAAGCAGATGCAAATGAAATAGCTGCTCCCATTTCGGCAAAAGAAGGAAATGATTTTTTTTGCTTTTATGATGCCTGCAGCCCTCTAGCTTGTGCAAATGAAGCCTAGATTGGAGCCCTCTCCTAGAATGTTTTTGTAGATTCAAAACTTCTAGGGTGGATCAGGAGGAGAATGAATCCCAAAAAATCCAGGACACACTCATATTGGGGCTTCTCCTCTAGGAAGGGGTTTATTATAGAGAGAGGGATGGGTTCAGAATAGCCTCCCGCTTGACCAATTTCTCGGAGTCGGGGGAAGATCTCTCATCTGATGACCCTAAACAAGCAGCTGCTCTCCATGTGAGATCAACAGCAAAAGAAAGACGAAAAGGGCCATGATCCTATGTTTTTGCCATGCCCTGATGATGTGCTCGTAGATTACAGAGCTACATACCAGAAAAAGAAAAAGACTATCTATTACTTTGAGAAGAGAATCGTTGGTTTGACCAATGAACTACGTGGAAAGTACGAGATATAGGCAGGCCACTACATGTTCTCCCCTTCCCTTGAACGTTGATATCAAGTGAGTCAAATGGGATGCTCCAGAAATTGTTCCGAGGATTATATCTATGTCCGGGCAACTATTGTTAGCTGGAAGAAGGTTAAAAGGAGTAAAGAAAATTGGGGACTGTCTGTAGCTTGGAAACTAAATCAAGCCATTTTTCAATAGCATATTCTATTTAGTTGGACTGCGTCGTTTGTGTACTTTTTCTTTTCTTTTTTTTTTTTTTGTCAATCGAAAACTTCTGCACTACATCAAAAAAAAAAAAAAAGGAATTCTACACTATTCATGCTCCTATTCCTAGTCTAACCTATTTAAGAGAGGACCCTAACTAAATCAAAGGGAATTGATGGAAATTAAACAACCATCAGACCAAATAGATGCACTATACAATCATTTGAATTTGAAAAAGTCACATATTAGTGACAAATGATGAGAGGTAAAGGTCAAATTCTCGACCTCCCATCCTACAAAGACGCTAATAGCCCAATGGTTCGTTGGCTGTGTAGTTTGTGTACTTGGGGAGCAATTTTGACATGTCAATAAAGTAGTAAGGCTATCTTAAGGGCAAACTGACAACTAGGATACTTATCAAACGAAATCAGAACTCTTTTGTACTACACTAGCGTGACATAAAATGAAAGAAAACATTTCCTTGGGGAATTCATATCATTCTTTCTTTTATGTTTCAGAAAACCACGAATATATTGGGGATCCTACATCAGGAACAAAGAAACCGATAGCTCAATAAATCAAGATATGGCACCAAGTTAGAATAAATATTGTAACGCCTTTAAAATAATGTAAATTAACAATCGTAGTGTTAAATTACAAACCATTATTTTTTGCATCTGTTATCTGAAAAACAAGCCTAAACTGCTCAAGTTTTGAGAATCTTCTTCTTAGGGTTTTCTTGATCAGCTAATCCTCCATTTTCTAGCGCCCTTTTGGTTGCCCTTGTCGGAGACGGATCGTTGACAGCATTGCCTTTAGCGAGGAATTTCATGAACCATAAAGCTGACTCCTTTGGATATCTTGCATTTCTATCATTGAAGTTTACATGTATAATCCCAAAACGAACCGTATAGCCCTCGGACCATTCAAAGTTGTCGAGTAATGACCATATAAAGTAACCCTTGACATTGACTTTGTCTCTGCAATGTGCAAATCACACAAATCTAGAGTTCAGAATATGCACAAAAATAAGTCCAAATTTGGTATGCCATGTGTATGATCCTGGAAACTTACACATCCATAGCTTGTTTCACGTACGCAAGATGATCATGATGATACTCGATCCTCGTCTGATCGATACGAGCTTTCGATACAGTAAGACCACGATCATTTACCTCATCAACACCTATCAAACCATGCAAATAGAGTTTGTCAATTTTCCTCATATTTCTTGTAATCCATGTTGTTCTTAAATTGATGAAAAAACTAAAACTCTCCCATTAATTACCATTTTCAGTAATATAAATGAGCGGACTATCGTAATGTGTTTTGACGTATTGTAAGAGCTTGTAAATCCCAAGAGGATAAATGTATAGCCATTTAGAACCAGCCTGAGATTAAATCATGAAAGACTGGTTAGTTGCTGAGCATTAATAATATAAATGTCAAAAGTTTAATTAATAAACCAAAGATTGACCAATCTCTTCAACTAGTGATGCAAGAACACACAGGAAATTAGCCATATCTTACCCTTGGGCCGATATCTGTTTTGCCATCAGGACCTACCGCTGTAAAATTTTAGGAAAGAAAGAAAAGTCAGATCCAGGTTATGGTAAACGAAAAATAAATAGATTAGGAAGAAAGAGACCAATGACTAGAGAATTCCATGAACTTACTTTGAGTTGTAACTCGTTGATCAGTGGCATAGCTTAAAAGTTCACTTTTGGTCCCAGATGCATCAGTAGCATAGATAGAAGTATAATAATTCAATCCAAGAAAATCAAAAGACCCTTTCAAATTTTGGCTCTCTTCTTTTGAAAATTTTGGAAGACGTGACTTCACAATGTTCCTCATCCTTTTTGGATAGTCACCATATGTTATTGGTGACATAAACCTGCATGTGATGGAAGCATTAGACAATCATAAGCAACAAAATCTTGCACATTGAAACAAATGATTGTGGCATGTATATACCATCCGAACATAAAATCAGCTGCCCGCTCAACCGCTTCCTTGTCCTGCGGAGTATCATTAAGAGGCTCCCACCATTGTGACACTAAGGTTATTCCTATCTTCCCTCCTTGACCCTGCAAAAATAGTATAACTAAACATTGATATCGAATTTTTCTTTAAGTTTTGGATGTAACTTACGTCAAATTATTTTGCAATCTTAGAATTTCATCTTGCTTGATTGCCTACCGTAAAGTATTCGCGGTAAACTCTTATAGCTTCAGCATGAGCAAGTAGCAAATGGTGTGCTACCAAGTATGGCTCTACGCCAGGATTGCCATCCACAGGAATGCTTGAAAATATATGGTTACATCTGTGTCCAGTATTGGCATCTTTGATATGCTCGGCTGTGGACACACCCCTGCCGGGTGCATGGCCACCAATAGTGTAGCCACTATAGGCAAAAGTCCACGGCTCGTTCAATGTGATCCAGTGTTTCACACGGTCGCCAAATTCCCAAAAACATAGTTCAGCAAATTCGCGAAAATCATCGCTGTTGGATTGACTAGACTTATCAGATAGAATCGAATAAAAGATCTAAAAAATGTGTAAACATGTAGGAATATTTTAAGCTTCCTTGATGCAATGCACAAATGAAGATTTTATCGTTTGTTGGCAGCTAGGATTAGCCTCTTCAGATATATTATTGTTCAACGCTGCCCTAGTCAACATTTTAAATACTGTTTCCTAAGTAAAATACTTTACATTAGTAGGCCTTTCTATACAATTAGCTGAGGTGGAAAAGATGACGTGCCTAACAAAAAAGAGCCAAGGGAAGTGGTGATAGAGAATAGAGAAGAATATCATTATCCAAAAAGAAATTATTGATCCAGAGAAAGTAACTTTAAAGTCAGAGAAATGAATTATCAAATGGAACAATTATGTAGGCTAAATTGCCAGTTGGGTGCTCCGAATTCTATATCAAAATTTAGCTGTCGTGCTGAGGAGATCACTTTTGATATTCCTTCCCAACTAGACCTATAGCATATATCTTCTTACCTACTCCTACGTACAATGCACCATTTACGGTACTCTAAATTTAGTTTAGTGTAATATACTAATCACGTGATGGCTAAGAACATGGTATAAGAATCTTCTCTCACTCTCTCTCTCTCTCTTTCTCTCTCTGTTATAGCATATGATACTTCCTAGTACCTTGTCATATTTTCATTTATTTGATATGAAGCAATATGCTATTAAATAGTTGATGAAGTTGTACAAGACTGAATTAAACCACTTACACTATCCTTCGACAGAGGAAACCGCCATATTCATCTTCCAAAGCTTGTGGTACATCCCAATGGAAAAGAGTCACGAAAGGCTTGATACCTGTAATTGTGTTTTTCATATTGCAGGTGATTCAACCGACCCAAAAAAGAAAAAAGGAAAATCTTATGCTATGGCTTAAGTTTGACAATATGAAAATTCGTTAAACAAGCGTGCTTGGATGTTTAAACAAGACAGTTAAATTTTTGAACTTCCTTTTGTAGCAAAACTTACAACGACTTTCACACAAAGCATACAGTTCTTCTTCTTCCTTTTTTTTTGTTTTTGTTTTTTTTGTTTTTTGTTTTTTGTGCGCGTGTGTACTCTGAGCAATAACAAATATGTATAAGAAATGCCTTCCATACAATTTGTACCATCTTTATAAATTAGGTGCCCTTGGGAGACCTTTTCACCGATTTTCCATCAAAAACAAATAAAAACGAACTAATATATAGAATTTACCGTTTGCCACGAGCTCATCAATAAAATTGTTGTAGTACTGGATTCCCTCTTTGTTCACACCAGCACTTAATCTTCCACCTATTATTTCAGTTTGGATCAGAGGCTTGTTAGTCAAGTGCTTATTTGTTGTTGAACACGTGTGCCTTAGATTTTGTCCTAGTATATTTGCAGGATTCAAATGTTCATTTTTCTCTTGTTTGACCATTGAATTCTTCTAGCTTACCAGGCAGTACTCTAGGCCAGGAGATTGAAAATCGGTATGCATCTAAGCCAATTTTCTTCATCATTTGGACATCTTCCTGCAATATTCAAATGCTTGAATATTAGTAGCACTAAATGGTCGTGCCCATTTTTCCACGCAAATTTACGATTCAATTATTCATGTACCCATTAATTAGTGTAAGAAATCATATATAGATCATGGTACTTTATAAGTTGAAAAACTTTACCTTGTAATGATGATATTGATCAATAGCCACAATTCCATTACTTCCATCGGCCACTTTGTCAGGTCTCTGTTCAGTAAATTTATCCCATATGCTAGGGCCTCTACCACCTTCTTCTGCAGCACCTTCCATCTATTACCCATAAAAGGAAAAAAATGTGAAAACAAGAAAATGTTCATGTTTTAACCAATCCATGGCCTGAGAAGCTATCTCCAAAATTAGCAAGATTTATATGACTTTTTATTTTTTTGAGTAAAGTTAAGTATTGTTTTAAAAAGTCAGATAATAATTGTATGAAGCAAATAAGGCATCTGCACTACAATCACCTGCGGAACGAAGAACTAAGCTTTGGGAAGAAGGGGGGCAGAGGAGTTGACTTGCTTTTTTTGCAAAAAGCTTAGGGGGCAAAGCTAATTTGGTCAAAGGTATAAGTGAAAACATTAACCATTTTAAGAGGATATAAAAGAATTTCTACAATTTTAAGGAGGCAAGATCTAAATTTTACAAAGACATATACGAAATTTTCAAATTATTTAAAGCTATATAAAAGAATTTGTTTAATCTTAGGGGACTTCCGCCACAGACTACAATAAGAAACAACATTAAACACGTAAAGCCTTTGCTGTTCAAAATAGTTAAGCAGGAACCAGACTTAATTTACCTGGTAAGCAGACGATGCACTTCCAAAGATGAAGTCCTCTCCAAAATCGGCACGGCCGAGATCATTTGTGACATTGCTTTTTGCTGCCATTTCTTGAGCCTGCTATTCCTTTGTCTTGATTTCTGATGACGAATTGAATTGAAGTTTTGAAATACTTTTTCTGAATAAGATCTGTTATTGAATACGTTTGAGTTGTGGTACTAAAGCCATCGTTGTACTGGGTTTATATAGACATGATTAGCTGGGGAACGAGTAGATGTGGCGTGTATCGACTTTTTATCTTTCTTATCAGCAAGTTGCAAAGTCAACACTTAAGACTTTGAACGGGTAAAATAGCATCCTTTACCAAATCACCATTCTCTTCTACCAAATCGGAATTCTTGAGACCACGTTTGCTAGTACACTGAAATGGTTATTTTAAGGATATATTAATTGAAATCAGAGACTAAAGTATGCGTGGCCCCCACTCTGTGAGTAAATTAGCATATTAGATTTTAGATTAAAAAAATAGATGCAGACTTTTCTTACAAATTAATGAGAAAAATATTTTGGTTTGAATCTGAACTAAGACGTGTTAATATTAGACAAAACTTGTGCTCATTATAAGCTTCTATTGTTTTCTTGCTACATTTCTTTGTGCACTTCATTAAAGGAAACGTTCATTATTGCCTGAAGGGAGAGGGCAGGGGGAGGGGAAGGGGAGAGGTGCAGTGAATGGAGAGGGGGGATACAGGGTGGCAAGGGAAGGGGGAAAGGAAGATGAGGAGGGAGATAGGAGGAGGGAGACGAGAGGAGAAGGCGGGAGGGGAAAGAAGAGGAAGGGATAGAGGGAGGAAGAGAGGGAATGAAAGAGAGAGAAGGGGAAAACTGACGAGATTTTAACTTACACTCCAATGTTATACTTACTCTCTCATTTGTTGCAAGTATACAAGTCGTTAATTGTAGTACAATGAAATAGGATCATTTTCACGAGAATCACACTCCAATTACTAAGACCTTTAGCTTACTCTATTATCTAAAACTATCCAAAAATTGCTACTAAATTCAACAAGACAATAAATAAAAGATGTAATAAAAACTAACTTCCCTGAAAAATACTCAAATCACACAAGTATTCAACGGTATAGATTCCACTAATCATACTTAATCATGAAAACAAATATCAATTTTAACCAATTCACCGTCTTGTTAAGGATAGCTTTCACCAAGCCAATCAGAACTTGCTTTCGCCATTATTCAACCAAAATAGTTAACACTTGAATCTACCTACTTTCATGATAAAATCATAAGTATCAACTTAATCAAGTACATGAAATCTCATAACATCCACCAATGAGTACCACTATGTTCGTGTGCCAACCACTTAAGTTTCTTCTATTATTATCCATTGTTATCAACTATTTTCATAGATTAACAACAATTAAGATTCCTTGCAAATAGAGATCAAGCACTCATAAACGTTAAAGCATAGATAGATGAACTAACAATTACAAATATGGTCAAAACAATATCACTCATCCATAATCAAGATACAAAAAGCTTCCTCTACCCTTAGAATAGATAGATCTAGTTAGACATGCCAACTACAACACATTAGCTCATATTAAAGACATAACCATAAATCCTTCTAACAAATAAGAGATTAGGGAAGAAGAAATGCTCATTCAACTGAAGAAACACTTTATCCAAGTTTCATCATCGTCATTGCCATCAAAATATAGAGTACAAAAAAGTGTTCTTCATAGTTTCTCTAAGAAAAGTGACAAAAACTGTGTCTACCAAACTGGAGAGAAAAGAGTTCTCCCTATAACTATTCTAATGTGTCCTCTCTTCTTTTCTTCTATTTTAAGACTAGTTATATGCCCCTCAATTATTGTCTAGAAATAATTAGTCTTGGGGAGTATAAAGATGTTTGTTCAAGTTTCTTTTCTCTAGAAAGCTACCTTCCAGCCAAAATTTCTTTTGAAACAAAGGTCAAAAAACAAGTGTAAAAAGAGCATGACTTGCTCTACAAGTTGTATAATCAAAGTAGGATCTGAGGCCCCGATCTGAGGTCGAATCAGTTTGTTACCCCTAGGATCCAATTTTTTTTCCTTTCTATTTTTCCTGTCAAGCACGATTCGAGGCCTTGTCATGATGGATCTGAGGTCAGATCACTCCTCTTGGATCAATCCTTTGATTTTTGAAGTTTATCCAAGGGCGGGAAACAAGGTGTGTAGGGCTGATCCAAGGTCAGATCAACCTTCCCTATTTCTTCTTCAGCATTTTTCCATTTCACATGCAACTTCGATTCTTTAATATTTCTTCGAAACTCTTGCTTTAACGATAATCGACTAAAATGCATTTCAATCAATCCTCAATCATGAGAGAAGCTTTAAAACCTACAAAACAACATCAAACCAAGCATTAATCCACTCAATTTCACTAATTAGCAAGAAAAATTCACTTAGAGAAATTTATAAAAATGCATAAAAGCACCTAACTAAAGCTTGGAACCACCATAAAACTAAGGCTAATAAACATACTAATTATAGGTAAAATAGATTGTTATCAAATTCCTCCACAGTTGAACATTGCTTGTCCTCAAGCAATACTTTTCCAAAACCAATAGCACAAGTCCATCATATAAGCATATTTTCTCTCCAACAATTTTCATCCAAGAGGGAATATGCAAGACTTCACATATCTCACAACCAATTTGTCAAAGTAGCACTCAACACTCAAATGTACATATATATATAGGAAAATTATCACTCAAATCACATATTGGAAGACCGTAACCATAAGCTTGCAAATATGTCACTTCTCCACCACTTGAAAATGAATTAAATATAGGAACCTAGGGGACTTTACAAGGTTGTAATGGGGCTAAGGTTAATGGTACCATAAAAGAAAGCTAATTCTGTTGAAAATTATCAAAGGAAGTGTTTTAAAATTCATCATCTCCGCCTCTTCCTCTTAAATTCCTACACTATTCAAATAAACCTCAAGAGAATCATAGTCAAGATGAGCTTGACTCATCTCTTCGGTTAGAACATCATATAAACCTATTGAATACACTTAGTCAGTGCAAGAAGGGTATTCTTCTAATTTACTCAAATCATATTTTACATCCTCTTTACCAACTTGAAATTTAAGTTTGCCTCTTTTAACATCAATAATAGTACCCACTGTAGCCAAAAATGGTATACTAAGAATAATGGGCATGTTAACAACCTCTTCCACATCTAATACAACAAAATCAATTGGGATGAAAACATTTTTGTACTTTAACAAGCACATTCTCTAAAATACCCATTGGATATCTAATAGATCTATCAGCTAATTGCAAAGTAATATTAGTTCATTTTAATTCATGCAAGCCTAATTGACTAGTCACAGTTAAAGAAATCAAAGATACACTTGCACCAAGATCACATAATGCTTTAGAGAATTCCATATTACCAATAGTGCAAGGGATAGAAAAACTCTCTAGATCCTTTAACTTGGGTGGCAATTTATTTTGGATAATAGCACTGCATTTTTCCGTTAATGCTATCAGTTCACTATTTTCAATCTTCCTCTTCTTAGTTATTATCTCCTTGAGAAATTTTGCATAAGAAAGAATCTGCATAATAGCATCAACAAAGGGAATGTTAATATGTAATTATTTACAAATATTTACAAATTTCTCAAATTCCTTAAATACTCTTGATGGCTTCAGTCTTTGAGGAAAAGGCACCGTTTATGGAATTGGTACAATTTTCGAAGTTGATAACTCATCCTTTACTACCTTCCCTTTTCTTTTCTTTTCTTTTTCTACCACTTGTTCATTCTCCCCAAATTCTTGTTTTCCCACCTCTTTTCTTCTTTCTCTTATTCTACCATTAGAGGTTTACTCAATTGCTTACCACCACAAAGGGTGATAGCCTTTACATGTTCCCTAGAATTCACTTCCGTCTTACTGGTAACTCTCCCAATTGTCTAGAATTCATTACATTTGCTATTTGACCAATTTGGCCTTCAACATTTCTAAATATACTGGTGAGTTGATCTATTCTCCCATCAATTTGGCTTATTCTCCCCTCTATTCTTTCAAATTGTTGAGTTGTGGCATCCACTAACTTCTCAATTTTATCATTAGAATTATTGGCTGACTTCTCAATTGCCAACTCCCAAGTTAGTTTTGAATCCGAAGGTTGCCTTGGTTGAAAGTTAGGTAGATTGGTAGGTCTTGATTGATTACCTTGCTCCCTCCATCGAAATTTGCATGATTTCGTTAATCTGGATTATATGTGCTTGAGTAGGGGTTATTTTGGAATTGATGATTGTAATTATTGACATATTGTACCTGTACAAAATGAACATACTTATTATTTTCATGTTCTCTTGCACAAATAGCACAACAAGCAGCACCTACATTGGATGATAAGTTTGAACGAACACCCGTTTGCTTGCTAAGTAATTTAATTACATTGTTTATTTGAGCACTTAACATATAAAGAGTATCTATTTCCAACATACATGTGGTCTTTCTTTGGTTATCTCTTTCATTGGCCCATTGATAATTGTTTGAAACCATCTTTTCAATTAGTTATTGTGCCTCTTCAACAGACTTATTCATTAGAGCACCATCGGCTGTTGCATCGACATTAGTTTTGGTCGGATATAAGAGGCCATTGTAGAAAGTTTGAATAATAAGCCAATCGGGTAAACCATGATGTGGACATCTACGTAGTAACTCCCAAAATGCTCCCAAATCTCATATAAAGTCTCTCATTCCTCTTGGTCAAAACTTATGATATCTTTACGAAATTTAGCTATTTTGCCGGGTAGAAAGAACTTGTTAAGGAAATCTTTAGACAATGCCACTCAAGTGGTGAAAGTATTTGGTGTATATGATTGTAACCACAATTTTGCTTTATTTCTCAATAAAAATGGAAACAACTTAAGCCTAATTGCATCTTCATTAACTACATTTAATTTAATTGTATCACATATTTCCAAAAATGAAGCTAAATGTGAATTGGGATCTTCAGTTGCATTTCGACCAAATTGTGTTTGTTGCACCATTTTAATTAATAATGGTTTAAATTCAAAATTGTTTGCATTTACTGTTTGTCTTCTAATACTTGTTTGTATGCCATCACATCGAGGCAATGCAAAATCCCATAGGACTTTTCTATTTGATTTATCCACCATTGTCTCAGTCAAAGAAAACTCAATTGTAATCTCACATTCTCCTTGCATCTCCACATTTTGTTGACTGCATGTTAATCTTCTTAATCTTCTTAATATTCGTTTAATTTCTATATCAAGCGGAGAGTTGCATGTATAGCACTGTGCATGCGCCAAAAGAAACTTCAATTAATTCATAGAAAATGATATACAACCCACTATCTTATTGACACTTAACATTTAACAATTATCATTCAATGTCTAGACTAATAAATCTTGCTAAACCCAAGTATTGCCGGGACCTACTCCCTCGTTTACTGCAAGTATATAGGTTGTTAATTGTAGTACACAAAAATAGAATCGTTCCCACGAGGATCACACTCCAATTATTAAGGCCTTTAGCTTACTCTATTATTTAAAACTATCCAAAATTACTACTAAATTCAACAAGACAATAAATAAAAGATGTAATAAAAACTAACTTCCTTGGAAAATACTCAAATCACATAAGTATTATGTGGTATTGATTCCACTAATCACACTTAATCATTAAAATAAATATCAATTTTAATAAATTCACTTGTCTTGCTAAGAATAGATTTCACTAAGCCAATCGGAAACTTGCTTTCGCCAATGAACCAAACTAGCTAGCACTTGGATGTACCTACTTTCATGATGAAATCACAAGTATCAACTTAATTAAGTACAATAAATCTCATAACATCCACCTAAGAGCACCACTACTTTCGGGTGCCCAATACTTAAGTTTATTCTAACATTATTTCATTATTATCAACTATTTTCATAGATTGACAACAACTAAGATGCCTTGCAAATGGAGATCAAGCACTCACAAGTGTTAACGCATAGATAGATGAACTAGCAATTACAAACATGGTCAAAACAATATCAATTATCCATAATCAAGATATCAAACGCTTCCTCTATGCCTAGAACAAATAGATCTAACTAGACATGATAACTACAGCATATAAGCTCATACTAATGACACAACCACACATCCTTCTAACAAATAAGAGATTAGAGAAGAATAAATGCTCATCAATTGAAGAAACACTTTCTCCAAGTTTCATCATCTTCATTGCCATCAAAATATAGATTATATCAACTGTATGTCTACCAAACTAGAGAGAAAAGAGTTCTTCTTTCTAACTATTCTAATGTGTCCTCTCTCCTTTTCTTCTATTTTAAGACTATTTATATGCCCTTCAATTATTGTCTAGAAATAATTAGCCTTTGGGAGTACAAAGATGCTTGTTCGGATCTCTTTTCTCTATAAAGCTACCTTCTAGCTGAAATCTCTTCAATCTCTTCTAAAATGAAGGTCAAAAAGCAAGTGTAAAAAGAGCACAATTTGCTCTGCAAGTTGTAGAATGGAAGTGGGATTCGAAACCCCGATCTAAGGTCGAATTGGACTCTTACCCCGATCTGAGGTTCCATTTTTTCCCTTTTTATTTTTGTCTGTTGAGCATGATCTAAGGTTTTGTCATGATGGATCCGAGGTCAGATCACTCCTCTCAGGTCAATCCTTTAATTTTTGAAGTTTATTTGAGGACGGTAAACAGGGAGTACAGGGCTAATCCGAGCTCGGATCAGCCTTCCATGTTTCTTCTTCAGTATTTTCCATTTCACGTGCAATTTCTAGTCTTTAATATTTCTTCGAAACTCAAACTTTCTTTAACCATAACCGATCAAAATGCATTTTAATCAATCCTCAATCATGAGCGAAACTTCAAAACCTACAAAAACAACACCAACCAAGCATTAATCCACTCAATTTCACTAATTAGCAAGAAAATTTCACTTGAAGAAATTTTTACTAAAAATGCATAAAAACTCCTAACTAAAGCTTGGAAACACCATAAAACTAAGGCCAATAAGTATACTAATTATATGTAAGATAGACACTAATCAAAAACAAAAAAGAGGCAACCAGGATGGAGGAGATGGTTGGCTGACAGTAGAGGAGGTGGCAGCTAGCAATGGAGAAGAAAGGAGGAGAAAGAGTAGGTGTGGGGAGAAAGAAGAAATCGGGAATAAAGAAAAAAAGAAATAAAAAGAAAAGGAAAAAGGGAGAAAAAGAAAGAAAGCTTTTGGCTTTTTAAAAAGAAAATCACAAAAAATCCCCATAAAATTTGTGGTGTTTTTCACTTTGCCTCCTAATATTATTTTTTTGGCATTTTATCCCATTGACTAGTAGTCAAAGAACTAAAGTAGTAATAGTGTTGATGGTTTAAATGACAATGGTATCCCTAGTAAAATAATTGATAGACAAAATTGCCTAGGGATTTAGACCGGGCAATATTTGTTTTCCAAACCCTTCTTAGAGGGAAAAAAACCTGCTTTTCGTAGTGTATTTTGCAAAGAAAAAACAAGAAAATTTCAAAAGAAATAATAATTTTGTTTTCAATCTTCTTTGGTCTAAAAGTTAAAAAAGACATTAATTTATTGTACAAATCATACCATATAATTTGAGCATCCAAGAAATCTCCTTCTAGGATTTTTCTATATTCATGATCTTCTTAAGGGTGCGATTTTACTGCATCTACAGATTTCTTGACTTGGTTCTTATAGATGTTATGATGGGCCACATCTAGACAAATAGCAATGAAATGTATTTGAAGAAGTTTAGGACATTTTTTTTCCTTTTTTTGACTACAAATATAGGATTTAAAAATTTTAAAACTCTAATGAATGATAAAATGTGAAAACACATAATCACCAAAATTATGTAGTTTTAAGCTCAAATTAACCAAATATAGGGTGTAAATAATCAAATTTAAACACTTACAAACACTACAATTTACTCCTGATCAGAGCATTACTCTCTCAACTAGTTATGGTGTAACTTTATATATATATATATGCAAAATCTATTCTCGTAATGAATCAACTATACGTATAACTAATCCATACCTACTCTTGTGGTTATAAAATTAGTTATAAGTTCATTAGCTTTCTATGACATTACATGGAACAAAGTCACAAAAGTCACAAAGATGCACCTCTACTCATATGAGTATATTCCCTAGATTTAGCACTTCCATGAACTAGTATTAAATTTCAATTTTCAGTGCAAATCCAACACATTTATATTATTACAATCAATGGCTAGTTAATTATGATTATAAGAACAAAAGTGCTAAATAAATTGCTCAAGTTAATAACATCAAATAACCAAGAAATCAACATAAACAATCATAGAAAATTCAAGCAAAACCCAAGGTATAAACTTTAGAAACACATGATAAACATAAAATCAAAACTTATATTACAACTAAACATTAGAATAAAAAACAAGAAGTAAAGTGATAAGAGAGAAGTCACCCATGTCACTTGAGTTCCAAAACTCTTCATCTTCACTCTCAATCATCTTCCATGCCTAACTTCATTCAAGATTTGATATAACACTAACTATTCTACACTATCTAAACTACATAAACTACTAACTATGAAGAACTATATTATTTTTTTGTAGTGTTTCTTCTACTCCCTAATCTCCCAAAATGAGAAGACACAAGTCTATTTAAAGGAGAAATCTTCAAATCTTTAACTTGTCCCTTCAAGAGTGAACATTAGCTCCAATAAGTCAATAATTTTGGCTCCAACTAAAGCACATAATTATAGATGAAAAGAGGTCAAAAATTGAATCAAGATTCTCTCTTTTACAGCTACAAATTTTCAGTGAATCATCTTTCAATAGTGAAACAATGGAGTTGAAACCAAGTTGAGTAAGTTGCAACCACCTACTCTGACCAGAATCTGGCAACCTACCAGATTGTCAGCCAAATTTCTTCCCTATTTTTGCTCCAAAATTTAATTTTTGCAAGTTGGCTGCTACCCTAAATCTGGCCACCAATCCGCCCAGGTACCTCAAGAATTGCCTCAAGGATTCGAAGCAGATTGCTTGTTCGATATATTTCTTCAATTTCATGCTTGCGCGACTCGGACCACCTTTAAAACTTGCTAATTTTATAAACTTTAATCTTTAATCATCATATTCTAAGTTTGGCTCTTGTCCAAATTGAAATTTATCTTTAACTCCTACGAAAATATCAAAAACATGCAAGAAAAGGGACAAAAGCAACATTTACTCCAATTAGCATTTAAAATAAATTCTAACCCAAAATGACCAGATTTCATGCATTAGACCTCATAAAGGTAACTAAAATGATCATAAATATTGTGCATAAACTACACAAATTAGTCACTTATCAAGTTCGGCAAGGTCTGGCAAGTTTTTCATGAAAAGTCGTGTGTTCAAATTCAACTGTCGATTTGAGGGTCATGTTAGTAGGTAATTTGTAAATATCTCTGTAAGTGATCTATAGTCTTGAAAGCCTATTCGGACCGGTAGTGATAATCAGAATCAAATCAAACTTTTTCATCAAAAAAAAAAAAAAGCACAAGTTGAGGAGATAAGACCTTGAAAATTGGTCTATTCAACACAGTTTGTAATGTTTAAGAGGCAACTTAGACCCTCATATTAAAAAAAAATTTTGGACCATCATATTTAAAATCAATCAAAATAGTCTATCGAATTTAAGAATTCTGCTTCTTTGGTCCGTCGCTATACAAATTTAGGAGACAGAGACTTCGAAAGTTGGTCTTATCCAATATAGGTTGTACTACTTTAATATGAATTTGTCCCTCCGTGCTTATTGAACATAAAAAGTTGGGTTCTCGCACGGGAGACCGATATGGAAGCTTGTGAACACAATTATGTCAGTCTTGAAATTTACGGGAAATGGGAGCAATGTTGGAATTGACATTTCTATTCAAAATCCTTGACCAACATTTACTAACAACGTAAAAGGAATAATTTGTGTTGCTTTGTTCTGGATGTTTTTTGGTTGTTTTGTATTGGTGTATTTATTAGGTGTAGGGGTGTTTTAGGGTGTGTCAATGCAGACCTATACATGAAATATATATGTATGTATGTACATGTGTATGTACACGTGTGTGTGTATTCCAAAGTAAAAATCTGCACACATTCTAAGTTTTTTTTTTGTAATGTTCTCAATTACTTTTTATCCAAGTTTTATGTTTTTTAATAAAGAAAAGAATTTAAAACTTAAGATTTATTAAAAAGTAATTTTTGTTGATTCTAATGTATTGCTTTTTGTAGAATCTAGATTGCATCCCTCATCCATTGTACAATTATTTACTTATGAATTAATATTGCTGTAATCGTTGCTAGAAAAGAAGCAAGTTATAGAAAGGGATAATTTCATAAACCCCTCTTGAGATTCTCGACAATTTCACTCACCTCCCTAAGGTTTATAAAATTACACAAACCTCCCCTAAAATTAAGGTTTTGTAACAAAATTAGTCCAAATTAAAAAAGTAACATTAACAAAGTACTTTGAGAGAGAGATAAAACTTTTTTTTTGCAAATATCCTTCATGTTTGTGTAAAAGTTGTATTGTAAAGGAATCAAAAATATTTTAATAAAAGTGAGGGAACATGAGTGTAAATAATAAAGAACTAAAAATAAGTAATAATTCATTTTTTTTTTTATAAAAACTAGATCAATAGTGTGCACTGAATTACATTTGCCATATTTTCATATCTTTACCATTAATTGTTAGTGATTGATTAATGAAAATAGCTGTTGAGAATTTCATTAACGTGAACAATAACTTGCAATTACAAAATTGTACTAATTGATATACCAAATATTTGTTCACTCTCAAAAATCGATACATCAAATAGTAATTTGTTTGAATTTTTTCTCTACAAAAAATTCATAGTTTCCTTGAGATTTTACTTGCAATATTTGTTCTTGGTACTAAAGGATATGGGTGAATTTCATGATTTTTTCAATAGATTGACAAGGCCATACTTTCTACACCTATATTTCACTTTCAACTTACAAGATCAACACAAGACCACTATTTCCACAACTTAATGACTAGTGTACTGAATTATATTGGCTATTTTTTTAGATCTTTACCATTAATTGTTAGTGATTAATTAATGAAAATAGTTGTTGAGAATTTCATTAACGATGAACAATAACTTGCAATTTGGTGGGTGTCAAACCTCCAAAAATAAAGTCAAAATTTAAAGCCTAATTGCCAACAACAAATCTTCCAAATTAAATCTGGTACGGGAGCAGGGACTCCGGATGTGCAATGAGTTACTAGCTTCACCCTGATTCCAAGGAGTTTACTGAATCCAATATACCAGAATTAATCCAAAGAAATTCAATTAATTTGTAGATAGGGCAAGTAGGGTCGTCTCCTCAGGGAATTGGTAGACAAATCACACAGGGAAATAGGGGGGTTGTTTTTGGAAAAGAGAGCAATTAATTAAAAACTAATAAAAGCTAAAATTTCAATTTAATCAAAATGGCAAGAATCAAATAACACAAATATCAATTAATTAAAACAATCTAGTCAAGGAATTAATCTTGGCACCGGTGCACACAACTGATCATAGATCCAAACAGCTATTCACATGTTCATGAATAAATTGGTTATAGTGGTCAAGTAACGCGCCCAACCACCAATCTTTCCTTAATTTTATAGTAGCTCAGAGATACTCATAGACTACCCTCTTGTGAACTGGACAACCCTAGATACGCTCATAGGATTTAATGCAGTCACAGCATTAGGAATTAGAAAGACCCAATTCTAGATGGCAAACACACAAACGGGTTTACTTAGGCTAGATTAATTATCCCCACGATACAAATTAGACCACTTGCGAGGCGGTGAAACTGTCTCGTGTGTCACTAATTAGGTTGCTTAAAGGCGACGCGCCAACACCCTAATTGACTATATATTATTTAGACAATTGAATAACAGGACTAATTATCCAATACACCCAAATAATAATTAATTGAAAACAGAGAATAATTAAATACCCATGAACATATAAATTAAAATTAATAATCAAAACGATCTCACAGTTATGGTGCCCCGAGCCTTGATTATTCCTCAACTAGGACAAGAATTAGCCACGCTTCGACATTGAAACCATGCAAGTTGTTGATTCCATGCACTTGGTTTAGAAGAAAAAGCAATTAAATTATTCAAAGTGAAATCTCTAATCGAGAACTACCAACCAAGTCTGGACAACAAGCAAACTCTTGTCTAGGAAAATTGGATGCTAAACGACGGAAAACAACTAAAAGACAAAAGCAAGACTAATCTCTTGCTCTCCTACTGACGGCGGTGCATCAAAGGAAAAACAAGGAAAATTATTAAAAAGTAATGCTAGGCTAAAGGTGCAATCGGAAAAAGACGAAAAACAAAGACAATCAAGCTAGTCCAATCTGTTCTTCCACTGGCGGTGCACCAAGAAATAATAATAAGGAAAACCAAACAAAGCTAGGCTACGAGAGCTGTCCAAATACAATTGAAAAACCAGAGAACAAAAAGGAAACAAAGATCAAAGCTAGCTCCCCATTCTTCCACCGCCTTTGACTAATATGTATGTGCTTCCCAATTTCAGTTGCGCTCGGAAGTTTACCCCAACAAGGAAACAGTTTCGACTTTCCAAACCAGTTTTAGTATGCCAACAAAACAGGAAATATGCACTGGACCCCACTTGGACTTTCAATTTGCCAATAAAATTCACTTTTCATGCCAAGTACCTGTAATTGATACAAAACCCAAATATAAACAGTAAACCACTTCTTTGCACAATTAACAGGAGATTTTAGGCCCAAAACAATTAATACATATAAATACCTCCCTATCACAATTACAAAATTGTACTAATTGATATACTAAATACTTGTTCGCTCTCAGAAATAGACACATCAAATAGTAATTTGTCTAAATTTTTTCTCTAAAAATATTTATAGTTTCCTTGATATTTTACTTGCAATATTTGTTCTTGTTACTAAAGAATATGTATGAATTTCATTATTTTTTCAATAGCTTGACAATGCCATAGTTTCTACATTTATATTTTACTTTCAACTTGTAAGATCAGTACAAAACCACTATTTTTTTATCTTAAATTTTGTTGTTTCAAATGAAAATGAGATATATTGTAATGCTTCTTGTTGTATTTATGACAAAGATTTGAAAAAATAGCCATTGTAATTCAGTGCACTAGTCATTGATCTAACTTTATTAAAAAAATCAGTTGTTACTTATTTTTAGTTCTTTACTATTTGCATTCATCTTATCGCACCTTTGTTAATATATTTTCATTTCTTTACAATACAACTTTTACACAAATATAAAGGGTATTTGTGAAATAAAAGTTTCATCTCTCTCCTCAAAGTATTTTATTAATATTAATTTTTTGATTTGAACTAACTTTATTATAAAATCTTAATCTCAAAGGAGGTTTGTGTAATTTTATAAATTTCAGGGGAGGTGACTGAAATTGTCAGAAATCTCAAGAGAGGTTTCTGAAATTATCCCTTATAAAAATGATACCATTTTATGTCAAACACCAATAAACTAATCCATATAACGCGCTAATTGTTCAATTTACAAGTTCGGTTGCCCAATTCCTTAGCAGCCATATGCATGCACCCAGAAGGCGAAAAAACAGAATTCATTGTAAAGATCATGATAAGATTGCAGGTGTCCTCCAGTCAGGGTCGATGTTTTAATTGGCTACCATGACCCAATGGCGTTATTCAATTACTGCAACTAGCAAGCTACTTGCTTTCTTTTATGCCCTTACGAATCAACTTGCAATTCGTTGAAAGATGAGAAAACCGTACTTTGCGTTGAAATTTTTTAAATGCAGATATGAATTGGATTTATTTTTTTAACCCAAAAAAAAACTATTTAACTAATGACACCAACTACCCTCAAGATAGGTTACTGTTTATAATGGTTTATTGGGTTTTTCTTCTGTTAAATCGTGTGGGACCTATGATATTCGGCCCATCTCCATCTTCACAAAGTCTGAGCTCTGTCGAGTCACTGCTCATTTGCAGGTGGTTGATACACGCATTTGACACTTGGTTTGATAGATGTTACGAACCTAGAGGTTGACCTATAACTCCACATCACCCTCATTTTTCGAAACTTGTACCATTAGTTGGGGCTGTAAATACCACCCTCTTTCACCCACCAAGGTCACATCTTCTTGGCCTTCTTATTCATCTCCAACTCCCAAACTTCCAGCCATCTGACTTAGGCATCAAAGTCATTCCCAGGGACTCAGCCCCAACTGTGTGCTCCTTTTGTTGTGATGTGTTTGCAGGTAGAAGGCTCGGCCCCAATATCTTCTTGCTCGCACAAGCGGCATGAAATCTTACTTGAAGGAAAATGCTTCTGAGTGCATGCTGTAGCTCTGGTGGGTAATTTGGTGAAGGAGATTCAATTATAACTAGTACATGGAGAAGCATCATGGTGAATCAAACTAACTGGATATAGCTTTAAAACGAAGTTTTAATCACAGGATTTTTTATTCTGTTTGACACTAGTAAGTAGGTTGGATACAATTTTAGTGACTTGGTATTACCGAGGATATCCTCAAATATCGTACAATCTTTTCCTACATCAATGAACGTTGTATTGTTTGGGACCTAAACAAATAATAATAATAATAATCTTACCTCATGTTGTTCATAAATTCCTGTAACACCTCAAAGAAGCATTTTGGATTGATTGTGCTTTACAGCCTCGGAATAGGGAAATTCACGTCGTAAGCAAGCAGTTGCTTGACTTCAATCTTATATCATTTCTCGTTCGGTGTCATATCGATTTCAGTTCTCAAAAGTTGCTTTCCAAATCAACTCGGTTTAGTAACAATTTCAGTTACTAGAAAAAAGGATTTTCAAATTATAGTTATTAATTACAAATTCTATGAATTTTTTTGGCTATCTGGTCTATAGCAACACATGAAGCACGAGTTTGCAAAAGTTTCTGAAAAATTCTTGATTTGAATGCTGCAAAATTCCAAAATTTTATTGCAATATCAGTCTTATAAAGTACTTGGAAGTCAAAGATGTCTCAGCTAGGAACTACGCGCCCTGTTTGCAAAATAAACTAAATTTTTTAGTATTTGTTTATTTATTTACTAATCTTATTAGAATTAGATTTTTAGTAATTATGTGATTTAGAAATTTGTGTTTTATTTGGTAATTATTTATGCAAATGGTTTAAGGTTATAAGTAAGCATTGTTTAAAGTATTTTCTTAAGAGAGTCAAGAGAATCAAAAATAGTCTGTAAACTTTTATTATGATATGACGACGTTCTTCAATTGTAGTGAAATATAATAATATTGTGAGTTATTTATTTATTTTTCTCTCCCACATACATACATATTGAGTGATTGTATCATCCTTCAATCTATAACCTTGCACACATTAATTATTATTAGAACCCTATATTTGGATTCTACAATTGGTATCAAGAGCTAGACTATGAGGTTATTCTTGAGTGTTTATGCTGTCAGAATTAAGGCACAAGATTTGTCAAAAAGTATTCAGTTGATTGAGTTAGGCCATGAGGTTGGTCAAAGTGTGCAGTTGGTGAAGAATCTGACCATAATATTGGTCCAAATTGTCAGATTGTTGCGGATGTTATGATAGAGATCAGAGAAGAATCATGTCAAATTTGTTAATTGCTACAAGTTGTTAGATTGAAGAATTGAATTGGTTAATCAGTCAATGAGGCCAAGAAACTTGACAAAAAGTGGAATAATTTGTTGATATACGTGATTTATCAATGATGGATATATTTTGGAATTTACGTAATGGTCAAAGGTATAACATACTAACTCTCAAATATAAAAGTCAAAAACCATATTATTATTGGCTTATAAGAGTAGAAAAATATTTCGAACAATGCAATTTAAAAAATATTATCTATGTTGATGCAAGTGAATTGCCAAAATATGTTTTTAAGAAGAAGGTTAGATTATTTTTTCACATCATATGTAAAACCATGTTTAATTATCTTTCAAAACATTTGTTCATCGAACTAAAGTACCTTGGAGATTTTGGTTGAATATTTATTATGTTTTGCAATTGTTGAGTTGAGTAAAACTTTTGAACCAAAATTTGGTTGTTGGATATGATTAGTTGATTTTGAGAGTGATAGATTTATTAATGACATGGATGACTTTGAGGATTTGAATTGGCTGATAATTTCGATTTGCATACTATATTTGGAGAAATTGGAAGTGATGATTTTGTTGAAAAAAAAAGTGTAAATTTGACAGAGGAAGAAAAGGAAAATTTTGATATAGTAAGTAAAGAAAAAGAAATTGCTGTTGAAAAATTTATTGGTTTGGACTGTCTCCAAAGTGATGTGAAAAAGTTTGATTTGATTGACAGGGATTTCATTGGAGTTGAAAATATTTTGCTCCTCAACAAGTAATTGACAAGGTGAAATTATTTGGTAATTCCGGTGGTAGAGTTTCTGAATTATTTGGTGGTGATTATTTTGGTAAAGAGATAATTATGATTTCATATTTTTGGGCACACATTTTGGTGATAAATATGGTGACTATGGTGATGAATGGGTATGCATCAATGACTATTTTGATCAAGAAAAATTGATGAAAAACTGTTTGCAAAATATAAGGTGCATCCATTGCCACATGCAAAAATGAAGTTGATAATTGGCAAGATGGAGTTGCATATCATCTGCAATGGAGATTGTTGCTCGAGATGGAATTAAACTTGATTTATTGGAGGACTTGGTTTAAGGGAGACAATGTTGTCAAAATAAATTAAGTTTTTTAGTATTTGTTTATTTATTTACTAATCCTATTAGAATTAGATTTTTAGTAGTGGTGTGATTTAGAAATTTGTGTTTTATTTGATAATTATTTATGCAAGTGGTTTGTTAAATCGTTAATTAAGCATTTAATTTATGAATATTTTTCCTTTTATTATGCCAAAATATGGTGTTAATTGCTTGATTCTACTTATATTTGGTATTTGATCTCATTTGTAGGAATTTGGAGTTGAAATGAAGTGAAGAGCACATTTAAGGTGAAAATTCCAGAAGACTTTTTTGTTAAGGTGCAGGCACGCTTTGTTCTGCTATGAATGCTGCCTTGCTAGATAAGTGAACGCACGTTTCTTACGGAAGATATTTTGTTGATTATTTGGAAATGAAGATTTCACTTATTTTTAAGAATTGGTCAAAGATCATTTTATTTAGAAAAATATGTAATTGGTTTCCTTATTTTAATTGTGATTGCTACTTAGTAGTCTTAGACTCCCGAAAGGACTCTAACTCTTTGGAAAGTAGGGAATAGCGTAGTATTGCTGGTATTAATAGGAGAAAAAGCAAAAGAGGATGGCAGATTCTTTCTGGTTCTTCTGCCTTTTGCTTGTTCTTATTTTTCTTTCTTTGCCTTTCAATAAAAATTGAAAAAATAAACATCTCTTGGCTGAAAATCTCCATGAGGAGTGGCTAATTTCTTCTATCTAGTCAGAGGCTAATCGAGATTTGGCTTATCAACTCTATGAGATTTGATTGAATTATTTTTATTTCATTCGTTTACAAGTATTTGGACATCTCCTGATTTTCACATTTATGATTATTTCTTGCAATTAAATACTATTTAGTTCTGTGAATAATCTTCTGTCATCTAGAACGCCAAATTCCGTAATTATTTGGTATTTCTAGTATTTGTGACAAGTGGCTTAATTCAGTAGTATAAGAAACTTTTGGATTACTATCACGGAGATATACAATCTAGCTTAAAAGAACCAAGCTTGTGTGTTTGTTGGTTAGAATTGGTAGATGTTCTAATTGTTAATACTGTCATTAGGCTAAATCCTAAGAGCAAGTTTAGGGTTATCTATTGGCAAGAGAAATAGTCACAGAGCTTGTTGTGACTATCGACACAGTAAGGAAGTGCAGGTTGTCAGAGTTTGTTGACAACCGTAACCAGTTTATTTGTAAACAAATGATTGTCATTTTAGCGTCAATGATCAGTTCGATGATACCAAAGTGAGATTAGGCCTTTGACTAGAGCATTTCTTTGATTGATTTAGTTTAATTTGAATTTTGTGATATTGTCTATTTTTATTTGAATCATTAATTAGGAATTGTTCCAAACCCCATTTACTTATTTTTGATTCATAGAAAATAATTCTTCCGATTCCCTGAGGAGACAACTCTACTTGCTACCATACGCAAATTAATAGAATTCTCGAGCATAAAATCTGGTATATCGGGTTCAGCATACTCCTTGGAATCAAGGTGAAGCAAGTAATCCATTGCACATCCGGAGTCACAGCTCCAGCACTAGAATTGACTCGGGGATATTTTTGTAGGCGGTTAAGTTTTATTTATTTTTGTGTAGGCTCGACACTTGTCAAATTTTGGCACCGTTGCTGGGGAACTGGTGCATACTTGATTTATTTTCTTTGGATTTTTATTTTTATTTCCCCTCAATCTATTGGTTAGTTTATGGCTACAAATTTTGGATTGGATTTCATTCCTAGGAGAGTTAATGAGCTAAATATGTCTTCTATTAATCAACGTTTAGATTCTCTGACATCTCTTGTAGAAAAGTTGGTTGTAGGAAAAATGCAGCAAATTAGCACTTGTGGAATTTGTTATGTCTCGGGTCATTCAAGTACCATGTGTTCCACACTACAAAATGGCTGCTCAATTTATCTACGATTCTTGCTCAAATGAGTATAATCAAGGATAGAGGGATAGTCTCAACTTCAATTATGCTACAAGGCTACCAGGGTTTCACCGGCAACATCAGCATAGGTCTCAAATTCCACCGCAACAACCATCATTAATGTCAGGTATATCTCTTGAAGAAATTGTTGAATCACTATCTAATAACATATATCAATTTCAACAGGAGACAAGAACAAGCATTCGTAATTTGGAGAATCAAATGGGTCTACTGGCATCTACTGTGAACCAATTGGTGTCTCAGATTTTTGAAAATTTGCACTCAGAGACCGTTGTCAATTCCGAACCAGATGTGAATGCAATTACCTTGAGAAATGGTGAACAATTGCAAGAGATTCAGAGGGAAGAATCTAATTATGTGGTTGAAGAGAAAGTTGAGAAAGAAACAATGGGACCTCAACCTCTAGTCTCTCTAGTGAAAAAGTCTAGTGAACAAACCTCTGTGGTGACATCTCCTTCATCCTTAACTCCTAACTCTCATTCTATATTTTTTGTGAAATTGACTTTGTTATACTAGAAATTTTTGAGCCTCATGACAGGAATAAGTTAGGAGTTGCAAAGACTATTAGGTTATTAATTGATCATGATGAAGGCGTAAGTAAAGAATTGAAATCATTAATTGCATGCTTGAAACCATCTGCTAGTCCAAAAAAGAAAGTGGCTCATGTGCTTAAAGATTTCTCTATTCATGATGAATATCATGAGTATGAGAATGAAGTAATGAAAAGAGTTATACGATTTTATCGTCCATGAATAGGCATGGCAATGTCTAACCAAAGACATTAAAGAATGGCACTACTTGGGAGGCAACCCAAGAGTTTTAATTTTAATTTCATACTTATGTGTTCAAGCTAAGTACTTTTTTTATTATCTTAATAGAAAGCTTTTTAGTGTAGGCCGTGGGCACGTTTTGCCAAAATTTTGGTTAATTTGGGAGTCATCGCTTGGGTAGAAGACTTTCAAGGATAAAGTGTGCCCACACTCTACGTCAAAGGCGAATCACCATTTTTCAAGATGTTTGGACAGAAGACTTTCGATGCTAAGACGTGCCCACGCCTTGCGGAAGGAAGTCTTCTGCCAGAAATTGCAAAAAGAAAAAAAAAAAAGAAGTTGGATCACTTCGTGCCCGATCAATATTCTGCCGTGGGGGGTCTAGCACACTTTAGTCTCATTCTTTTCTTTCTTTTCTTTGCTTTTGTTTCTTTCTCTTTATACACACCCAATTCCACCAGCTGAAGCCCCTATTATACCCTATTGCTTCTTCCTTTCCTTTCTTCAATAGAAGTCAATTGAGGCGATTCGGGTCCATGGCGAAGAACTTGACTGCTTATTTTGCTTTTGTGGGGTTCACACCACCTTCTCCCTCCCATTCTTACCTTTGCTCTTCAGGGAAGTCCTCTATTCTTTCCATTTGTCTTATTACATTGAGGACAATGTAGTATTCAAGTGTGAGGGAAGGGATACTTTTGCTGATAGTTTGCTAGTTCTTTAAATTTTAGTTTCAATTTTTAGTTTTAATTCAGTTTCAATTTTTAGTTTTCTTTTTTTTTTGTTTTCCATTTTTCAAGTTTTCATGCTTCTTTAGGACTTATTTGGTCTTATGAAATGTGGTCAAAATGTGAATATGAGTAGTATAATATCACTAGCATGAGTATTATATTTTCTTGCAATTGATTCAAATGATGGATGTGTAAGATTTAACATAGTTTTAGCCAATTTGTGAGCTTTTGATATTGCACATGGTTAAATATTCTAGAACTTGCTTTATTATGCATGTCGAGACCGCATTGTTGAATTTGATGCATGAAAATGATAAGGGCAATTAGGTTTAACCCTCTTGGCTTTCTAAAGACCTATCCTAATTATATTTTCTCGTAGTTGACCAAGTTTGAGGTTTAAACCTTTTCTTTGTTTAATAACCATACTCATTACCTTAAACCTTTTTGTTTGTACCTTATTGTTTGAACCCTGTGTCAAAACAATGCCTTAATTTTATTGTATGATGATTTCAATTAGTGGTGCAAGGGTATGATTGAAGCTAGCAACTGTGTTTATGTTTCAATATTAGTTATGTCTTGTTGAAAAGTAAAAAAAAAAAAAAAAAAAAATGAAATAAATGAAAAAAGAAGAAAAAAGAGAAAAAAAAAAAAGAAAAGTAGTTGTGAAGTGCTCTTGTATATATATGTGTATTGTGGTAGTTAGGCAAAGTCCAGCTTATGTTATCACTTGCTAAGTTTTGGGAAGTTATTGAAATGATTTGGAGGATTCACGTGAATGAAGATGGTGTTTGAATCATGCAATGGATTGTTGGTATTTTCTTTGATGTGTTTAACCTAAATTTTCCATTTTATCCAACCCTTTACCTAAGTCTCATTACATCCCTTGTTAAAGACCCTTTGATTTTTGTCTTGAATTTGTATTTAGTGGTGGAGGTGTGATATATTAGCGAGCCTATGGTAATATCTTTTCATGTTGTTGATTTGAGTGTTGGATGTACCTTAAACATTTTCGAGTGCTGAGAGATACACTAATATCCATGTGAGGGTTGAATCTTATACATCCTAATTTTGATGAAATTGTTGAGAACATGTGATACTTGTGTTAGTTTATTGTGCTATGAAGTACTTGTCATCTTGATTGTGATAGTGAATGCTTGAGGGCAAGCATTGTCTTGGTGTGGGGGAATTTGTTAAATCGTTAATTAAGCATTTAATTTATGAATATTTTCCCTTTTATTATGCCAAAATATGGTGTTAATTGTTTGATTCTACTCATATTTGGTATTTGATGTCATTTGTAGGAATTTGGAGTTAAAATGAAGTGAAGACCGCATTTAAGGTGAAAATTCCAGAAGACTTTTGCTAGGCGCGGGCACGTTTTCTTCTGTTGTGAAGGCTGCCTTGCTGGATAAGTGAACGCATGTTTCTTACGGAAGATATTTTGCTAATTATTGGAAATGAAGATTTCACTTATTTTTGGGAATTGGTCAAAGATCATTTTATTTGGGAAAATATGTAGTTGGCTTCCTTATTTTAATTGTGATTGCTACTTAGCAGTCTTAGACTCTCGAAAGGACTCTAACTCTTTGGAAGTAGGGAATAGTGTAGTACTACTGGTATTAATTGGAGAAAAAGCAAAAGAGGACGGTAGACTCTTTCTAGTTCTTCTGCCTTTTGCTTGTTCTTATTTTTCTTTCTTTGCCTTTCAATAAAAATCGAAAAAAAACATCTCTTGGATGAAAATCTCCATGAAGAGTGGCTAATTTCTTCCATCTAGCCAGAGGCTAATTGAGATTTGGTTCATCAATTCTGTGAGACTTGATTAAATTATTTTTATTTCATTCGTTTACAAGTACTTGGATATCTCCTGATTTTCACGTTTATGATTATTTCTTGCAATTAAATACCTGATCACTATTTAGTTGTGTGAATAATCTTCTGTCATCTAGAACACCAAATCCGTAATTGTTTGGTATTTCTAGTATTTGTGACAAGTGGCTTAATTCAGTAGTATAAGAAACTCTTGAATTACTGTCACGGAGATATACAATCTAACTTAAATGAATTGAGCTTGTGTGTGTGTTGGTTAGAATTGGTAGGTGTTCTAATTGTTAATGCTGTCATTAGGCTAAATACTAAGAGCCTGTTTAGGGTTGTCTATTGGCCAAGAGAAATAGTCATAGAGCTTGTTGTAGCTATCGACACAGTAAGGAAGGGCAGGTTATCAGAGCTTGTTGACAACCACAACCAATTTATTTGTAAACAAATGATTGTCATTTTAGTGTCAATGATTAGTTTGATGACATCAAAGTGAGATTAGGCCTTTGACTTGAGTATTTCTTTCATTGATTTAGTTTAATTTGAATTTTGTGATATTGTCTATTTTTATTTGAATCGTTAATTAGGAATTGTGCCAAACACCCCATTTACTTATTTTTGATTCATAGAAAATAATCTTCCAATTCCTTGAGAGACGACCCTACTTGCTACCGTACGCAAATTAATAGAATTCTCGGGCATAAAATCTGGTATATCGGGTTCAACATACTCTTGGAATCAGAATGAAACAAGTAACCCATTGCACATCCGGATTCACTACTCCAGTACTAGAATTGACTCGGGGATATTTTTGTAGGCAGTTGGGTTTTATTTATTTTTGTACAAGCTCGACACCTGTCATTGGTTTCTTACCCAACAAATTGGATAGATTATAAATGTGTATTGTTTAGAGCATTTTCTTTAGAGAGTCAAGAATAGTCTATAAACTTTTATTGTGGTGTGATGACTTTCTTCCATTGTTTTGAAATATTATAATATTGAGAGTTATTTATTTATTTTTCTCTTCCACACACACACACACACACACACACACATATATATATATATTGAGTGATTGTATCATTATTTAATCTATAACCTTGCACGCATTAATTATTATTAGAATCCTAAATTTGGGTTATACACATCCTAATCAAGAAGCTTGTAGTTATAATTGCCTTCGTGGCAATGATAAGGATATTATACACTTATATTATCCTTATCTTTGCCTAGAAATAGCACGAGTTTAGGATGACCATAGGGGGACCTTTTGGATCGCTTCAATTTTTCGTTGCTTTCTAGTCTTCGGACTTGCTGACGAGTGAACATGAGCTCTTTGATTGTTTTTGACCAAAGTAAAAGGTCGAAAAATATTGAAAACAATTAGAGGAATTAAATATCTATTGGACAAAACAATGGCCAGGCTACAGAATTTCTTTTTTCTTTTTCTTTTTCTTTTGTAATAAGTGTTGTTATGAATTTAACGTGTAAACTGGTCTCATGCGTGTATACGGACCAGTTATTTAAGAGGTGTAGTGATGGGTTGAAATATTGCTTCATTTGTCAACTTATAAATAATATGTATAATGTAATTTCATACATTATACAGAACAATCTACTTATGATTAGTCAATTATTTAAGCCGTCTCAAGTGGGTGGATTTGGATGTTTACTTTATTACTAATTATAGATAAACTACAATAAGCTGGTCTCGTCTGTGCCTATATCTCATCCGCAAGAGATGATTGATGCTTTTCTTGGGTGAAAAAGGAAAAAATAAAGAAATATTAACTCTTTGAGGCACAGGTCCCCACTAGAGGAACTATTTTCCTGGAAGACCAACTGTTTCTGTAGAAATTTGCTGTATGAAAGAGTAATAACAATTGAAAATAATTGACCAATCATTAGCATGCCGTAATAGGCAACTATTTCAGCTGGAAGAAGTTTAAAAGGAGTACAGAAAATTGGGAGCTGTCTACAGCTTGATCAAGCCAATTTTCAATTGCATATTATATTTAATAGGACTGTGTAGTTCGTGTACTGGCTTTTCTGTCTTATTGTGTCTTCCCCTGTCGCGGTGTGTTTATGAGCAATTGTGATATGTCGATTATGCTCAATAAAACGTTGTGAAGGGCAAACTGACAACTAGGATATTTGTCAAGTATACAACCGTGACATAAAATAAGAGAAAACATTGCCTTCGAGAATTCATTTCATTTTTTCTTGTATGTTTCAAAAAACCTGGAATATATTGGGGATACTAAATCAGAAACAAAGAAATCGATAGCTCAATAAATCAAGATATGGCACTGTCAAGTTGAAATAAATAGTGTAACACTTTAAAAAATTGTAAATTAACAACCATAGAATTAGATTACATACCATCATGTTTTGCATGTGTTATCTCAAACACAAGCCTAATTTAAGCTGCCACTTAAACATTAAAATTATTGAACTAATTCGGGATAAAATGAAACAATATATATATATATATATATATATATATATCATGTGAAAAGTCCGAAAACTGCTCAAGATTTGAGGATCTTCTTCTTAGGGCTTTCTTGATCAGCTAATCCTCCATTTTGAAGTGCCCTTTTGGCTGTCTTTGCTGGAGATGGATCATTGACAGCATTGCTCTTAGCGAGGAATTTCATGAACCATAAAGCTGACTCCTTTGGATATCTCGCATTTTTATCTTTGAAGTTTACATGAATAATCCCAAAACGAACTGTATAACCCTCGGACCATTCAAAGTTGTCGAGTAATGACCATATAAAGTAACCCTTGACATTGACTTTGTCACTGCAAATTTCAAATCAAAAGAATCCAAAGTTCAGAATATGCACACAAATCAGTCCAAATTTGTAATACCAAGTCCCTCGTCTTGGAAACTTACATATCCATAGCTTGTTTCACGTACTCAAGATGATCGTGATGATATATGATCCTTGTCTTATCCATACGAGCTTTTGATACAGTAAGACCAGGATCATTTACCTCATCAACACCTATCAAACAATGCAAATAAAGTTTGTCAATTTTCCTCATATTTCTTGTAATCTTGGCTGCTCTTAAATTGATGAGAAAGCTAAAACTCTCCCATTAATTACCATTTTCAGTAATATAAATGAGCGGACTATTGAAATTTGTTTTGACGTATTGTAAGAGCTTGTAAATCCCAAGAGGATAAATGTATAGCCATTTAGAGCCAGCCTGAAATTAAATCATGTAAATTTGGTTAGTTACTGAGGTTTAGTAATATAAATGTCAAAAGTTTTATTAATAAGCTAAAGATTGACCAATCTCTTCAACTAGTAATGCAAGGACACATAGGAAATTAGCCATATCTTACCCTTGGGCCAATGTCTGTTTTGCCATCAGGACCTACCGCTGTAAAAATTTTTGGAAAGGAAAAAAAGTCAGAGCCAGATTATTGAAATCAATGCAGAAATAGAGTAGGGAGAAAGAGATCAATGAACTTACTTTGAGTCTTAACTTGTTGATCAGTGGCATAGCTTAAAAGTTCACTTTTCGTCCCGGATGCATCTGTAGCATATATAGAAGTATAATAATTCAATCCGAGAAAATCAAACGACCCTTTCAAATTCTGGCTCTCTTCTTTTGAGAATATTGGAAGACGTGACTTCACAATATCCCTCATCCTTTTTGGATAGTCACCGTAGGTTATTGGTGACATAAACCTGCATATGAAGGAAGCGTTAGGCGATCATAAGCAACTAAAGTTCTATGTTAGATCTAAGCTCTAACTGATTTGTATTAGATCAATAATATCATAAATTTGTTTTCCCCTTGACTTGGCTATAGCTTGCATATTGAAATAAATGATTGTGGCATGTATATACCATCCGAACATAAAATCAGCCGCCCGCTCAACAGCTTCCTTGTCCTGTGGAGTATCATTAAGAGGCTCCCACCATTGTGACACCAGGGTTATTCCTATCTTCCCTCCTTGACCCTGCAAAAATATTATAACTAGACATTGATATTGACCTATTTCCCTGAACATTAGATGTAACTTACATGTCAAAGTAATGTGCAATCTTAGAATTTCATCTAGCCGGATAGCCTACCTTAAAGTTTTCGCGGTACACTTTTACAGCTTCAGCATGAGCAAGTAGTAAATGGTGTGCTACCAAGTATGGCTCTATGCCAGGATTGCCATCCACAGGAATGCTTGAAAATAAATGGTTACATCTGTGTCCAGTATTGGCATCTTTGATATGCTCGGCTGTGGATACACCCCTACCGGGTGCATGGCCACCAATAGTGTAGCCACTATAGGCAAAAGTCCATGGCTCGTTCAATGTGATCCAATCTTTCACACGGTCACCAAATTCCCAAAAACATAGTTCAGCAAATTCGCGAAAATCATCGCTGTTGGATTGAGCAGACTTATCAGATAGTGCCAGATAAAACATTTAAAAAATTTGTAAACATATTTAGGAACATTTTAATCTTCCTTGATCTAATGCACAAATGACAAACTGACACGGCTTATTTGCACTGAGAACAAGCCTTTTCGGACATATTGTACTTCAAAGCTGCCCTTATCAACTTTTTAAATACTGTTTCGTGAGCAAATTGCTTTAGATAACATGACATGCCTAACGAATTAGGAAGCAAGCGAACTGGTGATAGACAGTAGAGGAGTAAGTGTCTCATTATCCAGAAAGAAATTTTTGGTCCGGTCTCCAGAGCGGGTAGACATGAAACTTCTTACTCCCTTGTCATACTTTTATGTATTTAATATAATGCAACATGCTATTAAATAGTTGACGAAATAGTAAAAGTGTGGATTGCACCACTTACACTATCCTTCGACAGAGGAAACCGCCGTATTCATCTTCCAGAGTTTGTGGTACATCCCAATGGAAAAGTGTTACAAAAGGCTTGATACCTGTAATTGTTTTCATGTTGCATGTTATTGACTCCGCAAAAACAATTCTTATGATACGGCATATGGTCAAAAATATTTAAAAAATTAAAAAAAAAAAGTTAAATTTGCATGCTTAGATGCTTAATTCACTAAGACAACATAATTTTCAACTTTTTTTTATAACAAAATAAACGCTTTGTTTGTGTACAAAACATAAGCTTACAAAATTGTAGTATTAGCAATTCCTTTTACACAGTATGTCCAATCTTTATTAATTAAGCATCCTTAATTAGGAGCTTTTTTGACTAATTTTCCTTAAATGGAAATAAAGAACTACAATATAGAATTTACCATTAGCCAGGAGCTCATCGATGAGATTGTTGTAGTACTGGACTCCTTCTTTGTTCACACCAGCACTTAATCTTCCACCTGTTATTTCAGCTTGGATCAGAGGCTCGTTATTCAAGTGCTTGTTTGTGGTCAACAGGAAAACATGTGTGCCTTAAATTTCGTCCTAGTGTATTGCATGGTGATATTTCAAATGTTCTTTTTTTTTTTTTAACCATTGAATTCTCCTTGCTTACCAGGCAGAACTCTGGACCAGGAAATTGAAAATCGGTATGCATCTAAGCCAATTTTCTTCATCATTTGGACATCTTCCTGCAATATTTAAAATGTCAAAGGCTTGAACAAGTAGCACTAAACGGTCGTGCCCATTTTTCTACTCAAATTTACTATCCAACTATTTATGCATCCTTTGATTGGTTTAAGTTTCTAAATTTAGTAATCATAGATCATGGTACTCTCCAAGTTGAAAAACTTTACCTTGTAAAGATGATATTGATTAATAGCCACATTTCCATTACTTCCATCGACCACCTTATCAGGTCTTTGTTCAGTAAATTTATCCCATATACTAGGCCCTCTACCACCTTCTTCTGCCGCACCTTCCATCTATCATCCAGGAAAAAAAGATTTCATATTCAGCCAATCCAAGGCTTGAAATTATCTCCAAAATTATGAAGAATTGTATTTACCTGGTAAGCAGACGATGCACTTCCAAAAATGAAGTCCTCTCCGAAATCGGCACGGCTGAGCTTACTTGTGACATTACCATTTGCTACCATTTCTTGGACCTCTGTTTCTTGGGATTGATTTCTGGTAACTATAGACTTGAAGATGATTCGAAATATGTATTGTTGAATTCCTTCTCTTATAGAATATATCTGAGTTGCGGGACTAAAGCCATGGTTTTACAGGGTTTTTATAGGCATGATTAGGGAACGCGTACAGATGTTGCATGTGTTGACTTTTATTTTTTATTCTCCACTTGAATAACTTAACAGGCATCAACAAGTTGGAAAGACAGCTCCTAGACTTTGAACTGATTTCTTGAGACTAAACTAAGAAGTTTTATATTACCAAGGACGTATTCAAGGGATGGAGAGCAGCTCCCCCCAAAAACCCCCAGGGGGCCCCCAAAAAGCTCCAAAGAAAATTCTTTGAATATCGTATGTACTTTCTAAGTAGAACTGCATTGCTTTGCTGTTTCCCCATAATTGTGATTTTATCAGTATTTATTTCCTTTTTTCCCTTTGACTTTTCGTATAGCAATCCACATTAAGGTAAAGATAGCAATTAAGAGCAGAAAAGAAACACTGTGGAAAAGGAAATTTTATCACCCTTCAATTCTACTTATACAAAAGAAAATTTAATATATCCTAACTTTGTTCCATGCTTGAAAAAGTTAAACCAATTAGATAGATCAATTATTTAGATATGGTTAATCTGGTAGTTGACAACATGTGTTTACGTGTAGGTGTTTATATTGTTTGTTTTTTGTTGCACAGGATTATTTCCTTAATCGGTACTACAAAACAAAGCCCTCCAGATACACTTGATTCTATTTGAATTTTCAATTTAAATTTATTATGCTCCATTTACCACAATATGTTTCATTATTATGTGTTCTATTGTTTGACCCTCAAGATAAAATCCTGGGTTTGCTGGTGAATATTACACAAGGCTTGTTCTCAATAGCTTCTAGCGTCTCTTTTTTGGTGAACTTGATGGAAAAAGTTTATTATCGTTTGATCTATTAAAATGTTTTAAAAAATGCACATGTCTTAAATGTTTTGACGAGGTAATGGTTGTTCACTTGCTTTCAAAGAGATATCGCCTCAATAATTAAATTTTAACAATTAATGAAAAAAAAAGCTATTAATGAGAAGAGCACTCCAAAAAAGCCTTTAGCTAAAGAAACGAATAGATTTACAAGTTGCAATATTAAGAAGAACAAATCACCCTAGTAGCCACTAAACTTTTTGAATAGTATAGTTTTGGCTACTCAACTTTTAAAAATATGTATTTATCCACTAAACTATGAGTAGTGTAAATTTGGGTCATCCGTCTATATCCATCATTAAATCTACTCAAATTTGGTTATGTCGCATGACTCGTGTAGCCATTAGATTTGGCAGACTTAATGGGGGGAAACAGACTGAATGATCCAAAATTTAATATTTGATAGTTTAATAAGTAAATACATATTTTTAAAAGTTATGTACCTAAAACTCTACTATTCAAAAAGTTTGGTGGCTATCCGAGAAATTTGCTCTATTAAGAAAAAATTACATAATTGAAAAAACTAATTTTGTATCAACTTGCATAAGACAAGGTACGTAAAAGATGCTGTTTTTAAGTACATTAGCGTTGCCCTATGCATATGACTTCATGCATAACACTATTTTGATGATTCAATCTAAAATTTGAAGTTTGATAGGAAATAAGAGCATATTTTAATGAACCAAGAGATCTACCATATATATATTAAAATTAATCTTTTTTACTATACATTAACGTGTCTAGATGCATATCATATTATCTCAATTTATGTGTGAACATCGAACCATAGGCAACATGCATCTAAACTCACTGGTACATATATTGACAATGCATAGAGGATTTACCCCTTCTATTATCAGCTCATTTGATATTATTTCATACGCAAACCAAAATAGTGAAATAATGTAAATTGCGCTTTTGAATCACTTTCCACAAATATGATTGCAAAAACTTTATGTATCTTGCATGTCTTTGACTATCATCTTAAACTTTTACGTACAAGAGGGAAACTAAATTAAATCACATCATTCTTCTTTTTTTTTTTTTTGGGGTACATCGATCTCTAAGTATGTTTCCAATTTAAATTGTATTTTATGCAAATGACACATCATCATCGATGGAACAGTAAAATATATTTTTTCAGAAATTGCATGGAAATAAATTATCATGTGTAAAAGATCAACCGCCTTAAATAAACATGTTCGCAAAGTTTGGCTACTCTGATCGTGCAGCTGCCAATTGCCATTTATTAATCCAAGATAAGTTTTAATATTCGTCCAAGTGGCTGGCTGCGTAAGTTTCCTCCTATCTACGAGTCAATCCAACGTACGTATCTTGATAAATTTTCTGGGCAAAAGTTTTCATCGATCAAAGCCCGCCACCAGGTCTGTTGTACCCCAACTTTTTGTATAATTTTTCCATCAACTTCCTTTAAGAACCTAGAAGGAAAATAAAACCAAACAGTTTGTTTTATGATTCTCTTTTACTTAGTCTTTACATTTTATGGGAATAAAACATAAAAGTGGGAACCCATCGTAGTTTGAACTTTATAAATCTAAGAAGATCCATTCAATTCGGTTTTTCCTTAGGACAGAATGGAAAGGCAAATTTGACATCGGACAAATCAATGAGAAGTAGAATTTTAAAGAAGCGTCAAGGAAATTGCTTTCATCGCCTGAAAGGTAGAAAATCAGACATAAGCGAATCCCGTTTCCGTGCGATTCTTTACTATCTTCATACCAGAAAATGCACGTTCCACGGTTGCTGTAGCAACTGGTAAAATCAATGCCAATTTCACAAGCATATAAACCAAAGGATATACACAATCCCTTTTTGTCTCCACCAACTTCTTTGCAAGATCACTTATACTGTTTAACCTTGAAAACCCTCTATCCAATCTCATGTCAACAATATAAGTATCTAATTCACTATCAAGTTCAAGAATATGAACCTTAGAAAAATCATAAGGATAAAATTCAGCAAGATGAATCAATTTTTGTTTATCAAAGGCTGAAAAGGAATTACTTGGATTCAAGCATGCCATGCAAAGAAGCAACTCCATGTTCACTTCATTGAAACGGTGATTAAGTTCTTGGAGTTGCATATCTATCACGGTGCAAAATAACTCAACCCGATAGTGATGAAGATTTGTCAATTCTTGACCATTTCTTCGTGATCGTCCTCGAGTAACAAACTTAGCATCCATTTCAGGAATGATGATATCATGCTTCTTACAAAATGAACAAACTCCATCAAACAAAGATCCCAACCATCATCTCTTGTAGTTTGCAATTGTTGCTTGGAAACTTCCACCAAATTCATTGCATTTACAATGTCTTGATCCTTCCTTTGTCGTGCTTCAAACAATGCATTTGTTATTCCCATGATCTTTTTCAACAAGTGTAAGTTGAATCCAAATTCAAAGGATTGCAGAGAATCAAGGAGAGCATATGCAAGACCTCTTTGTTCTGCAACACCATCAATTTCCACAATCTGAAGAACATCAATTATAGAATCAAACATGAGAATCAATTTCAATAATGAACGATAATGTGAACCCCATCGTGTATCCCCAGCTCGTTGAAGGCTAGTTTCTTGATGTAAGCCTCGACCAGTAACAAGTTCACCACTCATAAGATCATTTACAACTTGCTTCAGTTGCTTCTCTCTAAGGATTTCTTGATGCTTACACAAACCTTCCACAACATTCAACAAGTTGGATAATGTGTTATAGAATGAGGCAACTTGAACATGTTTTTTCGCCACAGCAACAAGTGCTAATTGAAGTTGATGGGCAAAACAATGAATATAAAAAGCAGATTCATTTTCTTTCATAATCAAGCTTTTGAAACCATTAAATTCACCTCGCATATTGCTAGCCCCATCATAACCTTGACCACGAACACGAGATAAGCTTAAACCATGTTTTGCAAATAATGCCTCAATAGCAACCTTAAGTGATGAAGAAGTAGTATCACTTACATGAATAAGCCCAAGAAAACGCTCCATGACACATCCTTGTGAATCCACAAATCGTAATACAATGGCCATTTGCTCTTTCATTGATATGTCGCGTGACTCATCTCCTAAAATAGCAAACAAACCATCTCCAAGATCATTCACAATAGCATTGGTGATTTCACTTGCCAAAGCATTTGTTATGTCCTTTTGAATTGTAGGAGCAATGATTTTATGGTTTCTTGGAGCATTCTCCAAAACTGCTTTCTTGACATCTCACTACTACAAAAATAGTCTTTAATGACACAATTATTATGACACTTTTAGGAAAATGTCATAACACAATCTTAATGTGACATGCAGTAGAAAGTGTCATTAAAAAGGTAAAGGAAAGAGCCAAAACTACGTCGTATCATTTTAATCGGATGAAAAGAAAAGGCGCCACACTTCGCGCCTATTTTTTTCAGGAAAACTTGTAACAAAAATTGAAAACCCCTTTAGCGGCTTCTTGGTTTGCCCAAATCTTTCGTCGTCCTCCTATGTGTTTCTCGTGCGATGGTTTGTCGGTGTGTGTATATTTTTTCTTTTTTGGGTTTGACCGAAAGTTTTGTTGTAGGGTTTCTCTTTACTCTTTCCTTTCGTTTCTCTCGGCTGCATAATTCCTTTCCGAAGCTCTTGTCGTGAAACTTCAGGGCCGGAGTTTTCATCATCTCATGTAGAGTTTTCCTTTTTTCTTTCTTTCTTTTTTTTTTCCCCCTCAACTCTGGACTCTAGGCTGATCTGGTGGCACTTTTTGGGGTTGCTCTGTGCAGATGTGTGTTCAGCTATTGACCCGCACAAAGGCAAGATAACCTACTCAAAACCTCCATTTGTTGACATTGAATTCCTCGATGTTCATAACATTTTTATCTTGCTTTAGTTCTCCCTTTCTTTTTTCTTTCCCTTTTTCATGGGCAGAATTGAATATAATTTGTTTTGCACCATGAGAAAAAATTATTCTTTCCCCTACATTTCTTCTGAGTTGATAGAGATTATTGAAACCCACACAAACACAAGTATGTTTCAACACACTTGTTGTAGGTGATTTACTCACAAAAAGGTTTCCGACTTTGGCCTTAATTTGGCCTTTATTTTTTGAATATGGTAAGCACAAATAGGGTTGGGATGCCCATTGTCTAGCTCTAATACAATGACAAAGAATTTAGCAATCCTGATGAAATAAATTAACAATACATGTAGCAGCCCAGAATCTTATTGACTTTTCTGGTAATCCTTGGAAAATTGATGTTGTTCCTTGACAAGTTTTAAGTTTTAAGTAGAAGGATGGATTAGGGTGAGACACTATTGATGGAAATTTTTGTCAAGTGGAAACTTTTTCAGCTTATACAAAAAATCCGTAGTGGTAATTGGAAATCATACTTGCATGGTCTCATGGAACAGGTACAGGGTAGACCAAGACACAGTGCAGGTCCCCCGATTTTACTTGTCATGGTTCATTGTTAGGCTGGATCTGTGTAATATTTTTCTAATAACCAATCCTATGACCTTTGCTTGCTCCATGACGATTTCTAGAACTAACTTTTAGCTTGTAGATCAACATCTCCACAGTTTTTGAGTCTACTTAATGGTGTGCAATACTTGGAAATATTTTGTTGATGAGTCAAAAGAAAAGCCTTTATCTGATAAACATCTTTTAGGTTAGTGGTTACCTTCTGGGGATTTTTGGCATCAAGATGATATGCCACAATAAAATTCGTTGGCCATTTTTGTTGCATATCCTAATCTATATAGTTCTTGGTTTTTCCCTGAAAAATCATTTCTATTTGTTTTGCTCCCTCATGGTGAAATTTTTGGCTTTGGAGGGGGCATTTTTTCCAAAAGGCATTTGAACTATAAATTTACATCCAAACTATGACTTTAATTGATCCTATTTAGATAGTAGAAATAACCATTTGAATTATTTCTTATCCTACCTCAGTTATATTTTGGAGTGATGTAAATGTGTTGCTTTGTTTATTATAGGGATTTGAGTGGAAACCAGCTTTGTGGAGCAATTCCTGATTCCATTGGAAATTTAAGACAGCTCTTATTTCTGTAAGCAATTACATAGTGTTATCGCATGAGTTCTGCTTTTTCCCTATTTATGTTGGTCACACATCTCAAAAGTAGTCTAAGCGTAGCTCTTTGAGTATAAAAGTCCGAAGCATTATCACTTGCTACGACAAAATCAAGTCAGAAGAAGGACCTGTAACTTAAATGCCGTGTATTGATGAGCATGGCCTCCTACAATAGTATGCTTTTCTGCTGCTTGTAGGACGTACAATTCCTTTATTTATTTATTTATATAATAGTGTAGTTATTATTGGCAGTGACCTTTGCTAAAACAAATTGAATGGACGTATAGCACCTTCCTTGGTCGGATCACGTCCGCAAAACTGTAAGTTGGTATTACATTTTTACTCCTATGGAAAACAATTAATTGGGTTCCTTGGCCTTTTCTTGCAAGAATACCAGTATTCTGTTGACATGAAAGATGGTATTTATGAATGTGAAAGGAAATGCATATTGACACATGAGAAAGTATCATGGACGGAAAGAAGAAAAGAATTACAAACCAGTTCATATAAGAGTGTTTTTTAAATAGTGGAAAAGAAGTAGAAAGCTAAATTACAAAGAGAAGCAAGGAACAGGTTGTCATTTTAGAATCAGAACCACTACTAAGAGTATATCTAAGAACATGATATCTGAGTCATTTGTAGCCAAATTTCTGAAGTATCATGCATGCCATTATGCAAATGGGAACTTAATAAGATTTCTTGAGAATTACAAGCAGCAGAGAGGAAGCGTGAATTCCAAGGCCAATGTGGTCATTTGACAAAATTCCAACTTGGAGGCTATCTAGAATTTTAAACCTATAGAGTTTACCTTTTGGGTTCAAATATATTTCACTATAAGGTTAGTTACTAATTTTATTTGGACATTTTACTGTTAGCTTTTGATTAATGTTGTCTTTGAATTTTGCAATAGTGAAGCATAGCTAAAGTAAATGCATTTATGACGGCTGTGTGTAATGGCAAAACTTAGTCACCAAGTTTTCTTGGGAGTTCATTTCATGGTCTCCAAGTCCGTTGTCTGTAAAGGGCAATGCATTAGCCTTTGGATGCAGCTTTTGTTCTCTTGGAAATGAACTCCCTCTATATTTAATGTGAAGCCCAAAACAACTCCTCCTGTTTCTAATTTGCTCGAATTTCTGCACTATTCCTACTTCTGAAAGTCTATTTCCTGCAACATGAAATCCATCTGAATTTCTTTGATATTCAAGCTCTCATAAGATATTTGCTGCCAGTGAGACTAACTAAAATGACAATTCCCTGAAGCTTTATGGACTTTGAATACACAAGAACATCTGCTTAAAATTAGCCTTGTTTTTGTACATCACTAAGAGCTTTCCATTCTGTTCATGTCTAAACCTCTTGAATCTGTGTATAAAGTCCTTGACTTTATCTGATGTCCCACCAAAGAACAAAAGAGCCCAGTTTTTAGAATCTAATATAACTTATTGTCATGTTTCATGTTTTATTTCATGGTTCTTAGAGTTTTCCGGAAAAACATTGAATCTTCCAATCGAAAGTTTTGAAAGCGTGCAGAAGCTATAATTCTGTCACCTTAGTCTTAGAAGAATTAACATGCTTTGGAGTCTGAGATTTGCTTTATTTAAAATAACAGGGAAAGTCTGCAATAAGTTTGTAGATAACTCCTTACATCATAAGAATTTAGATGGAGTCCAGAAATTGTTTCAGAGATATGCCGTGTGGGATGTATGTAAAGAGAGTGGATGTGCTCATGCATTGAATAAAATTTTGCTACATTCTGCAAAGCATTACAGGGAAAAATAATTGACAAAATTGAATTAAAGGGGAAAAAAAGGATTTTACATGTTTGAGAAAACCTAGATACTAAAGTTTTTGCAAACTTGTCATGGAAATGTTTTACACCATAAACTTATAATTGCAAATCTATATACAAAAAATAGGAATTTTGGCATAGTGTAATATACCAAAATCATGTTTTCCACGTATCTCAATTTCAGATTATTCCTTTTTGTTTTTTGCTTTTTGATTGTTTTTACATGTACCAGTCAATGGTGGGAAAATATTTCTAAAACAAGAGTGGAGTGGACTGGTTAAAGAGGATACATGGAGGAGAAGAAGAAGGCCTGACCAACTTCTAATGTAGCATTTATTTGGACTTTGGTAAGTACTAAGACCTGTAATTGTATTCCAATTTTTTTACTTGAATTTTGCATACCTTTGGCAATAATTTGTTGTTCAACTTTTACCTTTGCAATGATTGGAATGAAATGCTAGTTTGTTTATCGTTACCATGTAACAAACTGTTTGCTGTATTTTAATGTTTCTTGACTAATTTGTGTTTTTTTTTTCATTTCTTTGAAATCAGTTTTCTTATTTAAGTAACTGTTTCGTGCAAAAACCTGCAATATTTCGGCTAAAATTTTCTTTTAGATGCTAATTGACACACTTTTTTTTTTGTTTTTGTTAAATTAGAATCTATGTGAATATGGATAAAAGCTGGATGAACGTGTCCCGATCAAGTGATGAGTATAAAGCTGGTTTAGAAGATTTTCTTGACTTTGCATTTGCAAATGCGAGTATAGGGGAGATGATTTTATGCCCATGCATTAGGTGTGGAAACGGGGTATTTGTCACAAGAGAGCAGGCTAAATCACACTTGATGTGGAAAGGGTTTATTAGAGGATATAGTCAATGGATAGCTCATGGAGAGCTGTCTTCGAGTGTCTATCATACATCTTCACATGTCCCTTCAAATCAAATCCCTCCACTTAATCCCATAGATGATATGCAGGGGTTGTTGCAAGATACATTAGGAGTTCTAAACCAAGATCTAGATTTGGGAGAAAGATTAGAAACCGAGCGACCTAATAGTGATGCTGAAAAATTCTACAATTTGATAAATGATTCTAAGCAGCCCCTTTATCCAGATTGTCCACAATTCTCCAAACTTTCTTTTCTGGTACGTTTGCTGCATATTAAATGTCTCAGCAAAATGCCTGATTCTGTATTTAACACACTTCTTGATTTGTTGAGGCAAGCACTCCCAGAAGGTGTAAATCTACCCAACTCTTATTATGAAGCAAAAAAGATAATGAAAGAACTAGGACTTGGATATGAAAAATATGATGCTTGTCCTAATGATTGCACATTGTATTGGGGAAAAGATGAATCAAGGATAAAATGTGACACTTGTAAGCACCTTAGATGGGTGCCGTCAAGTGATGATCCTACTGGTGAGAAAAGGAAAGTTCCCCACAAGGTTTTGTGGCACTTTCCGTTGAAACCCAGATTGCAGTGTCTTTTCATGTCATCTAAAACAGCGTCTTTCATGAAATGGCATGTTGAGGGGCGTACTAAAGATGGTCGCATGAGACATCTTGCAGATACTCCAGTTTGGCAATCATTTGACTACCAAAATCCCGAAGTTTCGTAAGAACCTCGTAACATCAGATTGGGTTTAGCGGATGGATTTAATCCATTTAAAAACATGAATGTGAACCATAGTACATGGCCGGTTGTATTAATGCCTTATAATTTGCCGCCATGGATGTGTATGAAACAGCAGCCGTACTTTATACTTTCATTGCTCATTCCTGGCCCACATGCACCGGGGAACAATATTGATGTTTACCTTCAACCTCTTATAGCTGAGTTGAAGGAATTGTGGGATATAGGTGTGATCACTTATGATGCGTCATCAAAGCAGAATTTTCAGCTACGGGCTGCTTTACTGTGGACTATCAGCGACTTTCCTGGCTATGCTAATTTATCTGGTTGGAGTACTAAAGGTTATTTAGCATGTCCTGTATGTCACAAGCACACCGTTTCACAACATTTAAGGCATACTTCAAAACAGTGTTATATGGGTCATCGACGATTTCTTGAAAAAGATCATCCATATCGAAAGGATAAAGTTCACTTTAATGGAAAGGAAGAGCATGGAGTTGCACCAGCCCGCTTGACAGGAGATATGATTTTGGAAGAGTTGAAATCTTATAAAATCAAATTTGGAAAAGAAGCCAAAGATAATCCTGTATTACCCTCTAATTGGAAGAAACAAAGCATTTTTTTTGACCTGCCCTATTGGAAGAATAATTTGTTGCGCCATTGTCTTGATGTCATGCATATTGAAAAAAATGTATGTGAGACTATAGTTAGAACATTATTGAATGTAGACGGAAAATGTGATAACCTTGGTGTACGGCGTGATTTGGAAGAAATGGGCATACGGCCAGGCCTTCACCCTATTACAGATGAGTCTGGAAGAGCATACTTGCCTCCAACTTCTTTCCATTTGGATAAGAAAGAGAAAGAATTGTTCTGTAAAATTCTGAAAAAGGTCAAAGTACCGGATGGTTATTCAGCCACAATTTCAAAATCCGTGCATTTGAAACCTCCCAAACTATCGGGACTCAAGAGTCATGACAATCACATATTAATGCAGCAATTGTTACCATTGTGCTATAGAAAACTTCTTCCAAAATCGGTGCGGTCTCCCTTGATAAAGTTGTCCAAATACTTTAGAGATTTATGCTCTAAAGCTCTTTGTCCTAGGGAAGTGGTTTGCATGGAAAGTGAAATTGCTGTTGTGCTATGCCAATTAGAGCGTGTGTTTCCACCATCTTTTTTTTGTTGTAATGGTTCATTTAACCATTCATTTAGCAACTGAGGCAATGATAGCTGGTCCAGTGCACTATCGTTGGATGTATCCGGTTGAAAGGTAATCCCCACAAGTTAAACATTTCCTCTTTTTTTTTTCCTAAATATGAGTAGCCTTATTGATCACATATTGTTTTGTAATTGTCTCAGGTACCTATGCACATTGAAAATTATGTTCAAATAGAAGCCGACCTGAAGGTTCTATTGCGAAGGTACCTAATTGACGAGTGCATGACGCGTTTTGCTCTCTTTACTTGTCTGATGAAGTGATAACAAAGTTTAATCGACCTAGTAGAAATGAAGATGGAGATGAAAATTCAACTGAAGGCCTTGAGATTTTCTCTATACAAGGTCGGCCATTAGGAAAAGGGAATTCAGTTATAGTGGATGATGAAATCATAAAAAGGCGTATCAATATGTGCTATTCAATTGTGAAGCTGTGGAGCCATATATAAAGTAAGTAATTGTACTCTCACCCTGTATTATTAAATTTATTGTATTTTATAAATGAATAATGTCTAAAAACTACAATTTTCATTGACTTTTATAATTGATACAGCCAACACCAAAAACTGGTTGAAGAGGAGCATCCGCGTAGTTCAAGGCATGAAAAAGAACGAATCCATAGAGAGACATTTGCAATCTGGTTTGAGAGTCATGTGAGTGAATATACATGGTAACTTTATACTCTTACACATAAAAACTCTGTTCTTATCATGTTTATTTACTTTTCTATTTTTCACAGGTGGCTCATTTTTTGCCTAAGAATGAAGCTGTAATGAAAGATCTGACATTGTTGGCGAAGGGTCCAAATGTTGTGGGGTTGAAGTATGAGAGGTACATTGTGAATGGTTTTAGGTTTCATACGAAACAGTTGGAGAGCAAAAGGAAAAACCAGAATAATGGGGTGATTGTTACTGCAACGACATCAAGCTTTGCAAGCACCAGAGATACGAACCCGATTTCAAGTGACTTGGCTTATTATGGTGTCTTAAATGATATTCTAGAATTGGATTATGGGGGAGGTCGAAGAGTTGTATTGTTTGATTGTGATTGGATTTCTAAAGGGAAAAGATTAAAGCAAGACGATGATGGGTTTACACTTGTGAATTTTACAAACGTGAAGCGCCATCATGAACCATTTGTTCTTGCATCCCAAGTGAAGCAAGTATTTTATGTAGAGGATCCTTTAGACAAGGGGTGGAATGTTGTTATCCCAACTACACCGAGAGATGATTTGAAAATGGATCCCATAGACATTGAGATGTATTTGCAAAGTCGGCCTTCAAATAGTAATCAAGGTCATACGTTTGAAGACATTAATTGGGTTCGAGAGGATGTCATTGGAGAAACAGTTGATACTACTGGAGTGGCACCAAAATCCAATGGATGATCTTTTAGAAATTTATTTAAATAAAATCATGTTAATGTTTGACTTTTCTTTAGTGCAGCTTTAATTTAATTGCTATTTATATATTGATTTGTGCTGCCTTTATATGCTTAATTTTATTTATGAGAAACTATTTTCTCATGATAATGCATTATTGGCTACCAACTCTTATTACTTATATGTATGAACTTACAGTTTAAAATTTTAGTTGTACACCAATGGTTAGAACAAGAGGAGGAAAGAGTTACAGTGGAGAAAGGAGTTTTCGGCCACGTGATGAAGATCCTGGAGATGAAATCAATTCAGGAAATGAGGAAGGTGCTGGTATGACTCACATTACCAATTCTTTCTTATTTTATTTAGATATATCTACAACAATATTTTCTACTTTATATCATATGTCATAAGTATCTATTGAACTTGTAGGTGGTGGTTCTAATAATGACATGCCTAAGAAAACTCGGGGACCAACTTATATGAGACATATTTGGGGTAGACATGAAATGCGACAAGAGAATTAAAGTGAAGTTCAATAGGCTTGGTGAGCCAATAGGTGCAAATAGAAGTAGATTCAATGAATTTTTGGGAGCACTGGCTAGAAATGGCAAATATGCACCAATTGACATTGACAATTGGCGTAAGCTATCCAAGTCTTTGAAGAATGACATGGTAGATGTAGTAAAGGTATATATTTCTATAACATACAAGATCAATTAGAATGTTTGTGCTTGTTTAATTGATGATTTGACATTTCAGGAAAAATTTGATCTTCCTCCTGGCATAGAAGAACGAGTCAAGCAGTCATTAGGAAAGAAATGGAGAAGTTGGAAACATGCCCTCAAAAAAAATTATTTTGATCCAAATGAGTCAATTGAAAATCAGGTGCTTAAAAGGCCAAGCCGAGTTCTTCCCCAACAATGGAGAAATATCTTGACTAAATGGCATTCTGAGGAGTCAAAGGTATGAAAAATTAAATACTAGTTTGTCTATTTATCTGTAGCTAAATATTTTGTATTGTACTTAACTATGTAGATAATTTCTACAACAAATAAGGAGCATCGAGGGAAGAAAAAGATGAATCATAGTACCGGAAAAAAGCCATTTGCTCAAGTTCAGATAAGGTATAAAATATAAATGAATTTGTAACCATATCTAAACTTTTAAATTTATATTTTCTTTGAATGGACTAAATTGCTGTAGGAAAAGAGTTTGGCCATTCTCTCTCTAGAGCAGATATGTTCGGCATATGTTACAGTAATCCTAGTGGGGTGCCATCTAGTTATGAAGCTGGAGAAAAAATGGTATGTTAATGCTATTTATTCCTTCCACTCAAAAGTATGTATTTTTCAGTTATAATGAGCATATAATAACTTCGAATAGCTAATTTTAGGAGGAGATGCAAAGCTTAAAGAATCAACTTCCAGAAGGCGAAGAAGATATTGTGGGTAGGAATGACGTGTTTTCACAAGTAATGGGTGAAGAAAGGAGTGGAAGAGTTCGTACATATGGTTTGGGAGTTACACAATCTGATTTGTGGGGTGATATACCAAGTCGTTCAACATGTTTTCGCTTGGTCATGGAGCAAAGTGCTGCATTGTCAAAAATGGAGCGAAGGATTCAACAACTTGAGTCATTACAACAAGGAAGATCACAAGGACAGACTTCACCATCTCAACAAAGATCTACATCACAATCATCAAATGCTATTCTTCGACCAATAAAGGTAATGAAATGTTAGTTTGTTACCTTATATAGATGCTGCTTCTAGGAACAGATTCATGAACCTGTTTACATGTTGGCTATATGTCCTCTTTTTTTTTTTTTGGCAAAGTATGCTATATGATACTTAACAATTGAGGTACTTGTTTTGGATATCATTATTAATTAAAATGGCGTTCAGTTTGGTTGGGTACTTGTTATCGCTATCATTTTTGCTAGGATTTAAACCAATTGAAATTTGGTTTGGTTCTTGTAATATTATGTATTGAATTTCTGTTTAAGAGTTGCTCTCCTATGTGTGATTTTTACAAACTTTGCCAAAATTGGTATTTTTAAGGTTGGGGATAAAGTTACAATAAGGAGCATGATTGATTCAAACAAAATTTTGGCTGTTGGAGTCATTAGAAGTTTGGATCCAACGATTGAAGTTGGTGACACTCCTTTGGGATTGCATTGGTGTGAAATTCATGTGAATGTGCCTGTGGAGAATGATGAGGACCTAATGAGGCCATACCATAATTTCCGGAAGATTGGAGATGTAATTGGAGTGGCCATTGCTTGGACAATAAATCTGGTACTCTTACATGCCTTCATCATTTGTCTAACTTAGTTTTTATTTATTTTGTAATTTTAAAACTGTACAAGAAGAGTTTGTGAATTGTAATTCTTATTGCTTGGTTTATGACACTTGTAGGTGAATCTTGAAGAAAACTAAAGCATCATTGGATCAAGTGGCGGTTTTTAGATCCAATTGGCGGTTTTTAGGAGGCAGTATCAATACTGTTTAGTTGAGTTCCTGTCTAATAATGCATCCTTTATATGTATTGAGTCTATTGACGCTTTATATGTATTGAGTCTATTGACGCTGCTACTGCATGGCTTGACTTTTGAGGAATGTTAGAATTAGCATGAGTTGTTAGGATGATGTACTTTTGCACTAGTTGGATGATTTTATTGCACCAATTACTATTAAAACATAATTTACTTTATTTTTCCTTTATATCATTGTACTAGTTACCTTATCGTTTCTCCAAGAATTAGGATCTGAAAATGTGTAGCAGGATGAAATGTGGTTTTCTCAGTCGGATGGTATGCAGCAATTATGCAGGAATGGTATGCAGCAATTATGCAGGAAATACGTTAAAAAAATGTCTTAGCAAAAGTGTCACTTGAAAGTGTCATAATATCTTAGAAAAAGTGTCACTTGAAAGTGTCATAATATCTTAGCAAAAGTGTCACTTCAAAGTGTCATAATATCTTAGCAAAAGTGTCATTTGAAAGTGTCATAATATCTTAGCAAAAGTGTCATTTGAAAGTGTCATAATATCTTATTATGCTTACACACGAAAAGCGTCAAGATAATCATAATATAGTTACACTCTGAAAGTGTCATAATAGCTTACTGTGCTTACACACCAGAAACGTCAAGATAGTTTCATCTTATTAGGTAAACATGATGACATTTCTTGTCATGTGAAAGTGTCATAATAGCCGTAGGTAATGACACTTTTCAGGTGTGAGTAGAACTTTAAATTGGGACGCTTATAATTGTCATAAACCTGTAGTGACGCTGGAATGGACGACACTTCTACATGACCATCATAATAGCCGAAACGTCATTACAAGAACCCATAATGACGCTTTTGAATGTCATTAAAGACTATTTTTCTAGTAGTGTCTTCATTATGATCTGCAAGAAAATGTAAAAGCTCAAGAAAGTTTCCTTGATTTTCTGAATTTTCAGATTCATCATGACCTCGAAAAGCCAATCTTTGATGGAGAAGAAATCGAGCACAATCAATTGAAGCCAATAGACGAGTTCGATACTATAACTGCCTCTAAACAGAATGTCTACAAAAAGCCACCTGAATATGCTGATTTTGGTTCATCAAATTTTGACATTTTCGCCAAGCTAAATTGTGAGCACTATTTGGACCACCAATATGAATTCTGAACCTTTCTTTCTTTTTCCAATTTTTAAATCCAGTAGTGACAAAGCTATCACCACTAGCTTGCTCCCCAATTTCTGGCCTATAGAGATAACAACATAAGCAAAAGCAAGCATCCTTTTCCTTGCTATACTCCAACCAATTTTTATATTCGTCAAACCAGTCCGGGACAAATCAGCGCCACACCTTTCCAATTTGTCTTTGTGGAAAAATATAGTCAGGTTCATGAGGTTGGCAAGGTCCCCTTTGTAAATATGTTCTTTGAATTTCATCATTAAAATTAGGATGGTAATTAATGATTTTTTTTCTCAACCCTGGATCAGTTGGTAGATCATCCAAATTAATATCCAAGCGATTTTTCTTGAAATCCTTTGTTTCAATGTTGCTTTGCATTACTTCATTGGGATTTGACAATTTTTTTATCTTCAGTGCTCTTCCTCTTGAAACATCTCTCCATAACTAATTACAAAATTAATAACCAAATAGGTGTTAAGAAACTGCTTTGTTCATAACTAACAAAAGGAATTAAGTATTCTAATAGACAATACTAATAGAAACAATAAAGCAAATAAGTTAATTAAACTCAATAGAAGCAAATAAGCAGAGGAAATAAGCAAATAAGCAAATAAATTAATTAAACTCACAGTCTTGAAGAAGTGCAATGCCATATCACATGCCATGGCCAATTACAATTGAGGTTTGAGGTTAGGGGAATATTGGGATGGATCAAACCCTATCTTTCACATTAATTCACATTTCTTTCATTTCAAGTTGAGAGTGTCTTTACTTAGAGATTTGGGTCCGTGAAGTACAAAGTCTGAAATACTCACAAAAAGCATAGTAGTTTTGTCTACTACTAGGTTGAAAACAGGTTAAAACACTTGTCATTGCAAAACCCTTTCACAATTTCTTTTATTTACGATGGGATAAGTGTGATAAAATACACTAGTTCGAGAACTAGGTTTCCTTCAAAATCACTTCACTAAACACCATTGCGATCATTTTCACATAATCATGTAACAAGTATGGAAACTCAATGTCAAGCACTTCCTAAAATAATTTAAAACAAATGAGAAGAATTTGAATAAATCCTCTTTGAAAATCACTTTTTTTGTTTTAACAAAACATTTAAGTGATGAAATGACAACCGCAACAAGCATTGGGGTTGCAACATTTTCCTTCAAGCAACTTCCCAACTCAAATTCAGCTACCTAGAGGCCACCTCAAGCTACCTAGGTTCCCGCCAAATCAGATCATTTTACCCAAAATCAACCATAGACTAAGCTATTTAACACTAATAAATCTATCTCTACAAGGTTCATTGTACCTTATTCAGATTTTCCGACAAGATCCACCGAGACTTTGTGTCAACAACCATGAAAGCTTGAGATCTTGAACTTTTTCAAGCTTCAAGTTCAAGTAAATCAAGTTTCTAGTTGCTTGGGTAGAAAAATGGAAAATCAACTTCAAACTCACCTCTTTTCTCCTCAAGAAATATACATTGCAATAGGGATTGATGAAATTTGAAGAATAAAGAAACAAGGTTCCAAGCTTTCCTTCCTTTCTCTCTAATCGGGCTCTCAATTCGTCTCCTCTCTCTCTCTAAGCTCAAAATAGCAGCTGAAAATAGCTCAAGGCTTTTATGGGTCGCATTTCCTTATTTTAAGGAAAACACTGGTTTCTTTCACCCGACACTGGGTCAGGCTATGTCCAGTCTCCACCGAGACGCTTTTGAAAAAGCAACACAATTTTTCCATGCTTAATGCATACCAAGGATGTATCAAGATCATCAGGAAAGTGTTCTGAAAGAATACAATAAGGATGCCATTTATCAAACCATACAAATGTATTACGTCCGTTCCTCATAGTAGTCTGAGAAAATGGTCTAGCAACCTAACATTTCTGAATTCTGTAGTTTCCTCCAGGACCATGTTAAGTCCTTAATTGTGCACAAAATTTATGGATATTTCCCCTTAATTATGGCCTAAATATGGTGTTAATTACATGATTTTATTCATATTTGGTTTTTGGCATTGATTTTAGGTCATTGGAATTAATTAGAAGTTAAAAACGCAATTATGGTGAAAATTCCGAAAGACAATTCCTGATAAGGTGCAGGCACGCTATATTTTGCTATGAAGGATGACTTTGTGAAGAAATCTTATGGAAGATATTTACTTTCTTTGGAAACGAAGATTTGATTTACTTTTGGGAATTGGTTAAAAACTCCTTTTATTTAGGAAAGTTGTAATTGGTTTCCTTATTATTTTACTATTGCCTAGCAATTTAGACTTCTAATAGGATTTGAACTCTTTGAGTTATAATTAGGGAAGTGCGGAAGCCTAGAAAATCATCGTTTATTTAGAATACACTTTGGCTTTAGATTGGTATCGCGGGATGGCTTCACGGACTGGCTTGGCTACCAAACTTTTGCCTTTCATTGGTTTTGAAGCTTTAGTTCATTCCTTTGTTTTCTCTTATTGTGAATTAAAAATTGCAAACTTCAAAGACATCTCTTGGGTGCAATTCTCAATGAAGAGTGGCTAATCTCTTTTATCTAGTCGAAGGCTAATCGATCTTTGGTTCATCAACTCTGTGAGACTTGTTTGAATTATTTTTATTTCATTTATTTACAAGTATTTGAATATTTTTTGATGTTCACGTTTATGATTATTTCTTGAAATTCAATAACTGGCCATTATTTAATTGTGTGAATAATCTACTGTCATCTAGAACGCCAAATCCGAAATTGTTTGGAAGGTTCTAGTATTTGTGACAAGTGACGTAATTCAGTAGTATAAGAAACTTTTGAGTTATTGTCACGAAAATATTCAATGTAGCTTAAATGAACCGAGCTTATGTGTTTGTTGGTTAGAATTGGTGGCTTTTTTAATTATTAACACTGTCGGTGGGCTAAGTCTTAAGAGCTTGTTTAGGGTTGTCTACTGGTAAGAGAATTAGTTACAGACCTTGTTGTGGCTATCGAAATAGTAAGGATTAGCAGGTTGTCAAACCTTGTTGACAACCATAACCAAATTATTTGTAAGTAAATGAATGCAATTTAGCGTCAGGGATCAAATTGATGATACCAAAGTGAGATTAGACCTTTGACTAGAGCTTTTTATTGATTGATGATGATTTGTTTTTATCTGAGTCCTGAGATATTGTTTAAGTTTAATTGGAATTTTTGTGATTGTTTATTTTTTTTGGCATTGTTAATCAGGAATTATTCCAAACTCCCTTCCCAGTTATTTATTTTTGGATTCACAGAAAATTATTCTTCCAGTTCCCTGAGGAGACGACCCTACTTGCCACTTACACAAATTAATTAATTTCTCGGGTTAAATTTTGGTATATCAGATTAAGTAAACTCCTTGGAATTAGGGTGAAGGTAGTAACCCATTGCACATCCGGAGTCACTGCTCCAGTACTAGAATTAACTCGGGAATATTTCTGTAGGCAGTTAGGTTTTATTTATTATTGTGCAGGCTCGACACCTATCAAATTTTGGTGCCGTTGTCGAGGAACTTGGTGCCTTAATTGATTTATTTTCTGTGAAAATTTTTTGTTATTTTATTTTTCATTTTATACTGTTGCCAGTTTATGCCCCAATCTTCTCGTACAGGTAATCTACTGTACGATCCTGAGATAGAGAAGACAGCTCGTGCATTGAGAAAAGAAACAAGGCAACAAGCAGAGGAATCATCTTCCTCTCCTAGACATAAAATAGCAGTAGATCTTGCTGAATATTTTTGTGAACCAGAAAGGAAGATTGAGACCATGGCTAACGAGAGGACCTTGAGAGAACTTGCTGCACCGAATTTAAATCAACAACCCTTATGCATTACTTACCTACTTCATCGTTTGTTACAAGTATATAGGTTATTAATTATAGTATAAGGAAATATGATCGTTCCGATGAGGATCTCACTCCAATTACTGAGGCCTTTAGCTTAATTTATTATCTAAAACTATCCAAAGATTACATACTAAACTCAACAAGACAGTAAGAGATGTAATAAAAACTAGTTTTCTTGGAAATTACTCAAATCACACAAATGTTCTAGGGTATAGATTCCACTAATTACACTTGATCATGGAAATAAGCATTAATTTTGACCAATTCACTTGTCTTACTGGGGATGGATTTTACTAAACCAATCGAAACTCACTTTCACCAATGTACTAAATTAGTTAATAGTTCTATCTACCTACTTGCATGATAAGATCACAAATATCAACTTAATCAAGTACAAGAAATCACATAACATCCACTTAAGAGTACCACTTAAGATTAACAACAACTAAGATTACTTGCAAATGGAGATCAAGCATTCATAAGTGTTAAAGCATATACAAATGCATAGCAAATACAAGCATGGTCAAAACAATATCAATCATCCATAATTAGGACTTGAAAAGCTTCCTCTACTCCTAGAACAAATAGTTCTAACTAAATATGCTAACTACAACAAATAAGTTCATATTCAAGACACAACCACACATTCTTCTAACACTAAAGAGAAGGAAGAAACACTCACTCAAATAAAGAAACAAATTCTCCAAAATTCATCATCTTCATTGCCATCAAAATTGGATTACATCAAGTGTTCTTCAAGATTTCTCCCAAAAAAGTGGCTAAAACTATGTCTACAAGCTAGAGAGAAAATAGTTATCTACTTCTATTTTCTTCTCTTGTGTCCTCTCCTTTTTCTTCTCTTAAAAGAAAAATACTTATATGCCCCTCAATTATTGTCTAGAAATAATTAGTCTTGAAAAGTACAAAGATGCATGTTCAAATCGCTATCATCCAAAAAGCTGTCTTCCAATCGAAATTTAATCTGAAACAAAGGTCAAAAAGCAAGTATAAAAAGAGTACAACTTACCCTGCCAGTTGCAGAATCGAAGTGAGATCCGAGGGCTCGATTTGAGGTCAGATCAATTTCATACCCCTTGGATCCAATTCCCCTACATTTTTAGTTTTGTCTGTTGAGTACGATCCGAGATCTTGTCATAATGGATTCAAGTTTGGATTAGTCTCCCCTGTTTCTTCTTTAGCATTTTTCCATTTCTCATACAACTTCGATTCTTCAATATTTTTTTAAAAGTCAAACTTGCTTTAATAAAATTCAACTGGAATATTTCCCAAACAAGAACAAAGCTTCAAATCCTACAAGAACAACATCAATTCGAGCATTAATCCAAGCAATTTTACTAATTTGTAAGAAAATATCACTTGGAGAATTTTTTTTAAATGATTAATAACTCCTAACTAATGCTAGAAAATACCATAGAACTCCTACCAAATAAGAAGCTAATTATAGGTAAAATAAACTCTTATCAAATACAACTATCAAAACAAGCCTAAAATTCACATCATACTTCAAACGAACATTGATAGAGAATGATTAGAAAATCTAGGACTAAAGTCTCCACTTCAGCTAAAGGAAAAGCATAAAACCAGTTTTCATTAGTTCCATTAGTGATGTTGTGAGGACCTCAAAAATTCAGAATTATCTTTAAAAATGCATAATATTATTTATATTGTGATTATTTATTGAAATATGAGTGAATATGTGTTTAAAGTGATTATTTTTCCAATTTAGAGAATTTTATATGAATTGTTTGCCGGTGTGTGGTTTTGGACAAAATTAGCGTTAAAAATTGTCTCGAAGTGTGAATAGTGACTTGGACTTGAAATCGAGCATATGTAGTGATACTATGGAAAGATTATGAAGGTTGGACAGTGTTGGAATGGAGTAAAAACACTAAGCGAAAATGTTTTGAGCAAAGACTCCAACTAATCCAAGCTCAATCCTTCGAACAAGCACACGTGCCGAGGAATTTACTTTCTGGAATTATTAACTGATAACAGTTCCTCAAATATGAAACAAAGTGTTGGCTAATGCTAGCAGTTTCCTCATCCTCTGTGCAGGGGCGGATCCAGGATTGATTCTTAGTGGGGGCAAACTTTATATAATATACTTTTCTCTCAATAAATTTTTTGTAGGAAAAAAATACATGTTCTAAATAGCATAATTCATATAGAAGATATCATAAAAAAAAGGTACAATTCATTAACTAAACAACTTTCTATTTCTTCATTAAATACATAAATGCTTGACCCTCACAACTGTTCCCTACGTGTTTTCATATTTTGATAACGTTTCATGACATTCTCATCTTCAATTCTACTAAATACATTCTTCTCAATGTATGCCACTAAACAATCGTTCAAGAAAGAGTCGCCCATCCGATTGCGTAAACGATTCTTTACTATCTTCATACCAGAAAATGCGCGTTCCACGGTTGCTGTAGCAACCGGTAAAATCAATGCCAATTTCACAAGCATATAAACCAAAGGATATACACAATCCCTTTTTGTCTCCACCAACTTCTTTGCAAGATCACTTATACTGTTTAACCTTGAAAACCCTCTATCCAATCTCATGTCAACAATATAAGTATCTAATTCACTATCAAGTTCAAGAATATGAACCTTAGAAAAATCATAAGGATAAAATTCAGCAAGATGAATCAATTTTCGTTTATCAAAGGCTGAAAAGGAATTACTTGGATTCAAGCATGCCATGCAAAGAAGCAACTCCATGTTCACTTCATTGAAACGGTGATTAAGTTCTTGGAGTTGCATATCTATCACGGTGCAAAATAACTCAACCCCATAGTGATGAAGATTTGTCAATTCTTGACCATTTCTTCGTGATCGTCCTCGAGTAACAAACTTAGCATCCATTTCAGGAATGATGATATCATGCTTCTTACAAAATGAACAAACTTCATCAAACAAAGATCCCAACCATCATCTCTTGTAGTTTGCAATTGTTGCTTGGAAACTTCCACCAAATTCATTGCATTTACAATGTCTTGATCCTTCCTTTGTCGTGCTTCAGACAATGCATTTGTTATTCCCATGATCTTTTTCAACAAGTGTAAGTTGAATCCAAATTCAAAGGATTGCAGAGAATCAAGGAGAGCATATGCAAGACCTCTTTGTTCTGCAACACCATCAATTTCCACAATCTGAAGAACATCAATTATAGAATCAAACATGAGAATCAATTTCAATAATGAACGATAATGTGAACCCCATTGTGTATCCCCAGCTCGTTGAAGGCTAGTTTCTTGATGTAAGCCTCGACCAGTAACAAGTTCACCACTCATAAGATCATTTACAACTTGCTTCAGTTGCTTCTCTCTAAGGATTTCTTGATGCTTACACAAACCTTCCACAACATTCAACAAGTTGGATAACGTGTTATAGAATGAGGCAACTTGAACATCTTTTTTCGCCACAGCAACAAGTGCTAATTGAAGTTGATGGGCAAAACAATGAATATAAAAAGCAGATTCATTTTCTTTCATAATCAAGCTTTTGAAGCCATTAAATTCACCTCGCATATTGCTAGCCCCATCATAACCTTGACCACGAACACGAGATAAGCTTAAACCATGTTTTGCAAATAATGCCTCAATAGCAACCTTAAGTGATGAAGAAGTAGTATCACTTACATGAATAAGCCCAAGAAAACGCTCCATGACACATCCTTGTGAATCCACAAATCGTAATACAATGGCCATTTGCTCTCTCATTGATATGTCGCGTGACTCATCTCCTAAAATAGCAAACAAACCATCTCCAAGATCATTCACAATAGCATTGGTGATTTCACTTGCCAAAGCATTTGTTATGTCCTTTTGAATTGTAGGAGCAATGATTTTATGGTTTTTTGGAGCATTCTCCAAAACTGCTTTCTTGACATCTTCATTATGATCTGCAAGAAAATGTAAAAGCTCAAGAAATTTTCCTTGATTTTCTGAATTTTCAGATTCATCATGACCTCGAAAAGCCAATCCTTGATGGAGAAGAAATCGAGCACAATCAATTGAAGCCAATAGACGAGTTCGATACTATAACTGCCTCCAAACAGAATGTCTACAAAAAGCCACCTGAATATGCTGATTTTGGTTCATCAAATTTTGACATTTTCGCCAAGCTAAATTGTGAGCACTATTTGGACCACCAATATGAATTCTGAACCTTTCTTTCTTTTTCCAATTTTTAAATCCAGTAGTGACAAAGCTATCACCACTAGCTTGCTCCCCAATTTCTGGCCTATAGAGATAACAACATAAGCAAAAGCAAGCATCCTTTTCCTTGCTATACTCCAACCAATTTTTATATTCGTCAAACCAGTCCGGGACAAATCGGCGCCACACTTTTCCAATTTGTCTTTGTGGAAAAATATAGCCAGGTTCATGAGGTTGGCAAGGTCCCCTTTGTAAATATGTTCTTTGAATTTCATCATTAAAATTAGGATGGTAATCAATGATTTTTTTTCTCAACCCTGGATCAGCTGGTAGATCATCCAAATTAATATCCAAGCGATTTTTCTTGAAATCCTTTGTTTCAATGTTGCTTTGCATTACTTCATTGGGATTTGACAATTTTTTTATCTTCAGTGCTCTTCCTCTTGAAACATCTCTCCATAACTAATTACAAAATTAATAACCAAATAGGTGTTAAGCAACTGCTTTGTTCATAACTAACAAAAGGAATTAAGTATTCTAAATCATGGAAAAGCACTTTTTCCCTTAAATCATGGAAAAGCACTTTTTGGCACCATAAAGCTTGACTTTCTTGCACCTTTAGAGATCATTTTTCAGCTGCCATTTTGGAGTGAAGAGAGAGAGAGGGAGCCGAGAATACAAGAGAGAAAGAGAGAGAAATTCTTCATCTTGTCTTCTTCATTTTCTTCCTTGCTTCCATCAACTCTTCTTGAAGCTTCATCCACCATTGAAACCCACCACTTCTTGCAGCCGAAAGAGAGAGGAGAGAGTGAAGGGCTGGACCGGTTTTGGAGGAAGAAAGAAAGGTGAGTTTTGTGGTTGAAATCTTCCATTTCTTCTTTAACTAGAATCTTGAGTTTGTAAAGAGTTATGGCTTGAGTTTTTCCCTTCATGGCATCCGATCCAAGGAGAGAGAAAGAGGAGTGAGGCCTGAAGTTTTGGAAGAAAAACAAAGGAAAGAAAAAAGCTTGGGTGGTTTGTCTCAAGATTGGGTTTGAGCTTGGTGTTGGAAATCTTCGAAAAAACTTGTAGATCGAGGGCTAAGATCGAAGCTTGTGAAGGTTGCTAGGCTTGGAAGCACTCTTGGAAAGAGGAAACTCACGAGATCATCTTTGATTGTGTCGGATCGTGTTAGATCCGGAGGTATACGCCTTGAAACTAGTGGATATAGCTTTATTTGTATTAAATAGTTCAAATCTGTGGTGGATAGTGGATTCACTAAAGGTAAAAAAAATAAGGGCAAGTTTTTTGAGAAAATCAAAAGGGTTAAATCCTAGGTTTTCTTGTCATTTTATTGCATCAAATTCACACAAATCTAGTCTCAACATACATAATAGTGCAAGTTCTAAAATGACAAAACCATGTGTACAAATCGCTCAACAAACGAAAAATAGAGCAAATATGAATGACATTCTCATTATTAGGCTCAAAATCTCACAAAGTGGTTAAAAATATGTTGAATCTAGCATATTCATCATTCAAATCCATTATCAAGAAAGATAAGATACTCAACTTGCATAAATTCACTACTTATACTTGCATCTTGATTGCATTCTTCATAACCAAAGAAAAGAAAAACAAAATTATCACTAAAACATAACTATCTAACTAAGCCTCTCCCCTACACCTAAATTTTACATTGTCCCGAATGTACGAAAATAAAGAACTAGAGAAAGACAAAAGGAGCAATGAAACTTCCTTGAAACACGGGGGAGAGCTCATCTTGACTGAGGAATAGGATGAAAAGGTAGTTTAAACCTCACATGATAAAAGTACCATGCCAAGTGTTATGGCATCCTAGAAACATGTAGTTCTATATTTGCCAAACGACCATCCATCTAGTGAATCTACTTATGGAGTCCATGAAACTGAGCTCCCAAGAAGTGGTAGGGATAGTGTTGAGGTAGAAGGTCTAAACTCATCACCCAAAACACTGATAGAATGGTAGGTTGTGGTTCATGACCAATTGTTTTGGATTTTTGTTATCACTTGCTTTTCAGCCATTTAGTAGAGACTCAATTAAAAATAGAGGATGCTCCTACTAAATTCTAGCAAACAGATGAGGCAGTGCAAAAGAAATTTGTAGCGCTATTAGATGTTAAAACTGTTGTAAGAAGATTAGCGTGATGGCAGATAGTAGTGAGATTAGCCATAGCACAATGCATTGAACGTGCAGCAGCAACAGCAAGGCTAGTGGCAGAGACAACTCTAGAGCAGCAAGCGATGGTAGAGCAACAATCGGTGATGGAGGTAGCAAATCAGCAGTGAACAACAATGATTAGCAAAGAGTGGCATAGCGAGTAGCTAACTTCTTGTGACGACCCCACCTCCCCCTAAGGTGAACCAAAGGGATCGGCGGACCGCCTGCCCAACTCTCACTGGGACTCACTATAGACCTCAAATAATTACAAATTTCGATCCTCAATAATTACATTCAAATACTCCAAAATAATAACATAACCAAAAATTACATTTCCATAAGTCATTTGAAATTCCAATTGTACACTTAAACTTAATATGGATCAAGAGATTATAAAATTTATCCAAGCATTAAAACTCAACATTGTCTCAAAATAAAGTAAAATCCAAATTACATGGACATAAAGTTTTCAAACATCTCCATCTTAAAGTTTACCACCAACTTTAAACTTACAAAATGGAACAAATTCACTAATACATCAGTAATTAAACAAAAGATAGCACACTTGACTCTTAAGCCAAAAATGAACTCGCCGACCTCATACACAACCTTGCTAAGGAAAACAATAGGGAATGGGGTAAGCTAAAGCTTAATGAGGTCCCAAATAAAACATGCAGTCACATTAACAAATAGGAGAACTCAAGTAGTCAAATATCACATTTAAAATGTAAAATAAAGAAACAAATGTCACAACCAAGTACAAAATACATCGAGCCTCTCAACTAGGAGATCGTGTTCATAAGGGGAACACTGCTCAAGCCTTTGAACTAGGAGATCGTGTTAAAGAACACGACTCGATCCTCTCAACTAGGAGATCGTATTCATGAGGAGAACACTACTCGAGTTAACAAGTAGACATAAGACAAATATAATAGCAAGTACTTTTAAAAGGATACGAGTGGCTTCCAAAAGCCAATTCCACAAGAGCTTGATCATAAGATAGACGGTTGACTCTCCTTCAACTTTTGAAGTCAAGAACCAAAGTCCGTAGAACACCACTTTACCGCACAACCGTCCACCGTTCACCCCCTTACCAGGCCCGAACACCTCAAAGAAACTAATTTAGGTAATACTCGAGTATACCAAGTTCCAAAGGATTAGATATAATAACCCACGGTTCGACAATTTTCTCGACCAGTACCTCTCAGCTGGCTCGATACAATTGACTTGCCAATGGGGTTTTAGGGTATCCGGAACCCTAAATGAATCAAATTAGTAGACGGGATATCACCTGGATGACTTTTCACATCAAAGTATACAAAGCCACAAACGAATCAAATTAGTCTACGGGATATCACCCGAACGACTTTTCACATCAAAGTACACAAAGTCAAATCACAAATCGAGTACGTCAAATTTCAAGTGAAAGTCAAACGGGAGAGTTCTAGTGTGATAAAGTACACACTTGACTCAACCACAGAAACCCAAAGGTGTATTACGTGGAACAAGAGACTATTCGCATTCCAAGTAGTTCGCATAGTTCACGTAGTTCAAGTTTCATGTTGTTTATGTAGTTCAAGTATTCACGTAAACAAGCGAGGAACACTCACCAAATAAAACCAAGTAACTCAAATGTTCGTGCCTTGATCACCCTCAATACCACCTTCAAGCCCTTTGTATAACCAATATATATAATCATCAACTCAAACAAAGCAAATAAATGCAACCCAACAAGTGCAAATGAATGCTACTAGTTAATGCACCTAAACTAGGAAGTTCCATGGTGATTCAAGGTCGCAAAACGATGAAACATTGAAGCTCTAATAGATTCACAAGTCAAGTATGATATTTAGAATGAAATAAGTGTGAAAAGATTCAAGAAGCATCAAGGTTCAACCAAGGACAAGTTTACGACAAAAGCTAAGGTTCGGGTATAACAGTGGCCATTACGCAGTCTTGGGAAAATGGGCATAACTTGGTGTAGAAAAATCAAAATTGAGTGCCGTCAGTGGCGTTAGAAACTAGACTCATAGGGATTTCTGAAGGTATATGGATCAACTCCTAGTTTGTTTTCTATCAGCACCAGAAATGCTGGGAAGTTGGTTGTTTTTCCAATTATGACGGAGTGCAGAACTGAAAATTTGTTCAAAAGTTTATGCAATTCAAGAGGTTTCCACCCTTCAAAATAAATTAATTTCACTCCAATCTGACACAAAAAGGTCCTAACAATGTTTCTCAACAAGAATCAATGAAGCTTGAACAAGAAAGAATCGGAAAATGAGAAGGAAAATCCACAAAGACAGCCCACAACTGCCTTCCACTTTTAAAAGTTCAAACCAATTTCTATAACTTTTCTAGCATGAATATGGAAGCTAATCAAACATCTTTCTCAAAGGAACAATGATCATAGACTAGTGATTAGTGCTAATCCAAAAATCAAACACATAGTAGGCATAAACTTAAACCTACTCTCAAGATACAACTACAAGAATCCAAGCCAAGAACTCATGCTTCCAAGCATCCGTCATCCTTAATCATCATCAAAAACCTTCATTAAACCAACTTTAAAGATCATAGAGTTAGGGTTTTGGAAGAAAATTACCTTAACAAGCTAAAGAAGTGAGCTTCCAAGCAACTAAAATCTTCCCCTACCCAAGCTTGAGGATTGATGGTTAAGGTGCTACCAACTTCGTCTCTTTGATTTCCTATTAAACTAAGCAAGATGTAGGTTGGTTTCTTGTGAGTTTCTCCTCTCTTTTTCTCTTCCAAATTTCATCCAACACCTCCCAAAATGAAGCTGAAATTGTGTTGTTTTTAAAGGGATAAGTTGGAGGGAAAAAGCCATCAAGTCAAAGTTTAAATCCTAGGGTGACAAGTGGTGGTTTCTTGGCCACTTCCTAACAAAAATCTCATTTAATTGCTTCTAACTCCTCTAATTTAGTTTAGTCTCCAATTAATATCAATAAATCCTATTTTCCTAACAATTAAGCCATGCAAGAAGTTCTCACTAATTTGAAAATTGAATCTAAGAAAAGTTCATTTAACCAAACAATGAATTTATATGGAAAACATACTACTAATGCACTAAAGGAATTTATATGCACTTGAATGAGTTAAATGGTAATGTATGCATGAAATTTTCTAGGGCTCTCACACTTCTAGTGAACGTCGGTAGCTATGATGGCTTGGCTATGAGACGGCAGCTGTGACATGGTGAACGGCTAGAGAGAGTTGGTGAGGCTAGTTGTGGTAACGACTGGTGAAGTAACAACAACAGCTTCAGCAGTGATAGGAGAAAGAATGACCGACAAATGGTGGATGATGAAGCCATGAGTAGCGGTGATGAAGCAAGGATGGCGACTAGAGAATAGGAAAAACAAGTAGAAAGAAAGAAAAAAGAATGAAAGAAATTAGGGTTTTTTTTTTAAGAAAAGGAAGCTCATATTAACCATGGGCATGCCAAATGACGAGGTTTTACCATACACCAAATTTTAATAATAAACCTAAACAACCCCGTTTTCTGCAAGTATACAGATCGTTTATTGAGCATAGGGTAGTATAGGTGTCGATCCCACAGGGAAGAGTGTCAAGTACAGGTGATTTTCGAACTCCTCTATTATTTAGACTGTCACATGCATATAAATTAAATCTAAACTACAAACATGGAAATAAAATAGATAGAATATAACAATTAAAAGCTCCTCAAGCTATGGAATTCCTTACTACTCTTGCAAATGAAGCTATCGGTTTCATTAATGATATTAATTTGGCTAAGCATGGCGTAATCTCCTAATGCACGTGAAACATACTTTCGTAGTGAATCAACTATACTCATAGTCAAACCATACCTACTAGCGTGGTTATGGAATTAACTACAAGCTCATTTGCTCAATGAAATTACATGAAATAAATCACTAAAGCCACAAAGGCGCCACCCTACACTTGTGAGTGACTTCCTAGGTTTAGAACTTCATGAACTAGTGTCTTTAACACCTTTAAATGATCACAATTAATGGCCGGTTAATCATGATTAGAAAAGCCAAAGTACTAAATACTTGCTCAAATAATAGCATCAAATAACCATGTAAATATCACAAGCAAGATATAGAAAGTTCATCCATAACTCAAAACAATAACTTAGCTAAACATAATTACTATACTACTAACTATACTGAACTAAACTAAGGAACTAGTGAAGACTACATTTTAGTAGTGATTACTAGCCTTCCCTCTCTCTCTAATTCTTATTCTAATTGTCTACAAGAGGCCCTATTTATAGATGATTGAAATCATAAACCTCCAAAATTCTATCATGTGAACACATGACAAATTTGGCCTTCAAAAGTCAAGAAAAATGTCTTCATGAATCTTCATGCATTGAATCCATTGAATTTCAATCTCAAATGAGTTGTAAAGTTGAAGCAAATTGTGTTTTGAATTTGCTATGAGTTGTTTCTTCAACTTCACAAGATTCTTCACGCAGATTTCATTGAAATTCATCTGAAAATTGAGCTGGAAGTGAGCTGGAAAAACTGGATTTCGGCTGCAACTTGCAGCAGTCATTGTCAGGGATCCGCGACCCGGATCCTCGAGGAATAGGCTCGCGGATCCCATCGCAGATCTCCTCCCCTGCTCCCACTGAGAGGGAGTCGCGAGCTAATCTTTTTCTTCATTGGTTGCATCGCGTATTAGCTCGCCAATTTGCTCTAAAATTGCGAAATCCGATCTTTTCATCAAGACTTCTTGGCAAATTATTTCCTCATTTGATAATTAAGCTTTTAATCCTACTAAAACATGAAGATTTCACCATATTAATCCACCAAAATACACTTTTCTCATTTAAACCATAAAATACAGAATTTCACTAGAAACCCAAGTTAATTAGCCGTAAAAATATCAAAAACACACAAAAACTAAGTACTCAAACATACTAAAAGCATGTAAAATAAACACTTATGAAATTCCCCCACACTTGAATCATTGCTTGTCCTCAAGCAATTAGAAATACAAACCAACAATGATTTAAGTGTTTTGGAATAACCAATGTGAATTTTAAAAGTCAATCTCCACAACTTAGTGATCAATTTTTATGCAAAAATTCCAATCATCTCGAATACTCATAATAATTAAGTCAAAGAAAGATAATTATACCCTAAATTTAAACAAGTTAAATTTCAACCTTTTACTTCGACCTAATTACACAAAAAGGTAATTCATATAGTCAATGAGTTGGCTTTCCTTTTTCCATAATTATTTTTTTCTTTTTATTTAGAGGGATTATACTTCATAGAAAAGTCTTTTGATGCGAAAATCAACACTTTTAGGTGAAGATCTCCGATTACTCAACTTTTTCTCCTTATTCAATTTCTCCTTACTCAAGTGCCTTTTTACGCGAAAATCGACATTTTTAGATGAAGATTCCCGGTTACTTAGCACAAGAATAATTAGAGTTTTTTTTTTTAGAAAGTTCACTCTAAAACTTTAATTCATGGAAAAGGAACCTTATGGACTTAACTATATCAGTCACCTCTTTGTATAAGTAAGTAAAAGAAAAGATATCATTTAACAACTAAAATTATAGGCATAATTTTCCTCATTTTACAAAATATACTTTCTAAAAGACAATTGGTCAATTCACATAATCACTAATTCCAAGTCAAATGAAAATTGAATTTACCAATTCACATAAAGTTATTTCAAAAAGATGAGAAAATTTGAAAGAGTAATACTTAAAACTTCCTCCTTTGTGGATCAAATTGAACAATTTTCAAAAATTTTTGGGGTAATTTCACAATTTTGAACAAATGTTTGGAAAAATTTTGGCAGAGTCTCCCCTTAAAACTGGACCAAACTCCCTGCCAGCAACCCAAATTTTCAACACAAACAAATCACATAAACATTTCCAAACATATATCAAAGTCATTTAAGCACATAAAGCATATAAAACAATTAAACCTCTCCCCCACACCTAAAATACACATTGTCCTCAATGTGTAGGGGAAATAGAAAACTTAAAATAGTAAAACTCCCCAAATTAATATGGCAGAGGTCCAGAAAAGTCCAGAATATCACGAACATCCTCTACAAGTCCACAAAAGCTGCATAGGAAAGGAAGGAAAATGCATAAGTTCTACAAGACATAAAAAACAATAAAACTAAGGAAAATAACATGGTCTTTATTGTTGTCCATCTCCCCTTCCTTGGTCGTCACCATGGCCTCCTTGAGCCTACTCCCCACCTCCTGGAATGTGCAAGTGGTCTTCAATCCGATGAATTCTAGTATCCATGGAGTCGAGGCGGGTGTTTACTTGATTGAAACCTTCATTGACACGAGTCTCCAAACACCCAATGGCAGCCAAAACTCGCTCCCAAATTGTCCTTTGCCTAGGAGGAGCCGAAGTAGAAGGACCGGTGTGGGGAATAACAATCGAGGTGTTGACTCCTTCTTCTTCCTCATGAGCCGTACCAGAAGTTCCTCCAACTTCAAATTGTGAAGTGGGCTGAGATTGCCGACCTCGAGGATGAGGAATATTTGCCGTTGAAATACTCAAGTCATTTAGAACAAAATAGTTCAATTCATAAGTTGACTTGACAAGCCTTTGCTCAACTCCATCCAAGTTCACCTCCATCCTCTCAAAAAGAAATGAGAGAAGCCGTGGGAAGCCAAATCGGTACGCAGTAGTAGAATGCCTCGCCGCAGTCCTCATATAGCAGATAATAATATTCGGAAGAGGGATGTTGGCAAAAGAAGATGTCCGGTCATGGAACATCTTGTCCAAGAAGTATAAATCACTCTTTCTTACTTCATTCAGGCTACTCTTCTTGGGAATGACGTTGTGGGCGAACAAGTATGTGATTAACCTTAACCGATCATCCAACTTGTTGGCCTTCACTGTCGCCTTTTGTTGGGAGCGAGTAAATTCTTGCTCAATTTGAAATCGAGCCATTGCATGTCCCATCTCCCAGTGTCGATCCGGGGCATGGAATTCTTTCTTCAAATCTACAGCTGGACCAGTATTCCGTACTCCAAGAAGTTGAGCCAATGTGGCTCGCTCGATCTCAATCCGTCTCCCTCGAACATAGGATCTGATATTTTCTCCACTATGCCCAGATTTGTTCACCACGTTGGCATAGAACTCCTTGACTAGCTGGGGGTAATAATGATCTGGCAATGTGAGAATTGGACCCCAACCAAATATGTCAAATGCCTCTGTGAGTTTGAATTCGGCATTGACGTAGGGAGCCACGTGCATTTCATAAATAAACCCCTTATGCTCCCTTGCTTCGTACCATTCTTGGTTCTCTTTTGAAGTGAACCAAATGGCATCATACTCTGGTGGTGGTGGCTCTCTAGTAGTAGTCCTCCTCGGTCGTCGTCTTTGTGGTGGAGGTGATGGTGTATGTTGCTCTTCTTCACCACTTGAAGTAGAAGATGGTGAACGACGACGAAAACCTCCTCTAGTACGTGCCATAATATCTAACAAATTGCCAAAATTACAATTTTTAAGCACATTACTAATCAAGTAAATTTCAACAATTTGTCAAATAACCAATTAAAGCATAAAAATCATCAAATTCAATCCAAATGTCAACAAAGCATCATCCCCTTGAAATAAATTTGAAATTACCAACTTTCATCAAATTTCCCAAAAATTCCTCTAAATCTCAATACAAATATATACAACATACTCCATATCAAGATTTAAAAACCATGAATATGCTCAAATTCACCAATAATTGCCATTTTCTACAGATAAAATTAAATTCCAAAATTAGGCAAAAATTGACAAAAATTATCTAAATGATCCCAAAATTCCTCACATTTGGAACAAATAGCATCCAAGGATAATTATAAGTTCCATAATATCAACCAAATACATTTTCAATCATGCCAAGCATTAATCCCAAATTGAGCATTTTATAGGAATTTCAAGAATTTAATCTTCACTAAAAATTAGCACATTCCCATAATTTCTTCACAAAACATGCTTAAACATCATCAATAAGTATAATGGAATCAAGAACTAACAACCATTAATCATGAAAATCAAAACCCAAAATTTTACAAAAATTGCTCAAGAACATGAAATTGGGAAATCGAAATTCGTGAAAGTAAATTGAGGAATGTTACCTGAAATCAGTAGAAGGATGAATGGGGAGATGATTGATGCAAAAAGCCCCTTGAATTTAGCCCAAAATAGCCACGAATTTGAAGAATTAAATTCGGAAAACCTAGGTTTCAATTTCTTCAAAATTTGATTTTTAGGTGTTTTTGTTTGATTTCAATCGGATAAAACTGCTCATTGATAGTCACTAGGGGTTGGGTTGATGATTTTCTTGAAGATTAGCAAGGAAAAAGGAGGATTTAGTGTAGTGTGTGTAAAAAAAGGTGTGCTGGTGTGTGTTTTTGCAGGTGAGTCGCGATGAAGAAGATGAAGAAATGGTTCGTGACTTTTCATTTTTTAGTTTCTGGTTCAGGATCCGTGGAAACGATCTGCGATGTATACATCGCGGAGCTAATGCGCGGATCTGGGTCAGCGAAGCTTGCTTCACGTTTCAAACCTCGCGTTTTTAATTTGGACTTCTCAGAAGATGATCCACGAGCTCATGGATCCGCGAGTATTATCTCGCGTATCGGGTTTGCGGTTCCCAAGAAATGGTCTCAGAAGTTGATCCACGTGACAAGGATCCACGAGTATTGGCTCGCGTATTGTCTCGCGGATCGTTCTGGAAATGTGATTCTGTGATTTTTCTGCAACTGTTTCATTGAAAAACTTTTTTCTCCTATTTCCAGATTAAAAACCCTACTTGTTAATTATGAAATGTACCTCTTCTACACATGTAAAATGATCAAAACAACATAACTAACCTCATTTCTTGGATCATTAACAACTAAAACACAAATTTAGGTACCAAGTTGTTTGCATTTTACTATTCACTCCGCACCAAAAAGGTCACTTTGGCCATGTCTGATTTTCCTACAAAACAAACAAAACAAACTCACTTTCAAACATATAGTACACATGCTCAAACATTAAAACTAACAAAAATAACACAAATTGATGGGTTGCCTCCAAACTAGCGCTCTTTTATAGTCATTAGCTTGACTATATTACTTATTCGTCAAGGAGGTTTAGTTAAAGAGTAATCCACCATTTGAGAACGTGGTGGATTATTAAAAGGTGACTCGATCAAGTGAGTCATATAACCGAATGATAAGAAAGAAGGAAGAGGTTTACCAATCTCAAGTGTTTCATAGATATTACCTTGTTCCATCACTTGAGAACTTACCAAAGGAATGTCCATATGGCCTTCTTGGATTATGATGACCTTGGAATCTATACATTTTCCACATTTCTCAAAAGGGGTTATAGAAACATCATTCATGCTTACCTATTGAGGTTCAAAATTCATTCCAACGTTATCATCATGTGAAATGGATATTTCATCATTGAAATACAAATAAGATTCATCATTATCATCAAAATGTACACCACTTTCACACACAACATTCTCACCATTGATGTTAGGGTCAATTGGCATTTCACTACATGAAATAACTTCACACAAATTATGCAATTGGTCTTGTATTCCTTCAAAGTGAAAAGCTAATTCATCTAATGTTTTCTCAACCCTATCAAAATTATTGGAAGTTGTATTAGCTAATTTTTCAATAGCTACTTCCCAACATGGCTCAGAATCATTAGCTAATCTTTCTTGCTCCAAAGATAAAGGTGGATTAACTAACTTTTCTATAGCTATTTCCCAAGATGGTTTTGAGTCAATTTGAACACCATTGGGTTGGTAATCATAAAACCATGAAGAATCATCATAAACACATGAATTATTCCAACCATAAGAATAAGAATTATCACAATTAGCACCATATTGATAAAAACAAGAATTGTAATGCTCAAATTCATCATAAGAATCCACATGTTGTGCTTGCATACATGTATGTGTATCATGATTATTTCCACACAACTCACAAATCACATAATTAGAATTAAAAGCATTAGCATTCCTTTTTTGTTCAAGCAAATTCACAATGGTATCCATTTGCACATTTAATGTAATATAATCAAGTTTAGCATTAATACTCCTTGTGCAATCTTCAAATGACATACCTTCGAACATCCTTTGATTACCTCCGTAATTATAGCCTTGAAAATTGTAGGGGACCATTGCCAAGCTTCCTTCTCTCAAGCTTTTATCCACGTCCTTGCTATCCTCCTTTAAAACCTAAAAATGCTTAAAAATATACTAAAAGCAAGATTAGTTAAGAAGAATAGCTAAAAAGACATAAACTAAAAACATAAATATAAAAATGTCTAAAGTAATAGAATTGTTCTTAGCACCGATATTGAACAAATCTCTTCCCTGGCAACGGCGCCAAAAACTTGACGAGGTTTTACCATACACCAAATTTTAATAATAAACCTAAACAATCCCGTTTTCTGCAAGTATACAGATCGTTTATCGAGCATAGGGTAGTATAGGTGTCGATCCCACAGGGAAGAGTGTCAAGTACCGGTGATTTTCGAACTCCTCTATTATTTAGACTGTCACATGCATATAAATTAAATCTAAACTACAAACATGGAAATAAAATAGATAGAATATAACAATTAAAAGCTCCTCAAGCTATGGAATTCCTTACTACTCTTGCAAATGAAGCTACCGGTTGCATTAATGATATTAATTTGGCTAAGCATGGCGTAATCTCCTAATGCACGTGAAACATACTTTCGTAGTGAATCAACTATACTCATAGTCAAACCATACCTACTAGCGTGGCTATGGAATTAACTACAAACTCATTTGCTCAATGAAATTACATGAAATAAATCACCAAAGCCACAAAGGCGCCACCCTACACTTGTGAGTGACTTCCTAGGTTTAGAACTTCATGAACTAGTGTCTTTAACACCTTTAAATGATCACAATTAATGGCCGGTTAATCATGATTAGAAAAGCCAAAGTACTAAATACTTGCTCAAATAATAGCATCAAATAACCATGTAAATATCACAAGCAAGATATAGAAAGTTCATCCATAACTCAAGACAATAACTTAGCTAAACATAATTACTATACTACTAACTATACTGAACTAAACTAAGGAACTAGTGAAGACTACATTTTAGTAGTGATTCCTAGCCTTCTCTCTCTCTCTAATTCTTATTCTAATTGTCTACAAGAGGCCCTATTTATAGATGATTGAAATCATAAACCTCCAAAATTCTATCATTTGAACACATGACAAATTTGGCCTTCAAAAGTCAAGAAAAATGTCTTCATGAATCTTCATGCATTGAATCCATTGAATTTCAATCTCAAATGAGTTGTAAAGTTGAAGCAAATTGTGTTTTGAATTTGCTATGAGTTGTTTCTTCAACTTCACAAGATTCTTCACGCAGATTTCATTGAAATTCATCTGAAAATTGAGCTGGAAAAACTGGATTTCGGCTGCAACTTGCAGCAGTCATTGTCAGGGATCCGCGACCCGGATCCGCGAGGAATAGGCTCACGGATCCCATCGCAGATCTCCTCCCCTGCTCCCACTGAGAGGGAGTCGTGAGCTAATCTTTTTCTTCATTGGTTGCATCGCGTATTGGCTCGTCAATCTGCTCCAAAATTGCGAAATCCGAACTTTTCATCAAGACTTCTTAGCAAATTATTTCCTCATTTTCCTCATTTGATAATTGAGCTTTTAATCCTACTAAAACATGAAGATTTCACCATATTAATCCACCAAAATACACTTTTCTCATTTAAACCATAAAATGCAGAATTTCACTAGAAACCCAAGTTAATTAGCCGTAAAAATATCAAAAACACACAAAAACTAAGTACTCAAACATACTAAAAGCATGTAAAATAAACACTTATCACCAAAAACATAAGAAGTCTTCCGATCGTTAAATTCAAAAGTTTGTCCCCAAGCGTGACCACAGGGCGTTGGTACATCAGAAATGCATGAAGTCTTCTGGTCATCATTCCAATATTCATCCTTTAAGCATGATTGTTTGGTGTGGGCACGCCTAACTAATAGGAAGTTTTCTGATTGTTAATTCAAAATTCTCCCCTAAACGTGCTTTATAGGCATAGGCATGCCCAACCAAATGTTTCTTCTCACAAAGAGACAAAATCACTTAATTCACATTTAAAATGTAAACAAAAACACAAAATGGCTAAAATATAAAAGTTTCTTGGGTTGCCTCCCAAGTATTGCCTTTCTTTAATGTCTTTGGCCAGACATTATTGTCTTTACTCAAGGAGGATAAAATCTCGTAACTCATTTTATTGTTTTCTTTTCTACATAATCTTCATACCCTTCATAAATAGAGTAATCCTTATGCACACGAACTGTTTTCTTCCATTGACTAGTGGATGGCGCTAAGCTATCAAGTAATAATTTTAGTTCTTCACTTACTTCTCCACCATGACCAACTAACAATTTAATAGTTATCATGACTCCTAACTTATTCATGCCAAGAAACTCAAATTCTTCTAATATAAAAAAGTTAATTTCATTAATAGGAGGTATAGAATAAGATTCGAGGACATATTAGTTAGAGGATGGAGAAGATATCACCATAATTGGAGATTGTTCACTAGATTCTTCCACTAGAGAGATTTGAGGTTGAGATCCTTCATTTTCAACTTTCTCTTCAATTGCATCCATGGATCCTCTCTTTTGAAACTATGGCATTTCTTTGTCATTTTTCGGGGTAATTGCGCTCTCATTTTCTTCACTGTTAATAGTGGCTTGAGAGGACAATTTTTCAGACATTTGAGATGCCATTTGTATCATCATAAATGCCATTAGAGACACTTGATCCTCCAGGTTTTGAATCCTTTTACCATATCAAATGCCATTAGAGACATTTGATATGTGGTGGCTTCATTACATAGTTATAGTTGGGATTGTCCCAACATTCTTGACTATATATATTTGAATAAAGATCAAACATTAGTAGAGATAGATTTTAGAATGCTGCAACATCACAAACTTTGGCATTCATGTCATCTTGAAATAGCAGACACATATCAGTTAAATGATCCAACTGACATATTTCACAAGTGTCGACTTGTTGCTTCTGTCCATCACCCAACTTTTGCACAAGAAATGTTAAATCATTTAAATGAGGATCACTAATAGAAGAGTTCTCATTTATCCAATTAGGAATAAAATCCAATCTATCACCAAATATTGAAAATTAGCAGCCATCAACTATTAAGAAAAATAGAGGAGAAATAAAGAAAAAAATTGAAGAAAATAAATCAAAAAGGCACCAATCCTTGACAACCGTACCAAAATTTGACGGGTCGTCAGCCAATCAAAAATAAAAATATCTATTCTAACAACTTAAATTTGAGTATAGCGTAAGTAGGGTCGTATCCACAGGAACTGGGTTAATTTATTTTCTTCTAAAGCAATAAATAAAAGGGAGATGGTGGTTGTCAAACTACCAAAAATAAAGTGAAAATAAATAGCCTAATTGCCAACAAACACAATCTCAAATTGATTCTAGTACTGGAGTAGGGGCTCCGGATGTGCAATGGGTTACTTGCTTCAACCTAATTCCAAGGAGTATGCTGAACCCGATATACCAGAATTAATTCAAGAAAATTAGATTAATTTGTAAACAAGGTAAGTAGGGTCGTCTCCTCAGGGAACTGGTAAATTAATCACAAAGGAAATTTGGGGGTTCTTGGAGAGGATAACAAATAATTAAAAAGGTAGAAATGCTGAAATTCTAATTAAGCAAGAATGCTGGAATTAAATAACACAAGAAACAAGCAATTAACACAACCTAGTCAAGGAATTAATATCGGCACTAATGTACACAACTGATCGTAAATTGATACATTCAAAAATAAATTAGTTACAGCAGTCTGGCGACATGCCAAGCCACCAATCTCTCCTTAATTATACAGTAGTCCAAAGATACTCATAAACTACCCTATTGTAAATTAGACAACCTTAGAGACGCTCATAGGATTTAATATAGTCACAACATTAGGAATTAGAGAGACCCAATTCTAGTTAACAAATACATATGCGGGTTCATTTAAACTAGATTAATTATTCCCACGATCCATATTAGATCACTTGCAAGACGGTGAAATTGTCTCGTTTGCCACTAATTAAGTTGCTTAAAGGCGATGCGCCAACACCTTAATTGGCTATATATTATTCAGACAATTGAACAACATGCCTAATTTATTCAATAAATCCAAATAATAATAACTCATGAAAAATAGAGAATAAATAAATACACATGAACGCAGAATTAAAAAAATAAACAATTAAAACGATCTCAAAATTGTTGTGCAACCGAGTCTTGATTATTCCTCAACTAGGAATTTGATTTGGCCATGCCTCATGTTGATGACACAACCAATAATCTTCATGCAATTTGATTCCAAGAGAAAAAGAAAACAATTGTACTAAGAAAACAATTGTACTTGGAATCGAGAAACCGTCAATTGGAAGTAGTAGTTACTGGAATTGAAAAGTAAAGTAAAAGTACTAGTCTACTGCTACTAGTCACCACGGAAAGAAAAGAGCAAGTTATAGTCTATGCTAGGCTATGAAGTAACGGAAAAAGACGAAAGACGAAAGACGGGAAAAACTATGGAAAAAGTGCTGGACGAAGACAAAAAGATGATTCCAAGCCTGGACTAACATATCCTATATATTCTTCTCTTCGTACAGGCCCTAGAAGAGACAAAAAGATACTAATCCCCAATTGATTTGGCAATACCACAAAATAAGGAGAATACGTCGGTCAATGCATGACTTTCCAATTTGCACAGAGTTTTGCTTCCTAATCCGCTGCCCACTTCCCTTAAAAGACATTTCCTTCCAACAATAGACTTCCAATTTATCTCAAAAAATAACGTCAAGTGTCTAGAAAATTAGCTCCGAAGTCACCACTTCAGCCTTACTCCACGCTCTTTGACACAGGCACGGCTTGGAATAAAAAGTCTTCTGGAATTTTGCCATTAAGCGCCACTTTAAACTCCAATTGCCTGCAAGTGACATAAAGACAAATTATAAGCAGTAACCCAATTCTTTACGCAATAAATGACAGAAATTTAGTCCAAATACCCACAATTAACATGTACAATTCCCTCCCTATCATGAGATTTTTAGAAAATTAAACTAATTAACTAACACTAATAAAACTAATATACAAGAATAAATTAAATCTAACGAATGGCAATGAATGCTTTAACCAAAGATTCAACTTTTTAGATAAAGTCCATATATTCAATCATTGATGCAAAAATGGTTCACTCAATTCATTAACAAGTTTGTTATAGTCATCAACAAACTCTGACGACCAACTTTTCCTTAGTTTGTAGGTAATTAAGATATGACCATTAATTACCCCTAACCAGAAAATAACTTTAGGTATAACTCTATGATTTAATTTCCCAATTGCATTAAGAATTAGAAAAGGCCAAACCTTAACCAACAAAGCACTAAGAGGGTTGTTCAAGTTAGATTGCACATTCCCCTAACGTGTGTTAACGTTCGTCAGTACTAATATTAATCGACTAAATAATTACGGATTTAGTAGATTAATTTGGCAGTAGATTATTATGCTACTTTGAATATCGAGCCCTTGATATTCAACTAACAAATTAATCACAAGAATATAAAATAAAGAACTCACAAATATTAATGAATTAACTAAACAAGTAATGAATTAGTTAGATCTCACAAATAATTAGAACTGCATCGTTACGTTGATCTTTGACTAGATTAAGAGGGACTAGCCACTCCCCATGGCGAAAACTCCACGAACATAATGAAAACTAACTAGTGTTCTTTTTTTTCTATTTTCCAGAGAGAAGCAGAGAAGAAAAAGATGCTGAAGGAAAAGGAAGAAGAATATGGCTGCCTCCTTTTCCCCCTTAAGTAGTCCTGGTAGTCTATGCTCCCCTTTTCTTAATCTCTATTCTACTTTCCAAAATCTAATGAACCAATAAGATTGATTTCTCATAAAAATAGGAGTCCTCAAACAACGATAGTTTCTAATTATTTTGAGACAACTATTAATCGCCTTTTTTGAGTTCAAAAGATATCTCTAGGAATCACAGGAGACCACTTCTGATTTGGAACCTTCCACGCGCAGCATATCCCGAACATTCTGGCATCGAAGGCAGGATTTTGACTTGCCCACACGTAACTATGTAGAAGTCTTCTGAAAATCATCACTTTTAACTTCTTTTCACCAAATTTCCTACAACTAACACCAATTATCAAATATAAGTAGAATTCATTGATTAATGTAGTATTCATTGAAAATAAGGAGGAAATAGATATAAAATAACCAACTAATATGCAGCCTATCAATTAGCTAGCATCATATCAGTTGAGCAAGCAATTTAAATCCGTTAGTTGCGGCCATGAGCAATTGCTATGCTTGCCGACTGCGATGAGCATTAAACTCTCCAGCATTGTGGGAATGGACGTTTCTCAATTACAGTAGGAACTGCTTGGAGCTTCATAATCTCCAGCTTCTGCTAAGCGTACTTCATGGGCAGATCTAAGCCAGGGAGCAAGTCTAGTGGTGGAAAAATCATCGTATGATAGAATTAGGTGTAAAACCTTCAGTTGATATGCATGGGCGCACTCATTTATTTGCGAAACCATAAGCACTTTTAATTTTATATATCATAAATAATTTTTAAGAGAAATTGAAAGTTTACTACTATTCATTGTTTTTGTAATGCAAGATGCACACATGCAAAACACGGACATTTTCTTAGTAATAAAAAGAGAAATAATTCAAATAACTTTAATGTGAGAACCCTAGAAAAAAAAAAAAAAAAAAGAGAGGGAGAAAAGAAGGAATTTTATTTGAGTGCATCAAATGGTCATTAGTGCATTAATTTTTCTAAAAGTGCTTAATTTCATGGGTATTGCATGGTTTAATTTAGAATTTTATTTTTCATGTTTTACATGGATAAATGCATTAAATTTATGTGGTTTTATGTGAGTTATATTTTAACTAAGGGTTTGATGTTAATTAGCAAGACATTATTTCATCTTTTGGCCAAGAAAGTGCCAAGTGTCAACTACCTATGACATCTTGACCTTAAGCCATTCTATATAAACCTTCCAATTCAAAAAAATTGAAGCAAAATTTCCCTCTCTCTCTCACCTCTTGGCCGGCCAACCTCTCAAGAAAAAATACCAAACTCTAAGCTAAAATTAGTCAATTTTGGTGAAGGAAAAACTTCTTGGAGTGAAACCCTAAGCTAGGTTAATCCATAGACTTCCAACTTGGTGGCAAGGAGTGGAGTTTTTGGTGGTTTTGCTCACACCTTTGGCAAGGTAAAACCTCTTCTAATTGTGCTTTAATGAGCTTTAACTCCTTGGGGAAATGTTGATTGAATGTCTTGAGGTCTTTCTTGATGTTTGGAAGAAGAAATAATGGAAGGAAATCTTATGGTTGCTAACATGATTTTAGGTTTCATTTGTTAGCCGCCAAGTGTTTGATAAATTGCTTGATGTGTTGTGATGCTTCAATGATGAAATTAATTGCTGGTTTAGCTGGTTTAACACCTTGGCAAGTGAGGGAAATGAGTTTAAGAGGTTGATAGAAGAAAAGCACTTAACCTGAAATTTTCTCAGAAAACAGGATTGAAAAACAGCCTACTTTCCGAAGTTACTGTTACCTGTAGAAAATGAACTAGCATCCGAGCCTTATACCGTTAGAAAGCCCTATGAACCTAGTTTCAAACACCTCTGACGGAGCTCGATTTCAATTTTTCTACGTCGAGTTATGAATGTTTTCCCGAGACTGTTCGTCCAGTCTGAATTTTTCCCGACAGATTTCCTGCATCTATGATATCTGCCGTTTTGACTGTGATAAAGCATGAATTGATATCTGACCTCTTCATGAAAGTTGTAGAGCTATGTCTTAGCTTCGAAATGCCATAAAGTACACTCCAATCCGATAAGCTTAGCCACAGTTATGATCAAGTTACTGAACCTTGACAAAACTGTCCAATGTTGATTTCAATCCTGCGATCGCTTCTTTTATTCCATTCGATTCTTGTGTCTTCTTGTCGTGCCCCGACCCCCTCATGCGTGGTTCTAGGATGTTGTTAAGACTTTTATTTGCTCATCTTCATAGACTAGATTGGTCATTTCATGATTTGTGCATCCAAAATACGACTTTTATCACATGAAAAGAAACATTGAGCATATGCATTTGATCACGTTTGGTTGGGCAGCCGAGCTTAAATATGTTCCATTTTATTTGATAATAGCCTTTGAAGGAGGAAGTAAAGAGGATTTGGGTGCGAATACTTGAAGATATTTCACTCGACTCAGTGAGTGTTTCATGCTTGTTGTTTGATCAACTTGATATCTGAAATGTTGAAATACTTGAACTATGTGATGATTTGTGTTCTTGTGATTTGTGAATCAATTAATGTGATCGAGACGAGTGCGTACTTTATCACACTCGATCTCTTGTGCTTGGAATTTTGTACTTGAATATTTGAATTCATGTGAAATGGCTTTTCGCCACATTTGATTTGTGAGTCGTTTGGGTGATATCCCATCGACCAATATGAATTGTTTCGAAGCTCAAAACTTAGTTGGTGAGTCAATCGACTTCGAAATGCACGGGCTTGGTCGGAAAGTTGACAAACCACTGGGTATGATATGTGAAATCCGAAATCTGGTATACCGAGTATCACCAAAATTTGATTTGTTGAGGTGTTGGCCCGGTAGGGGGTGAAACGGTGGTTGGTGTCTGGTGATAAATGGGGATCTACTGTTTGGTTCTGAGCTGTAAATGTTGACGGAGAGTCAACAGGAGGTGATTGATCAAGCTTCGGGAATTTGGCTTTTGAAAGCCATCCGTATCCTTTAAATTGAATGTGTTTAAATTATTTGGTGAATTTATTTGTGACACTTGTTTGATAAGTGAATTATTCTTGTATACCTGACTGCTTGCATTTGGAACCTCATTGAGCTTTTAGCTCACCCTATTTTCCCTTTTGTTTTCCTTAGCAGGGGGATTTGCCTGAGCTCAGGGTTGGACGTACGAGCGTTTAGTATAAGTTTTTGTCGTTACTTTTGTTAAGGAATGATGTACTGTAAAACCCAACTATGGATAAGTTTAGTTTTTGGGCGTTGTATCCTTACTTCCCTGTTGACTTTAAGTTTGAATGGTAGTGTGAGTTTATGTATCTATGTTGGTTGACTTTTGAATTGGGAGAATTTAGTTTTATCAGTCTTGCATTGTTGGTTTATTTTAGCTTTTGAGTCCTGTTGAGAGCTAGGCAGGCAGTCCGCTAACCCCTTTGGTTTGCCTTAGGGGAAGGTGGGGCTGTCACATTTAACTTATCGTTCATTTAACTAATAAATTAACTCACACATATAAATCAAGATTGGTATCTAATTAACAATAAATTATTATGACCAAGTGATGAGAGAAGTCAAAGCAATTTCTGTCCAGGTAATAAATGAAGGCTCAATAGCTGTGGCTAGAGGTGTCAATCATAACCCATTTATATTGATTTACTCAAATCCCACCCATTATAATTTACCCAAACTTGTCCATTAATTTTAAATGGGTATAAATGGGTAGCCATTTATACCCATTTAATTAATGGATAGTGGTTTGATTTAGCTCACCCATTAAACCCATTTAAACATAAATATACATTTTATTCAAATTTTATTGAGTGTTATGGAGATAATTTTGAATTTCTTACCAATGCAATAACTATAAAATACCATTATTACTTGTCACACACCAGGTGAAAATTTAAAAAAAAATAATATTTCAAACGAGTCATAAACGGGTACTTGTGTATACCTATATCCATTTATTAAATAGGTATAAATGAGTTGACTCAATTATACCCATTACCCAATTATGACTTACACAAATCTATCCAAATTACCCATTTTGACACCTATAGCTGTGGCAGAGCCAAGACCCCATAGGTGGGGTGGCAATTGTCAATTTGTCGAAACTTTATAGTAATTTATAGTAAAGTTCAAGGCTTAATTAATCTCGATGTGGTATTATCTTATATATTAATCATTGACTTAGATTTATTTTGCCGCAATGTTTGATGTAGAATAGATCCATCACTTTTATTTAGGTATTACAAAATATTCCTATAGAGAAGAGAATATTCAAAAACATAAAAAAGAAATGTAGATATCTGTGTTAGATATAATGTTAAGTCTATAAAGCTAAAAGAAGGCAATATAATTAAGACTCGTAATTTTACAAAATTGAAAGGAGGGGATAAAATAAGGTGCAAAATGAAAGATTCAGTAAATATTCTAGTCTATTATGTAATTTTTCAATTGAGGGAGACACATGGCCTCGCCCCTGTTCAATAGAAAAGTTCATCTCCCCACCAAAAAAAAAAAAAAATGATGAGGCATTTACACGCTTCTGTAAAACACCTTACGTTATTCACTTACTATTTACTAAACTAGAAAAATGCCTATTCAGATGAAAGCCATTTCACCAGAAAGCATTAAGTATTTCATGTTAACCTTAAGTTTAGCTGAATAGGTTTAGCTGAATAGTTTAAAAAAAATTTTACTTGTAGCATTAATTGGCACAACCAAGCCAATATCTCGATTTTGGAGAAATCCTAACTCAATCACTATAGCTGCTGGTCTATTTTCCAACAACCGTATCCAAAGAATACCACGAGTTTTACAACCATTTCATTTAACAAATGTTCATGGGCTTTATCTTAAGGAGATCAACATTTTTCCTAAGCTGTTCAAACATAAACGCGTTTGATAAAACTGAAATCTGAAGTTTGAAGTTTGAAATCTGAAATCTGAAGTCTGAATTCATTAAATGATTGAATTATTAAGTGCTAAATCTAATACATTTGAATGTATATCACATTCAGTGATAAGTGAATAACTTATCACTTATTTTTGGGAGCAAGTTTTGCCTAGAAAATTCAGTACCACTTAATTCATTCAGATGTTCTATTTTCAGTTATTAAACGGTCTAAATGTATTAAGATTTAAATCTATTAAATTTAAGTGTTGAATTGTGTTATAAAACAAGGCCCAAGTCTTTGTTGTCTGGAGACGAAGTCAAATCAAAATTGGAAATGGTGTGCACTCTATTATCAGTGTGAAGGTTATTTTGGTCAACTTATTATGGTAATGCAGTCTATTACGTTATACATCTAGCGATTTCCCAAATTAAAAAAGAATTTGGGCTTTATCTTTCGGGAAGGCATAGGAAAACTATGATAATTCTCATGGTCTAATGAAGCCATTTATTACTTTAGATTATGACATTCTTGACTTGGCTTCTCTTACAGCGTTGGAAGTTTCATCAAACGTAACAAATCTGAATCAACGGTCAATTCCAAATTTTCCAAACCCCTCGTTCCAGGAGATATGATCGCTCCAAATTGAAGTATAAAAAAAAAAAAAAATTGAATCTGTGTGAATATTGATATGTGAAACATTCAAGTTGAAATCTACAGAATAAAAAATAAAAATAAATAAACGCCCAGAGTACCAAAAGAGCATAACAATCAATATATTAACAAATAAATAAAGCCGAAAAAAAAGAAATTTGCAAAAATAGCTCGACAAAGCATACTACTATACGAAACATCAGACATATATTGCACGAATCTTAAAGCTGTAGCCTGTAAGTTTTTCTGAAGCGACATCAATTATAATTGAATTAATCCTTGAAAATAAAGTAAATGCTATATAGTTAGTATAATTCATTATAATGAGAGAATTTCGTGAAATTAGATCAAATCTAGGATTTTGGGGCTGCAAGTCTGCTGTATTGAATGATTTCACACTGCCGTGCAACCTCTGTTGAGTATGTCTGGTTGATGCTTTTGAAATTATAATACAAAGTACTGCACATCGGTAAAGGTAATTTTTGGTGGAAAATGGTCTTGCCAGTTAAGAAAACAAGGACCTCCAATGACTGTCAGAGATGGATATTTCTTTAAAAAAATAATAATAATAATAAATGAATAAATAAAATCATTAGAAACAAGCTTTTGTAAGAATATGTATCCTAGTTGACAAAAGGTCTGGTAAGGGAATGGTCTTCACAATTTCCAATTTAAATCTGGTTGACAGATTCGGGCGGAGATGCAACCTCGTAAATTCTATTTCAAATCAGCATATTCCTAAGCTATAAACAAGTTCGAGTAAGATGTAAATAAGTTTAGGTGTATTTAAACAAATTGAAGTATGGTGTAAAGGAATTTGAAATTATTATTTATTCTAAAATGGAAACTCTATATTGTACTCACGTAAATCTAGAAAATTATTTGAAATTATTATTATTGTAATACTTTTTATAATGTGTTGTACATGAGATAAAAAATGGTCAAGAATATAAAAAGTATACTAAAAAACGCATTCAGAACATCAGCAAATAACCTTTCATAAATAATGTCAATCCAAACACATGCCGTTTTGTTTGCCAAAACTGGCAAAAAGTTCCTTTCTTCACCACTCTGTCACTTTAATGTTGGGTTGCTTCGTGCCAAATTAATAGCAAAGAAATTGCGTGTGAAAATTCTCTTTTTCGTGCGAGCGGTTTTGGACTTCCACGAGTAGAAGAATTCTCATTTTTGTCCTGGTCTTGTCCTTCCTTCGTCGTAGTTCATGTAAACACATTGACAAGTACAAGTTGAGAAGGGAACACAAGTTGACTCAATTTTGGCAAGAATCAGCAACTTTCTTAAGGATCAGCAACTTTCTTATAAAAATTATGTGTTCGAATCCTCTTATTGATATGATAAATATGTTGATGGGTACTTTGTAAATACTTTTCTAAGCAATCTATAATTTCGAAAGCTTATCCTAATCCGTGGTAATTATTAGAATCGAATCCATCCAAACTTTTTGTATTAAAAAAAATACACAAATTAAGGAGAAAAGACTTTGAAAATTGGTCTATTCAATATAGGCTGTACTATTTAAGAGAAAGCTACCAATTTAGACCCTCATATTAAAAAAAAAAAAATTAGTCCACCACATTTATAATCAACCAAAATAGTCTATCGAATATAACAATTTTACCTCTTCGATCCGTCGATTTGCAAGTTTAGGAGACAAAGACTTAGAAAGTTGGTCTTATTCATTGTAGGTTTTTCTACTTTAATATAAATATGATGCACACAGGGCCGAACAATTGTGAAAGAAACTGTTCAGAGTGGTTTTGTGCAAGATTCACAAGATGTAACTCTGTATACACACAGTGCAATTCACTTTCAACAACGTATAATTATAAAATAAAATTTTGTAGGTCCCACATATAATATGAAAAATAATATACAAGATGTAATTTGGGCCTTATATTTTTTTTTTGGATCAAATCTTGATCATGAACCTTCAGGAACTGTTGATTCCTGCAACCGTTCCTGCCCCTCGTCCGATTTTGATAAATGGTCCCTACTTGCAATTAGGGTTGTAAACGAATCAAATCGAGTCGAGCTTTAGTCTTATTGAGATGAGTTCGACTCATTTTTCACCGAACTCAATCTTGACAAGCTCTTAATATGAAGCTCAAACTCGAGCTCGAGTTTGAATTCGAGTCTAATCGAACTCGAACTTGAGCCTACTCGAGATTGAAAAAATATTTTTTAAAAAAATAAATAATTAATTATTTTTCTTAATAAATAATAAAAATATTAGGGATATATATGTAATTTCACTATTAGAATAAAAAATAATATATATATATATATATATATATTCGAGTTAGCTCGCGAGTTATCGAGTGTGAGACAAAGTTGTTCGAACTCGACTCGAATATAAAAACGAGCTGCTTGACTTCGACTCGAACTCGATAAAAAAAAAAAATCTGGTCTACGAAAGGATAGGTGCGAAAAGAAAGCACATAACTCGATAATAGTTTTATTTACAAGTTAGGCCGCCCATTTCCTTAGCAGCCATATGCATGCACCCAAAAAGAAAAAAGAAAATTCATTGTAAGATTGTATTGGTGTCCTCTTGATAGGGTCGATATTCAATTGGCTGCAATGACCCAATGGCGTTATTCAATTGCTGCAACTAGCAAGCTACTTGTTTTTTCTGTGTAGATGAGAAAACCGGACTTTGCATTGAAAATGCTTCTGTGTAGATGTGAATTGGATTTCTTCAACAAAAAAAAAAAAAAACTATTTAAGTAGTGAGACCAATTTCTGTCAAAATAGGTTACCGTTTATAATGGTTAATTATATTTTTCTTCTGTTAGATAGTGCGGGGCCCTGGATCTTCACCTTGTCTTCCTGAGGCAATTGCTGATGCCATCCCAGCTCTGTCGCTATGAATTTCTTTTTTCTTTTTTTTTTTGTGTGGATATAACCATGGTGAGCCCGTGGAATTTCCTTTTGTGTGTGTTTTTGTAATAGATGTCGTTATGAATTAATATTGTTTGAAGAGGTATAGTAATGGTTTGAAATATTGTTTCATGTTTTGTCAACTTATGAATAATTTCATACATTACACAGAACAATCCGCTAATGACTAGTCAATTATTTAATGAAGCTTGTCTCATCCGTACTTGAACGTTTACTTTATTGCTAATAATAAATAAAGTACACTAAGATGGTCTCAATCCGTACTTACATCTCACCCGCAAGAGATGATTTGATGCTTTTTTTTGGGGGTTTTGGGGGGGGGGGGAGGAAAAACTAAAGAAATATTAACTCTTTGAGACACAGGTCCCCATTAGAGCAACTACTTTCCTGGAAGACCAACTGTTTCTGTAGAAATTTGTGAAGGGCAAAATAATGTTGTGAAGGGCAAACTGACAGCTAGGATATTTGTCAAGGAAAATGAGATCCTTTTTGTTGTGTACTACCGTGACATAAAATGAGAGAAAACATTGCTTTTGGGAATTCAATTCATTTTTTCTTGTATGTTTCAAAAATCCATGAATGTGGATCCTAAATCAGAAACAAAGAAACAGAGAGCTCAATAAAGCAAGATATGGCACCATCAAGTTAAAATAAATAGTGTAACACTTTAAAAAAATGTAAATTAACAACCATAGAATTAGACTACATACCATCATCTTTTGCATTTGTTATCTCAAACACAAGCCTAATTTAAGCTGAGACTTAAACATTAAAATTATTGAACTAATTCGGGATGAAATGAAAAAAATATGTGTTATGCGAAAAGTTTGAAAATTGCTCAAGATTTGAGGATCTTCTTCTTAGGGCTTTCTTGATCAGCTAATCCTCCATTTTGAAGTGCCCTTTTGGCTGTCTTTGCTGGAGATGGATCGTTGACAGCATTGCTCTTAGCGAGGAATTTCATGAACCATAAAGCTGACTCCTTCGGATATCTTGCATTTTTATCTTTGAAGTTTACATGAATAATCCCAAAACGAACTGTATAGCCCTCGGACCATTCAAAGTTGTCGAGTAATGACCATATAAAGTAACCCTTGACATTGACTCTGTCTCTGCAAATTGCAAATCACAAAAGTCCTAAGTTTAGAATATGCAGACAAATAAGACTAAATTTACCTCATCTTGGAAACTTACACATCCATAGCCTGTTTCACATACGCAAGATGATCATTATGGTACTTGATCCTTATCTTATCAATACGAGCTTTCGATACAGTAAGACCAGGATCATTTACCTCATCGACACCTGTCAAACAATGCAAATAAAATTTGTCAACTTTCCTCATGTTTCTTGTAATCCATTCTGTTCTTAAATTGATGAAAAAGCTAAAACTCTCCCATTGTTACCATTTTCAGTAATATAAATGAGGGGACTATTGTAATTTGTTTTGATGTATTGTAAGAGCTTGTAAATCCCAAGAGGATAAATGTATAGCCATTTAGAGCCAGCCTGAAATTAAATCATGTACAACTGGTTAGTTGCTCAGCTTTAATAATATAAATGTCAAAAATTTTATTAATAAGCCAAAGATCGACCAATGTCTTCAACTAGTAATGCAAGGACATACAGGAAATTAGCCCTAACTTACCCTTGGGCCAATGTCTGTTTTGCCATCAGGACCTACCGCTGTACAAATTTTAGGAAAAAAAGAAAAGTCAGAGCCAGATTATTGAAATCAATGAAGAAAAAGAGTAGAAAGAAAGAGATCAAGGAACTTACTTTGAGTCTTAACTTGTTGATCGGTGACATAGCTTAAAAGTTCACTTTTGGTCCCGGATGCATCCGTAGCGTATATAGAAGTATAATAATTCAATCCAAGAAAATCAAATGAGCCTTTCAAATTCTGGTTCTCTTCTTTTGAAAATATTGGAAGACGTGACTTCACAATATCCCTCATCCTTTTTGGATAGTCACCGTAGGTTATTGGTGACATAAACCTGCATATGATGGAAGCATTAGCTGATCATAAGCAACTACAGTTCTATGTTAGATCTAAGCTCTAACTAATTTTTATTGGATCAATAATATCATAAATTTGTTTTTTCCTTCACTTGGCTATAGCTTGCATATTGAAATAAATGATTGTTGCATGTATATACCATCCGAACATAAAATCAGCCGCCCGCTCAACCGCTTCCTTGTCCTGTGGAGTATCATTAAGAGGCTCCCACCATTGTGACACCAGGGTTATTCCTATCTTCCCTCCTTGACCCTGCAAAAATATTATAACTAAACATTGATATTGAACTTTTGTTTGAACATTAGATGTAACTTACATGTCAAATTAATGTGCAATCTTCGAATTTCATCTAGCCGGATAGCCCACCTTAAAGTTTTCGCGGTACACTTTTACAGCTTCAGCATGAGCAAGTAGCAGATGGTGTGCTACCAAGTATGGCTCTATACCAGGATTGCCATCCACAGGAATGCCTGAAAATAAATGGTTACACCTGTGTCCAGTATTGGCATCTTTGATATGCTCGGCTGTGGATACACCCCTACCGGGTGCATGGCCACCAATAGTGTAGCCACTATAGGCAAAAGTCCACGGCTCATTCAATGTGATCCAATGTTTCACACGGTCACCGAATTCCCAAAAACATAGCTCGGCAAATTCACGAAAATCATCCCTGTTAGATGGACCAGACTTATCAGACAGTGCGAAATAAAACATTTAAAAATTTGTAAACATGTTAAGGAGCATCTTGAACTTCCTTGATCTAATGCACAAATGACGGACTGACACCGCTTATTCGTCCCGAGGACAAGCCTTTTCCGACATATTGCATTTCAGAGCTGCCCTTATTAACTTTTTAAATACCGTTTCCTGAGTAAAATACTATAGAAAACATGACATGCATGCCTAACGAAATCAGAAGCAAGGAAACTGGTGATAGACTGTAGATGAGTCAGTGCATCATTATCCAGAAAGAAATTTTTAGTGCGGACTCCGGAGCAGGTAGACGTGAAACTTCTTACTCCCTTGTTATATATTCATGTATTTAATATGAGGCAACATGTTATTAAATAGTTGACGAAATTGTAAAGGAGTGGATTGCACCACTTACACTATCCTTCGACAGAGGAAACCGCCATATTCATCTTCAAGAGTTTGTGGTACATCCCAATGGAAAAGAGTCACAAAAGGCTTGATACCTGTAATAGTGCTCAAATTGCATGTTATTAACTCCAGTAAAAACAATTCTTGGATGCTTCATTCACTAAGACGACATATTTTTCAACTTTTTTTTTTCTTATAACAAAACAAACACTTTGTTTGTGTACACAAAGCAATAACAAAAAATGTAGTATTAGCAACGCCTTTTCACACAGTATGTCCCATCTTTATTAATAAAGCATTCTTAATTAGGACATTTTTTCACTAATTTTCTGCAAATGTAAATAAAGAACCACAAAATAGAATTTACCATTTGCCAGGAGCTCATCGATGAGATTGTTGTAGTACTGGATTCCTTCTTTGTTCACACCAGCACTTAATCTTCCACCTGTTATTTCATTTTGGATGAGAGGCTTGTTATTCAAGTGCTTGTTTGTAGTCAACTGGAAAACATGTGTGCCTTAAATTTGTCCTAGTATATTTGCATGGTGATATTTCAAATGTTTTTTTTTTTTTTCTTTTTTGACGATTGAACACTCCTTGCTTACCAGGCAGTACTCTAGACCAGGAAATTGAAAATCGGTATGCATCTAAGCCAATTTTCTTCATCATTTGGACATCTTCCTGCAATATTCAACATGTCAAAGGCTTGAATATTAGCAGCACTAAAAGGGCGTGCCCATTTTTCCACTCAAATTTACTATCTAACTATTTATGCATCCTTTGATTAGTATAAGTTTCTTAATTTAGTAATCATCGATCATGGTACTCTATAAGTAGAAAAACTTTACCTTGTAAAGGTGATATTGATCAATAGCCACATTTCCATTACTTCCATCGACCACCTTATCAGGACTTTGTTCAGTAAATTTATCCCATATACTGGGGCCTCTACCACCTTCTTCTGCAGCACCTTCCATCTGTCACCCAGAAAAAGAAAAAAGAAAAGGCACAAACAAGAAATTCATATTTAACCAATCCAAGACTTGAAATTATCCCCAAAATTATGAAGGATTATACTCACCTGGTAAGCGGAGGATGCGCTTCCAAAAATGAAGTCCTCCCCAAAATCGGCACGGCTGAGCTTACTTGTGACATTGCCATTTGCTGCCATTTCTTGAACTACAGTTTCTTGGGATTGATTCCTGATGACTATGGATTCGAAGATGGTTTGAAATATTTACGGTTGAATACGTTCTCTTATATGATATATCTGAGTTGTGGGACTAAAGCCATGGTTTTACAGGGTTTATATAGGCCTGAGTAGGGAACGTGTACAGATGTTGCATATGTTGACTTTTATTTTTTATTCTCCACTTGAATAACTTAACAGGCAACAACGAGTTGGAAAGGCAGCTCCTAGACTTTGAACGGATTTCTTGAGACTAAACTAAGAAGTTTTATATTACCAAGGACGAAATCAAGGGGCGGAGAGCGGCTGCCACAGTCGCCTCTCCCAATCATCCCCGTCCTCCCAACCCATCCCCAGAAAAAAAGAAAATTCTTAAATATCATACGAGTCAAATAAGAGTTAGTACTTTCTACGTAGAAGTACATTACTTCGCTATCTCCCCATAATTGTGATATTATTAGTATTTGTTCCTTTTTTTTCCTTTTGACTCTTCGTATAGCAATTCACATTAAGGTAAAGATGGCAACTAAGAATTGAAAAGAAACACTGTGGGAAAGGAAATTTAACCACCATTAAATTCTACTTATATAAAAGCAAATTTAATAAATCATAACTCTGTTTCACGGAAGAAAAATGTAAAACGAATAGGATAGATCAATTATTTAGATATGGTTAATCTCGTAGTTGACCACTTGTGTTTACGTGCAGGTGTTTAGAGAAAAAAAAAGAAAAAGAAAAAGTATGGTTGTTTGCATTGTTTGTTTTTCGTTGCACAGGATTGTTTCCTTAATCAGTACTACAAAAGAAAGGCCTCCAGATACAAATTTATTAATGCTTCATTTACCACTATTTGTTTCATTATTATGTATTTTTTGCCTCTCAATCTAAAATCCTAGGTTTGTCAGTGAATATTACACAAGGCTTGTTCTCAATAGCTTCTAGTTCTCTTTTTAACTTGTGTTTTGGTGAACTTGATGGAAAAAAGTTGATTGTTGTTTGATCTATTAAAATGTTAAAAAAAATACACTTGTCTTAAATGTTTGACAAGTTAATGGTTGTTTTCAAAGAGATATCACCTCAATAATTACACTTTCACAACTTAATGAAGAGAAGAAGTATTAATGAGTAGAACACTTGAAAAAAGCCTTTAGCTACAGAAACGAATAGATTTACAAGTTGTAATATTAAGAAGAGCAAACTACCTTGGTAGTGACAAAATTTTCGAATAGTTGACCATTCAACTTTTAACAGTATGCATTTACCCATAAAACCATTAAAAGTATAGGCTCCATTTGGATTAATTATTTTTGGAATTATTTTTCAAAAACATTACTGTAGCATTTGAGATGTAAAAAAAAAAAATTAATGTTACTGTCTTTTAGGTGTTTTCGAAAAAATTTTTGGGGGTATTTTTAAAATTAAAAACATATTTGGAGTATTTTTTGGGACATTTTTAAAATTAAAAATTTATTTGGGGTAATTTTTTGGGGCATTTTTAAAATGAATTTTTTAATTGAGATATTTTTAAAATTAAAATTTATTTGGTGAGTGGGGTTGGGGCTGGGTTAATTTATTAAAAAAATACCTCAATTAAAATATTCCAAAAATACACAAAATAAATTTTTAATTTTAAAAATACATTAAATAAATTTTTCATTTAAAATATGCCCCTAAAAATACCCCCAAAAAATTTTTAATTTTAAAAATACCCCAAAAACTCCCCCAAATAAATTTTCAATTTCAAAATGTACCAAAAAATTACCCCATATAAATTTTAAATTTAAAAATACTCCAAAAAATATACCAAATAAATTTTTAATTTGAAAATGTCCAAAAAATTTATTCCAAATAAATTTTTAAGTTTAAAAATGCCCCAATAAATACCACAAAAAAATTTTTAATTCTAAAAATACCACAAAAAAAATTACCCCAAATAAATTTTTAGTTTTAAAAATGCCCAAAAAATTACCCCAAATAAATTATTAATTTTAAAAATGCCCCAAAAAACTCCAAATAATTTTTAATTTTAAAAATATCCCAACTAAATTTGAATTTTAAATATGCCCCAAAAAATACCACAAAAACTACGTCAAATAAATTTTCAATTTCAAAATGCCCAAAAAAATTACCCCAAATAAATTTTGAATTTTAAAATTACCCCAAAAATTACTCCAAATAAATTTTAAATTTTAAAAATACCCTAAAAATACCCCAAATAAATTTTAAAATTAAAAAATATCCCAAAAAATTATCCCAAATAAATTTTTAAGTTTAAAAATGCCCCAATAAATGCCCTAAATAAATTTTTAATTTTATAAATATCACAAAAAATTACTCCAAATAAATTTCTATTTTAAAATAACCCAAAAATATCCCAAATAAATTTTTAATTTAGATGGGAGGGGAAGGGGCTCTGGGGAGGAGGGGATGGGGAGAAAGAGAGAGGGGTAGGGAGAGAGAGAGGAAAGGTGGAGGGGGGGGAGGGAGGAGGAGGTGGGTGGTGGTGGGGTGGGAGGGGTGTGGGTAGGGGTGGGTGGAGGTGGGGTTTGAGTGAAGAAGAAAGGATAATATTTTTATTTTTGTATGTAAAAGTTATTTTTGAAATATTTGTTTAGATTGCACTTTTGAGAAATTTTTTTTTTGTTGGTGTATTACTGTAGTATTTAGGATGTGAAATACAGTTTTACAAAAACAAGTCCAAAAATAGCAAATCCAAATGGGGTCATTCTGTCTATATCCACCACTAAATTTGCTAGATTCGGTTGTGCTTTACGACTTATGTAGTCCTTAGATTTGGCCGACATAATGCTGGAAACAAATGGAATGAACCAAAATTTACATATTTGATAGTTTAGTAAGTAAATACATATTCTTAAAAGTTAAATACCTAAAACTATAATATTCAAAAAGTTTAATAGCTATCCAAATAATTTGCTCTATTAAGAAACAATTACGTAACTGGAAAAACCAAATTTGTATCAACTTGCATAAGGTTCGAAAAGATGCCGCTTTTAAGTGCATCAGCACTGGGTTACGTATATGACCTCATGCATAACACTATTTCGACCTAACATTTGAAGTTGGTGAGTGTGTTTTAAAAAACATAGAGATCTACCATTTATATTAAAATTAATCTTTCATACACAATACATTAACGTGTTTGATGCATGTCATATTATATCAATTTGTATGTGAATACCAAAATAAAAGTAACATGCATCTAGACTCACTAGTACATGCATTGACAATGTATAAATGATTTAACCTATACGTTATGAGCTCATTTGATAACATTTCATATGCAACCAAAATAGTGAAATAATGTAAATTTCACTAGTGGACCACCTTCCACTAATATGATTGCAAAAACTTCATTTATCATCTTGCATGTCTTTGACTGCCATTTTAAACTTTTACATACAGAAGTGAAACTAGATTAAATTACATCATTTTTTTTTTTGGTACATCGGGCTCTAACTATGTTTTTTGTATTTTATACAAATGACACATCATCATCGATAGAATATTGAAACATATTTTTATAGAAATTGCGTGGAAATAAATTTTCATGTGTAAAAGATTAACCGCCCTACTTAAACATGTTCGCAGAAGTTTGGCTATTCTTATCGTGTTGCTGCCAATTGCCATTTATTAATCCGAGGTAAGTTTTAGTATTCGTCCAAGTAGCTGACTGGTTAAGTTTCCTCTTATCTACTAGTCAATCCATCGTACGTATCGAGGCAGTGTTTGGCCCGCAACTTGCTTGACAGAATTTTCTAAGATGTGCCATTTTTTATTACGCGCTCGAAGAGGCAAAAGTTTTTATTGATCAAAGGCAACTTTTACAAGAGGGATGATTTAGTATTGGCCAAATATCCACAAGCAGTGTAGCTTTGACCAGAATTTAATGAACTTTTACTTTAATTGCCCCCAAAACTTTTGTTGAATATCTTTGCTCCTCTTAATTACTTTTCTTTTAGAAATATTTCCATTCTTTCTCCTCTTTAAAAACATTTTTTACTTCATCAACTTCCTTGAATGTATTAAGAATCATTTCAATCCAATCTTCATAACCCAAGTTATAGCCAAAATACCGAAACACGTAATTTTTGCACAACCTTTCTTTCTTGATTCTTTATTACACTTCTTATTTAAATCTTTTGCACTTCATTTCACTCGAAATTGATTTCAAATCATCAAGAAAACACTTCAACTATCTTCTAATCATTGTCCACTTCTCCTCTAGAGGTATCCGTGGACCTTTAGCTTCTGGGGACTACACTCACATAAATATAGCTAAAACATTAAACTAACATTCAAATCTCAAATCTAATCTCAACAATAACTTTCAATCACAATACACCATCTCCTTACAATCTCCAAATTACATAAAATACTTATCAAAGCGTTCAATTCTCATAATACAAAAGCTCTCGAAATCACAATCCATGTTTGTCACATCAATACAAAAGCAAACCCTAACTCTAAGGGTTGGCTCCTTCACTTGGGTTCTCGGTCCCTGTTAAAGAAAACAATTTGGAAAGAGTGAGCTAAAAAGCCCGGTGAGTTCCAAAATGCTTACAATTCCACGTAAAAGCAGTTCAAACCATATTTCAAGTATACAATTTAGATCAATTAAATAAACACTTCAATGGATATCACCGCATATTACTTGAGGGACATTGCCCATCGAAGTAGACTAGTCAAGGGACTTCGCCCAAGACATCACAAACTAGTCGAGGGTACCGCCCTACGACGTCACTTTATTTCATTGAAACTAGTCGGGGACATCGCCTGGCGACGCGTCACTTTATCTCATTGGAACTAGTCGAAGGTATTCACCCCTACGGACGTCACATACTAGTCGAGGGACTCCAACGCGTCACAATACTTCACTTGAAACTAGTGAGGGATTTGCAAGCGGCGTCACATTATTTTACTTGAACTACTTGGGGACCAACCAAGTAGACTAGTCGGGACTTTGCCCATCGACGTCACATTAGTTCATTGAAACTAGTCGAGGGACATCGCCCATCGACGTCACATTCTCTTCAATCACTATTTCACTTATAGAGCATTTCACTCGGAAATAATAGTCATTCACTTCAATAAATCATTCATTTAGAAAGGGAGTTGAAACACTGACAGATCCTTCACAAGTTATTTCACTGGTAAAAGCATTTTACTTGGAAATAGTGGTAAATCATTTCTTTGTAAACACTAGCAAATCACTTCAACAAATCATTCATTTACAAACCATGACGAGATCTTCATTTAAAAGAGAGTTAGAACTCTCACACATATAGGACACTGCCAAACACTTTCACAATACTTTTATTTCAAATAAAGGTAAGTGCGATGAAATACACCCTACCCCACTTATCGATTTAAAAATCCAAAATTCGTGTCAAATCACTTGACCAACACAATTCGAATCATTTTCACATAAACACTTTACATACACTGAAACTCACTACCCCATCCGAGGGTTTGAAAACTATGCTTCACTTCAAAATCACTTCACTAAACACAGTTGCAATCATTTTCACATAATCACATAACAAGTATGGAAACTCACCGGTAATAAGGTTCGCTTCCATGTAGGGGTCAAAATCACTTCCTTGTGCACTTCTAAAACAATTTAAAACAATGGTTGAGATTCACTTCATCTCTCATTCACTAAAACAATTCGTTTTCACTTTTATAGTTTCAATCAACATTTTCCCAAAATCCTCTCGAGGAAAGATTTTCACCTCATATGACATCGTATTTAAAATACCTCTTTGAAAATCGCAATCATTCCAATACAATGTTTCAAATGGATCTTTGAAAATCACTATCTCATTTCAAGTATGACACATCACCGATGTACTCTCCAAGCACTATTTTCACATTTTCTTTAATAAAACACTTAGGTGAGGTTTATCACCTAAAAATCACTTTTAACACAAACTCAACACTCACTCTTTAACAACACTTATCATAACTTTAAAACACTTTAAACCAGATCTTTATTTTCAAAATTCATCAAATTTACCCATGACACTATAAAATCCTCAAATGATAGTTTTCACTCAAAATTTCATGAGAAAGTTCACTTTTCACATTTAAAGCTCATACATTCATAAATGAACGTAAAAATGTATTTTCCAGACATTCATCATAAAACATCACAAAATCTCGAAATCAAACATTAAAATTACCAAGCATGGGTTTGGCCATCTCATACATTTTTCTATCACAATTTCCACCAACAAAACCCTACTTTCTAACCATATCATGACAAATTTCACAAATAACATTCAAATCCCAATCAGGTCCTCAAGTCCGCTACCTAGAGGCCACCTCAAGTCCACTACCTAGGTTGGGATTTCAAGAGCCCAACTTCATCCTTTCAGATGAGATCATTTTACCATTATCAACCATAGATCTAAGCTATTTAACACTAATAAAGCTATATCTACAAGGTTCAAGCTTTATACCTTCAGATCTGACTAGATCCGACAAGATCCGACAAGATCCACCGAGACTTTGTGATATCTTCTCAAAATTGACCCCTTCCAAGCTCAACAACCATGAAAGCTTCGATCTTTATCCAAGATCTTCGAACTTTGACGGTGATCTACAACTCCAAACTCACGATCAAGCAACCCACCACTCAAACAAACTTTATTTCTTCACTTTTCTCTTTCTTTTTCTCTTCCAAACTTTCGGATGGCACCCCTCTTTCTCTCTCTTCACTCGGCTGCCATGGAGGATGAATCTCAAGTCAAAAATCTTCACTCAAGCTTCACAAATTCAAGATACAAGTTAAAGGAAAGAATGGAAGTTCAAGGTGCAAGCTTTACCTCTTTTCTTTCTCCAAGAAACCGGACCAGCTCTCTCTCTCCTATCCCTCTCTCTCGGCTGCAAGAAGTGGAGAAGATGATGGTGATTAAGGATGCTTGAAGCTTGTTGGAAGCAAGGAAGAAGAAGAAGAAAACTAAGAAGACAAATCTCTCTTTTCCTCTCTATGTCGGCTGCTCTCTCTCTCTCTAAGCCCAAATTGCAGCTGGAAAATGAAGCTTCAAGACACCAAAAGTCAAGTCTTCAGGGACAAAAGTGCCATTTCCCTATTTTAAGAAAAGTGCTTTTTAAGCACTTTATGTCAGCACACACTTAATCTAACTTACACCTGCTCTAGTCCATTCCGACACTGTCCAAACTTATTAATATTTCTAAAATATCATTACTTATTCTTAATTTCAACTTAAAGTCACTAATCATGCTCCGGTAGAAAATTAAGCACTTAATTCGGCCAAAACCGCACACTGGCAAATAATTCGTTTACAAATTCTCTAAATTGGAAAATATTCACTTTAAACACATATTCACTCATTTTTCAATGAATAAACACAATATAAACAATATTTGTATTTTAAAATAAAATCGATTTTTCAAGGCCCTCACATCCTTCCTCTTAAAAGAATTTCGGCCTCTAAATTCACATTTTATATACGATAGTTCTAGATACTTCTTCTTCACCATCTTCTCATTCAATCCTTAATATCCAAATCTCTATGCCTGTTAACAACTTTTGCCCCTCCACCAAAATTCACACTCCTTATGTACTAAGTTAGTAATCAAACTCGGTTCCCGTGAAATGTTCCAATCTCCAAATTATAAGGCAATCTCACGTGTTTTAGGTCAGCACCACCCATAAGGCAATATTCATAATGAATGTAATGGTTGAATGAATCAATACTTTAGCTAGTCGATAAAAGATGGAAGTTATACCTTCAACGACCAGGAAACCCGCTGTTGGTCAATAGCATAAACCCTAGCTGGAACCTTCGACGCTTTCCTCCCTGACACTAGACTTGGACCAGAGTTTGGCTGCCCATCTGCCGGCCTCCACTTCTCTCTGGGCCTGGGGCATGTAGCTACTGATGCTCACTACTTCCACATTGCAAATATTTCCCTTGTTTCCTCCAACACCTATCCTCCTGTATGATTTAGTCTTCCACAAAAATCGCAATGCAACTGGGAGTTAATGCTTGCTTCCCTTGGGACACTTCTTGATTGTCCCTTTCCACTTAGTGACCCACCAGAGATGCCCTCTTGTCATAGCTCCTCTTGACGCCTCAGTGGGTGTTCACTTCACCTTATTTCTCTACTAAACTTGAGGGGTGGAGCATTCGTGTCCGCTGGTTCACGGCTACTACTAGAAGCATTCCTCTTTCTTGCATTGAAAACCCTCACTTGAGCCTTTGCACTCTCAATTCTTTGGACCTTCTCGATTGCATCACTAAAGTTGTTAATTTGGGCCGCTGCTAAGCTTTCTTGAATTTCCACATTTAACCCCTGTACAAATCTCCTTATTCTCCTTTGTTCAGTTGCTACCAACTCAGGGGCGAATCTAGACAATTTTGTGAACAATGCCTCATACTCCGCGACACTTAGTGTTCCTTGTCGACACTTAATAAATTCATCTTCTCTCTTCTCTTGGATTAGGGGAGGGAGGAATTTAGCATTAAACTCTCTAGTGAAGTTCATCCATGTTCTAGGGGTTTGGTCTCTATCCCATTTAACCCTAATCATATTCCACCACGATCGGGCGGCTCCCTCAAATTGAAATGCCACAAAAGTCACTTGCCTTTCTTCGGGATAGTTTAGAGCGGCGAATATGTCACTTATTCTCTCCAACCACTTTTCGGCCATTTCGGGATTAGGTTCTCCAGAGAATTTAGGTGGGAAAAATTTCTGAAATCGCTCTAAGGCCCTATCCTCACCATTTTCAGGGCCTATAGGTTGATTGGCAAGTTCAGGACCTTGTTGGTTAACCATATGCTCTAGGATGTCTCATGCGATTAATGGCAATAGCTACTTGTTCCCCAACCTCAATCCTAGGCTCGATTTTGGTCACCACTGACCTCGATCACCTCCCATATTTTGGGGTTGTCTAAACCCTCTCCCATGGCCTCGTCCCCTCCTTCTACTGTCCATGATCCTTTTAGAGGGCCAACATTTAAGATAAATGTGAAAATAAAATATTAGCAAATTAAATTCCAAGGGGAATCAAAAATATTTTATATCTTCATAACAAGAGAAGGAGTACTCAAGTATGTCACAATAGTACATTCGTTTTCAAAGAAAACACATCAAATCACATCACACTTACAAATAGAAGCAAGCAAGGAAATGGTAGTTAGAATAATTGCACCAGCATGCAAATACAGGAATGTGAACACATCACATCCCAACACATCATATCACTTCACATCACATCACTTGTATATTATTCTTTTCCGAGACAAGTCCAAATGCCAAGTCTCGAGCACATATCACCTCACATCACATCACATTGATAACCCTATGGCTCGTCCCTTTCTCCTCAGCCTAAGCTTGGCCTACAGCTCGAGTCGAAATGACTCACCGATAGGTCTCGGGGATTCCCGAAATTTCAAATGCACACATAGGTTACTTCGAAACACTTTCACAAATATTTTCATTCAAATAGAGGTAAGTGCGATGAAGCACGCACCACCTCATGGTTGGCCACCCAAGAGGTCAATCAACTCAATTCTCATTCCTACCTGGCATACCAAGTAGATCACACAATCCACTACAAGAATACATCCAACGCTTAAGCCATTCCCATAGTTGTCTCTCCTTTCAATTATCACAGTCATTGAACTCTTAAACTATTCACAAAATAACCAATATATTCTTGATCCCCGATCACACTAATTGCATGCTCTCATGTACGCTCACTCTACTTTCTCAGTCCTTATACCTGAATTGTATGTTCACTTCTCAAAATAAGCTTTTTAAAATATAACCAGAACTATTGAGGTTATGAAACTCTCTTCAAGTTCAAGGTTTACCTTTACAAAAACATAAGTTCATATCTCTTTCAAACTCAAGATTTCTTTTGCAAACATGGCCAAAATCATGTGCGAAGATGTATCAATTTAAAATCAAGAATTGTAAAACACGATTGGAAAAACTTCAACTTTCCTCTATACAGAAATCTAGCAAACTCATAAATTTCCTTCCAACTCTTAATTCAAAAATATAGAGAAATTCACATACATGTCAAGAACGACATGTTAGTGAGTATTTAAAACACATATGTGTCATCTTTAACCATCGGTTGAAAAATAAAACTAGTTCACCACAGTTTTCTTGTAAACTCTAGGGTGAAGAACTTCTAACAGTTAAACAAGTAGAAAGACACATTTTGTTCTTTTGAAACCTCTTTTTTTTTTACTCAAATTCATCACATAAGGACTTAACTAGCAAATCTCAATTTCTTATCTTCAATATCTAATACCAATAGCTGCACCGATTTCTCCCATTCCTACGAGTGCAATAGTTATTCAAGTCTCAATCAATTATTCACTACAAATCTCTCACATAATGTTTCACTTCAATATAACATTACTTAGTTCTTCAATTTTGTTTCCACCGATCCCATACAAGAAACTCTCAAGTCACAAATCTTCTTTAATCACTAGGATACAGTAAGTTCTCTGATTCACGTAACAATCAAGTTAATCCCACAGTCCGGTATCCTAAACTTGTAATCTAGGATACACCACAGAGATCTGAAGCCTAAGCTCTGATACCACCTGTGACAGCTCCACTTCTCCCTAGGGCGTACCCTAAGGTATCCGTGGACCGCCTGCCTAGTTCTCGCCAGGACTCACTCACATAAATATCGCTAAAACATTAAACTAACATTCAAATCTCAAATTTAATCTCAACAATAACTTTCAATCACAATACACCATCCTTACAATCTCCAAATTACATAAAATACTTATCAAACGTTCCAATTCTCATAATACAAAAGCTCTCGAAATCACAATCCATGTTTGTCACATCAATACAAAAGCAAACCCTAACTCTAAGGGTTGGCTCCTTCACTTGGGTTCTCGGTCCCTGTTAAAGAAAACAATTTGGAAAGAGTGAGCTAAAAAGCCCAGTGAGTTCCAAAAATGCTTACAATTCACGTAAAACAGTTCAAACCATATTTCAAGTATACAATTTAGATCAAGTAAATAAACACTTCAATGGATATCACACGTACAATTACTTGAGGGACATTGCCCATCGAAGTAGACTAGTCAAGGGACTTCGCCCAAGACATCACAAACTAGTCGAGGGTACTCGCCCTACGACGTCACTTTATTTCATTGAAACTAGTCGAGGGACATCGCCCAACGACGTCACTTTATCTCATTGGAACTAGTCGAAGGTATTCACCCTACGACGTCACATACTAGTCGAGGGACTCCGCCCAACGACGTCACAATACTTCACTTGAAACTAGTCGAGGGATTTCGCCCAACGACGTCACATTATTTTACTTGAACTACTTGAGGGACTCGCCCAACCAAGTAGACTAGTCGAGGGACTTTGCCCATCGACGTCACATTAGTTCATTGAAACTAGTCGAGGGACATCGCCCATCGACGTCACATTCTCTTCAATCACTATTTCACTTATAGAGCATTTCACTTTCGAAATAATAGTCATTCACTTCAATAAATCATTCATTTAGAAAGGAGTTGAAACACTGACAGATCCTTCACAAGTTATTTCACTGGTAAAAGCATTTTACTTGGAAATAGTGGTAAATCATTTCTTTGTAAACACTAGCAAATCACTTCAACAAATCATTCATTTACAAACCATGAGATCTTCATTTAAAAGAGTTAGAACTCTCACACATATAGGACACGCCAAACACTTTCACAATACTTTTATTTCAAATAAAGGTAAGTGCGATGAAATACACCCTACCCCACTTATCGATTTAAAAATCCAAAATTCGTGTCAAATCACTTGACCAACACAATTCGAATCATTTTCACATAAACACTTTACATACACTGAAACTCACTACCCCATCCGAGGGTTTGAAAACTATGCTTCACTTCAAAATCACTTCACTAAACACAGGTTGCAATCATTTTCACATAATCACATAACAAGTATGGAAACTCACCAGTAATAAGGTTCGCTTCCACGTGGGGTCAAAATCACTTCCTTGTGCACTTCCTAAAACAATTTAAAACAATGGTTGAGATTCACTTCATCTCTCATTCACTAAAACAATTCGTTTTCACTTTTATAGTTTCAATCAACATTTTTCCCAAAATCCTCTCGAGGAAAGATTTTCACCTCATATGACATCGTATTTAAAATACCTCTTTGAAAATCGCTTAATCATTCCGAATACAATGTTTCAAATGGATCTTTGGAAAATCACTATCTCATTTCAAGTATGACACATCACCGATGTACTCTCCAAGCACTATTTTCACATTTTCTTTAATAAAACACTTAGGTGAGGTTTATCACCTAAAAATCACTTTTAACACAAACTCAACACTCACTCTTTAACAACACTTATCATAACTTTAAAACACTTTAAACCAGATCTTTATTTTCAAAATTCATCAAATTTACCCATGACACTATAAAATCCTCAAATGATAGTTTTCACTCAAAATTTCATGAGAAAGTTCACTTTTCACATTTAAAGCTCATACATTCATAAATGAACGTAAAAATGTATTTTCCAGACATTCATCATAAAACATCACAAAATCTCGAAATCAAACATTAAAATTACCAAGCATGGGTTTGGCCATCTCATACATTTTTCTATCACAATTTCCACCAACAAAACCCTACTTTCTAACCATATCATGACAAATTTCACAAATAACATTCAAATCCCAATCAGGTCCTCAAGTCCGCTACCAGAGGCCACCTCAAGTCCACTACCTAGGTTGGGATTTCAAAGAGCTAACTTCATCCTTTCAGATGAGATCATTTTACCATTATCAACCATAGATCTAAGCTATTTAACACTAATAAAGCTATATCTACAAGGTTCAAGCTTTATACCTTCAGATCTGACTAGATCCGACAAGATCCACAAGATCCACCGAGACTTTGTGATATCTTCTCAAAATTGACCCTTCCAAGCTCAACAACCATGAAAGCTTCGATCTTTATCCAAGATCTTGAACTTTGGACGGTGATCTACAACTCAAACTCACGATCAAGCAACCCACCACTCAAACAAACTTTATTTCTTCACTTTTCTCTTTCTTTTCTCTTCCAAACTTTGGATGGCACCCTCTTTCTCTTCTCTTCTGGCTGCCATGGAGGATGAATCTCAAGTCAAAATCTTCACTCAAGCTTCACAAATTCAAGATACAAGTTAAAGGAAAGAATGGAAGTTCAAGGTGCAAGCTTTACCTCTTTTCTTTCTCCAAGAAACCGGACCAGCTCTCTCTCTCCTATCCCTCTCTCTCGGCTGCAAGAAGTGGAGAAGATGATGGTGATTAAGGATGCTTGAAGCTTGTTGGAAGCAAGAAGAAGAAGAAAACTAAGAAGACAAATCTCTCTTTTCCCCTCTATGTCCGCTGCTCTCTCTCTCTCTAAGCCCAAATTGCAGCTGGAAAATGAAGCTTCAAGACACCAAAAGTCAAGTCTTCAAGGGGACAAAAGTGCCATTTCCTATTTTAAGAAAAAGTGCTTTTTGGCACTTTATGTCGTACACACGCAATGCCTAACTTAATGCTCTAGTCCATTCAGACACGTCCAAACTTATTAATATTTCTAAAATATCATTACTTATTCTTAATTTCAACTTAAAGTCACTAATCATGTCCGGTGAAAATTAAGCACTTAATTCGCCAAAACCGCCGGCAAATAATTGCGTTTACAAATTCTCTAAATTGGAAAATATTCACTTTAAACACATATTCACTCATTTTTCAATGAATAAACACAATATAAACAATATTTGGTATTTTTAAAATAAAATCGGGATTTTTCAAGGCCCTCACAATCATCACCAGAAGTGCCTCTGATGCATTAATGCCTACAACGACATAACGTTTTTATGAGTAAACTCACATAATTACAAGTGATTTCATAAAACACAATTTTATGACAAACTAAATTTGCAGGCTCAAAACCTCTCAACATGCACTGAAAATGCCTAAAACAACCCTCAAAATGATAAGTACAAAAGGCACTTATCAAAATTCGTAAGAATAGCTAAACAAAGCATATTACTGTATGAAATTGATGAAATTCAATTGTTTGATTGAATAACCCTAATGATCAAAGTATGTGACAGCAAGGAAAGAAATTTAAGATACATATTGTGCGGATCATAAATCTCTAAATCATTCTAAAGTAATGTCAATTATTTGAAATATTATTTAGAATAATTATTGTAGTAATCCTTATGACATGATATATATGAGACAAAAAATAATTGAAAACATAAAAAGTATGCTAAAAACGTATTCATAATACAAACAATGCAATGGAAAACTGAAACGATCTAAAATATCCACCTTTGATCCCCTAAACTCGTGCTATTTCTTGGCAATGATAAGGATAATATCAATGTATATTATCCTTATCATTGTCAAGAAGGTTATTATAAGGGATAATCTCGGAAACCTCACTTGAGTTTCTCTTAATCATCCTTGGCTGCACTAAATTTTTTAAAATCACACTTAGCACCCTCAGAATAACAACCTGTGTAACACTGACACTCCTCCTAGGAAAGAGAGATAATTTCTTCCAATTTTGCCCTTCTACAAGTTGATTTTTGAGTTTTAGAAGATAAAAAATAAAAACAAATGAAGATTGTTTTCTAGAAGCGTTCTTTCAAGTGTCCATGGTCTATTGCTCCAGAAGTTGATCAGTTGATGGATTTGTCTCATAACTTTTAAACTATTACTCATTATTATTATGAGGCAAATAAGGTCGCTAATGCTCTTTCAAATGTTGGATGTTCAGAGGAGGTTCCACAAATTTATCTTCAAGAATCATGTATTCCACGCTTAGCGAGAGGTGAGCTCTAGGAAGATAGGTTAGGGTTGCCATCTTTTCGAATTCAATAAATTATTTGTATAAATTTCTATGTTACCTATTCCTCATGTAATCTTGGAGGCTAGGTTCATGTCCCCTTCCTTTGTAATCTTCAATTAATAAAATTTGGGCAGGCAGGGTTTGCCAAAAAAAAATCTCGTATGCAGGGTTTTGCCAAAAAAAAAAAAAGATTGTTTTCTAGAACAAGAATTAGAAGTAATTTTTTTTCCTTTAAAACCTTTAGATCTAGAAAATGTACCTTTTTAAATTTTATAATTTTGTTTCCAACTCCTTAATGAAAAACTCAAACAAAAAAAAAAGGATTGAAAGGAAATAAGATTTTTATCTTAATACGGTTGGTTAACTAAATTTTCAAAAATTTTGTTTTCGATAATTTAGCACCATTATTCAAGAGTAAATTTTTTCCTTTAAAACTTTTAAAATTAGAAAATATGCCTTTTTAAATTTTATAATTTTTGTTCCTATCCCTTAACAACAAGCTAAAAAAAAATAATCATCTGGAAGAACCAAATGAATGCTTAATTTTCATTCCCCAAATTGTTAAAAATAAGAATAATTTTTTTTAAATCTCTAAGAGGAAGTCATCATTTCTGACTATGCCAAAAGAAAAGAAATAAGATTTCTATTTTAATACAGTTGGTTACTCAATTTTTTAAAAATTTTATTTTTAATAGTTTAACACTATTATCGGTATATTTAATGTGCAATTTTTTTCCACAACTTTAACTGCACCCTAACCATCTCATTTATTAAATGAATGATTTTGGCCTATTTTTTCCATCAACTCTTCCCAATTAATCAAGATAAAAGGAGAAAATTGGAGTAAAAATGTATCCCAAATGTGTGCAATTTTTATGGCATTTTTATTATTTTCTTTTTTACATAATTTAGTTTGAGAGTGCTAGATGTGACTAGGCAAAAACTCAAGGAAGGTTTTTGAAGTTATCTCATGAAAATATCAGGGGTAGTATTGTGTTTCAAAAATTTTTTGATGTCACATCATCCTATCAGGGGTGCTAATTGTAATTTTGAAAATCTTGGGGGAGCTAGGTTTGATTAGGGGAAACCTCAAGGGAGGTTTCTAATATTAATCCTTATTCTAATTGCAAGCTTCTTGATTATGACACGTAGTTCCTGCAACATATTTTGATTCGCAAGTACTTTATAAACACTGGCATTGTAACACAAATTTTGGAAATTTGTAGCATTCAAATCAAGAATTCTTCATGCAAACTCGTGCTTCATGTGTCGCTATAGACCAGATAGCTCAAAAAAAAAAAAAAAACACGTAATTTGTAATCAATTACTATAAGTTGTTAATCCTTTCTTTCAATTTTTTGAATTACTCAAGTATGACACTCCTATGAAAACTGAAATCGTTACTAAACTGAGTTAATTTAGATTGGAAGTAACTTTTGAGAAGTGAAATTGATATAAATTTGGAGGAGCAATGATACAAGATTGATGTCCAATAACTGCTTGCTTAGGACATGAATTTCCTATTTGCATAATCAAGGTTGGCTCGTTGAATGCTTCTTTTAGGTGTTATATGAATTCATGGATGTCAATTCAATTCAATTTAGTTAATAAGAATGGACTATTTCGGCACAAAGGGTCATGTATTCAAATACTGCTGCTGATGTGAGACTTATGTTAGTGGATAATCTATAAGAATACTTATAAACAACCTATGGTCCGAGAACATATCTTGACCTGAGGTGGTAACTGGAAACGAATCTACCCAAACTTTAATTTATCAAGAAAAAAATAAAATTCATGGATAATATGGAGATTATAAACTATATGAGAGAAGAAAAACATAATACAGCATTATAAGTTGTAATCTGTCGAAAGGACATTGGTATAATTACTTAAAAAGTTTTTTTTTTGGGGGATAAAAAAGAAATCCAATTAACATCTACACAGAAAAAGTTCAATGCAACGTCCAGCTTTCTCATCCTTTCAACTTCCTTGCAAGTTGATTCGCATGGACATACAAGAAACCAAGCAGCTAGCAAATTGCACTAATTGATTAACGCCATTGGGTCATGACAGCCAATTAAAACATCGACCCTGACTCCAGGACACCTATGCAATCTTATCATAATCTTAAAAATGATTTTTTTTTTTAAGGTGCATGCACATGGCTGCTAAGGAAATGGGCTACCCAACTTGCAAATAAAGCAATTAGCGCGTTATGTGGATTAGTTTATTAGTGTTTGACAAATAGACTGTCATTTCCATAACTTGCTTATTCTCTAGCAATTATTACAAAAAATATTAATTCACAAGTAGATAATTGTACAGTGCATAAAGTGTTTAGATTCTACAAAAATCAATATATTAGAATCAACGAAAGTTATTTTTGGGTAAATTTTAAGTCTTAAATTCTTTTGTTTATTAAAAAGTCCGAAACTTAGATAAAAAGTAATCAAGAACATCAAAAAAGAAAAAAAAAACTTAGAGTGTGTATGGATTTATAGAAAAAAAGTATATTTCATATATAGGTCTGCAGCGACACACCCTAAAAGCACCCCTACACCTAATAAATATAGAACATAACACTGCCAAAAAAAAAAAAAATCTAGAACACATAACACAATAACATCCCCACAAAATAACCAGAAAACACCCAAAACACAGCAACAGAAATTGTTCTTTTTACTTTGCTGGTAATCGTCAGGTAAGGGGTTTGATTAGAAATGTAGATGACCCTAACTCGTAACCATTCATAAACCAGAATTTTTTTTTTTTCTGGGTCAATTCCAACATTGTTTCCATTTTCCTTAAATTTCAATGGACTGTCACAATTGTTTTCCATTCACAAGCTTCCATATTACCCTCCATACGAGAAACCAACTTTCTATCTGTTGCACGCGGGGACCACTTATCAAATTCATATTGAAATCGTACAAGCTGTCTTGAATAGACCAACAATAGAAGTTTTTGTCCTCTTTTTTTCTTTTTTTTTTTTTGGGGGGGTTTAAGGAAGAAGTCCTTGTCAGAATGGACAAAACCAGGACAAAACGAAAAGCCTTCAGTTCATTCAAGTCCAGAACCACACGCACTAGAATGAGAATTTCCTTGCAGGAACCAACCCATCATTAAAGTGACGGAGCGGCAAGGAAAGGAATTTTGTCACTTTTGGCAAACAATACAAAGGATTTATGTCAGGGAAGTTCCATTTGCAGCTTGTTATTGACAGAGAGTTGAAAGGAGAGCTTGGATCAGTTGGAGTCTTGCGCAAAATATCTTTGCCTAGTGTATTTCTTGTTTAAGTATATTTTGTGATATTTATTGATTTGAGAAATTGTGTTGAAATGGTAGGAAAAATCAGTCTCTAGGTGGTGCGAAAATGAAGGGGCCTATACTCCATCTGGACTTGAAAAATAGGTCATGAAGATTGACCTTTTTTTTTTTAATGCCATTTCTCATGATCCATGTTGTACTCTTTAGTTTAGTTTTCAAAAGTTTTTGAGGTCAAGTTTGACCGTCCTCAAAATCCTTGTATATTTTATTTTGCTTATTTAATAGAAAGTATCATTTAAAAACTATCTGGCTCTGGTTCCCATGTGATGTATTCTGGGATTTCTTCTCTTTGACTATGCGTTTTCAATCAATAAAATGTGGGCTTGAAAGAAAAAGGAAGAAAAGTTTATATAGTTTTCCATATTAACTTTCTTTGTTTCAACTTGCCCCCTTTCAGGTCAAGGTCATCAAAAGTGATTCTTAAGCAGGATGATTATAAAACGAGTCTGCTGATTAGATCTAACAGCTTACTTTCTTCCTCTTTTTTTTTTTTTTTTTATTGCGATTTGCCGTATACGTGTAAAATATTACTGTAATTCCCTTGTCTAAAAACGTTTCATCCATGCAAAATCTTGGACTAATCCTTCGTGGGCTTCAAAATTCTACTCCTCTTTGATCTTGTCCGAAATCAAATTTGACTTTCCATTCTGTCACAATATTTAGGAATGCTTTAGAAGTAGACCTAAAAAGTTTACATGATTGTTGCATTTAGTAATGCTCTGTACACTGAGTTGTTGTTTGGATTGCAAGTCTTTATAAAAAAATTTCTTCTACTCATCTTTTAAATTACGTTTTTATCTTACATATATCACATTATTATAATATATTTTTCTACAAAATTTCCAAAAATGTACAATCCAAAGGGGATCAAACTAAACTTTAGTAAATGGTATACTTCTTGTGAATATTTGGCCATACTTTCTGCCTTTTTAATTGTTTAACTTTGTTACACGATTAACTTTGATCAGTGAAAACTTTTGCCTCTTCGAGCAAGTAGGAAACAATGGTAGATTTTGAAAAAAATCTAACAAGCAAGTTGCACGTCAAATACTACCTTGATACGTTGGATTGACTCATCGATAAGAGGAAACTTAAGCAGCCAGCCATGTGGACGAACATTAAAACTGATCTTGGATTAATAAATGGTAATTGGCAGCTACACGATAAGAATAGCCAAACTTCTGCGAGCATGTTTAACTAGGGCGGCTAATCTTTTACACATGAAATTTTATTTCCATGCAATTTCTACAAAAATATATTTTAATGTTCTATCGATGATGATGTGTCATTTGAATAAAATACAATTTAAATTGGAAACATAGTTGGAGCCCGATTTACCGAAAAAGAAATGATGAAATTTAATCTACTTTCACTTTTGTATGTAAAGGTTTAAAATGATAGTCAAAGACATGCAAGATACATAAAGTTTTTGCAATCATATTAGAGGAATGTCGTCCAAGAGTGCAATTTACATTATTTGTAGTATTTTGTTGCGTATGAAATATTATCAAATGAGCTGATAACGAATAGAACTATCAATATATGTATCAGTGGTTAAATTTCCTTTTCCACACTGTTTCTTTTCTATTATTAGTGGCTATCTTTACCTTAATGTGGATTGCGAAAATTCAAAGAATAAAATTATTAAATATTGATAAAATAAGAATTAGGGTGCTTAATTCGACACTCATCCACACTATAACCTTGATGATAATAGTGAGAGCAGTACTTCGGCACGTTTTCTAAACATAGGACCTGCCAGAAACCCACGCCCGCACCCGTGTCCACCAAAACCTGTGAGGGGAGCGTGTGAGGCCCCGTACCACCAATTTAAAGTACAAATTGCAAAATCCCATATTTGCACAAAATTATTTTATAAATTGAGTTTGAAATATTTGAAGTTCGTATATCAATTGTGAGACCCTGATTTTTCCCAATTTCTGGAAAACCTTAAGTAATGCTAATTATAGTCATTATGGTTTACCAAAGTGTTTATATGGTTTATTTTACTTCACAAAGTGTTTTGTTTTGACTATTTCGTTTTACACGTCTAGAAACCCTAAATTGGAACTTAAACCCTAGTTTGGATTCGTAAAACCTTAGTTTTGAAAATGAATATAAGTTTTATGTCCAACTACGAGTTTGTTACCCCTTAGATTTTATGTGTGTTAATGCAAGATTAAGAGGAGTGATTAAGGTTCTGTAGACACCAAATTTTGACTATTTCATTTGTTTTCCTATATTTTTATCTATTAATGTTTAGTTATTTATTTTTGAATTTTTCTAACGCACTTTTCTCATTTTTGTACGTTTTTCTTAAAAAAAAAAAAAAAGGTCAAAAACGCGGACCAGTTACGCAGCTGAGTCCGCGTAACCTGATCAGAAGCGAAAAAAAATGACGCGCGATTCTTCCAGAACTCGGATCATCCTTTTCCAACTCGGATCAAAAAATGGGGCGCGACAGGTTCCTAGGTGATTAGTGGCCTAAATAAGTGTGATTAAGCTTTGATAAACTAAGTCGAATTAAGCATCTATGGAGTGATTTGATAGAAAAGGAAATTTCTTGGGCAATGGTGAAAATAACCTAAGTTGTGAGGTTTAATTGGTATGACAACTTTGACTAACTTTGACCAAAGCCTAAATATCTAAGTGATGATAACCTTTAGCCATTTTATGGCTTCAAAGATCCGGCCAAACCAAGGAAAACAAGAGGAGAAAAAACCGTGGAAAGGAGAGGAGAAAAGAAAGGAAAGAAAAGAGAGGAAAGAGGGAGAAAAAACAAGAGGAAATCTTGTGTTCCAACCACCCAATCTTGAAGTTGAGCTAGGAGGAAGTGGACTAACTTGGGAGCTTGCAATTTCATCAAGAACATAAGCCAAGAAGGTATATTTTCCCTTTATATATAAGCTGGAAATTGGTTTACTTTGATGAACATGATGGGTTTGTTCTTGTTTTGGGTTAATTCATGATCACTGATAGCTTTTGAGATGATTCTACGGATTGGATTAGTTGATTTCTATGTGTTTATACCTAACCATGAAAATTAGTTAGGGTTAGCATTAGGGTTCTTGATTTCAAGATTCATAGTTGGGAATTGATGTCTATGCTATGGTTTAGAATAAATTGGGGCTTGTTCTTGCTTGATATAATCTACGCTAGTTGATTTCTTGGTCCAAGAACTTCGGTTACCAAGTGCTTGATAAACTGATTGTGGTTTTGTGATGCTTTGATGATGGAGTTAATTGTCGTGTTAGCTTGTTAAATACCTTGCAAATGATGGAAATAACTTTAAAGGATGGATAGAAGAAAATGCACCAAATCTGAAAATTGCAGGAAATCAGAAATGGAAATCAGTCCACTTCCTGAGGTTACTGTTCACTATAGAAAATGAATTAGCATCCGAGCCTTATACCGTTAGAAAGCCCTATGAACCTAGTTTTAAACGCCGCTGACGGAGCTTGATTTCGATTTTTCTACGTCGAGTTATGACTGTTTTCCCGAGACTGTTCGACCAACCTGCAGTTGTCCCGACAGGTTTCTTGCTTCCCTGAGATTTTCTATTTCGACCCTGCTTTAGTGTGATCTGATTCTCGACCTCTTCATGAAAGTTGTATCTTGTTCTCTTAGCTTCGAAACGGCACCTCATGCACTTCAATCCAATACTCGTACCATGAGTTATGATCAAAATGGCAAAAGGTGTCAAATCTGCCTTTCACCCCTTCTAGTGTGTGTTTTCCGTTTGAATCTAGTGTCGTCCGTTTTGGTTCGAGCGCCCCTGCATGTGCTCTCTTTGCTGTTTTGAGTGATTTTAAGTGTTGTTTTGGTTTGAGTTGATGGTTATATCCATTGGTTGTACATAGGACTCGAAGGTGATCGAGGGTGACCAATGCACGTTGGTGAGTGTCCCAACCTCTTTTAAAATGGAAAATCTTATTATTGTTTACAAATGAATGTTTTGATGAAATGATTTGCTAGTAATTATAAGGAAGTGATTTACCACTATTTCCAAGTAAAACGCTTTTACAAGTGAAACCATTTATGAAAAGTTTATGAATGTTCAAACCCGTTTCAAGTTAAATATTTTACTATTATGTGAAAATGACTTGTGAAATGATTTACTCGACTTATATTTGCAAAGAAATGAGATTGTGAGTGTTCCTTGTATGTTGTGTGAATTACATGCCTACGTGATGAATACTTGATGTTACTTGATTTCATAAGTGTGAAATACTTGTTTCTAGGCGAGTGTGTACCTTATCGCACTCGACCTAACTAGTATTAGCTGTTCAACTGTTTACTTTGCATTATTTTTATATTACTTGCGCATGATGTAGGCCATGTGTACTTTACCACATTGACTGAATAAGGCCTTTCCCCCTTCGTTATCGGCCTATTCGAGCCAGAAGCGGACTCGGTCGGGTAGGTTGGTACTTAGGGCACGGTATGGTATACTCGAGTATTACCTCTGGAGGGATAAGGCGATGGCCAGATGAACTAAGGGGATTGCTCAGGAGTTATAAGGTGAAGTGGACCAGTGAAATAGCTCCAAGTGAGCGCTGTATCCTTTTAGAATTGATTTAATGTTTATTAAGCACTGATCACCTAGTTGAGACAATCCGAGCGAGTCTCCTCGTGAGCACTGATCTCTGAGTTGAAGAGGCCCGAGTATTGTTATCTCCTAGTTGAAAAGTGTACTGTGAGTGTGCTTGATTATTGGTCAAAGAGCTTGTGTGATGAAGTGAATTATTTCGTGAATTGTTTTCGTCTTGCAAATTTCTAGTGAAAAATACTCTTCCCGTGATTTCAAAGATTTGAATGTTCCAATGTTTTGTACTCTGATAAAATAGTGAAATTCTAAAATATTTGTTTTCTCGGAACCTCACTGAGCTTCTATCTCACCCCAAAATATTTTATTTCCCCCCCCCAATAGGGCTCGAGATGAAGGAAAGTAGGAAGTGATCTTTCTTAGTATGACTGGCAGGATTATCGCTTGTACTACTTGTAATGTTAGATGGTTGGACTTTTAGTGTATTTGGAATAGATGGAAATGTAATTATTATTTGAAGATCTTGCATTATAATTATTTGAGAGCTGTAAGATGAATGAGGATCTATAGTGAGTCCCGGAGAGTTAGGCGAGGCCCCGTAGGGTTCCTAGGGAGAAGGCTGTCACAGTTGGTATCGAGCTTTAGGTTTTAGATCTCTGAGTGTATCCTAGACTTAAAGTTTAGGATACCGGACCGTGGGACTAATTGGATGTTAAGTGAAATATGGAGTGTTAGGGTTTCTTCTAATGTAGTGAAAAAAGAGAAATGTGTGGAATTGATTTGAAAAGTGATATGTGAGTTCTTGAACAGTGGTATTAGTCGATATCTGTGGGAGTGAATTTGACTAAGGTAAATCATGGAATTTGAGGTGTTCTTTAGGGTTTTCATCTTCATATGTATGTGTAAGAGACTGGATATGATTATTGAAGTGAGACTTTTGTGAATATTCGATGAGGAATAATGGGATTGAGTTGATTTGCACCGGAGATGGCAGTCCCTAGTGTAAATTGACTTGGTTCCTATTTGACGTTAAATTACCACGTTGTACTTATTTTCTGGATTCGACTTTGGAACTTGAGACTTTGACTAGAAACCCTAATGCAGGTGATTCTTGAAGTATTTGCGTTTAATTGAAGTTGTTCTTGGATATGAGCAAATTTTAGAATGTCGAGGACGACATTCCCCTAAGGGGGAGAGGTTGTGAGGCCCCGTACCACCAATTTAAAGTACAAATTGCAAAATCCCATATTTGCACAAAATTATTTTATAAATTGAGTTTGAAATATTTGAAGTTCGTATATCAATTGTGAGACCCTGATTTTTCCCAATTTCTAGAAAACCTTAAGTAATGCTAATTATAGTCATTATGGTTTACCAAAGTGTTTATATGGTTTATTTTACTTCACAAAGTGTTTTGTTTTGACTATTTTGTTTTACGTCTAGAAACCCTAAATTGGAACTTAAACCCTAGTTTGGATTAAAACCTTAGTTTTGAAAATGAATATAAGTTTTATGTCCAACTACGAGTTTGTTACCCCTTGGATTTTATGTGTCTTAATGCATGATTAAGAGGAGTGATTAAGGTTCCTAGGTGATTAGTGGCCTAAATAAGTGTGATTAAGCTTTGATAAACTAAGTCGAATTAAGCATCTATGGAGTGATTTGATAGAAAAGGAAATTTCTTGGGCAAGGGTGAAAATAACCTAAGTTGTGAGGTTTAATTGGTATGACAACTTTGACTAACTTTGACCAAAGCCTAAATATCTAAGTGATGATAACCTTTAGCCATTTTATGGCTTCAAAGAGCCGGCCAAACCAAGGAAAACAAGAGGAGAAAAAACCGTGGAAAGGAGAGGAGAAAAGAAAGGAAAGAAAAGAGAGGAAAAAGGGAGAAAAAACAAGAGGAAATCTTGTGTTCCAACCACCCAATCTTGAAGTTGAGCTAGGAGGAAGTGGACTAACTTGGGAGCTTGCAATTTCATCAAGAACATAAGCCAAGAAGGTATATTTTCCCTTTATATATAAGCTGGAAATTGGTTTACTTTGATGAACATGATGGGTTTGTTCTTGTTTTGGGTTAATTCATGATCACCGATAGCTTTTGAGATGATTCTACGAATTGGATTAGTTGATTTCTATGTGTTTTGTTAGGATTAGGGTTCTTGATTTCAAGATTCATAGTTGGGAATTGATGTCTATGCTATGGTTTAGAATAAATTGGGGCTTGTTCTTGCTTGATATAATCTACGCTAGTTGATTTCTTGGTCCAAGAACTTCGGTTACCAAGTGCTTGATAAACTGATTGTGGTTTTGTGATGCTTTGATGATGGAGTTAATTGTCGTGTTAGCTTGTTAAATACCTTGGCAAATGATGGAAATAACTTTAAAGGATGGATAGAAGAAAATGCACCAAATCTGAAAATTTGCAGGAAATCAGAAATGGAAATCAGTCCACTTCCCGAGGTTACTGTTCACTGTAGAAAATGAATTAGCATTCGAGCCTTATACCGTTAGAAAGCCCTATGAACCTAGTTTTAAATGCCACTGACGGAGCTTGATTTCGATTTTTCTACATCGAGTTATGACTGTTTTCCCGAGACTGTTCGACCAACCTGCAGTTGTCCCGATAGGTTTCTTGCTTCCCTGAGATTTTCTATTTCGACCTTGCTTAAGTGTGATCTGATTCTCGACCTCTTCATGAAAGTTGTAGCTTGTTCTCTTAGCTTCGAAACGGCACCTCGTGCACTTCAATCCAACACTCGTACCATGAGTTATGATCAAAATGGCAAAAGGTGTCAAATCTGCCTTTCACCCCTTCTAGTGTGTGTTTTCCGTTTGAATCTAGTGTCGTCCGTTTTGGTTCGAGCGCCCCTGCATGTGCTCTCTTTGCTGTTTTGAGTGATTTTAAGTGTTGTTTTGGTTTGAGTTGATGGTTATATCCATTGGTTGTACATAGGACTCGAAGGTGATCGAGGGTGACCAAGGCACGTTGGTGAGCGTCCCAACCTCTTTTAAAATGGAAAATCTTATTATTGTTTACAAATGAATGTTTTGATGAAATGATTTGCTAGTAATTATAAGGAAGTGATTTACCACTATTTCCAAGTAAAACGCTTTTACAAGTGAAACCATTTATGAAAAGTTTATGAATGTTCAAACCCGTTTTAAGTTAAAAATTTTACTATTATGTGAAAATGACTTGTGAAATGATTTACTCGACTTATATTTGCAAAGAAATGAGATTGTGAGTGTTCCTTGTATGTTGTGTGAATTACATGCCTATGTGATGAATACTTGATGTTATTTGATTTCATAAGTGTGAAATGCTTGTTTATAGGCGAGTGTGTACCTTATTCGACCTAACTTATTATTCAAGCTTACTTTCCATTATTTTAATATTACTTGCGCATGATGTAGGCCATGTGTACTTTACCACATTGGCTGAATAAGGCCTTTCCCCCTTCGTTATCGGCCTATTCGAGCCAGAAGCGGACTCGGTCGGGTAGGTTGGTACTTAGGGCACGGTATGGTATACTTGAGTATTATCTCACGGAGGGATAAGGCGATGGCGGATGAACTAAGGGATTGCTTTCGGGAGTTATAAGGTGAAGTGGACCGGTGAAATAGCTCCAAGTGGCTGTATCCTTTTAGAATTGATTTAATGTTTATTAAAGCGATCACCTAGTTGAGACAATCCAGCAAGTCTCCCGTGAGCACTGATTTCCGAGTCGAAGCGGCCCGAGTATTGTTATCTCCTAGTTGAAAAGTGTACTGTGAGTGTGCTTGATTATTGGTCAAAGAGCTTGTGTGATGAAGTGAATTATTTCGTGAATTGTTTTCGTCTTGCAAATTTCTAGTGAAAAACACTCTTCCCGTGATTTCAAAGATTTGAATGTTCCAATGTTTTGTACTCTGATAAAATAGTGAAATTCTAAAATATTTGTTTTCTCGGAACCTCACTGAGCTTCTAGCTCACCCCAAAATATTTTGTTTCCCTCCCCAACAGGGCTCGAGATGAAGGAAAGCAGGAAGTGATCTTTCTTAGTATGACTGGCAGGATTATCGCTTGTACTACTTGTAATGTTGGATGGTTGGACTTTTAGTGTATTTGGAATAGATGGAAATGTAATTATTATTTGAAGATCTTGCATTGTAATTATTTGAGAGCTGTAAGATGAATGAGGATCTATAGTGAGTCCCGGCGAGAGTTGGGCAGGCGGCCCGCCGATACCCTAGGGTTCGCCCTAGGGAGAAGTGGGGCTGTCACAGAGCGACTGCAACAAGTCCATTTCAACACAAACTCAAGCCACATTCGGGCGTAACAATGATAACGTTACAGCATCAATAAACAAAGGAGTACCCAAGCACGAAACAATATGAAACAAGCACTATTTATTGAACAAATGCATAGGCAGTTTTGGAAGACTAAACCAAACAGGAACTAAGGAGGATTCACGGTCGACCACTTAAAAACCCTCATTGGAGATCCATACATGTACCAAATACTTCTAGCCCAAACAAATAGAAAATATGCCTCATTGTTCAGTCGGATCAACATATGACGATAGTCCAAAAGCCCAACCAATGCTGCCTCCTTCAAGTCCAGCATCGTGAAGAACCTTCGAATATCCTGCATCTTAGGTCGTCCTTTAGAAAAATTTCCCACGACCGCTTAACGAAATGATGCCGAAACAGCCACCATATCCTCGGGATTAAAGACAATTGCAGGCTTTCCTCGGTGTGTCGCCCTTGTAGCACGAAGTTCCAAGTTTGGCTTCAGTGACTTCTCGGAGAAAAGCGAGGAGAAAGATTTTTTCTAAAACAGTGGAGAAGAAGACCCTGCGTGCCCCCCCACCATCCGGCTGGTGAAGGGCAGCTTTCATTGCTGCCATGGCCAAACCCATGCTCAAACCCTAGCCCACAAAGAGAGAGATAGACGATAGAGGACGCAAATTAGGGAAGCGCATCTATTGATCCTTTTAATTTTCAAGTTATTATTTTCAATTCTTGTTCCTCTTTCTTACAACATGCTTACGATTTTGTCAGTATAAATTTCTACAGAAACAGTTGATCTTCCAGGAAAATAGTTGCTCTAATATGGACCTGTGCCCCAAAGAGTTAATTTTTCTCTCTCTTTTTCCTCCCCTCAAAAAAGCATCAATCATCTCTTGCGGGTGAGATCTAAGCACGGATCGGTTGGAGATTTGTGATTCTCAAAATTTTTAACAAAAATATGTCTATGTCGCCTTCCACATTGCACTTCATCTCTTGTGTTAGGGCGTTAATCGTTCATTTTATTTCAGTATTTTCCCTCTTAATTATGGTCAAATAGGGTGTTAAATGCTGCCTTTTATTCATTTTTTGTTTTCGGTGTGATTTTAGGTCATTGGAGTTAAAATGAAGTTAAAAGCGCAATTAAGTGAAAATTCCAGAAGACTCTTGTTGTTAACACACGGGCACACTCTGTTCTGTTGTGAAGGCTGCCTTACTGAATAAGTGGACTCACATTTCTTATGGAAGATATTTTGCTAATTATTTGAAAACGAAGATTTCACTTACTTTTAGGAATTGGTCAAAGATCATTTTATTTAGGAAAATATGTAATTGGTTTCCTTATTTATTTGTTATTTCTACTTAGCAGTTTTAGACTCCTAAAAGGACTCTAATTCTTTGGAAAGTAAGGAATAGGTAGTATTAATAGGAAAGAAAAGAAAAAGGACGGCAGACTTCATTTTTAGGTTTTGGAGACTTTCGTTTGGAGCATCTCTTTGGTTCTTGGCTGCGGAATTGAATTGGCCAAGAAACAAGAGTGCCGTTCCCTCCTTTCTCTTTTGGTTGAATAAAATAAAAAATTTCAAAAACATTTCTTGGTTGCGAATCGCAATGAGGAGTGGCTAATCTCTTCTGTCTTGTCGAAGGCTAATCGAGTTTTGGTTCATCAACTCTGTGAGACTTAATTGAAGTATTTTTGTGTTTCATTTGATTACAAGTATTTGGATATTTTCTGAGTTTAACATTTATGATTATTTCTTGTGATTAAATATCTGATCACTATTTGGTTGTGTGAATAATCTAGCGTCATTTAGAACTCCAAATCCGTAATTGTTTGGTAGTTCTAGTATTTGTGACGAGTGACTTAAATCAGTAGTATAAGAAACTTTTGGATTACTATCACGGAGATATTCAATCTAACTTAAATGAACCGAGCTTGTGTGTTTGTTGGTTAGAATTGGTAGTCTTTCTAATTGTTAATGCTGTAGTAGGCTAAATCTTAAGAGCTTGTTTAGGATTGTCTATTGGCAAGAGAAGTAGTCATAAAGCTTATTGTGGCTATCGACACAGTAAGGAAGAGCAGGTTGTCAGAACTTGTTGACAACCATAACCAGTTTATTTGTAAACAAATGATTGTCATTTTAGCATCGATGATCAGTTGATGATACCGAAATGAGATTAGACCTTTGACTAGAATTTTCCATTGCTTGATTTAGTTTAATTTGAATTTTGTGATATTGTCTATTTTCATTTGAATTGTTAATTAGAAAGTGTTCAAAACTCTCCCCCTAGCTATTTATTTTTGATTCATAGAAAATAATATTTTCAGTTCCCTAAGGAGATGACCCTACTTGCCACCGTACGTAAATTAATAGAATTCTCAGCCTAAATTTTGGTATATCGGGTTCAGCATACTTCTTGGAATCAGGGTAAAGTAAGTAACCCATTGCACATCCGGAGTCACTGCTCCAGCACTAGAATTGATTCAGGGATATTTTTGTAGGCAGTTAGGTTTTATTTATTTTTGTGCAGACTCGACACTTATCATGTTGCTAGTAATAAAGTAAGTATCCAAATCCACCCACTAGAGACGGCTTACAAGTGGATATAGCTATGGTTCAAAACCATTAGTTGAGTTTTAAAATTTATGATTCTGAGTTTTCTAAATATTGGAACCTGAACCAACTTGTATAAGATAGCTATGCTTATGGTTACGATTTTTAAATCTGTGGTTATGATTTTGACTTCAATTCCAATTTTATTCCGATTACACTTTTGGTTTCTTCAGATTATAGTTGTGAGGGTCTCAAAATTCAGATTTTATTTTAGAATGGCATAATAATGTTTATATTGTGTTTATTCATTTAAAAATGAGTTAATTTATGTTTAAAGTGAATATTTTCTAATTTAGTGAATTTTCTGAGAATTATTTGCCGGTGTATGGTTTCGGCCAAATTAAGCGTTAAATTTTGCTCCGAAACATGAATAGTGACTTTAAAGTGAAAACCAGCATATGTAGTGATATTATTGATATATATTTAAGGTTGGACAATCTTGAAATGAAAAAAAAATAGTGTAAGTTAAAGTGTCGCTCTCGACGCGACATAAAGTGACCATAAGATCACTTTTCCCCGATTTAGGGGATTTACACCTTTTTGCTCCCTTAAAATCAATCTTCTTGCTTTTGAGCTTCCCATTTTCAGCCACACTTTTGCTTGAAAAGAGAGAGGGAGGCCGAGAGCTAGGAGAAGAGAGAGAGAGAGAAAGAGAAAGTTTGCTTTGTTCTTCCATTTCTTGTTCCATCCTTTCTTGAACCTTCAAGCCACCATTGAAGACACTTATTTCCTTCATTGGAGCAGCCGTGAGAGAGGGAAGGAGAGAGAGGGTTTGGTCCAAAAATTTGAAGCAGAAAAGAGAGGAAGTTTGCTACTTGTTCTTCCAATTTCTTCTTCATCCATCATCTTGAAGTTGTGAGACTTTAGTGGAGGATTTTGGCTTGTTCCTCTTCATCCTTGGCAGCTGTGAGTGAGAGAGTGTTGGGTGTGTGATACGAACTTCAAGGGAGAGGAAAAGAGAAGAAATAAAGCTTGGGGAGTTGTCTTGTCCTTGTTCTTGAGTTTTTTGTTGGACATCACCGTCAAAACAAGAAGATCTCGAGCTAAGGTTGGAACTTGGTGGAGAAATCAGGCTTGGAGTGTCCTTCTTGTAAAGTGCTCGCAAGATCTTGGGTGATCTTGTCAGATCTAATCAGATCTAAAGGTATAAAACTTGAACTTTTTAGATTTGGCTTGATTAGTGTTCAAAAAGATAGATCTACAGTTTATTTTGCTAGAAATGATAATGTTTGAAATGGTTGAATTGGGCTCTTGAAATCCCAACCTAGGTAGCGGACTTGAGGTGAATTTTAGGTAGCGGACTTAAGGATCTGATTGTGGATGTGTTTGAATTTCGTGAAATAACTTTCACAGGTGGTTAGAAATTAGTTTGTGTTGTTGAAAATTTTGAAAGAAAAGAGGTGTGACGGCCGAACCCTTACCTGGCAATTATGAAGTGTGATTTCGAAACTTTATGATGTTTCTTGAAGTGATTGTGCCTAAGTATATATGTCTTACGTTTATTTGTGAGTGTATGTTTGAATAGAGTGAAGTCATGAATTTTAAATGATAAAAAGTGAAGTTTTATTGAACATTTGGGTAAAAGTGTTGTTTAGACAAATTCGAGGGTTTTACAATATTGTGGTTAATTTCTATGAATTTTGAATGTAAAGACTTGATGAGAATTGTTTAAACTTGTGCTAAAGCTTTAATTAAGAGCAAGTGTTGAGTATTTGTGAAAAGAGTGATTTTGAGGTAGAGATCTCACATAAATTTCGTAATAAAAAGGATTGAAAAGTGATGGTTTGGGAGTATATCGATGGAGTGTTATATTTGAAATGATATAGTGACTTTAAAAAAAAAAAAGATCCATTTGAGACATTGTATCGTGTGAAATGAATGCTTTTCCTTGAGGGAAGTTTGGGAAAAATATTGATTGAAAATAAGGAGTGAAAGTGAATTGTTTTAATTAACGAGTGGGGATGTGAAACTCAACTATTGTTTTTATTTATTTTAAGGGTTGTGAAAGGAGGTGAAATCGACCCTAATTTGGAAGCTGAACCTTACTATTTCGGTGACTTTCTATGCTTGTTATGTGTTTATGTGAAAATGATTGCAATTGTATTTAGTGAAGTGATTTTGAAGTGAAACATAGTTTTCGAACCCTCTGATGGGGTGGTGTGTACTTTATCGCACTTACCCTCATTTGAGTAAAAATAATTGTGAAAGTATTTTGAAATGATTTATTGTGGAAGTGTAGTGTAATGATTTATTGTGAGAATGTAGTGTAATGATTGATTGTAAAAATGTTGTGTAATGACTTATATGTATATGTGAAATATCGGGAATTTCTAAGACCTATAGGTGAGACTTTCAACTCGAGCCGGAGGTTAGGTCTAGACTGAGGAGAAAGGTCGATCCATAGGGTTCTTTAAGTGAAATGAAATGTACTCTGGACTTGACATAAGGACTCATCCCTAATACTGGAGAGTACACAAACTGAGTGAAGTGAAGTGAAGTAAAGTGCAGTGATATAAAGTGTTAAGTGTTTGGATTTGGGTCCGGTGGGGGGTTTTGGAGGAGTAAGGAGTAAGTGAAGGTCTACATGGTTTTAATTGTGAAAGTTAACGGAGTGTCAACAACTCGGATCGTGATCAAGTTTCGTGGATCTTAGCCCCTGAGAGCTACCCGTATCCTACCATTGTGCTGTTTAATGTTTATTTATTTGGTTTATTTCGATTATGAATTTTGAAGTGAAATTTCGTAAGTGCTAAGTGAATTGCATGCTTTGGAACTCACTGGGCTATTAGCTCATTCTTTTCCATTTGTTTTCCTTAGCAGGTAATAAGAACCCAAGTGATGGTGCCAACCCTTAGTGTTGGGGTTTACTTTTGTATGTGTGTTTCAGAGATTTGAATGTTTTGACTGAGAGCTTTTGTATTGAGGAACCCGTATGTGTGGGAAAAGTACCTTATGTATGTTGGGTTTGCAATCTGAAAGTTATGAGATTGTAAGATTAGAGTTATGTATTTGCAATGTATCTAATGGATTTGGTTTGAGAGTAGTTTTAGTTGATGTGTTAATGATCTTTATATGAGTGAGTCCTGGCGAGAGTTGGGCAGGCAGTCCACGGATGCCTTAGGGTTCGCCCTAGAGAGAAGTGGGGCTATCACAATAGTTCTCTTTCTTCTAATTATGCTTAAACACTTGTTGTTATAAATGTGATTCGAAGAAAATATGACAATGAATGTAAAAACAAAAAAAAAAAAAGAACTTTATTGTATTATCATGTTCAAGGAAAAAGAAAAAATGTTGCAAATTTTGTAACAAAAATCAGATTGTTGAATAGATTAGATTGGTTCTGAACTTAAATTAGTTATGAGGTGCAGACTTACTAATAGAATGGGACAATAGGCTAGGATTGGAATGACTGGTATTAGGTGCTGATTATTGATACTAAAATCTAAACTGACCAAATAGGGTTTAGGCAGCAAATGCTTTATTACATAGTTTGAATGAATTCTATACCATCTATTTCTGTTCCGATTCAAAATTTCAGTGAATCTAAATCTGAACTTTTAGTTACGGTTATAGTTCTAGTTTCAATTTTTAAAATCTGGCTGCGGTTCTGATAAGTGATTATTTTTTATAATTTATGCATGATATTTGTTGTCTTTTTAGTCACTTGTTATGAGTTTTGAAGGTGCAGAATTAGGCCATTTTAAAGTCCTAAAGTTTATAAAATTAGCAAGTTTCAAAGGTGGATCAATTTGTGTGAACAAAAAATTGGAAAAATGTGTCAAACAAGAAAGCTGCCCTAAATCCCTCCAGTAATCCAATTGGTAGCTAACGGGATTGGTGGCTGGATTCGAGGCAAAAGTAGAGAAAAGATGGGAAAACAGGGGAAATGAATCCATGCAGCAATTCTCGGCCAGATTTGCGACCGGGTTTGAATCTGACCAGTAATCCGTGGCTGGATTAGTAGAGAGATTGTGGTCAGAATTTATAGCTGCAACTTGCTGAACTAGATTTCAACTCAATTATTTCACCATTTTTTAGGGATGATTTGCAGAAGATTTGCAACTATAAAGATGTGGTTCTAACCTCAATTCTCGACCTTATTTCATCCAAAATTATTTGCTTTTACTTTAGAGCCAAAATTATTGACTTAATTGGAACTAATGTTCACACTTGAAGAAGGTTACAAAGGCTTGGATAATCTCCTATAAATTGAGCCTTATGTTTTCTCATTTGAGATCTTAGAGGATGGGAGAAACACCACAAAGATGTAGTTCTAAATAGTTAGCCGTTTAGGTAGTTTAGATGGTATAAAATAGTCAATGTTAAACCAAATTTTGTATGGAAGATGATTGAGAGTAAAGATGGAGAGCTTCGGAACACAAGTGATATGGGTAACTTCTCTCCTATCACTTTGCTTCTTGTATTTTATTCTAATGTTTAGTTGTCATAAAAGTTTGGGTTTTATGTTCATCACGTTTCTTTAAAATTTATGTCTTAGGTTTTGGTTAAACTTTCTAAAATTGTTTGTGTTCATTTCTTGGCTAATTTGATGCTATTATTTTAACCAAGTTATTTAGCACTTGCGTTGTTATAATCATAATTAACTAGTCACTGATTGAGAAAATCTCAAGATATTGAATTTGTAATAAGAATTTGAATTTAACACTAGTTTAAGGAAGTGCTAAACCTAGGGAGCACACTCACGAGAGTAGATGTGCACATTTGTGGTTTTTGTGATTTTGTTCCATGTAATTTCATAGAAACTAATGAACTTATAATTAATTTCATAACTACGGGAGTAGGAATGGATTAGTTATAAGTATAGTTGACTCTCTACGAAAGTAGGTTTCACATACGTATGGAAATCATGCTATAACTAACTAAAGTAGTAGTGTTCAATAATCTAAGAGTTGCACTTGCATGAGTAGTGAACGATACCACAGCCTATGAAGTTTTCATTTGCTATTTTCTTACATAATTTAGCATAGTTTTATTTTTTCCAATTTGTTGATCATCTAAATAATAAAAAAGTACAGGGTATTAAGTGTTGAACCCACTAGAAAGAAAGGATAACTACTGGCACTATTAAAATAACAGAAGTATAGGGTATTAAGCGTCGAACCCACAGGAAAGAATAGACAGCTACCGGCACTACTAAAATATTTCTATTATTTAGACAACCAACAAATTGAAAAAAATAAAACTATGCTAAATTATGTAAAAAAAACAGCAAATGAAATTTTCTTAGGTCGTGGTATCTCTCACTACTCATGCAAATGCGACCCCCGGATCATTGAACACTACTACCTCGGCTAGTTATAGTGTAATTTCCATATGTACGTGAAATCAACTCTCATAGAGAATCAACTGTACTTATAACTAATTCATACCTACTCTCATAGTTATGAAATTAACTATAAGTTCATTAACTTCTATGAAATTCCATGGAACAAAATCACAAAGGTAAACCTCCACTTTCGTGAGTGTACTCCCTAAATTTAGCACTTCCTTGAACTAGTGTTAAACTCAAATTTTCATTACAAATTCAATATCTTGAGATTATCCCAATCAGTGGCAAGTCAATCATGATTATAATAGCACAAATGCTAAATAATTTTCTCAAAATAATAGCATCAAATTAGCCAAGAAATCAACACAAACAATCATAGAAAGTTCAACCAAAAACCTAAGGCATAAATTTTAAAGAAACGTAATGAACATAAAATCCAAACTTATATTATAACTAAACATTAGAATGAAATACATAGAAGTATATGTCTATGTTACTCTAGATGACTATTTGAGAACCATTGGTTACAACAGTTACAATGTCTAAAAGCAGACGTTGTATAATCGATTTGATGAAATAGAAGTACAATTTTTACTTTCTGCAATGCCTTCACAACTATTTGAGCTTTCATAGTCATAGATAATTCAAACTAGAAGGTTGAGTAAGTTGGAAATTTTATTTATGGAACCTGAAGTAAGCAATGCGGAACATTTCTACTATTACATGAGTTTAAATTCACCACTGATGCATCAATGTCATCTTATTAAGTAGGAAGTCCACACTTATAACTCCAACTTTGAATGAATTGAAGCAAATCATCTCTAGTGTATGTTGAGTTATAGGGTTAAAATATAGCAATGAAACAAGTGAAATACATCAGAAAACACAAGTTCAAAACTTTAGGTTACTACTACTAGTACTAGAAAACACAATAGCTACTTACATCTTCTAATAATATTTTTTGGTAATAAAGATTAGTTGCAATCCAAATATAAATCTAAAAGTACCATCTAGAAGTAGCTACAATATTAATAGTGCACCACATTAAGTGGGCAGCAAAACCACATGAACACCATATTAGCAGCAGTTATCGCAAAAGAGTCCACAAAAGCTAACAAAAGTGATTACAAGGAAGCTAAGGTTACTAGTACTTAAACTAATTTAGAGATCAAGAGCAAGCTCAAAGCCTCATGAAAAACAGCTGTTGACAATGTGAGAGTCTGCTGTTGACAATGTGAGAGTCCACTGTTGCGGCAGTACTTATGGTAACAGAAGTTTCAGCTTGCAAACCTCCATTTGGATTAGCTTGAGTAGTTGTGGTTCTCTTTGAAGGCCTTCCTCTCTAGATGAAAAAAATTAAAAATTAATGCATTTTACACTACTTTACATGACAGCAGAAATGAACCAGTGAACCAGTTTTGCAATTTTGGCATCAGTCCTTCATATGATAATGCTTACTTTTTTCTGAGTGGTACTTGTGCTAGCCTGTAGATTAACTTGCAAGTTTAAAGTAGCATCTTGCTGTGGAAGACTTGGATTACTCCCCTGATTCAAAACCACCATCGGTACATATCCTTCTACATCATCCTAGATTTGTGAACAGTGTGAAATAGTTAATGTATGCTATTTTTCCAGCCCATTCACTTTACAAAGCCAGTTGTGCCAATATAACTTTATTACCCAAAGAACAGCCCCTGCCAACCCTTTATTAGCAATCCCCCAACCAAGCTTCCCTCTTCTCATAGGAACCTGAAATAAAACAACAAGAAAAGTGATCAAGTACATGTTAATACGAATGCAGTTAACAAGTTAGTAAAAAAATTACCCTATTAGCAAAACCAATAATGTTCCCTGTTTCAGTCATTGCCTGTCTTTTGCAAGTTCTTTTGTTGTGCCCAAATGAACCACACTTAGAGCATTTAAATGTGGTTAACCTCTCTGTCTGAAATGAAGAAGCTTCTTCATCCGGTCCTCTTTTCTATTTCTCCTTGGTCTTCCTGGTGCTTTCCTACAAAGTGGTGGTAGTAGTGTTTTTGACATCTTCCATTGGAGGCCATCTAGAGACATGTGGCATTGGATGGATCATTGATGAATAGCATTTCAAATAGTTCTCCAATGAAAATGATAGATCATAGTACTTGACAAGATTCTCCCTTCTGTGAATAATTCCTAATGCTGCACACTTGCAAGGAAGTCTAGTCAACTAGAATGCCCGACACTCACATTCATTTTCATTTAATTTCACAATTATTTCTTGCTATCATCTCCAACCTCAAATACATATTCACTTGCCATCAGTAGCTCACATTTCCTTGATGCATTTCTTATGTCCTTTAGCTTCTTCACAACTTTAGGAGTTACAGTAGCTGTCCATGCTATGGCCTTTTCATACCTTTTATGTAGCTTATGTATCATCGTTCTCCTCAATTTTTCAACAAGTATGAGTACACTCTTTCCCCATAGATCACCAACCCAAGCATTGAATGACTCTGTGAAGTTTTTAGTCACATGATCACACTTCATATCAGTTCAAAAAGCATGCCTGGCCCAAGCAAATTTAGGAATGTTCATTAAGTACTTCCAGGTCTCTAAATTAAGTTCCTTGATCCCCTCCATCACTTCATTATGCCCAAATAAATCATAACTCTTCGCTACTTGCCAAAAATAACTCCTAAGAAACAATCCTGGAAATTTGATTTTGAAGTTGTCGTATATATGCCAGGAGCAGTACCTTGATGTTGCTAGTGGAACTCTTTCTTCATATGCAGCATTTAATCCCTACAAAGCCGTTAGAGAATAGAAAAGTTAGTCACTTTCAACACCAGCACATATTCAAACATGAAATTGTTGTAACAAAGTAAATTAGAAACTCACTTTTTGTCTATCACTCATAAAAGTCAATGGCACATTGTTGGAAAATGGTCTAAAGAACCGCTCAAAGAAGTCAAAGAACCAACTCCAAGTATTTTTATTCTCACATTCTACAATAGCAAAAGCAATGGAAACAGGATGTTGTTCCCATCTAAAGCAACAGCAGTCAATAAGACACCACCAAAGGAACCTTTTAGATGATATCCATCAAATCCCACAAATGGCCTACACCTAGCAATGAAGTCATCTTTTTATGCCTTAAAACTGATAAAGAATCTAAAGAATCTAGGTTCGACCAGAATATTATACCTGTCAAATTGAATCTTAACTAAGCTTCCAGGATTGCATTGCCTAACTAACTAAGCACATCTTGTTATCTTGCCATATGAAAGAGCATGTGACCCTTCAATCTCCTCTAATGCTTTGTTTCTAGCCCTGTAAACTTGCGTCCTATTTGGTTCAACACCAAATTTCTTCATTTGTGCTATTATACCCTGAGTTAAAATATCTGGATGGTTTCTCATCACAGGAACCAACTTCTTGCCATCCAATCAGATGTTGTTTCAACATTCTTTTCATTCATGACATTTGTGGTCAGGATTATATGTCTTTATCATGAATGTTGTTGTGTCAGCAATAGCGGATGCATGGATTTCTCTATTTGCAGCCTTCAAAACCATATTTTGCAGTGCATCTAGTCCTTTCATTTTTCAACATTACTAATGGAAATCCTTTCTCAATCACATAATCCGTTAAAGCTGCTCTGAATGCATCCACATGAGTAAATAATAGCCTCTTCGGAAATTCCATTTCTTCTTTTGGATTTTAAGTCCACATTTTTGACCTCATCACTACCTTGAATAGATCAATTTCATCATCAGATTTAGAGTCATGTGCAATTTGATCATCTTCATTATCATCAAATTAGAAAACTCTGTTAGTATTGTCACTAGATGAAAGTGACATTTTCTCATCACTTAACTCATCTTCATAGTTACTTTCCATGGCCTGTTTCTATGACTCATCAGAGCTAGAGTCATAAAAATCCCTCTCAGCCTCACTATTTGTAGCATTTTGTATTGCATTGCTTTCAACTCCTAGGTTCTCTAGGCCAGCTTCATGATTGTTATCATCATGCATGTTACCCTCTACTTCTGGAATTATGTCCATGTCAAATAGATGCAAGTTGTTAACACGTGCATTTTCATGGACCTTGAACATCTCAAGAACTGATTTGTCATCAGTTATGTCCATAAAATTACAAGTTCTGGGGATCGAACATCTCATATGCAGCAGCAAATTTAGATTTGCAGGTATGCATTCAATGTCGTTTTAGCCACGTCATTAAGTAGCTCAATGTACAAGTACTTATTAGGATCTATCCTACATATCATGAGCAACCTTAGGTTCCATCCTAAATATCACTATTTTCATGAAAAGTTTTAGTTCTAGTGCAATATTAGATTAATTACAACACAATCACATGTAATAGGCATATTCATGTAGTAGATCAGAGCACTTATACTCTTAACTAAACAATTCTAGACCAATATATGGCACACTTATGCATGTCTAGACTCACTATCCCACTAGTAATCAATATTAGTATGGATCAACATCTTTAGACCACAAAACTGAAGCTATTTTGCTAGTTTAAGAAATATTCTTTACATCACAATCATCAATGATATGGAAAACATCAGCACATCTTAATTTTGCCAATAGCTACAACACACAATTGCTGTGGTCCTGATAATAAGTCAATATCGAAAAAATTCACATGGTCACAAGAAAAACTAATGCTTTCTACTATGATTATTCTTTAAATTCTGATACGAATAGTCTGTGATTAAAAGCCAACAATCAAGGCTTTATTTTGAGAAGAAGATCAACATCAAAAGTAGGATTTCTTAAGTCATAGTTCACAATAGCCTTGGATTCTTACTTGTTCTATTCCTGTTGTTATTGGAAAACTACACCTTCAAACCTCAATCTAGACTAATACTTCCACTGAAAATGACAACTCCAGCTTCACTCCTTCAGAGTTCCTTCCCTCAAATGAGTGATTTTTGTCTAACTGGTTGTCATCTTGCATTCAAATTGAACCAAACAACAAGAGAAATATGGAGTGAAAAACAAAAAGGCAGCAAGTCTATGTTTAATATTTAGGTTGTTTGACATCTAAAATCCCGTCTTTGGGGTTATATGCACACAAAATGGTGCTCAAATTGTGCACCATTTTTTATGGCATTTTTTTATTTCATTTTTCCAATAATAGTGGTTAAATTTCTTTTTTTTTTCTAGAACATTATTCCATGAGAATCAGCATTTAATATGGGGGCAGCATCGTAAATTTAGTACTTTTGATTTAGACAGCAAGTCCCATCATACTTCCAAGGGTGGAAAGTGTGATTTCTAAAAAATGGGAGTGCTAAGTGTGATTAGGAGAAACCTCAAGGGAGGTTTCATAAATGAACTCATGCATGAAATTAGTCGTAAGTTGACAAAGCATGAAGCAATATTTCAAACCATAACTACACCTCTTAAAGAATTAGCCCGTTCACATGCATGAGACCAGTTTATACATTAAATTCATAACAACACATATTACAAACACGAAAAAAAAAAAGAAATTTTGTGGGCTGGCCATGGTTATGCCCACAAGGTATTTAGTTTCTCTAATTGTTTCCAATTTTTTTTGACCTTTTTCTTTGGTCAAAAATCACCAAAGAGCTCTTGTTCACTCATTCATATGTACAAAGACTATAAAGCAATAGTCGCATTTAGAATGAGGGATTTAATGAAAGATTTAAAATCCTTTCAAATTTCTCTAATTGTTTAATGCACCTTTTGGATTGAAAGAAATGAAGGGAAAGAAAAGGAAAGGGCACTAATAAAACAAAGAAAGGAAAGAAGAGTAGAGGAAAATAGTGTCCATCCATCTTTTTTAGATTAAATATGAAAGAAAAAGAAAGAAAATATTGAAAATTTGTTTCTATTGAAGAAGGAAAAGAAAGGGAATGAAAAGATCAAGTTTTATTATACTGAAAATGTAGGGGAAAATGATAAAAGTGATCTTTTAAACACACTTAAATTATTTTAACTAATTTAGTTCCATTTCCTTCTATTTTTGCTAGTATTTAGGTGGAAATTATAACTCAACAAAATAACTAGACTCCTTTCCTCTATTTGCTCCCAATCCTTTCCTTTTCCTCCTTAAAAATCAATCTAAACAACAAAAATCAAATTGTTCCAATTCCTCTCCTTTCCTTTTCTTTCCTTTGTCTCAACTGTCAATCTAAACAATGCCTACATTATTTAGTTGGTATTTGAATTTATAAATCATCAATTATCATAGTATTTAATATATATATATATGTTGATAATTGGTGAATTACACATCCAAATGTCTCTTAAATAATTTAAACAACTAGAACGATTTGGTCAAATTTTAAATCTTTCATCAAATTACTCAGTCCCAAATGAAGCCAAGAATCACTCGTGTTCGGGAATATACTTTCTGCAATTATCAATTAATAACAGTTCGCTAAATATGATACAAAATGGCAGCTAATTCTAGCAGTTTTTCTCCTTCCCTTCTACATTTTTCAAACTCAAATCTGACCAACCAATCCAGCCGATTAAACCAAAAACTGACTAAGTATCCGGTCCGAATTGTTCTAAAAACTTGGGCAACAAAACTTGGTCAAACTCGGTCAAAATTGGGTTAGATTGAAAACTAGTAAAACTTTTTTTTTTTTTTTGCCCTCTTGTCAAATATTTCCCTCATTCACCTCTTGCTCTGAATCTTTTGATCTCTCTTTGCAAATCCATTTTCAGCTCTTTCACTTCAATCCAGCCATCAAAAATCACTACGTGAATCTTTTCTTAAACAAGATCTAATCCTAAATCTTACATCCAAAATAAAAAAAGACCCAAAAAAAGCAAAAATTGAGAGATGGAGAAGAGAAAGCTTTGAAGAAAACAAACAAAATTTGATATTTTGTGAGTTTAAGAATTAATAATAACAAAATGAGAATGGAAATGAAAATCAAAAAAGAAGAAGAAGAAGAAGAAGAAGAAGAAGAAGAAGAAAGAGTTGAACCGGAGGAGAACAAGAAGAATAAAATGTATGTAAATCTTGATCCCAAATTTTGACAATTACAAAACAATTGAAAATTCAATCTAATGTCTTCCATTGAGAAATATGGCAGTTTAGGTCATTGGTGAAAATGATGCAATTGAAGAACTCAATCAATCGAAGATGCAACTCTGTCGGACGTTTGATAGCACGTATCGGACGTCCAATAAAAGTCGAGAACACTCTATGAAACACTCAAACTGGAGTATCGGAAGTATAATAGACAGGGGAAGTATCGGACACTCCTATCGGACGCATATCATCATCATCGGACGTCCGATAGAATTAAAGATGAAATCCAAGCTCTCTGACCAGCATCGGATGCAAGATTCATCGGACGCAAAATATGCATCGGCCATCCAATAAAGATCGAAACAACCTATCGGACGCTTGCATCGCATGCACAACGTTGTGGCGGACATCCAATAGCTCCAACGGCTATTTTTTAACAGCCATATTTTTTACCATTGGAGAGTTTCTTGAGGCCATTTCTCACACTCGATAAATACCCACAAGTTCAAGAAGATAATAGACTTTTGCCTACATGAAATACAAGCTTACAAGTGAAATATTTGGGTAGAAATATTCTTTGTTTGTTGTATAGGTGTGGGAAAAGTGGGGTTTGTGAGGTTACTCAATAGGAAGAGTAAAACCTTGGTGAATGTTGCCTCACTTGTAATAGTAGTCCTTAATTGGTTGAGTGAGCTTTCAATTGTAGCTTGTTGAGGGTTAACTAGGATAGTTGTAAAACTCCTTGGCTCAACTAAAGGGCTTTAGGGTGAGGAAGAAGTGAACCTTCACTTGTACAAGTTGGTTAGTTTCACCTTCAATTGAAGAAACTACTAGTGGAGTGTATCCAAGTTCGGTGCAACTTGGAAATTTGGTTTGCATTTCTTTTTCTATCTCTTTTCTTTATTGCTCAATTGTGACATTTTTATTGTGATTAATTTGACATATCTTTGTGCACACTTGAGAAATTGTTTGTATTTGGTTTATTGGTTGAATTCTTGCATATTTACTTGTCTTGTTAAACTACCAAATTCAACCACCTTTGGTTGCATTTGGGCCAACAATTGGTATCAGAGGTTGGTCTCCTTGAGACCAAACTCAATCGGCTTAGGAGTAAAGATGACAACCAATAATGTATTATTTTTAGAAGGGCAATCCATCGTTAGACCTCCCATGTTCAATGGTATAAATTATGTTAGTTGGAGGGATAGAATGGAAATATTTTTGTAATCTATAGATATAGAGTTGTGGTTTATTGTTAGTGAAGGACCTTATGAGACTACCATTATAGATGAAACAACCGGTAGAAATAGAACTAAAATTAGAAGTGAATTGAGTGCTCAAGATAGAATGAATCTCTCTTTAAATGCTAAGGCCTGAACGTATTGTATAATACCCTAGATGCAAATGAATCTATTAGAGTAAAAAGGTGTAAATAGGCCAAGTATGGGATAAGTTGAGAGATATGTATGAAGGGAGTGACAATGTTAGAGAACAAAGAAAATCTGTACTTGTTGCCCAATATGAATCTTTTAAAATGCATTCTCATGAAAATGTTGATAAAATGTTTTGTAGATTCAATGATAGTATTAAAGATCTTGAATTGCTTGACAAGGTATATACTTTGGGTGAGAAAAATAGAAAAATCTTGAATGCCTTGCCAAAAGAATGGGAAAATAAAGTCACCGCTATAGAAGAGGTAAAAGATTTAAATTCTATGTCTATTGAATCTCTTATAAATTCACTAACCTCTTATGAGTTGAAATTAAAAATACAAGATAATGAAGCATGGATCAAGAGAGGCATAGCATTCAAGGCCTCACAAGAAGATGATGAAGACGTGAAACTAAATAACATGGCAAGGACATTGAAGAAGCTTCTAAATAAAAGGAGCTCTAGAGGAGGAAGAGCAAGTAATGATAGAAGAGAAAAATTCAAGAATTTCAAAATCACTTGGGATGAATGAAATTTGGACGAAGAAATGGAAGAAGAAGAAGAATCGACTCAAATGACACTTATGGCCTTTGGAGATAATGAGGTAAACTCTAATCACTCTCTTAGTGATGAAGATAATGATAATGATGACATGCAAGTTCTTATGATCAAAATGTATAAAAATTTGAAAGAATCTTATGCCAAAAACAAGGATTTGAATATAAAAATAAATGCTTTATTGGAAGAAAATTCTAGACTTTTTCAAGAAAATAAGAATTTGAGAAAAGACAATGATGATTTGAAAAAATACAAAATTGATTTTGATTGCAAAAATGATTTGAAAAAGAAGTTGGAAAATAAAACAAAATTTTATGAAAAAATGTTGGAGGAACAAAATCTTTTAAAGAAAAGAATTAATGATTTGAATGCTTCTCTCCAAAAGGAGAAACAAAATATTTTACAAAGAAAAGAAAATCATATTTTACATGGCCAAAATGATTTTATTATTTCTAAAAAAAGAGGAACTAAACTTTTGTGAATGATTCTAGTATTATGTGTCATTTTTGTTGCCAATTTGGACATATGCAAAATGATTTCGATGTGAAGAAAAATATAAGAAAAGGCATGAAATCTATGTGGATTATTAGATCATGTTGTACTAACTCTCATTCATAATGTTCTCTTAGTTAAAAAAAAAATTTTTTTGGACTATAATTCATTAAGTACTTTGCTACTTTAGTGTTTTGTTCATATTGATGTTGGATTTGTTAAATGTTGAAATTCTAGTATTATTGATGTATTTGTATTGTGATATTGATGATATTGGCATTTTAGATATTGGTATTCAAACTACTAATACTCCTTTGATTTTTTTTTTTTTTGTGATGACAAAAAGGGGGAGAAATTGGTTGGTTTGAAGTTTAAATGTGGTTGAATTGTTGAATGGTTTGAATGTCTAAGTGAGGGGGAGTTATGGTTCATTGGCTTGGATTTGAATGGTTAGAATGTGACGCCCCCACCTCTCTCAAGGGCAAACCTATGGTATGGACGCCTCGCTCGCCAGACCCACTACGCTCTCAATCAATTACAAATTAAAACTCCAATAAATAGTATTTACAACTCGAAAACTCCAAAAGTACAAAATGCTAAAAACCACAAGTACGTCCCAGTAATAAATACAACCCAAGCTCTCCAAAATATAAATTACAATAATAGTAACTTCAAGTACAATAAACCATTAACTTTACAATTAATATTAACCCTATTCAGAAATACAAAAATCCTACCAAAGAACTAAAATTTCGATCTACGATTCTCACTTCAAGACCTGTTAAGGAAAACAAATATATTGGAGTGAGCGGACGCTCAGTGAGGCCAAGAAAGCATGCACACAATTAAAATAAAACAATACGTCAACAATTAAAACAATTTAAAAGCAAAACAAGCAATATTTCGCCTCAGGTAATTTAATAATATCATATAAAGGATACAGGTGGTTACGGGAGGTAGAGGTGACTACCGTCCTCAGGGACGTAGCACGTACCCCCGATCCAAATTTCTGCATTTCCGTAGCCACATCCGGTCCACTTCTTGAGCTCTGACTTTCAAAATAAAATGTTGGCACTCCGTCAACCACACTCTCACATCCAGTAGACACCACTTGAAACCCTCACCCGTCTACTTACACCCCCTGTACCGGGCCCTTTCGTCAAAATATATAAAGTTGGTAACACTCGAGTATACCATAGTCGGCGAGCGCACTCCAACCGACATAACACTTTTAAGACCCATGGTTCACCAATCCCTCGACCAAGCCCCTATTGCCGGCCGAAGTGAAAGGTTCCCCAATGGGGTTTGAGCTTCCCCACACTTTTCAATGGCAAGAACAAGCAATTCAAGCAGTTGTCATTCAAGTAACAATTATTCAAGCGATCAACAATTAACAATTCAAGCAGTGGAACTCACTTAGAAGCAATTCAATTATGGTGAGCGTGATAAAGTACACGCTCACCTAAGCATACAATCATGCTTTTCAAATCATTTACATTAATTAAAGCATTAATAACATGCACTTGGACACTCACCAAGAAAGGCAAGAAATCGGTCGAGCAAGTTTCAATTTCTAGGTATTCGCCCTTGATGACCTTAATCACCTAGAGACAAAATCTCGATCACAAACCAATTCAAACAAGTTGACATGAAAAACATTTATACTTGAAGTTCAAAATAGCTCAGAAAATCACACTTTCAAGAGAAAATTCATAATTAGAGTTACACGTCTCGGAATTGGGTAAGGCTTGAGCCGTTGGAAATTAGATTCAACCCTCTAAAAGGCACAAGAAGGCATATAGTACAAATTCACAAAGCAAGGCAATCAAAACAGGACATCAAGAAGTTGCTAGGACATTTTCAGGTAAATAGTGCTGATTTTCAGCCATATTTCAAAGGCTACTGTAGCTAGTAGAAAGAGAATCAGTATGCAAGGGTTATACCGTTAGAAAGCTCTACAAGTATAGTTTCAAATTCCACTGACAGCACCCGATTTTGACTCCCGAGCACGAAATGACAGTCAACGGAACTGGACAGGTCAGGCTGACTGCTCAAGTAGATTTCCAGATTCACAGGGCAAAGTTTGATATATCATTTGGAGATCGAAAACAACTTAGATTAACACCAAATTTGGTACACATATACTCTTATATATAGGCTATAGCCCTGCCAAATATCAGTCAAAGACTCCCACGGGAAGGTCACTTTCCAAATGCCCAAAGTTTGGTCATCAACAAGTTCTCAAATCTGGAAATTTCTTCAACCTTCCTTCTAAGTTCAAAAATCATGTCAAGCCACTTCCAATTGATCTAAATTTTGGTACCAAGCTAGTATCATACTTCCTTAACCTATAAATGGCCCAATTGGAGTAAATTTTTATCAAAATTTCCCATGAAAACAGCATAACTTTCGGGCAACAAAGTTCCAAAATTTTCCAGGTTTTGATGTTCCAACAAGTCCACTCAAACTCATTTTTCTTAATCAAATTCATCTCCCACCTGGAAACCACATTTACACTATGTACTTAGAGCAAATAGGTCAAGATTTTACCACTTGAAACAAGTTGAACAAAGCCAAAACAGTCCAGCAAGTTCTGGACAGCAGAAACATTTCCAGATTTCAAAACAGAAATTTTTGGTGTCCATTTGACCTTCAAACCCAAATTTTCTTACCCCAATCCATTACACCCTTGTAAATTAAAGTCCCAAGAGTTGTTTCAAGAAAAATATAGCTTGAGTTTAACATGGAAAATTCGAAATTAAGGCTGCAAAAGGAGGCTGCCCTGTTCGAGTAAAATTCCAGATTTCATCCAAATGTTACAAACTTTAATCCAACAAAATCACTCCAATTAGGGCTAAGGTTTCTCCCATTCTTAAACCAATTAAAGCACAAACAACCACCATCATATAACAATCATTAAAGCACCATCAATTCAGCAAAACTTCAAAAAAATCAAGGCACACATCAAGCAGAAATTTTCGGCTAGCAACCCTCTTCTTCCTCTCTTGTTTTTCTTCAACTTTCCAACTATTCTCAACCATATCTCTCCTAGACAAACAGAAATCAAGCAAGAATCATTCAAATCCTCAAGGCATCTACCTAGAGTCAAGGTTCTTGAAGAACCCATCAACAACCAACAACTTATCAGCTAAGCTTGCTACTAGGAGATGAAATGAAATGAGAGGAAAGAGGAATAGGGTTTGGAGTTCATACCTTGGCTTCCAAGATGAAATCACCACTGATGGGAGCTCTCAAGCCACCCAAGTACTTCCTAGGTCAAGCCCCTTCCAAGCTTAGTTGATAATCCAAGAGGAGATGCAAGTTTGAGGTGAATCTTGAAGCTTCAATGGCGGAATTGTGGCTGAAATTTTGGGAAGAAAAATGGAGGGGATGGCCGGCCAAGAGGAGGAAAGAAAAATAGAGTTGGAGTGTTAAATTGGTAAAGTGAAATGTGATAAGAAAGAGAGGGATGATATAAGTGGTCTTTTGCCTCAAAAGTCAAAGGTCAATTATTGAGTCATTAGATCTCCTAATTGAGCTTAACTTGTCTCAAACACATGTAATCCCTCAATTAACTTTTCTTAGTCTACTAATGATCATCTTTTCTAGTTCAAAATTTATCGTGATCTCGAACTACATTTTTCCTCAAAAAAAGTGCAAGAGCTAATTCTCACTAGTCGAGCTACAGAAAAATCAAATTCACTAACACGACGTTCTAAAAGCACAAGTGAAGCTTCAATCTTCACGAATGGATTTAAAATGAATAAAATGGCTACATTAAGAATCAAGTCGGAGCAATTCAAGTCAAATGGGAGGTCAAGCAAGCTAATTTACATTTGAGGGTTGAACTTAGGGTTTTAAATTGAGGTTCTCACCCCGTGACTCGTGAACGGGATATGCAGGCACAGGCACTAGTGCAAGTTCGAAAATTTTGAGCTGATACAGTCGACGGAGGGTAAATTCAATAATTGCTTGAAATATATTCGAAATTAACATGAAATTAAATATTAAAATTCTCATGAAAATGCGGGTCCTCACAACTTCCCCTCCTTCAAAGAATTTCGTCCTCGAAATTCACACTTGTTCTTAAGGATTAATCTCCGTATTTCTGTCAAACTTTCCTTGCTATAGTCCAAGTAGTTTTCTCGCTACCCTAATTTCTCTAAGAAATCTTTACTAATGGAATTTCACCTGTCCCCTAACTCCATCCAAACAACTCAGGTATCAACATTCACGGCCATAAAGAGCGGTCTGAAATTTTGAAAGTGAACATCTAAATAAGGATTTAAGCACAAAGACTTTGCTTTTGTTCAGGGATTCAAATTCAAAGCAAGTCAAAGTTCCAAGGTCAAGCTATAAGTCTTAAAAAAACTATTTTTGTTTCAAACTGGAAAAGTACATATCTTGGTTCCAGGATTAGCAGTTTCATGCCGTTGGAAAAGATCACGGTTGTCCCAAAAGACATCTTTTAAAACAAAAAAGAAATTCCATCCATAAATAGGGTAAATCCTGAACTTTAACTTGCAACTTTAGCAAATAGGAAAACAAAACGAATTTGATATTTCATTTAACTTTGAAGAATTTCTAGCATTTGCAAAATTTAAGAAAAGTTGGTATGGTTGAAAGAGCTAAATTAAGTTGTAAGGAATTAAAGTTAAAATAATAAAACAAATTTGTCCAACGGGATGTTTTGCAGAAGTCACCTCAAGATTCTCTTACTAAATCTTCTTTACTTAGTCCATCCATTTTATGATTTAACCACAATTTTCCAAGTTGAAACCACAAGCCTATAAATCTAAAGAGTCCAAACATTCATCTCATGCAAAGCTTCAACCCTAGTTAAGACAGGTCTTAAGTCCTCAAGATTCGTCACAAGATTTGTTTCTCTCCCATCCCTAACTAAGATGCAAGTGAAATAGGGTGCAAGATTTAGAAAGAATGGCTCAAATACTCTAGCTTTGATGTTTTGAAACATGTAGGAAGAAACAGTTCAATTGCTCTAAATTCTTGGAATAGATTTTGAATTATTATCTGGAAATTAAATTTAGCAAGTAAATTTAGGAAAGATAGGTAAAATTCGTTAGATTGAATTAAATTCGAACAAGTTTCAAGTGGTTGCATTTTTATCCAAAATTGCGGGAAAATTTCCTCTCTTTTCATTTCCAAAGGTTCAACTACAAATGGAAGAGAAAGGAAACTTGTTTTGGTGATTTTCTTGAAAGATAAAGGCTTGAATGGATATAAAATGAGGCAAAACTTTCTTTTAATTGTTCCTTGAAAAATCAAAGTAAATAGTAGGATGAAAATCAATTTTTTTTTTATTAAGCAAGGAAGGATTGGTAGATGTGATGCTAAAGGTCACGCTCATTTTATTTAAACCCTACTAAAATCTTATCCCGTCCGCTAATTATCCTCGTTTATCACTTCCTCTTCTTAATCTCAATATGGTCAGCTTCTACCCACATAATCATCTCTTAATCATCCTTCATTAACACTTAATTTTACCTCATAATTATTTTCCCATACTTCAAGATTGGTCTAGTTCTCATGCCCACAATCCCTATCACTCCTGTGTCTGTCCATAACCTAGTTATGGCTAATGCACAAAATAAAATAATTAAGCAGGAAAATTCTTGAAATAAAAGCCGACATGAAGACATTGAAGATAACAAGAATTAACATATATTAACACTTGGAATTTCGTACAATTAGCAAGTCAGGGAGCATTTACAAAATATAGCACAGAGATGCTACAAAGGGGCAGCTATTCAAGCATGTCAAAACAGGTTCAAGTGTTTCAAAAGTGGGCCACATGGTTAAACAAAATACAATGGCCTTTGAGCTAGCACCACCCCAGTTAAGCCTAGCTAAACCGGTCAAAGGTCGATCAGTCCTATTCTAACCCTCAACAGGACTATCAGGCGCTGTCTCCTCCTCAATCTCAACCTCCTCTGAGGGGTCCCTCCCCATCAGTATATCTTCAAAAGGCTCCTCCCCTGAAGAGCCCTCTCCTAACGGCTCCTCAAGAAAAGCATCAGCATTAACTGCAGCCACGGCATCATCCATAGCAGTGGTGTCGGCCCTAATCCTCGCGGTCCGATCCCGTACCTCATCGGTCACACTAGCCAGTTGAGTCTGAAACCTCCGAACCTGACCACGAGCAGCTCTAGTCCTATCACGCTCCTCATCCAACTGAGCCTCGAGCGCCACAATCTGAACCTCCAAATCTCGAATCTTACGTTGATGATAGGCTAAGACATCTCTCGCAGCCACGACCTCCTCCTCGAGGTCCCTATTAGCCTCGATTAACTCTCGATGCTCATCGTCAATAGACATCACGACAGCATTCGGATAATCATATCCTCTCGAGCCCATTCGACGTGGTGTAAACAGGAGCCGAGTCCCATCATCCCTTACTCTATAGCGTACAGGTCTGGCTGGCGGCTCATGTCTGTTAGCACTCGATCCAGCAGCTCCCGGGTTACCATTACAACTTGCCATACCTTCAAACGATTCATCACTTAAAGTTAGAAATTTTAAAAGAAAATTTCCACTGTACTAAAATATCAAACTTATGGTACAAGAAATCATTCAAATAAAACCTTAAAATTTCTTTTATAGCCCTTCAACCCTCATTCAAATTTCTTTTATAGACCTCTAACCTAGGCTCTGATACCAACTGTGACGCCCCCACCTCTCCCAAGGGCGAACCCAAGGGTATCAGCGGGACGCCTGCCCAGCTCTCGCCAGGACTCACTACAGTCCTCAATCAATTACAAATTAAAACTCCAATAAATAGTATTTACAACTCTAAAACTCCAAAAGTACAAAATGCTAAAAACCACAAGGACGTCCCAGTAGTAAATACAACCCAAGCTCTCCAAAATATAAATACAACAATAGTAACTTCAAGTACAATAAACCATTAACTTCACAATTAATATTAACCCTGTTCAGAAATACAAAAATCTTACCAAAGAACTAAAATTTCGATCTACGATTCCCACTTCAAGACCTGTTAAGGAAAACAAATATATTGGGGTGAGCGGACACTCAGTGAGGCCAAGAAAGCATGCACACAATTAAGATAAAACAATACGTCAACAATTAAAACAATTTAAAAGCAAAACAAGCAATATTTCACCTTAGGCAATTTAATAATATCATATAAAGGATACAGGTGGTTACGGGAGGTAGAGGTGACTACCGTCCTTAGGGACGTAGCACGTATCCCCGATCCAAATTTCTGCATTTCCGTAGTCACATCCAGTCCACTTCATGAGCTCCGACTTTCAAAATAAAATGTTGACACTCTGTCAACCACACTCTAACATCCAGTAGACACCACTTGAAACCCTCACCCATCTACTTACACCCCCTGTACCGGGCCCTCTCGTCAAAATATATAAAGTGGGTAATACTCGAGTATACCATAGTCGGCGAGCGCACTCCAACCGACATAACACTTTTAAGACCCATGGTTCACCAATCCCTCGACCAAGCCCCTATTGCCGGCCGAAGTGAAAGGTTCCCCAATGGGGTTTGGGCGTCCCCACACTTTTCAATGGCAAGAACAAGCAATTCAAGCAGTTGTCATTCAAGTAACAATTATTCAAGCGATCAACAATTAACAATTCAAGTAGTGGAACTCACTTAGAAGCAATTCAATTATGGTGAGCGTGATAAAGTACACGCTCACCTAGGCATACAATCATGCTTTTCAAATCATATACATTAATTAAAGCATTAATAACATGCACTTGGACACTCACTAAGAAAGGCAAGAAATCGGTCGAGCAAGTTTTATTTTCCAGGTATTCGCCCTTGATGACCTTAATCACCTGGAGACAAAATCTCGATCACAAACCACTTCAAACAAGTTGAGATGAAAAACATTTATACTTGAAGTTCAAAATAGCTCAGAAAATCACACTTTCAAGAGAAAATTCATAATTAGAGTTACACGTCTCGGAATTGGGTAAGGCTTGAGCTGTTGGAAATTAGATTCAACCCTATAAAAGGCACAAGAAGGCATCACTTGCTTTTCAGCCATTTAGTAGAGACTCAATTAAAACTAGAGGATGCTCCTACTAAATTCTAGCAAACAGATGAGGCAGTGCAAAAGAAATTTGTAGCGCTATTAGATGTTAAAACTGTTGTAAGCAGATTAGCGTGATGGCAGATAGTAGTGAGATTAGCCATAGCACAATGCATTGAACGTGCAGCAGCAACAGCAAGGCTAGTGACAGAGACAACTCCAGAGCAGCAAGCGACGGCAGAGCAACAATCGGTGATGGAGGTAGCAAATCAGCAGTGAACAACAATGATTAGCAAAGAGTGGCATAGCGAGTAGCTGACTTCTTATGACGACCCCACCTCCCCCTAAAGTGAACCAAAGGGATCATGGACCACTCTCCTGGGACTCACTCTGCACCTCAAATAATTACAAATTTCGATCCTCAATAATTACATTCAAATACTACAAAATAATAACATAACCAAAAATTACATTTCCATAAGTCATTTGAAATTCCAATTGTACACTTAAACTTAATATGGATCAAGAGATTATAAAATTTATCCAAGCATTAAAACTCAACATTGTCTCAAAATAAAGTAAAATCCAAATTACATGGACATAAAGTTTTCAAACATCTCCATCTTAAAGTTTACCACCAACTTTAAGCTTACAAAATGGAACAAATTCACTAATACATCAGTACTTAAACAAAAGATAGCACACTTGACTCTTAAGCCAAAAATGAACTCGCCGACCTCTTACACAACCTTGCTGAGGAAAACAATAGGGAATGCGGTAAGCTAAAGCTTAATGAGGTCCCAAATAAAACATGCAGTCACATTAACAAATAGGAGAACTCAAGTAGTCAAATATCACATTTAAAATGTAAAATAAAGAAACAAATATCACAACCAAGTACAAAATACATCGACCCTCTCAACTAGGAGATCGTGTTCATAAGGAGAACACTGCTCAAGCCTTTCAACTAGGAGATCGTGTTAAAGAACACGACTCGATCCTCTCAACTAGGAGATCGTATTCATGAGGAGAACACTATTCGAGTTAACAAGTAGACATAAGAAAATATAATAGAAAGTACTTTTAAAAGGATACGGGTGGCTTCCAAAAGCCAATTCCACAAGAGCTTGATCATAAGATAGACGGTTGACTCTCCGTCAACTTTTGAAGTCAAGAACCAAAGTCCGTAGAACACCACTTTACCTCACAACCGTCCACCGTTCACCCCCTTACTGGGTCCAAACACCTCAAAGAAACTAATTTAGGTAATACTCGAGTATACCAAGTTCCAAAGGATTAGATATAATAACCCACGGTTCGACAATTTTCTCGACCAGTACCTCTCAGCTGGCTCGATACAATTGACTTGCCAATGGGGTTTTGGGGTATCCGGAACCCTAAACGAATCAAATTAGTCGACGGGATATCACCTAAACGACTTTTTACATCAAAGTATACAAAGCCACAAACGAATCAAATTAGTCGACGAGATATCACCCGAACGACTTTTCACATCAAAGTACACAAAGTCAAATCACAAATCGAGTAGGTCAAATTTCAAGTGAAAGTCAAACGGGAGAGTTCTAGTGCGATAAAGTACACACTTGACTCAACCACAGGAACCCAAAGGTGTATTACGTGGAACAAGAGACTATTCGCATTCCAAGTAGTTCACATAGTTCACGTAGTTCAAGTTTCATGTTGTTTATGTAGTTCAAGTATTCACGTAAACAAGCAAGGAACACTCACCAAATAAAACCAAGTAAATCAAACGTTCGTGCCTTGATCACCCTCAATACCACCTTCAAGCCCTATGTATAACCAATATATATAATCATCAACTCAAACAAAGCAAATAAATGCAACCCAACAAGTGCAAATGAATGCTACTAGTTAATGCACCTAAACTAGGAAGTTCCATGGTGATTCAAGGTCGTAAGACGATGAAACATTGAAGGTCTAATAGATTCACAAGTCAAGTATGATATTTAGAATGAAATAAGTGTGAAAATATTCAAGAAGCATCAAGGTTCAACCAAGGACAAGTTTACGACAAAAGCTAAGGTTCGGGTATAACAGTGGCCATTACGCAGTCTTGGGAAGCATGTTTTGGTTATTTTATATTAGTTGGTTATTTTATTTTAGTTCTTGATTCCATTATACTTATTGATGATGTTTAAGCATGTTTTGTGAAGAAATTATGGGAATGTGCTAATTTTTAGTGAAGATTAAATTCTTGAAATTCCTATAAAATGCTCAATTTGGGATTAATGCTTGGCATGTTTGAAAATGTATTTGGTTGATATTATGGAGCTTATAATTATCCTTGGATGCTATTTGTTCCAAATGTGAGGAATTTTAGGACCATTTAGATAATTTTTGTCAATTTTTGCCTAATTTTGGAATTTAATTTTATCTGTAGAAAATGGCAATTATTGGTGAATTTGAGCATATTCATGGTTTTTAAATCTTCATATGGAGTATGTTGTATATATTTGTATTGAGATTTAGAGGAATTTTTGGGAAATTTGATGAAAGTTGGTAATTTCAAATTTATTTCAAGCGGATGATGCTTTGTTGACATTTGGATTGAATTTGATGATTTTTATGGTTTAATTGGTTATTTGACAAATTGTTGAAATTTGCTTGATTAGTAATGTGCTTAAAAATTGTAATTTTGGCAATTTGTTAGATATTATGGCACGAACGAGAGGAGGTCTTCATCGCCATTCACCTTCCTCATCTTCAAGTGGTGAAGAAGAACAACGTACACCATCACCTTCACCACAAAGACGACGACCGAGGAGGACTACTACTAGAGAGCCACCACCACCAGAGTATGATGCCATTCGGTTCACTTCAAAAGAGAACCAAGAATGGTACGAGGCAAGGGAGCATAAGGGGTTTATTTTTGAAATGTACGTGGCTCCCGACGTCAATGCCGAATTCAAATTCACGGAGGCATTTGACATACTTGGTTGGGGTCCAATTCTCACATTGCTAGATCACTATTACCCCCAGCTAATCAAGGAGTTCTATGCCAACGTGGTGAACAAATTTGGGCATAGTAGAGAAAATATCAGATCCTATGTTCGAGGGAGACGAATTGAGCGGAGCACATTGGCTCAACTTCTTGGAGTACGGAATATTGGTCTAGCTGTAGATTTGAAGAAGGAATTTCATGCTCCGGATCGACATTGGGAGATGGGACATGTAATGGCTCGATTTCAAATTGAGCAAGAATTTATTCGCTCCCAACAAAAGGCGACAGTGAAGGCCAACAAGTTGGATGATCGATTGAGATTAATTACATATTTGTTCGCCCACAACGTCATTCCCAAGAAGAGTAGCCTCAATGAAGTAAGGAAGAGTGACTTGTACTTCTTGGACAAGATGTTCCATGACCGGACCTCTTCATTTGCCAACATTCCTCTTCCCAATATTATTATCTGCTATATGAGGACCGCGGCAAGGCATGCCACTACTGCATATCGGTTTGGCTTCCCACGGCTTCTCTCATTTCTTTTGAGCGGATGAAGGTGAACTTGGATGGAGTTGAGCAAAGGCCTGTCAAATCAACTTATGAATTGAACTATTTTGTTCTAAATGAATTGAGTATTTCAACGGCAAATATTCCTCATCCTCGAGGTCGGCAATCTCAGCCCACTTCACAATTTGAAGTTGGAGGAACTTCAGGAACAGCTCACGAGGAAGAAGGAGGAGTCTACACCTCGACTGTTATTCCCCACACCGGTCCTTCTACTTCGGCTCCTCCTAGGCAAAGGATGATTTGGGAGCGAGTTTTGGTTGCCATAGATGTTTGGAGACCCGTGTCAATGAAGGCTTCAATCAAGTGAATACACGCCTTGACACCATGGAGTCTCGCATTCATCGGATAGAAGACCACTTACATATCCCAGGAGATGGCGAGCAGGCTCAAGGAGGCCATGGTGACAACCAAGGAGGGGGAGTGATAAGTCAATATTTTGCATGTTTTTAATAAGATTAATTATGTAGTTTTTGTATGGTTTTGTCAGTTTAATGGCTAATGAACTAGGGTTTCTACTGAAATTCTACATTTTGTGGTTTAAATAGAAAAATGCGTTTTTATGGATTAATGTAGTGAAATTTTCATGTTTTTGTAGGATTGCTTGTTCAGTTATCAAATGAGATGAAAATGTGGATAATTGCCAAGAAGCTTGAAAGAAAAATTGGAAAATGAAAATTGCAATTCAATCAACGAGGAATCAAAGGGATAAAAGTTGGAGCAATTAACGCGCCAATTTCACGACAAAAAGCTCGGAATTTGCAAGTTTCAAGTGGAGTCGCGAGGCAAAACGCGAACCAACAAGTGGAAATTTTAATTAGCTCGCGAATCTCTCTCACAGAAGACAGGGGAAGAAGATCTGCGATGTGATCCGCGAGCCTCTGCCTCGCGGATCCACCTCGCGGATCCTCAGAAAATGACAGCTGCAAATTGCAGCTGAATTCCAGTTTTTCAGCTCACTTCCAGCTCAATTTTCAGAAGAATTTCAATGAAGGCTGAGTGAAGAATTGTGTGAAATTGAAGAAACAACTCATAGAAAATCCAAAACACAATTTGCTTCAACATTACAACTCATTTGAGATTGAAATTCAAAGGATTCAATGCATGAAGACAAGAGATTCATGAAGCCAATTTCTTTGACTTTTCAAGGCCAAACTTTTCTTGTATTCACATGATAAAGTCTTGGAAGTTTATGGATGAATTCATCTATAAATAGGACCTCTTGTAGACATTTAAGAGAATTAGAGAAAGAGGTAGAAATGTAGAGAGGAGGCATGTAGTCTTCACTAGTTCATTAGTTTAATAGTATAGTTAGTAGTAGTATGTTTAGTTAAGCCTCTCAAATCCTAGAGTGAGGATGAACTTGTTGTAGTTGTGATTGTGAAGTGGTTGAGTTATTTATGTCCTCATTGATTTTGCTAGTTTAAGATTGTGCTTATGCTTTATGGTTGATTAGCTACCAACTATAAATGATTTGATGTTGATGAGTAATGAAAAACTTGCCTTCAACAAGATCTAAGTTCTTAAACACTAACTTATATTCTCACGAAAGTAGTGAATATAGTTGGTTGGTTTGGGTTTTATACTATAACTTCATTGAGCTTATTTATCTTGTTTCTCTCTTTTCTCTATGAAAATAGGTCAAGGAAGATTCCAAGGAGTAAAGGAATTGGCGAAAGCGATTCCGAGTGACTTGCTCATCTTCAATGAGAGCTTGCACTACACATGACCATTGACGAAAGTGATGGCATACAAAAGGAAGTTATACCTTAGCACATCATTGGAGAAAGGACATACTAAACTTGACTAACTTCTAATCTAACTTAACAAGGGATTCTTAAACTCTAGGATCTTAACTCTTTCCTTGCTTTCTTGTTATTTCCTTTCTACCGCCAATTGGATGTCTTCGACACCTAGCGGTCGGTTTTATTTGTTTAATCCCGCTACCTAAGGATGGTTTACCACCTTCTCCCTTTATATCTTTGTTGTGACAGTCTAAATAATAGAGGAATTTGAAAATCACCGGTACTTGACATTCTTCCTCGTGGGATCGACACCTTATTTCCCTATACTCAATAAACGATCCGTATACTTGCGGTAATATAGGGTTATAAAGTTTTTTTTAAGATTTGTGGAGTAAAGAAAAATCGTATCAGGGAGATGGACAACAATGAAGACCCTGTTTAAATTCCTTAGTTTTATTGTTTTTTATGTCTTTTTGAACTTATGCATTTTCCTTCCTTTCCTATGCAGCTTTTGTGGACTTGTAGAGGATGTTTGTGATATTCTGGACTTTTCTGGACCTCTGCCATATTAATTTGGGGGGTTTTACTGTTTTAAGTTTTCTATTTCCCCTACACATTGAGGACAATGTGTATTTTAGGTGTGGGGGAGAGGTTTAATTATTTTATATGCTTTATGTGCTTAAATGACTTTGATATATGTTTGGAAATGTTTATGTGATTTGTTTGTGTTGAAAATTTGGGTTGTTGGCACGGAGTTTGGTCCAGTTTTAAGGGGAGACTCTGCCAAAATTTTTCCAAACATTTGTTCAAAATTGTGAAATTACCCCAAAAATTTTTGAAAATTTTTCAACTTGGTCCACAAAGGAGGAAGTTTTAAATATTACTCTTTCAAATTTTCTCATCTTTTTGAAATAACTTTATGTGAATTGGTAAATTCAATTTACATTTGACTTGGAATTAGTGATTATGTGATTTGAGCAATTGTCTTTAAGAAAGTATATTTTGTAAAATAAGGAAAATTATGCCTATAATTTTACTTGTTAAATGATATCTTTTCTTTTACTTACTTATACAAAGAGGTGACTGATATAGTTTAGTCAATAAGGCTTCCTTTTCCATGAATTAAAGTTTTAGAAGGAACTTTCTATAAAAAAAAAAGATAGAAGAAAAAAGAAAAAAAAACTGTAATTATTCTTGTGCTGAGTAACCGGGAGTCTTCATCTAAAAATGTCGATTTTCGCATAAAAAGGCACTTGAGTAAGGAGACATTCAATAAAGAGAAAAAGTTGAGTAACCAGAGATCTTCACCTAAAAGTGTCGATTTTCGCATCAAAAGACTTTTCTATTATTTAATATAAACTATAATCCCTCTAAATAAAAAGAAAAACATAATTGTGGAAAAAGGAATGCCAACTCATTGACTATATGAATTACCTTTTTGTGTAATTAGGTCAAAGTAAAAGATTGAAATTTAACTTGTTTACATTTAGGGTATAATTAGCTTTCTTTTACTTAATTATTATAAGTATTTGTGGCAATTGGAATTTTTGCATAAAAATTGATTACTAAAGTTGTGGAGATTGACTTTTAAAAGTTCACATTGGTTGTTTCAAAACTCTTAAATCATTATTGGTTGAAAATTGCTATTGCTTAAGGACAAGCAATGATTTAAGTGTGGGGGAATTTGATAAGTAAATATTTTTCCTCTTTTAGCGTGTTTTATTTATCTATTTTTATGTACTTATTTTACGAAAAATGATGAAATTAAGTTCTTTATTTATTAATATGCATTCAAATGTGAAATTCAATTAGAAAATGCTTTTTTGAGCAAATTAATGCCCAATTGAATGATTATTTGAAGGTAACGAAGTTTGGAAGAAAAGTTGAAAAATTGAAGGGTCAAAAGTCAGAGGAGTTAATGCGCCAATTTCACGACGAAAATTCAGATTTTTCACATTTTGGACCAGATTAGCGAGTTGAAACGCGATGTGACAAGTGGAAAAATAAATTAGCTCGCAACTCCCTCTCAGTGGAAGCAGGGGAGGTGATCCGGATCCGCAATCCTATGCCTCGCGGATCCACATCGTGGATCTTCAGAAAACGACAGCTGCAACTTGCAGCCAAATTCCAGCTCATTTCCAACTCAATTCTGATATAATTTCGGCTGATGGCTGCACAATATGGACTTGTGGCATCAAAATTCAACTTTAGATCTTTTTATTTGTAATCTTTTCCATCCTCAATCCTCTATAAATACCCCATGTATTCCAACAAGAAAAATAGATAGAGGAGTAGAAGAAAATAGCAAGAAAAAGAAGAGAATAGAATAGAGAGAGAAACTAGCTAGTTTTTGACAAGAATTAGTTGAGAATCAAAGTGAGAGGTCTATTGAACAAGGAGAAATCCTTTGTGAGCTTGTAAGAAGAGCTTATTTCATCAATTGGAGAAGTTCCTTTATCCTTTGCATTTTATTTCTTAAAGTTCATTCATGACTTCTTATGCAAGTTTTATGTGCTTAATTAATATGAATAGCTAAACTTCACTATCCTAGGGGTAAGATGAACTTGTAAGGGATTGGATGTTGTTCACTTAAGTAAAGAAAGTTTAACTTGTGATTGTTAGTTCATTTATTTGTTCTCAATATTCATGGTTGTTTGATCATCAATTATGAACTATTCAAGCATGTGTTAGTACATGAAATATGTCTTGCGTATGTAGTTCAAAATATATGAACCCTAGGTTGTATGTTCATGTTAGTAGAAGATGCATTTAGGAGGAATCATATTTGTAACTCATTGAGTTTCATGAACTTATGTTAAGCTAATTCATCATGTTAATAGGTGAGGGTTTAATATTAGTATGGTTGTTCATTGTGAAAACAATCTACAAATGAAATTGGAGGTTACTTCCTTGAAAAGTCACAAGTTTAAAATCTAACTTAACTAAAGTGAACACATCCTTAACCTAACAAGGGATTCAAATCCCTAGGAAACTCTTTCTCTATTCTAACTTCTCTAACTTGTTATTTTATACCGCCAATTTGAGGATTACCCCGTTGGATGGTTTTATCTATTTTCTCATTTACCACCAATTGGATGTCATCGACACCTAGCGGCCGGTTCTAATTGCTTAATCCTCGCTCCTTAGGTCGGCTTAGTCCGCCTTCTCCCGTTTTTAATTTACTTTGTATTTACTTTTAATTTACCACCAATTAGGGTTGGTTCTACCACCTTAACCGGTTGGTTTTAATTGCTTTCAATAGGGACGGTTGTACCGCCCGACTTTTTATATTTTGCACTCATCTATCATTTTCTATTTAGATAATAAAGCAAGCTAAAAAGCCATAGTACTTAACCGAGTCTCTGTGGGATCGACCCTTAATTATCACTATACTCAATCCACAATCCGTATACTTGCGGAAAATCGGGGTAAAGAGGCCATAATTGATTGATAATTGAGTGAATTTAACTTGAAAGTCTAGACCACGTCAGTTAGTATAATTGATTATAATGAGAGAATTTCGTGAAATTAGATCAAATCTAGGATTTTAGGGCTGCAAGTCTGCTGTATTGAAGGATTTCACACTGCCGTTCAACCTCTGTTGAGTATGTCTGGTTGATGCTATTGAAAATATAATACAAAGTACTGCACATCGGTAAAGGTTATTTTTGGTGGAAAATGGTCTTGCCAGTTAAGAAAACAAGGACCTCCGATGATTGTCAGAAATGGATATTTCTTAAATAATAATAATAATAATAATAATAATAATAAATGAATAAATAAAATCATTAGAAACAAGCTTTTGTAAGAATATGTATCCTAGTTGACAAAAGGTCTGGTAAGGGAATGGTCTTCACAATTTCCAATTTAAATCTGGTTGACAGATTCGGGCGGAGATGCAACCTCGTAAATTCCATTTCAAATCAGCATATTCCTAAGCTATAAACAAGTTCGAGTAAGGTGTAAATAAGTTTAGGTGTATTTAAACAAATTGAAGTATGGTGTAAAGGAATTTGAAATTATTATTTATTCTAAAATGGAAACTCTATATTGTACTCACGTAAATCTAGAAAATTATTTGAAATTATTATTATTGTAATACTTTTTGTAATGTGTTGTACATGAGATAAAAAATGGTCAAGAATATAAAAAGTATACTAAAAAACGCATTCAGAACATCAGCAAATAACCTTTCATAAATAATGTCAATCCAAACACATGCCGTTTTGTTTGCCAAAACTGGCAAAAAGTTCCTTTCTTCACCACTCTGTCACTTTAATGTTGGGTTGCTTCGTGCCAAATTAATAGCAAAGAAATTGCGTGTGAAAATTCTCTTTTTCGTGCGAGCGGTTTTTGACTTCCACGAGTAGAAGAATTCTCATTTTTGTCCTGGTCTTGTCCTTCCTTCATCGTAGTTCATGTAAACACATTGACAAGTACAAGTTGAGAAGGGAACACAAGTTGACTCAATTTTGGCAAGCATCAGCAACTTTCTTAAGGATCAGCAACTTTCTTACAAAAATTATGTGCTCGAATCCTCTTATTGATATGATAAATATGTTGATGGGTACTCTGTAAATACTTTTCAAAGCAATCTATGATTTCGAAAGCTTATCCTAATCCGTGGTAATTATTAGAATCGAATCCACCCAAACTTTTTGTATTAAAAAAAATACACAAATTAAGGAGAAAAGACTTTGAAAATTGGTCTATTCAATATAGGCTGTACTATTTTTTAGAGAAAGTTGCCAATTTAGACCCTCATATTAAAAAAAAAAAATTAGTCCACCACATTTATAATCAACCAAAATAGTCTATCGAATATAACAATTTTACCTCTTCGATCCGTCGCTATGCAAGTTTAGGAGACAAAGACTTAGAAAGTTGGTCTTATTCATTGTAGGTTTTTCTACTTTAATATAAATATGATGGACACGGGGCCGAACAATTGTGAAAGAAACTGTTCATAGTGGTTTTGTGCAAGATTCACAAGATGTAACTCTGTATACACATAGTGCAATTCACTTTCAACAACGTATAATTATAGAATAAAATTTTGTAGGTCCCACATATAATATGAAAAATAATATACAAGATGTAATTTGGGCCTTATATTTTTTTTGGATCAAATCTTGATCATGAACCTTCAGGAACTGTTGATTCTTGCAATCGTTCCTGCCCCTCGTCCGATTTTGATAAATGGTCCCTACTTGCAATTAGGGTTGTAAACGAGTCAAATCAAGTCGAATTTTGGTCTTATCGAGATGAGTTCGACTCATTTTTCACCGAACTCAATCTTGACAAGCTCTTAATATGAAGCTCAAACTCGAGCTCGAGTTTGAATTCGAGTCTAATCGAACTCGAACTCGAGCCTACTCGAGATTGAAAAATTATTTTTTTTAAAAATAAATAATTAATTATTTTTCTTAATAAATAATAAAAATATTATGGATATATATATAATTTCACTATTAGAATAAAAAATAATATATATATATATATATATATTCGAGTTAGCTCGCGAGTTATCGAGTGTGAGAAAAAGTTGTTCGAACTCGATTCGAATATAAAAACGAGCTGCTTGACTTCAACTCGAACTCGATCAAAAAAAAAAAAAATTTCTGGTCTACGAAAGGATAGGTGCGAAAAGAAAGCACATAACTCGATAATAGTTTTATTTACAAGTTAGGCCGCCCATTTCCTTAGCAGCCATATGCATGCACCCAAAAAGAAAAAAGAAAATTCATTGTAAGATTGTATTGGTGTCCTCTTGATAGGGTCGATATTCAATTGGCTGCAATGACCCAATGGCGTTATTCAATTGCTGCAACTAGCAAGCTACTTGTTTTCTCTGTGTAGATGAGAAAACCGGACTTTGCATTGAAAATGCTTCTGTGTAGATGTGAATTGGATTTCTTCAACAAAAAAAAAAACTATTTAAGTAACGAGACCAATTTCTGTCAAAATAGGTCACCGTTTATAATGGTTAATTATATTTTTCTTCTGTTAGATAGTGCGGGGCCCTGGATCTTCACCTTGTCTTCCTGAGGCAATTGCTGATTCCATCCCAGCTCTGTCGCTATGAATTTCTTTTTTCTTTTTTTTTTTGTGTGGATATAACCATGGTGAGCCCGTGGAATTTCCTTTTGTGTGTGTTTTTGTAATAGATGTCGTTATGAATTAATATTGTTTGAAGAGGTATAGTAATGGTTTGAAATATTGTTTCATGTTTTGTCAACTTATGAATAATTTCATACATTACACAGAACAATCCGCTAATGACTAGTCAATTATTTAATGAAGCTGGTCTCATCCGTACTTGAACGTTTACTTTATTGCTAATAATAAATAAAGTACACTAAGATGGTCTCAATCCGTACTTACATCTCACCCGCAAGAGATGATTTGATGCTTTTTTTTGGGGGTTTGGGGGGGAGGAAAAACTAAAGAAATATTAACTCTTTGAGACACAGGTCCCCATTAGAGCAACTACTTTCCTGGAAGACCAACTGTTTCTGTAGAAATTTGTGAAGGGCAAAATAATGTTGTGAAGGGCAAACTGACAGCTAGGATATTGGTCAAGGAAAATGAGATCCTTTTTGTTGTGTACTACCGTGACATAAAATGAGAGAAAACATTGCTTTTGGGAATTCAATTCATTTTTTCTTGTATGTTTCAAAAATCCATGAATGTGGATCCTAAATCAGAAACAAAGAAACAGAGAGCTCAATAAAGCAAGATATGGCACCATCAAGTTAAAATAAATAGTGTAACACTTTAAAAAAATGTAAATTAACAACCATAGAATTAGACTACATACCATCATCTTTTGCATTTGTTATCTCAAACACAAGCCTAATTTAAGCTGAGACTTAAACATTAAAATTATTGAACTAATTCGGGATGAAATGAAAAAAATATGTGTTATGCGAAAAGTTTGAAAATTGCTCAAGATTTGAGGATCTTCTTCTTAGGGCTTTCTTGATCAGCTAATCCTCCATTTTGAAGTGCCCTTTTGGCTGTCTTTGCTGCAGATGGATCGTTGACAGCATTGCTCTTAGCGAGGAATTTCATGAACCATAAAGCTGACTCCTTCGGATATCTTGCATTTTTATCTTTGAAGTTTACATGAATAATCCCAAAACGAACTGTATAGCCCTCGGACCATTCAAAGTTGTCGAGTAATGACCATATAAAGTAACCCTTGACATTGACTCTGTCTCTGCAAATTGCAAATCACAAAAGTCCTAAGTTTAGAATATGCAGACAAATAAGACCAAATTTACCTCATCTTGGAAACTTACACATCCATAGCCTGTTTCACATACGCAAGATGATCATTATGGTACTTGATCCTTATCTTATCAATACGAGCTTTCGATACAGTAAGACCAGGATCATTTACCTCATCGACACCTGTCAAACAATGCAAATAAAATTTGTCAACTTTCCTCATGTTTCTTGTAATCCATTCTGTTCTTAAATTGATGAAAAAGCTAAAACTCTCCCATTGTTACCATTTTCAGTAATATAAATGAGGGGACTATCGTAATTTGTTTTGATGTATTGTAAGAGCTTGTAAATCCCAAGAGGATAAATGTATAGCCATTTAGAGCCAGCCTGAAATTAAATCATGTACAACTGGTTAGTTGCTCAGCTTCAATAATATAAATGTCAAAAATTTTATTAATAAGCCAAAGATCGACCAATGTCTTCAACTAGTAATGCAAGGACATACAGGAAATTAGCCCTAACTTACCCTTGGGCCAATGTCTGTTTTGCCATCAGGACCTACCGCTGTACAAATTTTAGGAAAAAAAGAAAAGTCAGAGCCAGATTATTGAAATCAATGAAGAAAAAGAGTAGAAAGAAAGAGATCAAGGAACTTACTTTGAGTCTTAACTTGTTGATCGGTGACATAGCTTAAAAGTTCACTTTTGGTCCCGGATGCATCCGTAGCGTATATAGAAGTATAATAATTCAATCCAAGAAAATCAAATGAGCCTTTCAAATTCTGGTTCTCTTCTTTTGAAAATATTGGAAGACGTGACTTCACAATATCCCTCATCCTTTTTGGATAGTCACCGTAGGTTATTGGTGACATAAACCTGCATATGATGGAAGCATTAGCTGATCATAAGCAACTACAGTTCTATGTTAGATCTAAGCTCTAACTAATTTTTATTGGATCAATAATATCATAAATTTGTTTTTTCCTTCAGTTGGCTATAGCTTGCATATTGAAATAAATGATTGTTGCATGTATATACCATCCGAACATAAAATCAGCCGCCCGCTCAACCGCTTCCTTGTCCTGTGGAGTGTCATTAAGAGGCTCCCACCATTGTGACACCAGGGTTATTCCTATCTTCCCTCCTTGACCCTGCAAAAATATTATAACTAAACATTGATATTGAACTTTTGTTTGAACATTAGATGTAACTTACATGTCAAATTAATGTGCAATCTTCGAATTTCATCTAGCCGGATAGCCCACCTTAAAGTTTTCGCGGTACACTTTTACAGCTTCAGCATGAGCAAGTAGCAGATGGTGTGCTACCAAGTATGGCTCTATACCAGGATTGCCATCCACAGGAATGCCTGAAAATAAATGGTTACACCTGTGTCCAGTATTGGCATCTTTGATATGCTCGGCTGTGGATACACCCCTACCGGGTGCATGGCCACCAATAGTGTAGCCACTATAGGCAAAAGTCCACGGCTCATTCAATGTGATCCAATGTTTCACACGGTCACCGAATTCCCAAAAACATAGCTCGGCAAATTCACGAAAATCATCCCTGTTAGATGGACCAGACTTATCAGACAGTGCGAAATAAAACATTTAAAAATTTGTAAACATGTTAAGGAGCATCTTGAACTTCCTTGATCTAATGCACAAATGACGGACTGACACCGCTTATTCGTCCCGAGGACAAGCCTTTTCCGACATATTGCATTTCAGAGCTGCCCTTATTAACTTTTTAAATACCGTTTCCTGAGTAAAATACTATAGAAAACATGACATGCATGCCTAACGAAATCGGAAGCAAGGAAACTGGTGATAGACTGTAGATGAGTAAGTGCATCATTATCCAGAAAGAAATTTTTAGTGCGGACTCCGGAGCAGGTAGACGTGAAACTTCTTACTCCCTTGTTATATATTCATGTATTTAATATGAGGCAACATGTTATTAAATAGTTGACGAAATTGTAAAGGAGTGGATTGCACCACTTACACTATCCTTCGACAGAGGAAACCGCCATATTCATCTTCAAGAGTTTGTGGTACATCCCAATGGAAAAGAGTCACAAAAGGCTTGATACCTGTAATAGTGCTCAAATTGCATGTTATTAACTCCAGTAAAAACAATTCTTGGATGCTTCATTCACTAAGACGACATATTTTTCAACTTTTTTTTTTCTTATAACAAAACAAACACTTTGTTTGTGTACACAAAGCAATAACAAAAAATGTAGTATTAGCAACGCCTTTTCACACAGTATGTCCCATCTTTATTAATAAAGCATTCTTAATTAGGACATTTTTTCACTAATTTTCTGCAAATGTAAATAAAGAACCACAAAATAGAATTTACCATTTGCCAGGAGCTCATCGATGAGATTGTTGTAGTACTGGATTCCTTCTTTGTTCACACCAGCACTTAATCTTCCACCTGTTATTTCATTTTGGATGAGAGGCTTGTTATTCAAGTGCTTGTTTGTAGTCAACTGGAAAACATGTGTGCCTTAAATTTGTCCTAGTATATTTGCATGGTGATATTTCAAATGTTTTTTTTTTTTTTTGACGATTGAACTCTCCTTGCTTACCAGGCAGTACTCTAGACCAGGAAATTGAAAATCGGTATGCATCTAAGCCAATTTTCTTCATCATTTGGACATCTTCCTGCAATATTCAAAATGTCAAAGGCTTGAATATTAGCAGCACTAAAAGGGCGTGCCCATTTTTCCACTCAAATTTACTATCTAACTATTTATGCATCCTTTGATTAGTATAAGTTTCTTAATTTAGTAATCATCGATCATGGTACTCTATAAGTAGAAAAACTTTACCTTGTAAAGATGATATTGATCAATAGCCACATTTCCATTACTTCCATCGACCACCTTATCAGGACTTTGTTCAGTAAATTTATCCCATATACTGGGGCCTCTACCACCTTCTTCTGCAGCACCTTCCATCTGTCACCCAGAAAAAGAAAAAAGAAAAGGCACAAACAAGAAGACATTCATATTTAACCAATCCAAGACTTGAAATTATCCCCAAAATTATGAAGGATTATACTCACCTGGTAAGCGGACGATGCGCTTCCAAAAATGAAGTCCTCCCCAAAATCGGCACGGCTGAGCTTACTTGTGACATTGCCATTTGCTGCCATTTCTTGAACTACAGTTTCTTGGGATTGATTCCTGATGACTATGGATTCGAAGATGGTTTGAAATATTTACGGTTGAATACGTTCTCTTATATGATATATCTGAGTTGTGGGACTAAAGCCATGGTTTTACAGGGTTTATATAGGCCTGAGTAGGGAACGTGTACAGATGTTGCATATGTTGACTTTTATTTTTTATTCTCCACTTGAATAACTTAACAGGCAACAACGAGTTGGAAAGGCAGCTCCTAGACTTTGAACGGATTTCTTGAGACTAAACTAAGAAGTTTTATATTACCAAGGACGAAATCAAGGGGCGGAGAGCGGCTGCGACAGTCGCCTCTCCCAACCATCCCCGCCCTCCCAACCCATCCCCAGAAAAAAAGAAAATTCTTAAATATCATACGAGTCAAATAAGAGTTAGTACTTTCTACGTAGAAGTACATTACTTCGCTATCTCCCCATAATTGTGATATTATTAGTATTTGTTTCTTTTTTTTCCTTTTGACTCTTCGTATAGCAATTCACATTAAGGTAAAGATGGCAACTAAGAATTGAAAAGAAACACTGTGGGAAAGGAAATTTAACCACCATTAAATTCTACTTATATAAAAGCAAATTTAATAAATCATAACTCTGTTTCACGGAAGAAAAATGTAAAACGAATAGGATAGATCAATTATTTAGATATGGTTAATCTCGTAGTTGACCACTTGTGTTTACGTGCAGGTGTTTAGAGAAAAAAAAAGAAAAAGAAAAAGAAAAAGTATGGTTGTTTGCATTGTTTGTTTTTCGTTGCACAGGATTGTTTCCTTAATCAGTACTACAAAAGAAAGGCCTCCAGATACAAATTTATTAATGCTTCATTTACCACTATTTGTTTCATTATTATGTATTTTTTGCCTCTCAATCTAAAATCCTAGGTTTGTCAGTGAATATTACACAAGGCTTGTTCTCAATAGCTTCTAGTTCTCTTTTTAACTTGTGTTTTGGTGAACTTGATGGAAAAAAGTTGATTGTTGTTTGATCTATTAAAATGTTAAAAAAAATACACTTGTCTTAAATGTTTGACAAGTTAATGGTTGTTTTCAAAGAGATATCGCCTCAATAATTACACTTTCACAACTTAATGAAGAGAAGAAGTATTAATGAGTAGAACACTTGAAAAAAGCCTTTAGCTACAGAAACGAATAGATTTACAAGTTGTAATATTAAGAAGAGCAAACTACCTTGGTAGTGACAAAAATTTTCGAATAGTTGACCATTCAACTTTTAACAGTATGCATTTACCCATCTGCAGGCGGGGACTCGGATGTGCAATGGGTTTACTTCAGATTCAAGGAGTTTACTTAATTATACCGAGTTAAAGAGTTTAATTAATTTGTAAAGTGGCAAGTAGGGTCGCTCCCTCAGAGCGGTGGAAATTGTTTCTTTCAAGTTACGGGGAAAATGGGGTTTGGATGGAATAGAACTAGAAATAAAGTAAATAAATTAAGGAAATGAGAAATGAAAATACCAACTAAAATAAATCACCAAAGAACAATTAGAGAATAATTTAATAGAAATGCAAGTAGTGAAATTTCTACCCAAAGGAACAACTTCTCAGGCACAGTCCAATCACTTGATCATTGATGCAAGAATATTTCAATCATTTGTCACTAGGTTAGTTATAGTTATAGTTATTGTTACCGTTAACGGATACGACCAATAGGAATTTAATTATCCAATTGCATTAAAATTTAGAAAAACCCAACCCTAACCAATGAACAGCAAGAGGGTCCATTTAAGCTAGATCATCGTTTCCCAACATAAACCAATTAACTTGTAATTAACTAAATGAGCGATTACGTATTCAATTAGTTAATTTGATGGTTGTGTTAATTTAAATACCGACCGATACTAGAATAACCCTCAATCAATTAAAGCGTACGAATAGTAACAAATTAAAGAAAGGTTAGAGATTGATTAGATCTCACAAATTTCTTGGACTTGAGTTGCCTTTGAGTAGATTAGGGTTCTAGCCACTCCTCATGGAGAATTTCATCCAACAAATGTTTGGGAAGTTCTCAGCCATAGGAGTGAAGATGAAATAATGAAACACGATGCTAAACTTCCAAGTGAGCGAGAGAACAAGTCAACAGCCAAAGTCCTTCTTCGAAGTCACAACAGTGACTAATCAAAAGCAAAGAACGAAAGAAAAACTACTGCTAAGAAGTCTTTGTCCTATGATCAATCAAGAAGACCAATCGAGGAAGCAAAGAAAACGATGAAGATTTTGTTTCTTGTCTTGCGTCGTCACTTCCTCTCCCTTCCTGGTGGCTTGGATGGTAACAAATTAATAAAAAACCTAAACTTCCCTATTCACTTAGGAAACCTAGTCCTAGTTGGAATCTATTTTCCTAAAAAGCATTAATAAAGTAAATAAAGGAAACCAATTACTAAAATCCCAATTAAAAGGGTCTTCAACCAATTGAAAATAAATAAAATCTTCCACCAATGGTGGGAATTGTCGGATTTTCCACAGAATTCTTCTTCAATGTGGAGCCCTATCCTTGAAGGTCTTCTGGAATTTTTACCAAAAATAGAGCTCTTTAATCTTCAATTAATTCCAAGAACCTAAAATCAATACCAAAACCAAATATGAGTAGAATAAGGCAATTAAAATCATATCTAGGCCATAATTGAGGGAAAATGTCCACAAATAAAGCATGTAATTTAAGACTTAACAAAACCATTAAAAGTATAGGCTCCATTTGGATTAATTATTTTTGGAATTATTTTTCAAAAACATTACTGTAGCATTTGAGATGTAAAAAAAAAATTAATGTTACTGTCTTTGAGGTGTTTTTGAAAAAATTTTTGGGGGTATTTTTAAAATTAAAAACATATTTGGGGTATTTTTTGGGACATTTTTAAAATTAAAAATTTATTTGGGGTAATTTTTTGGGGCATTTTTAAAATGAATTTTTTAATTGAGATATTTTTAAACTTAAAATTTATTTAGTGAGTGGGGTTGGGGCTGGGTTAATTTATTAAAAAAATACCTCAATTAAATTATTCCAAAAATACACAAAATAAATTTTTAATTTTAAAAATACATTAAATAAAATTTTCATTTTAAATATGCCCCTAAAAATACCCCCAAAAATTTTTAATTTTAAAAATACCCCAAAAACTCCCCCAAATAAATTTTCAATTTCAAAATGTACCAAAATATTACCCCATATAAATTTTAAATTTAAAATGCCCCAAAAAATACAAATAAATTTTAATTTTAAAAATACTCCAAAAATATACCAAATAAATTTTTAATTTGAAAATGTCCAAAAATTTATTCCAAATAAATTTTTAAGTTTAAAAATGCCCCAATAAATACCACAAAAAAATTTTTAATTCTAAAAATACCACAAAAAATTACCCCAAATAAATTTTTAGTTTTAAAAATGCCCAAAAAATTACCCCAAATAAATTATTAATTTTAAAAATTCCCAAAAATTACCCCAAATAAATTATTAATTTTAAAAATGCCCCAAAAAACTCCAAATAATTTTAATTTTAAAAATATCCCAATTAAATTTTAATTTTAAATATGCCCCAAAAAATGCCACAAAAACTACTTCAAATAAATTTTCAATTTCAAAATGCCCAAAAAATTACCCCAAATAAATTTTGAATTTTAAAATTGCCCCAAGAATTACTCCAAATAAATTTTTAATTTTAAAAATACCCCAAATAAATTTTAAAATTAAAAAATATCCCAAAAAATTATCCCAAATAAATTTTTAAGTTTAAAAATGCCCCAATAAATACCCTAAATAAATTTTTAATTTTATAAATATCACAAAAAATTACTCCAAATAAATTTCTATTTTAAAATAGCCCAAAAATATCCCAAATAAATTTTTAATTTAGATGGGAGGGGGAGGGGGCTACGGGGAGGAGGGGGATGGGGAGAAAGAGAGAGGGGTAGGGAGAGAGAGAGGAAAGGTGGAGGGGGGAGGGAGAGGGAGGAGGAGGTGGTGGTGGTGGGGGTGGAGGTGGGGGAGGGTAGGGGTGGGTGGAGGTGGGGTTTGAGTGGAAGAAGAAAGGATAATATTTTTATTTTTGCATGTAAAAGTTATTTTTGAAATATTTGTTTAGATTGCACTTTTGAGAAATTTTTTTTTTGGTGTATTACTGTAGTATTTAGGATGTGAAATACAGTTTTACAAAAACAAGTCCAAAAACAGCAAATCCAAATGGGGTCATTCTGTCTATATCCACCACTAAATTTGCTAGATTCGGTTGTGCTTTACGACTTATGTAGTCCTTAGATTTGGCCGACATAATACTGGAAACAAATGGAATGAACCAAAATTTACATATTTGATAGTTTAGTAAGTAAATACATATTCTTAAAAGTTAAATACCTAAAACTATAATATTCAAAAAGTTTAATAGCTATCCAAATAATTTGCTCTATTAAGAAACAATTACGTAACTGGAAAAACCAAATTTGTATCAACTTGCATAAGATAAGGTTCGAAAAGATGCCGCTTTTAAGTGCATTAGCACTGCGTTACGTATATGACCTCATGCATAACACTATTTCGACCTAACATTTGAAGTTGGTGAGTGTGTTTTAAAAAACATAGGGATCTACCATTTATATTAAAATTAATCTTTCATACACAATACATTAACGTGTTTGATGCATGTCATATTATATCAATTTGTATGTGAATACCAAAATAAAAGTAACATGCATCTAGACTCACTAGTACATGCATTGACAATGTATAAATGATTTAACCTATACGTTATGAGCTCATTTGATAATATTTCATATGCAACCAAATTAGTGAAATAATGTAAATTTCACTAGTGGACCACCTTCCACTAATATGATTGCAAAAACTTCATTTATCATCTTGCATGCCTTTGACTGCCATTTTAAACTTTTACATACAGAAGTGAAACTAGATTAAATTACATCATTTTTTTTTTGGTACATCGGGCTCTAACTATGTTTTTTTTTTATTTTATACAAATGACACATCATCATCGATAGAATATTGAAACATATTTTTATAGAAATTGCGTGGAAATAAATTTTCATGTGTAAAAGATTAACCGCCCTACTTAAACATGTTCGCAGAAGTTTGGCTATTCTTATCGTGTTGCTGCCAATTGCCATTTATTAATCCGAGGTAAGTTTTAGTATTCGTCCAAGTAGCTGACTGGTTAAGTTTCCTCTTATCTACGAGTCAATCCATCGTACGTATCGAGGCAGTGTTTGGCCCGCAACTTGCTTGACAGATTTTTCTAAGATGTGCCATTTTTTATTACGTGCTCGAAGAGGCAAAAGTTTTTATTGATCAAAGGCAACTTTTACAAGAGGGATGATTTAGTATTGGCCAAATATCCACAAGAAGTGTAGCTTTGACCAGAATTTAATGAACTTTTACTTTAATTGCCCCCAAAACTTTTGTTGAATGTCTTTGCTCCTCTTAATTACTTTTCTTTTAGAAATATTTCCATTCTTTCTCCTCTTTAAAAACATATTTTACTTCATCAACTTCCTTGAATGTATTAAGAATCATTTCAATCCAATCTTCATAACCCAAGTTATAGCCAAAATACCGAAACACGTAACTTTTGCATAACCTTTCTTTCTTGATTCTTTATTACACTTCTTATTTAAATCTTTTGCACTTCATTTCACTCGAAATTGATTTCAAATCATCAAGAAAACACTTCAACTATCTTCTAATCATCACCAGAAGTGCCTCTGATGCATTAATGCCTACAACGACATAACGTTTTTATGAGTAAACTCACATAATTACAAGTGATTTCATAAAACACAATTTTATGACAAACTAAATTTGCAGGCTCAAAACCTCTCAACATGCACTGAAAATGCCTAAAACAACCCTCAAAATGATAAGTACAAAAGGCACTTATCAAAATTCGTAAGAATAGCTAAACAAAGCATATTACTGTATGAAATTGATGAAATTCAATTGTTTGATTGAATAACCCTAATGATCAAAGTATGTGACAGCAAGGAAAGAAATTTCAGATACATATTGTGCGGATCATAAATCTCTAAATCATTCTAAAGTAATGTCAATTATTTGAAATATTAGTTAGAATAATCATTGTAGTACTCCTTATGACATGATATATATGAGACAAAAAATAATTAAAAACATAAAAAGTATGCTAAAAACGTATTCATAATACAAACAATGCAATGGAAAACTGAAACGATCTAAAATATCCACCTTTGATCCCCTAAACTCGTGCTATTTCTTGGCAATGATAAGGATAATATCAATGTATATTATCCTTATCATTATCAAGAAGGTTATTATAAGGGATAATCTCGGAAACCTCACTTGAGTTTTCTCTTAATCACCCCTGGCTCCACTAAATTTTTTAAAATCACACTTAGCACCCTCAGAATAACAACTTGTGTAACACTGACACTCCTCCTAGGAAAGAGAGATAATTTCTTCCAATTTTGCCCTTCTACAAGTTGATTTTTGAGTTTTAGAAGATAAAAAATAAAAACAAATGAAGATTGTTTTCTAGAAGCATTCTTTCAAGTGTCCATGGTCTATTGCTCCAGAAGTTGATCAGTTGATGGATTTGTCTCATAACTTTTAAACTATTACTCATTATTATTATGAGGCAAATAAGGTCACTAATGCTCTTTCAAATGTTGGATGTTCAGAGGAGGTTCCACAAATTTATCTTCAAGAATCGTGTATTCCACGCTTAGCGAGAGGTGAGCTCTAGGAAGATAGGTTAGGGTTGCCATCTTTTCGAATTCAATAAATCATTTGTATAAATTTCTATGTTACCTATTGCTCATGTAATCTTGGAGGCTAGGTTCATGTCCCCTTCCTTTGTAATCTTCAATTAATAAAATCTGGGCAGGCATCCCAATCTCGTATGCAGGGTTTGTCAAAAAAAAAAAAAGATTGTTTTCTAGAACAAGAATTAGAAGTAATTTTTTTTCCTTTAAAACCTTTAGAGCTAGAAAATGTACCTTTTTAAATTTTATAATTTTGTTTCCAACTCCTTAATGAAAAACTCAAACAAAAAAAAAAGGATTGAAAGGAAATAAGATTTTTATCTTAATACGGTTTGTTAACTAAATTTTCAAAAATTTTGTTTTTGATAATTTAACACCACTATTCAAGAGTAAATTTTTTCCTTTAAAACTTTTAAAATTAGAAAATATGCCTTTTTAAATTTTATAATTTTTGTTCCTATCCCTTAACAACAAGTTGAAAAAAAATAATCATCTGGAAGAACCAAATGAATGTTTAATTTTCATTCCCCAAATTGTTAAAAATAAAAATCATTTTTTTAAATCTCTAAGAGGAAGTCATCATTTCTGACTATGCCAAAAGAAAAGAAATAAGATTTCTATTTTAATACAGTTGGTTACTCAATTTTTTAAAAATTTATTTTTAATAGTTTAACACTATTATCGGTATATTTAATGTGCAATTTTTTTTCCACAACTTTAACTGCACCCTAACCATCTCATTTATTAAATGAATGATTTTGGCCTATTTTTTCCATCAACTCTTCCCAATTAATCAAGATAAAAGGAGAAAATTGGAGTAAAATATGTATCCCAAATGTGTGCAATTTTTATGGCATTTTTATTATTTTCTTTTTTACATAATTTAGTTTGAGAGTGCTAGATGTGACTAGGCAAAAACTCAAGGAAGGTTTTTGAAGTTATCTCATGAAAATATCAGGGGTAGTATTGTGTTTCAAAAATTTTTTGATGTCACATCATCCTATCAGGGGTGCTAATTGTAATTTTGAAAATCTTGGGGGAGCTAGGTTTGATTAGGGGAAACCTTAAGGGAGGTTTCTAATATTAATCCTTATTGTAATTGCAAGCTTCTTGATTATGACGCGTAGTTCCTGCAACATATTTTGATTCGCAAGTACTTTATAAACACTGGCATTGTAACACAAATTTTGGAAATTTGTAGCATTCAAATCAAGAATTCTTCATGCAACCTCGTGCTTCATGTGTCGCTATAGACCAGATAGCTCAAAAAAAAAAAAACACGTAATTTGTAATCAATTACTATAAGTTGTTAATCCTTTCTTTCAATTTTTTGAATTACTCAATTATGACACTCCTATGAAAACTGAAATCGTTACTAAACTGAGTTAATTTAGATTGGAAGTAACTTTTGAGAAGTGAAATTGATATAAATTTGGAGGAGCAATGATATAAGATTGATGTCCAATAACTGCTTGCTTAGGACATGAATTTCCTATTTGCATAATCAAGGTTGGCTCGTTGAATGCTTCTTTTAGGTGTTACATGAATTCATGGGTGTCAATTCAATTCAATTTAGTTAATAAGAATGGACTATTTCGGCACAAAGGGTCATGTATTCAAATATTGCTGATGATGTGAGACTTATGTTAGTGGATAATCTATAAGAATACTTATAAACAACCTATGGTCCGGGAATATATCTTGACCTGAAGGTGGTTATTGGAAACGAATCTACCCAAACTTTAATTTATCAAGAAAAAATAAAATTCATGGATAATATGGAGATTATAAATTATATGAGAGAAGAAAACCATAATACAGCATTATAAGTTGTAATCTATCGAAAGGAAATTGGTATCATTACTTAAAAAGTTTTTTTTGGGGAAAAAAGAAATCCAATTAACATCTACAGAGAAAAAGTTCAATGCAACGTCCAGCTTTCTCATCCTTTCAACTTCCTTGCAAGTTGATTCGCATGGACATACAAGAAACCAAGCAGCTAGCAAATTGCACTAATTGATTAACGCCATTGGGTCATGACAGCCAATTAAAACATCGACCCTGACCCCAGGACACCTATGCAATCTTATCATAATCTTAAAAATGATTTTTTTTTTTTTAAGGTGCATGCATATGGCTGCTAAGGAAATGGGCTACCTAACTTGCAAATAAAGCAATTAGTCCGTTATGTGGATTAGTTTATTAGTGTTTGACAAATAGACTGTCATTTCCATAACTTGCTTATTCTCTAGCAATTATTACAAAAAATATTAATTCACAAGTAGATAATTGTACAGTGCATAAAGTGTTTAGATTCTACAAAAATCAATATATTAGAATCAACGAAAGTTATTTTTGGGTAAATTTTAAGTCTTAAATTCTTTTGTTTATTAAAAAGTCCGAAACTTAGATAAAAAGTAATCAAGAACATCAAAAAAGAAAAAAAAAACTTAGAGTGTGTATGGATTTATAGAAAAAAAGTATATTTCATATATAGGTCTGCAGCGACACACCCTAAAAGCACCCCTACACCTAATAAATATAGAACATAACACTGCCAAAAAAAAAAAAATCTAGAACACATAACACAACAACATCCCCACAAAATAACCAGAAAAACACCCAAAACACAGCAACAGAAATTGTTCTTTTTACTTTGCTGGTAATCGTCAGGTAAGGGTTTTGATTAGAAATGTAGATGACCCTAACTCGTAACCATTCATAAACCAGAATTTTTTTTATTTCTGGGTCAATTCCAACATTGTTTCCATTTTCCTTAAATTTCAATGGACTGTCACAATTGTTTTCCGTTCACAAGCTTCCATATTACCCTCCATACGAGAAACCAACTTTCTATCTGTTGCACGCGGGGACCATTTATCAAATTCATATTGAAATCGTACAAGCTGTCTTGAATAGACCAACAATAGAAGTTTTTGTCCTCTTTTTTCTTTTTTTTTTTTTTGGGGTTGGTTTAAGGAAGAAGTCCTTGTCAGAATGGACAAAACCAGGACAAAACGAAATGCCTTCAGTTCATTCAAGTCCAGAACCACACGCACTAAAATGAGAATTTCCTTGCAGGAACCAACCCATCATTAAAGTGACGGAGCGGCAAGGAAAGGAATTTTGTCACTTTTGGCAAACAATACAAAGGATTTATGTCAGGGAAGTTCCATTTGCAGCTTGTTATTGACAGAGAGTTGAAAGAAGAGCTTGGATCAGTTAGTCTTGCTCAAAATAAGTGTATTTCTTGTTTAAGTATATTTTGTGATATTTATTGATTTGAGAAATTGTGTTGAAATGGTAGGAAAAATCAGTGTCTAGGTGGTGGAAAATGAAGGGGCCTATACTCCATCTGGACTTGAAAAATAGGTCATGAAGATTGTAATGCCATTTCTCATGATCCATGTTGTACTCTTCAGTTTAGTTTTCAAAGTTTTGAGGTCAAGTTTGACCGTCCTCAAAAGTATATTTTATTTTGCTTATTTAATAGAAAGTATCATTTAAAACTATCTGGCTCTGGTTCCCATGTGATGTATTCTGGGATTTCTTCTCGTTGACTATGCGTTTTCAATCAATAAAATGTGGGCTTGAAAGAAAAAGGAAGAAAAGTTTATATAGTTTTCCATAACTTTCTTTGTTTCAATTTTCTCCCTTTCAGGTCAAGGTCATAAAAAGTGATTCTTAAGCAGGATGATTATTCTGCTGATTAGATTGCTTACTTTTTTCTTCCTTTTTTTTTTTTTATTGCGATTTGCCGTATACGTGTAAAATATTATTGTAATTCCATTGTCTAAAAACGTTTCATCCATGCAAAATCTTGGACTAATCCTTCCTGGGCTTCAAAATTCTACTCCTCTTTGATTTTGTCCGAAATCAAATTTGACTTTCCATTCTGTCACAATATTTAGGAATGCTTTAGAAGTAGACCTAAAAAGTTTGCATGATTATTGCATTTAGTAATGCTCTGTACACTGAGTTGTTGTTTGGATTGCAAGTCTTTATAAAAAAATTTCTTCTACTCATCTTTTAAATTACGTTTTTATCTTACATATATCACATTATCATAATATATTTTTCTACAAAATTTCCAAAAATGTACAATCCAAAGGGGATCAAACTAAACTTTGGTAAATGGTATACTTCTTGTGAATATTTGGCCATACTTTCTGCCTTTTTAATTGTTTAACTTTGTTACACGATTAACTTTGATCAGTGAAAACTTTTGCCTCTTCGAGCACGTAGGAAACAATGGTAGATTTTGAAAAAAATCTAACAAGCAAGTTGCACGTCAAATACTACCTTGATACGTTGGATTGACTCATCGATAAGAGGAAACTTAAGCAGCCAGCCATGTGGACGAACATTAAAACTTATCTTGGATTAATAAATGGTAATTGGCAGCTACACGATAAGAATAGCCAAACTTCTGCGAGCATGTTTAACTAGGGCGGCTAATCTTTTACACATGAAATTTTATTTCCATGCAATTTCTACAAAAATATATTTTAATGTTCTATCGATGATGATGTGTCATTTCAATAAAATACAATTTAAATTGGAAACATAGTTGGAGCCCGATTTACCGAAAAAGAAATGATGAAATTTAATCTACTTTCACTTTTGTATGTAAAGGTTTAAAATGATAGTCAAAGACATGCAAGATACATAAAGTTTTTGCAATCATATTAGAGGAAAGTCGTCCAAGAGTGCAATTTACATTATTTGTAGTATTTTGTTGCGTATGAAATATTATCAAATGAGCTGATAACGAATAGAACTATCAATATATGTATCAGTGGTTAAATTTCCTTTTCCCCACTGTTTCTTTTCTATTATTAGTGGCTATCTTTACCTTAATGTGGATTGCGAAAATTCAAAGAATAAAATTATTAAATATTGATAAAATAAGAATTAGGGTGCTTAATTCGACACTCATCCACACTATAACCTTGATGATAATAGTGAGAGCAGTACTTCGGCACGTTTTCTAGACACAGGACCTGCCAGAAACCCGTGCCCGCACCCGTGTCCACCCAAACCTGTGAGGGGAGCGACTGCAACAAGTCCACTTCAACGCAAACTCAAGCCACATTCGGGCGCAACAACGATAACGTTACAGCATCAATAAACAAAGGAGTACCCAAGCATGAAACAATATGAAACAAGCACTATTTATTGAACAAATGGATAGGCAGTTTTGGAAGACTAAACCAAACAGGAACTAAGGAGGATTCACGGTCGACATGAAACGTTGTCAACCACTTGAAAACCCTCATTGGAGATCCATACATGTACCAAATACTTCTAGCCCAAACGCGTAGAAAATCTGCCTCATTGTTCAATCGGATCAACATATGACGATAGTCCAAAATCCCAACCAATGCTGCCTCCTTCAAGTCCAGCGTCGTGAAGAACCTTCGAATATCCTTGCATCTTAGGTCGTCCTTTAGAAAATTTTCCCACGAGCGAGTAACAAAATGATGCCGAAACAGCCACCATATCCTCGGGATTAAAGACAATTGCAGGCTTTCCTCGGTGTGTCGCCCTTGTAGCATGAAGTTCCAAGTTTGGCTTCAGTGACTTCTCGGAGAAAAGCGAGGAGAAAGATTTTTTCTGAAACAATGGAGAAGAAGACCCTGCATGCCCCCCACCATCCGGCTGGTGAAGGGCAGCTTTCGTTGCTGCCATGGCCAAACCCACGCTCAAACCCTTGCCCACAAAGAGAGAGATAGACGATAGAGGACGCAAATTAGGGAAGCGCATCTATTGATCCTTTTAATTTTCAAGTTATTATTTTCAATTCTTGTTCCTCTTTCTTACAACATGCTTACGATTTTGTCAGTATAAATTTCTACAGAAATAGTTGATCTTCCAGGAAAATAGTTGCTCTAATATGGACCGTGCCCCAAAGAGTTAATTTTTCTCGCACTTTTTTCCCCCCCTCAAAAAAGCATCAATCATCTCTTGCGGGTGAGATCTAAGCACGGATCGGTTGGAGATTTGTGATTCTCAAAATTTTTAACAGAAATATGTCTATGTCACCTTCCACATTGCACTTCATCTCTTGTGTTAGGGCGTTAATCGTTCATTTTATTTCAGTATTTTCCCTCTTAATTATGGTCAAATAGGGTGTTAAATGCTGCCTTTTATTCATTTTTTGTTTTTGGTGTGATTTTAGGTCATTGGAGTTAAAATGAAGTTAAAAGCGCAATTAAGTGAAAATTCCAGAAGACTCTTGTTGTTAACGCACGGGCACGCTCTGTTCTGCTGTGAAGGCTGCCTTACTGAATAAGTGGACGCACGTTTCTTATGGAAGATATTTTGCTAATTATTTGAAAACGAAGATTTCACTTACTTTTAGGAATTGGTCAAAGATCATTTTATTTAGGAAAATCTGTAATTGGTTTCCTTATTTATTTGTTATTTCTACTTAGCAGTTTTAGACTCCCAAAAGGACTCTAATTCTTTGGAAAGTAGGGAATAGGTAGTATTAATAGGAAAGAAAAGAAAAAGGATGGCAGACTTCATTTTTAGGTTTTGGAGACTTTCATTTGGAGCATCTCTTTGGTTCTTGGCTGCGGAATTGAATTGGCCAAGAAACAAGAGTGCCGTTCCCTCCTTTCTCTTTTGGTTGAATAAAATAAAAAATTTCAAAAACATCTCTTGGTTGCGAATTGCAATGAGGAGTGGCTAATCTCTTCTGTCTAGTCGAAGGCTAATCGAGTTTTGGTTCATCAACTCTGTGAGACTTAATTGAAGTATTTTTGTGTTTCATTTGATTACAAGTATTTGGATATTTCCTAAGTTTAACGTTTATGATTATTTCTTGCGATTAAATACCTGATCACTATTTGGTTGTGTGAATAATCTAGCATCATTTAGAACTCCAAATCCGTAATTGTTTGGTAGTTCTAGTATTTGTGACGAGTGACTTAATTCAGTAGTATAAGAAACTTTTGGATTACTATCACGGAGATATTCAATCTAGCTTAAATGAACCGAACTTGTTTGTTTGTTGGTTAGAATTGGTAGCCTTTCTAATTGTTAATGCTGTAGTAGGCTAAATCTTAAGAGCTTGTTTAGGATTGTCTATTGGCAAGAGAAGTAGTCATAAAGCTTATTGTGGCTATCTACACAGTAAGGAAGAGCAGGTTGTCAGAACTTGTTGACAACCATAACCAGTTTATTTGTAAACAAATGATTGTCACTTTAGCGTCGATGATCAGTTGATGATACCGAAGTGAGATTAGGCCTTTGACTAGAATTTTCCATTGCTTGATTTAGTTTAATTTGAATTTTGTGATATTGTCTATTTTCATTTGAATTGTTAATTAGAAAGTGTTCAAAACTCTCCTCCTAACTATTTATTTTTGATTCATAGAAAATAATATTTCCAGTTCCCTAAGGAGACGACCCTACTTGCCACCGTACGCAAATTAATAGAATTCTCAGGCTAAATTTTGGTATATCGGGTTCAGCATACTTTTTGGAATCAGGGTAAAGTAAGTAACCCATTACACATCCGGAGTCACTGCTCCAGCACTAGAATTGATTCAGGGATATTTTGTAGGCAGTTAGGTTTTATTTATTTTTGTGCAGACTCGACACTTATCATGTTGCTAGTAATAAAGTAAGTATCCAAATCCACCCACTAGAGACGGCTTACAAGTGGACATAGCTATGGTTCAAAACCATTAGTTGAGTTTAAAATTTTATGATTCTGAGTTTTCTAAATATTGGAACCTGAACCAACTTGTATAAGATAGCTACGCTTATGGTTATGATTTTTAAATCTGTGGTTATGACTTTGACTTCAATTCCAATTTTATTCCGATTACACTTTTGGTTTCTTCAGATTATAGTTGTGAGGGTCTCAAAATTCAATTTTATTTTAAAATGCCATAATAATGTTTATATTGTGTTTATTCATTGAAAAATGAGTGAATTTATGTTTAAAGTGAATATTTTCTAATTTAGTGAATTTTTTGAGAATTATTTGCCGGTGTATGGTTTCGGCCAAATTAAGCGTTAAATTTTGATCCGAAGCATAAATAGTGACTTTAAAATGAAAACCAGCATATGTAGTGATATTATTGATATATATTTAAGGTTGGACAATGTTGAAATGAAAAAAAAAATAGTGTAAGTTAAAGTGTCGCTCTCGACGCGACATAAAGTGACCATAAGATCACTTTTCCCCGATTTAGGGGATTTACACCTTTTTGCTCCCTTAAAGTCAATCTTCTTGCTTTTGAGCTTCCCATTTTCAGCCACACTTTTGCTTGAAGAGAGAGAGGGAGGCCGAGAGCTAGGAGAAGAGAGAGAGAGAGAGAAAGTTTGCTTTGTTCTTCCATTTCTTGTTCCATCCTTTCTTGAACCTTCAAGCCACCATTGAAGATACTTGTTTCCTTCATTGGAGCAGCCGTGAGAGAGGGAAGGAGAGAGAGGGTTTGGTCCAAAAATTTGAAGGAGAAAAGAGAGGAAGTTTGCTACTTGTTCTTCCAATTTCTTTTTCATCCATCATCTTGAAGTTGTGAGACTTTAGTGGAGGATTTTGGCTTGTTCCTCTTCATCCTTGGCAGCCGTGAGTGAGAGAGTGTGTGGGTGTGTGATCCGAACTTCAAGGGAGAGGAAAAGAGAAGAAATAAAGCTTGGGGAGTTGTCTTGTCCTTGTTCTTGAGTTTTTTGTTGGAAATCACCGTCAAAACAAGAAGATCTCGAGCTAAGGTTGGAACTTGGTGGAGAAATCAAGCTTGGAGTGTCCTTCTTGTAAAGTGCTCGCAAGATCTTGGGTGATCTTATCAGATCTACACAGATCTGAAGGTATAAGACTTGAACTTTTTAGATTTGGCTTGATTAGTGTTCAAAAAGATAAATCTACAGTTTATTTTGCTAGAAATGATAATGTTTGAAATGGTTGAATTGGGCTCTTGAAATCCCAACCTAGGTAGCGGACTTGAGGTGAATTTTAGGTAGCGGACTTGAGGATCTGATTGTGGATGTGTTTGAATTTCATGAAATAACTTTCACAGGTGGTTAGAAATTAGTTTGTGTTGTTGAAAATTTCGAAAGAAAAGAGGTGTGACGGCCGAACCCTTACCTGGCAATTATGAAGTGTGATTTCGAAACTTTATGATGTTTCTTGAAGTGATTGTGCCTAAGTATATATGTGTTACGTTTATTTGTGAGTGTATGTTTGAATAGAGTGAAGTCATGAATTTTAAATGATAAAAAGTGAAGTTTTATTGAACATTTGGGTAAAAGTGTTGTTTAGACAAATTCGAGGGTTTTACAATATTGTGGTTAATTTCTATGAATTTTGAATGTAAAGACTTGATGAGAATTGTTTAAACTTGTGCTAAAGCTTTAATTAAGAGCAAATGTTGAGTAATTGTGAAAAGAGTGATTTTGAGGTAGAGACCTCACATAAATTTCGTAATAAAAAGGATTGAAAAGTGATGGTTTGGGAGTACATCGATGGAGTGTTATATTTGAAATGATATAGTGACTTTAAAAAAAAGAAAAAGATCCCTTTGAGACATTGTATGGTGTGAAATGAATGCTTTTCCTTGAGGGAAGTTTGGGAAAAATATTGATTGAAAATAAGGAGTGAAAGTGAATTGTTTTAATTAACGAGTGGGGATGTGAAACTCAACTATTGTTTTTATTTATTTTAAGGGTTGTGGAAGGAGGTGAAATCGACCCTAATTTGGAAGCTGAACCTTACTATTTCGGTGACTTTCTATGCTTGTTATGTGTTTATGTGAAAATGATTGCAATTGTATTTAGTGAAGTGATTCTGAAGTGAAACATAGTTTTCGAACCCTCTGATGGGGTGGTGTGTACTTTATCGCACTTACCCTCATTTGAGTAAAAATAATTGTGAAAGTGTTTTGAAATGATTTATTGTGGAAGTGTAGTGTAATGATTTATTGTGAGAATGTAGTGTAATGATTGATTGTAAAAATGTTGTGTAATGACTTATATGTATATGTGAAATGTCCGGAATTTCTGAGACCTATAGGTGAGACTTTCAACTCGAGCCGGATGTTAGGTCTAGACTGAGGAGAAAGGTTGATCCATAGGTGTGACAACCCCACCTTCCCCTAAGGCAAACCAAAGGGTTCAGCGGGCTGCCTGCCCAACTCTCGCCGGGACTCACTACAATCCACGATTCAATAACGAGCAAATATTTCGAACAATAGGATAACTTTATTGTCCAATAATCTAACAACCTATAAACCTTAAAACGGCATTAGATGCTTGTAATTGTCCAAACTAAAGTTACAAATACAAAAGACTATCTTTTCAGAATTCCCATAAGTACAATCCATAATGCAATAATTACATCAAAATATAGCTTATGGTCTCCAAACCAAACATTCTAGTGCAATCCTTGGAGGCTCTCATTCTCAAACCCTGCTAAGGAAAACAAAATTGGATGGTATGAGCTAAAGCCCAGTGAGTGATCCTAATAACATGCAGTCTCATAATAGAGGTGGAACAATATAAATATCAATTGAGCACTTAGTATAACAATGTAATTCAGTTGGGAAGCATAAGATGTGCAAACGCATAAACTGAGGAAACACTCAGTAAAAGGATACAGTATTCAGTGGAGGCAGTTGCAGTCCGTCTGATCCATCAGTCAACCCCCTACTCCTCCTTATAACTTCCAGTGGTAATACTCGAGTATATCGTACAGTGCCCTAAGTTATCAACCTACCCGACCGACTCCGCTTCTGGCTCGAATGGGCCGGTAACGAAGGGAAAAGGCCTTGTTCAGCCAATGTGTTAAAGAACACATGGCCTACAATCATGCACAAGTAAAGTATCATATAAGACCAAGGAGTTTTTGTTTAAAAGAAAAATAGGGATTTCAGCCTACCCAACCTCGCTAGAACGTACTCAAGTAGGTTTGACCTACCGATCGCTAAAGGGAGGAGGCGTACTCAAGTAGGTTTTTGGCCTACCGATCGCTCGATGGGCAGGCTTCTAGCCAAAGGTTATAAGATTTAATTTGGCCAATGCAATAAAGTACATATTGGCTTTCAAATAGTAAAATGGTCCTTGGTATACAAAGAGCAAACAATCATGGAATCAACCAAATATCGAGCACGTAACATTATAATCAAGTAGTGACAGTTCGTTCAAGCAATAGCAAATAATTCAAGTAAACATGCATTGGAACACTCACCAAATAAAGTTAAGTATCTCAAACGTTCGTGTCTTGATCACCTTCGATATCGCCTTCAATTCCTAAGCACAAACAATGCATGTAACCATTAACTTAACCAAGTAAGGGAAAGCAACTTAATAAGTGCAACTAGTTCATGCTTCTAAACTAGGAAGTTCTAGGAAGGCTCAATATCACAAAATGAGGAGATGTTGAAGGTTTACTAGATTCACAAGTCAAGTATAATATTTGGAATGATATGTGCGCGCTAGACTCAAGAAACATCAAGGAAAAGTAAGTTCGATAACTTTCTAATTTGAGTTGAAATTTTTGAAAAATCGTAACTTGAGTTATACAAGTCCAAATTTCGTACACTTAGTACCGTTGGAAACCTCTTTGAAATTTACAAAACTTTGTAGAAGACACCCAGTTAAAATTATGGACAGAAATTGCCCAGATTTTCGAGAAAGAAATTGCTACAGTACCAAAACAGGGCACGTCAGGTTGGTCAACCAGACTACTTTGAAAATTTACCAAAAATCACAGAAAACGAATTGGCCTCTCAAATTTATACAGTTTAAAATACTATGTAATAAGTTTCAAATTCCACCGACGGCACTCAATTCCGACACTTGAGCAAGAAATTATAATGGTTCAAACATGGCAGGTTCACAAAACTGAATTTTCTGGAATCCGAATTTACAGGGCAGAATTCTAAGCCTTGTTTGAGTAACGGTTTCTCATCCAAAAATTACCATATTTGGCACAAAAATTCTACTATATAAAGGCTAGGCTCATACCAAAATTTAACCAAAAAATCCCTTGGGAAGATAGCTTTCAAAACATCCAAAGTGAGCTCAACTATTTCATTCAAAACTGTGAAGTTTTAACCCCTTACTTTAAGTACCTATATCATGCCTCAATTCACCACCAATTGACCTAATTTTCGTAACCAAGCTATCATTAAATGTCTTAGGACTAATGATGGTCAAAAATGATGGAAGCTTATATCAGTTTTTCACATTAAAGCAGTCCCAAAATTTCAGACAGCATGGTACTTCAAATTTCCAGATTTTGCTCCAACTTAATAACCATTATTGCAACCATTTTTAGAGGGCTTTTTGTGGGAAAGTTTAATACCTTAAACCTCAACATTCAATCATTAATAATCAGCCCCTAAACCTACAAAATGGCAGCCACGAAATTAAGGCAAAATCAGCAAAATTCAACCCCCAAATCATCTCCTCCTTCTCGGTTTTCCCCTTGAGGTTTCTCCTCCAATTTCCAACCCACAAATCAAACATATGCACACATATTTCATCATTTAGCAATTCTAGTAAACAAATTCACACATTTTGTGGGAATTCCAAGAGCCCACATATCAACCATAATCATCAAATGCAAATTAAAGAAAGCTTAACAACTTGAAATTCCAAAAACCAACTCTAGTCAAGGTTCTAGGAACCCATCAACATCTCAATCCTAATTTCATGCTTGGAATTTAAAGAATGAACAAAGATGAAGCTTCTAGGGTTTTACCTCTTCCAAGAACTTAGCAAGAAAACCTCCAAAGAACTAAGCTTCAACCACCCAAGAGCTTCCTTCACCAAGTTCTACACCAAGCTTCAAGCTTGAGCCAAGATTAAGGCTTGATTGTGGTTGATTTTGGGAGGAAAATGGATGAATAAAATGCTGAAATTTCAAGGGAAAGAAGAGAGGAGAGAGTCGACCAAGGAGAGAGAGAAAAGTGATGTGTTTGAGTGGTAATTTGGTGAATAAATGGAAGATATTCAAGACAAGTCTTAAAGCCACATTTTAAGGGTCAAAAGTCCAAATTGAAATAGTAGTTTTGCTAACAATTTTGGAGGGAAAAATAATTAGTTCTCTTGGCTGCAAATTAAGGGATAATCTCGGCTAAGAGGGAGAGAAGAAAAGGAAAAAAAATTAAAGTGAATTGGAGGAAATTAAATGGATAAACAATCGCAGGTTAAAATCCTATTGGGTTTTAAGGTTTCAAAACCCTGCTTAGTCTCACCTTTAATCATTCACTTATAGTCCCTTGATTATATTCTTAACCTATAAGTGATCATCCTTATATTCTATAGCTACGTCACTTACTGCCCGAATTTCTACCTCGAAAAACGTGTCCATAGTCGTTTTTCACAATTTAGTGACAGAAACATCAAATTGATGTTTAAAAATAGTTTTTAAAATAAAACAAAGTACTGTAAGATGTAATTGTAATTAAAATGATTTAAAACAATTAAACAAATATTCAGAGAAATTAAATAATTAATTAAATAAATAGGTCAAATAAAAATAAAAATAAAATTTTCGGGTCCTCACAATAGGGTTCTTTAAGTGAAATGAAATGTACTCAGACTTGACATAAGGACTCGTCCCTAATACCGGAGAGTACACAAACTAAGTGAAGTGAAGTGAAGTAAAGTGCAGTGATATAAAGTGTTAAGTGTTTGGAGTTGGGTCCTGTGGGGGGTTTTGGAGGAGTAAGGAGTAAGGAGTAAGTGAAGGTCTACATGGTTTTAATTATGAAAGTTAACGGAGTGTCAACAACTCGGATCGTGATCAAGTTTTGTGGATCTTAGCCCCTGAGGGTTACCCGTATCCTACCATTGTGCTGTTTAATGTTTATTTATTTGTTTTATTTCGATTATGAATTTTGAAGTGAAATTTCGTAATTGCTAAGTGAATTGCATGCTTTGGAACTCACTGGGCTATTAGCTCATTCTTTTCCATTTGTTTTCCTTAGCAGGTAATGAGAACCCAAGTGATGGTGCCAACCCTTAGTGTTGGGATTTACTTTTGTATGTGTGTTTCAGAAATTTGAATGTTTTGAGTGAGAGCTTTTGTATTGAGGAACCCATATGTGTGGGAAAAGTACCTTATGTATTTTGGGTTTGTAATCTGAAAGTGATGAGATTGTAAGATTAGAGTTATGTATTTGCAATGTATCTAATGGATTCGGTTTGAGAGTAGTTTTAGTTGATATGTTAATGATTTTTATATGAGTGAGTCCTAGCGAGAGTTGGGCAGGCAGTCCACGGATGCCTTAGGGTTCGCCCTAGAGAGAAGTGGGGCTATCACAATAGTTCTCTTTCTTCTAATTATGCTTAAACACTTGTTGTTATAAATGTGATTCGAAGAAAATATGACAATGAATGTAAAAACAAAAAAAAAAAAAAGAACTTTATTGTATTATCATGTTCAAGGAAAAAGAAAAAATGTTGCAAATTTTGTAACAAAAATCGGATTGTTGAATAGATTAGATTGGTTCTGAACTTAAATTAGTTATGAGGTGCAGACTTACTAATAGAATGGGACAATAGGCTAGGATTGGAACGACTGCTATTAGGTGCTGATTATTGATACTAAAATCTAAACTGACCAAATAGGGTTTAGGCAGCAAATGCTTTATTACATAGTTTGAATGAATTCTATACCATCTATTTCTGTTCCGATTCAAAATTTCAGTGAATCTAAATCTGAACTTTTAGTTACGGTTATAGTTCTAGTTTCAATTTTTAAAATCTGGCTGCGGTTCTGATAAGTGACTATTTTGTATAATTTATGCATGATATTTGTTGTCTTTTTAGTCACTTGTTATGAGTTTTTAAGGTGCAGAATTAGGCCATTTTGGGTTAGGATTTATTTTAAATACTAATTGGTGTAAACGTTGCTTTTGTCCCTTTATTCGTGAGTTTTGGTTTGTTTTGTAGGAGTTAAAGAATAAATTTAAATTTGGGAAAAACCAAACTTGTAATATAATGATTAAAGTCCTAAAGTTTATAAAATTAGCGAGTTTCAAAGGTGGATCAATTTGTGTGAACAAAAAATTGGAAAAATGTGTCAAACAAGAAAGCTGCCCCAAATCCCTCCAGTAATCCAACTGGTAGCTAACGGGATTGGTGGCTGGATTCGAGGCAAAAGTAGAGAAATGATGGGAAAACGGGGGAAATGAATCCATGCAACAATTCTCGGCCAGATTTGCGACCGGGTTTGAATCCGACCAGTAATCCGTGGCTGGATTAGTAGAGATATTGTGGTCAGAATTTACAGCTGCAACTTGCTGAACTAGATTTCAACTCAATTATTTCACCATTTTTTAGGGATGATTTGAGGAAGATTTGCAACTATAAAGATGTGGTTCTAACCTCAATTCTCGACCTTATTTCATCCAAAATTATTTGCTTTTATTTTAGAGCCAAAATTATTGACTTAATTGGAACTAATGTTCACACTTGAAGAAGGTTACAAAGGCTTGGATAATCTCCTATAAATTGAGCCTTATGTTTTCTCATTTGAGATCTTAGAGGATGGCAGAAACACCACAAAGATGTAGTTCTAAATAGTTAGCCGTTTAGGTAGTTTAGATGGTATAAAATAGTCAATGTTAAACCAAATTTTGTATGGAAGATGATTGAGAGTAAAGATGGAGAGCTTTGGAACACAAGTGATATGGGTAACTTCTTTCCTATCACTTTGCTTCTTGTATTTTATTCTAATGTTTAGTTGTCATATAAGTTTGGGTTTTATGTTCATCACGTTTCTTTAAAATTTATGTCTTAGGTTTTGGTTAAACTTTCTAAAATTGTTTGTGTTCATTTCTTGGCTAATTTGATGCTATTATTTTAACCAAGTTATTTGCACTTGCGTTGTTATAATCATATTAACTGGCCACTGATTGAGAAAATCTCAAGATATTGAATTTGTAATAAGAATTTGAATTTAACACTAGTTTAAGGAAGTGCTAAACCTAGGGAGCACACTCACGAGAGTAGATGTGCACATTTGTGGTTTTTGTGATTTTGTTCCATGTAATTTCATAGAAACTAATGAACTTATAATTAATTTCATAACTACGGGAGTAGGAATGGATTAGTTATAAATATAGTTGACTCTCTACGAAAGTAGGTTTCACATACGTATGGAAATCATGCTATAACTAACTAAAGTAGTAGTGTTCAATAATCTAAGAGTTGCACTTGCATGAGTAGTGAACGATACCACAGCCTATGAAGTTTTCATTTGCTATTTTCTTACATAATTTAGCATAGTTTTATTTTTTCCAATTTGTTGATCGTCTAAATAATAAAAAAGTACAGGGTATTAAGTGTTGAACCCACTAGAAAGAATGGATAACTACTGGCACTATTAAAATAACAGAAGTACAGGGTATTAAGCGTCGAACCCACAGGAAAGAATAGATAGCTACCGGCACTACTAAAATATTTCTATTATTTAGACAACTAACAAATTGAAAAAAATAAAACTATGCTAAATTATGTAAAAAAAATAGCAAATGAAAATTTCTTAGGTCGTGGTATCCCTCACTACTCATGCAAATGCAACCCCCGGATCATTGAACACTACTACCTCGGTTAGTTATAGTGTAATTTCCATATGTATGTGAAATCTACTCTCATAGAGAATCAACTGTACTTATAACTAATTCATACCTAGAGCTGTAAAACGAACGAGCTGTTCGTGAGCTCGGCTCGTTTAAGCTCGTTCAAGCTCGCTAAGAGCTCGTTCGAGAAGTTAAACGAGCCGAGCTCAAACAAAAAATATGGCTCGATAGCTTATCAAACGAGCTCGAGCTTTGTTCACGAACGTTCGTTAGTGTTCACAAACAGGAGTGAAATAGTTTTTTATTTAGAGTTTTGTTCGCGAACGCTCATTAGTGTTCAAACATAAAATCGGCTCGTTTGTTCGGCTCGTTTAGCTTAAACGAGCGGAGCTCAAGCTCAAAATTTAATTAACGAACCGAGTTCGAACAATTTTTTCAGCTCGTAATTCTTAACGAACGAACACGAGCCAAGCTCAAACGACAAACGAACAGAGCTCAAACAATAAAAGCTCGGCTCTGTTCGGCTCGTTTACAGCTCTATTCATACCTACTCTCATAGTTATGAAATTAACTATAAGTTCATTAACTTCTATGAAATTCCATGGAACAAAATCACAAAGGTAAACCTCCACTTTCGTGAGTGTACTCCCTAAATTTAGCACTTCCTTGAACTAGTGTTAAACTCAAATTTTCATTAAAAATTCAATATCTTGAGATTATCCCAATCAGTGGCAAGTCAATCATGATTATAATAGCACAAGTGCTAAATAATTTGCTCAAAATAATAGCATCAAATTAGCCAAGAAATCAACACAAACAATCATAGAAAGTTCAACCAAAAACCTAAGGCATAAATTTTAAAGAAACGTAATGAACATAAAATCCAAACTTATATTATAACTAAACATTAGAATGAAATACATAGAAGTATATGTCTATGTTACTCTAGATGACTATTTGAGAACCATTGGTTATAACAGTTACAATGTCTAAAAGCAGATGTTGTATAATCGATTTGATGAAATAGAAGTACAATTTTTACTTTCTGCAATGCCTTCACAACTATTTGAGCTTTCATAGTCATAGATAATTCAAACTAGAAGGTTGAGTAAGTTGGAAATTTTATTTATGGAACCTGAAGTAAGCAATGCGGAACATTTCTACTATTACATGAGTTTAAATTCACCACTGATGCATCAATGTCATCTTATTAGGTAGGAAGTCCACACTTATAACTCCAACTTTGAATGAATTGAAGCAAATCATCTCTAGTGTATGTTGAGCTATAGGGTTAAAATATAGCAATGAAACAAGTGAAATGCATCAGAAAACACAAGTTCAAAACTTTAGGTTACTACTGCTAGTACTAGAAAACACAAGAGCTACTTACATCTTCTAATAATATATTTTGGTAATAAAGATTAGTTGCAATCCAAATATAAATCTAAAAGTACCATCTAGAAGTAGCTACAATATTAATAGTGCACCACATTAAGTGGGCAGCAAAACCACATGAACACCATATTAGCAGCAGTTATCGCAAAAGAGTCCACAAAAGCTAACAAAAGTGATTACAAGGAAGCTAAGATTACTAGTACTTAAACTAATTTAGATATCAAGAGCAAGCTCAAAGCCTCATGAAAAACAGCTGTTGACAATGTGAGAGTCTGCTGTTGACAATGTGAGAGTCCACTGTTGCGGCAGTACTTATGGTAACAGAAGTTTCAGCTTGCAAACCTCCATTTGGATTAGCTTGAGTAGTTGTGGTTCTCTTTGAAGGCCTTCCTCTCTGGATGAAAAAAATTAAAAATTAATGCATTTTACACTACTTTACATGACAGCAGAAATGAACCAGTGAACCAGTTTTGCAATTTTGTCATCAGTCCTTCATATGATAATGCTTACTTTTTTCTGAGTGGTACTTGTGCTAGCCTGTAGATTAACTTGCAAGTTTAAAGTAGCATCTTGCTGTGGAAGACTTGGATTACTCCCCTGATTCAAAACCACCATCGGTACATATCCTTCTACATCATCCTAGATTTGTGAACAGTGTGAAATAGTTAATATATGCTATTTTTCCAGCACATTCACTTTACAAAGCCAGTTGTGCCAATATAACTTTATTACCCAAAGAACAGCCCCTGCCAACCCTTTATTAGCAATCCCCCAACCAAGCTTCCCTCTTCTCATAGGAACCTGAAATAAAACAACAAGAAAAGTGATCAAGTACATGTTAATACGAATGCAGTTAACAAGTTAGTAAAAAAATTACCCTATTAGCAAAACCAATATTGTTCCCTATTTCAGTCATTGCCTGTCTTTCGCAAGTTCTTTTGTTGTGCCCAAATGAACCACACTTAGAGCATTTAAATGTGGTTAACCTCTCTGTCTGAAATGAAGAAGCTTCTTCATCCGGTCCTCTTTTTCTATTTCTCCTTGGTCTTCCTGGTGCCTTCCTACAAAGTGGTGGTAGTAGTGTTTTTGACATCTTCCATTGGAGGCCATCTAGAGACATGTGGCATTGGATGGATCATTGATGAATAGCATTTCAAATAGTTCTCCAATGAAAATGATAGATCATAGTACTTGACAAGATTCTCCCTTCTGTGAATAATTCCTAATGCTGCACACTTGCAAGGAAGTCCAGTCAACTAGAATGCCCGACACTCACATTCATTTTCATTTAATTTCACAATTATGTCTTGCTATCATCTCCAACCTCAAATACATATTCACTTGCCATCAATAGCTCACATTTCGTTGATGCATTTCTTATGTCCTTTAGCTTCTTCACAACTTTAGGAGTTACAGTAGCTGTCCATGCTATGGCCTTTTCATACCTTTTATGTAGCTTATGTATCATTGTGTCCTCAATTTTTCAACAAGTATGAGTACACTCTTTCCCCATAGATCACCAACCCAAGCATTGAATGACTCTGTGAAGTTGTTAGTCACATGATCACACTTCATATCAGTCGAAAAAGCATGCTTGGCCCAAGCAAATTTAGGAATGTTCATTAAGTACTTCCAAGCCTCTAAATTAAGTTCCTTGATCCCCTCCACCACTTCATTAAGCTCAAATAAATCATAACTCTTCGCTACTTGCCAAAAATATCTCCTAAGAAACATTCCTGGAAATTTGATTTTGAAGTTGTCGTATATATGCCAGGAGCAGTACCTTGATGTTTCTAGTGGAACTCTTTCTTCATATGCAGCATTTAATCCCTACAAAGCTGTTAGAGAATAGAAAAGTTAGTCACTTTCAACACCAACACATATTCAAACATTAAATTGTTGTAACAAAGTAAATTAGAAACTCACTTTTTGTCTATCACTCATAAAAGTCAATGGCACATTGTTGGAAAATGGTCCAAAGAACTGCTCAAAGAAGTCAAAGAACCAACTCCATGTATTTTTATTCTCACATTCTACAATAGCAAAAGCAATGGGAAACAGGATGTTGTTCCCATCTAAAGCAACAACAGTCAATAAGACACCACCAAAGGAACCTTTTAGATGATATCCATCAAATCCCACAAATGGCCTACAACTAGCAATGAAGTCATCTTTTTATGCCTTAAAACTGATAAAGAATCTAAAGAATCTAGGTTCGACCAGAATATTATACCTGTCAAATTGAATCTTAACTAAGCTTCTGGGATTGCATTGCCTAACTAACTAAGCACATCTTGTTATCTTGCCATATGAAAGAGCATGTGACCCTTCAATCTCCTCTAATGCTTTGTTTCTAGCCCTGTAAACTTGCGTCCTATTTGGTTCAACACCAAATTTCTTCATTTGTGCTATTATACCCTAAGTTGAAATATCTGGATGGTTTCTCATCACCGGAACCAACTTCTTGCCATCCAATCAGATGTTGTTTCAACATTCTTTTCATTCATGACACGTGTGGTCAGGATTATATGTCTTTATCATGAATGTTGTTGTGTCAGCAATAGCGGATGCATGGATTTCTCTATTTACAGCCTTCAAAACCATATTTTGCAATGCATCTAGTCCTTTCATTTTTCAACATTACTAATGGAAATCCTTTCTCAATCACATAATCCGTTAAAGCTGCTCTGAATGCATCCACATGAGTAAATAATAGCCTCTTCTGAAATTCCATTTCTTCTTTTGGATTTTAAGTCCACATTTTTGACCTCATCACTACCTTGAATGGATCAATTTCATCATCAGATTTAGAGTCATGTGCAATTTGATCATCTTCATTATCATCAAATTAGAAAACTCTATCTTAGTATTGTCACTAGATGAAAGTGACATTTTCTCATCACTTAACTCATCTTCATAGTTACTTTCCATGCCCTGTTTTTATGACTCATCAGAGCTAGAGTCATAAAAATCCCTCTCAGCCTCACTATTTGTAGCATTTTGTATTGCATTGCTTTCAACTCCTAGGTTCTCTAGGCCAGCTTCATGATTGTTATCATCATGCATGTTACCCTCTACTTCTGGAATTATGTCCATGTCAAATAGATGCAAGTTGTTAACACGTTCATTTTCATGGACCTTGAACATCTCAAGAACTGATTTGTCATCAGTTATGTCCATAAAATTACAAGTTCTGGGGATCGAACATCTCATATGCAACAGCAAATTTAGATTTGCAGGTATGCATTCAATGTCGTTTTAGCCACGTCATTAAGTAGCTCAATGTACAAGTACTTATTAGGATCTATCCTACATATCATGAGCAACCTTAGGTTCCATCCTAAATATCACCATTTTCATGAAAAGTTTTAGTTCTAGTGCAATATTAGATTAATTACAACACAATCAAATGTAATAGGCATATTCATGTAGTAGATCAGAGCACTTATACCCTTAACTAAACAATTCTAGACCAATATATGGCACACTTATGCATGTCTAGACTCACTATCCCACTAGTAATCAATATTAGTATGGATCAAGATCTTTGGACCACAAAACTGAAGCTATTTTGCTAGTTTAAGAAATATTCTTTTCATCACAATCATCAATGATATGGAAAACATCAGCACATCTTAATTTTGCCAATAGCTACAACACACAATTGCTGTGGTCCTGATAATAAGTCAATATCGAAAAAATTCACATGGTCACGAGAAAAACTAATGCTTTCTATTCTGATTATTCTTTAAATTCTGATACGAATAGTCTGTGATTAAAAGCCAACAATCAAGGCTTTATTTTGAGAAGAAGATCAACATCAAAAGTAGGATTTCTTAAGTCATAGTTCACAATAGCCTTGGATTCTTACTTGTTCTATTCCTGTTGTTATTGGAAAACTACACCTTCAAACCTCAATCTAGACTAATACTTCCACTGAAAATGACAACTCCAGCTTCACTCCTTCAGAGTTCCTTCCCTCAAATGAGTGATTTTTGTCTAACTGGTTGTCATCTTGCATTCAAATTGAACCAGACAACAAGAGAAATATGGAGTGAAAAACAAAAAGGCAGCAAGTCTATGTTTAATATTTAGGTTGTTTGACATCTAAAATCCCGCCTTTGGGGTTATATGCACACAAAATGGTGCTCAAATTGTGCACCATTTTTTATGGCATTTTTTTATTTCATTTTTCCAATAATAGTGGTTAAATTTCTTTTTTTTTCCAGAACATTATTCCATGAGAATCAGCATTTAATATGGGGGCAGCATCGTAAATTTAGTACTTTTGATTTAGACAGCAAGTCCCATCATACTTCCAAGGGTGGAAAGTGTGATTTCTAAAAATTGGGAGTGCTAAGTGTGATTAGGAGAAACCTCAAGGGAGGTTTCAGAAATGAACTCATGCATGAAATTAGTCGTAAGTTGACAAAGCATGAAGCAATATTTCAAACCATAACTACACCTCTTAAAGAATTAGCCCGTTCACATGCATGAGACCAGTTTATACATTAAATTCATAACAACACATATTACAAACACGAAAAAAAAAAAAAGAAATTCTGTGGGCTGGCCATGGTTATGCCCACAAGGTATTTAGTTTCTCTAATTGTTTTCAATTTTTTTTGACCTTTTTCTTTGGTCAAAAATCACCAAAGAGCTCTTGTTCACTCATTCATACGTACAAAGACTATAAACCAATAGTCACATTTAGAATGAGGGATTTAATGAAAGATTTAAAATCCTTTCAAATTTCTCTAATTGTTTAATGCACCTTTTGGATTGAAAGAAATGAAGGGAAAGAAAAGGAAAGGGCACTAATGAAAAAAAGAAAGGAAAGAAGAGTAGAGGAAAATAGTGTCCATCCATCTTTTTTAGATTAAATATGAAAGAAAAAGAAAGAAAATATTGAAAATTTGTTTCTATTCAAGAAGGAAAAGAAAGGGAATGAAAAGATCAAGTTTTATTCTACTGAAAATGTAGGGAAAAATGATAAAAGTAATCTTTTAAAAATACTTAAATTATTTTAACTAATTTAGTTTCATTTCCTTCTATTTTTGCCAGTATTTGGGTGGAAATTATAACTCAACAAAATAACTAGACTCCTTTCCTCTATTTGCTCCCAATCCTTTCCTTTTCCTCCTTAAAAATCAATCTAAACAACAAAAATCAAATTGTTCCAATTCCTCTCCTTTCCTTTTCTTTCCTTTCTCTCAACTGTCAATCTAAACAATGCCTACATTATTTGGTTGGTATTTGAATTTATAAATCATCAATTATCATAGTATTTAATATATATATATATATGTTGATAATTGGTGAATTACACATCCAAATGTCTCTTAAATAATTTAAACAACTAGAACGATTTGGACAAATTTTAAATCTTTCATCAAATTACTCAGTCCAAATGAAGCCAAGAATCACTCATGTTCGGGAATATACTTTCTGCAATTATCAATTAATAACAGTTCGCTAAATATGATACAAAATGGCAGCTAATTCTAGCAGTTTTTCTCCTTCCCTTCTACGTTTTTCAAACTCAAATCTGACCAACCAATCCAGCCGATTAAACCAAAAACTGACCAAGTAATCGGTCCGAATTGTTCTAAAAACTTGGGCAACAAAACTTGGTCAAACTCGGTCAAAATTGGGTTAGATTGAAAACTAGTAAAAACTTTTTTTTTTTTTGCCCTCTTGTCAAATATTTCCCTCATTCACCTCTTGCTCTGAATCTTTTGATCTCTCTTTGCAAATCCATTTTCAGCTCTTTCACTTCAATTCAGCCATCAAAAATCACTACGTGAATCTTTTCTTAAACAAGATCTAATCCTAAATCTTACATCCAAAATAAAAAAAGACCCAGAAAAAGCAAAAAATGAGAGATGGAGAAGAGAAAGCTTTGAAGAAAACAAACAAAATTTGATATTTTGTGAGTTTGAGAATTAATAATAACAAAATGAGAATGGAAATGAAAATCAAAAAAAGAAGAAGAAGAAGAAGAAAGAGTTGAACCGGAGGAGAACAAGAAGAATAAAATGTATGTAAATCTTGATCCCAAATTTTGACAATTACAAAACAATTGAAAATTCAATCTAATGTCTTCCATTGAGAAATATGGCAGTTTAGGTCATTGGTGAAAATGATGCAATTGAAGAACTCAATCAATCGAAGATGCAACTCTGTCGGACGTTTGATAGCACGTATCGAACGTCCGATAAAAGTCGAGAACACTCTATCGGACACTCAAACTGGAGTATCGGAAGTCTAATAGATAGGGGAAGTATCGGACACTCCTATCGGACGCATATCATCATCATCGGGCGTCCGATAGAATTAAAGATAAATCCAAGCTCTCTGACCAGCATCGGATGCAAGATTCATCGGACGCAAAATATGCATCGGCCGTCCAATAAAGATCGAAACAACCTATCGGACGCTTGCATCGGATGCACAACGTTGTGTCGGACATCCAATAGCTCCAACGACTATTTTTTAACAGCCATATTTTTGACCATTGGAGAGTTTCTTGAGGCCATTTCTCACACTCTATAAATACCCACAAGTTCAAGAAGATAATAGACTTTTGCCTACATGAAATACAAGCTTACAAGTGAAATATTTGGGTAGAAATATTCTTTGTTTGTTTTATAGGTGTGGGAAAAGTGGGGTTTGTGACGTTACTCAATAGGAGGAGTAAAACCTTGGTGAAGGTTGCCTCACTTGTAATAGTAGTCCTAATTGGTTGAGTGAGCTTTCAATTGTAGCTTGTTGAGGGTTAACTAGGATAGTTGTAAAACTCCTTGGCTCAACTAAAGGGCTTTAGGGTGAGGAAGAAGTGAACCTTCACTTGTACAAGTTGGTTAGTTTCACCTTCAATTGAAGAAGCTACTAGTGGAGTGTATCCAAGTTCGGTGCAACTTGGAAATTTGGTTTACATTTCTTTTTCTATCTCTTTTCTTTATTGCTCAATTGTGACATTTTTATTGTGATTAATTTGACATATCTTTGTGCACACTTGAGAAATTGTTTGTATTTGGTTTATTGGTTGAATTCTTGCATATTTACTTGTCTTGTTAAACTACCAAATTCAACCGCCTTTGGTTGCATTTGGGCCTACAATTGGTATCAGAGGTTGGTCTCCTTGAGACTAAACTCAATCGGCTTAGGAGTAAAGATGGCAACCAATAATGTATTGTTTTTAGAAGGGCAATCCATCTTTAGACCTCCCATGTTCAATGGTATAAATTATGTTAGTTGGAGGGATAGAATGGAAATATTTTTGTAATCTATAGATATAGAGTTATGGTTTATTGTTAGTGAAGAACCTTATGAGACTACCATTATAGATGAAACAATCGGTAGAAATAGAACTAAAATTAGAAGTGAATTGAATGCTCAAGATAGAATGAATCTCTCTTTAAATGCTAAGGCCCTGAACGTATTGTATAATACCCTAGATGCAAATGAATCTATTAGAGTAAAAAGGTGTAAATCGGCCAAGGAAGTATGGGATAAGTTGAGAGATATGTATGAAGGGAGTGACAATGTTAGAGAACAAAGAAAATCTATACTTGTTACCCAATATGAATATTTTAAAATGCATTCTCATGAAAATGTTGATAAAATGTTTTGTAGATTCAATGATAGTATTAAAAATCTTGAATTGCTTGACAAGGTATATACTTTGGGTGAGAAAAATAGAAAAATCTTGAATGCCTTGCCAAAAGAATGGGAAAATAAAGTCACCGCTATAGAAGAGGTAAAAGATTTAAATTCTATGTCTATTGAATCTCTTGTAAATTCACTAACCTCTTATGAGTTGAAATTAAAAATACAAGATAATGAAGCATGGATCAAGAGAGGCATAGCATTCAAGGCCTCACAAGAAGATGATGAAGACATGAAACTAAATAACATGGCAAGGACATTGAAGAAGCTTCTAAATAAAAGGAGCTCTAGAGGAGGAAGAGCAAGTAATGATAGAAGAAAAAAATTCAAGAATTTCAAAATCACTTGGGATGAATGCAATTTGGATGAAGAAATGGAAGAAGAAGAAGAATCGACTCAAATGACACTTATGGCCTTTGGAGATAATGAGGTAAACTCTAATCACTCAGTGATGAAGATGATGATAATGATGACATGCAAGTTCTTATGATCAAAATGCATAAAAATTTGAAAGAATCTTATGCCAAAAACAAGGATTTGAATATAAAAATAAATGCTTTATTGGAAGAAAATTCTAGACTTTTTCAAGAAAATAAGAATTTGAGAAAAGACAATGATGATTTGAAAAAGTACAAAATTGATTTTGATTGCAAAAATGATTTGAAAAAGAAGTTGGAAAATAAAACAAAGTTTTATGAAAAAATGTTGGAGGAACAAAATCTTTTAAAGAAAAGAATTAATGATTTGAATGCTTCTCTCCAAAAGGAGAAACAAAATATTTTACAAAGAAAAGAAAATCATATTTTACATGGCCAAAATGATTTTATTATTTCTAAAAAAAGAGGAACTAAACTTTTGTAAATGATTCTAGTATTATGTGTCATTTTTGTTGCCAATTTGGACATATGCAAAATGATTGCTATGTGAAGAAAAATATAAGAAAATGCATGAAATCTATGTGGATTATTAGATCATGTTGTACTAACTCTCATTCATAATGTTCTCTTAGTTAAAAAAAAATTTTTTTGGACTATAATTAATTAAGTACTTTGCTACTTTGGTGTTTTGTTCATATTGATGTTGGATTTGTTAAATGTTGAAATTCTAGTATTATTGATGTATTTGTATCGTGATATTGATGATATTGGCATTTTAGATATTGGTATTCAAACTACTATTACTCCTTTGATTTTTTTTTTTTTTGTGATGACAAAAAGGGGGAGAAATTGGTTGGTTTGAAGTTTAAATGTGGTTGAATTGTTGAATGGTTTGAATGTCTAACTGAGGGGGAGTTATGGTTCATTGGCTTGGATTTGAATGGTTAGAATGTGACGCCCCCACCTCTCCCAAGGGCGAACCCAAGGGTATCAGCGGGACGCCTGCCCAGTTCTCGCCAGGACTCACTACAGTTCTCAATCAATTACAAATTAAAACTCCAATAAATAGTATTTACAACTCGAAAACTCCAAAAGTACAAAATGCTAAAAACCACAAGTACGTCCCAGTAATAAATACAACCCAAGCTCTCCAAATATAAATTACAATAATAGTAACTTCAAGTACAATAAACCATTAACTTCACAATTAATATTAACCCTGTTCAGAAATACAAAAACCCTATCAAAGAACTAAAATTTCGATCTACGATTCCCACTTCAAGACCTGTTAAGGAAAACAAATATATTGGAGTGAGCGGACGCTCAGTGAGGCCAAGAAAGCATGCACACAATTAAGATAAAACAATACATCAACAATTAAAACAATTTAAAAGCAAAACAAGCAATATTTCACCTCAGGTAATTTAATAATATCATATAAAGGATACAGGTGGTTACGGGAGGTAGAGGTGACTACCGTCCTCAGGGACGTAGCACGTACCCCCGATCCAAATTTCTGCAATTCCGTAGTCACATCCTGTCCACTTCATGAGCTCCGACTTTCAAAATAAAATGTTGACACTCTGTCAACCACACTCTCACATCCAGTAGACACCACTTGAAACCCTCACCCGTCTACTTACACCCCCTGTACCGGGCCCTCTCGTCAAAATATATAAAGTTGGTAATACTCAGTATACCATACTCCAACCGACATAACACTTTTAAGACCCATGGTTCACCAATCCCTCGACCAAGCCCCTATTGCCGGCCGAAGTGAAAGGTTCCCCAATGGGGTTTGGGCGTCCCCACACTTTTCAATGGCAAGAACAAGCAATTCAAGCAGTTGTCATTCAAGTAACAATTATTCAAGCGATCAACAATTAACAATTCAAGCAGTGGAACTCACTTAGAAGCAATTCAATTATGGTGAGCGTGATAAAGTACACGCTCACCTAGGCATACAATCATGCTTTTCAAATCATTTACATTAATTAAAGCATTAATAACATGCACTTGGACACTCACCAAGAAAGGCAAGAAATCGGTCGAGCAAGTTTCATTTTCTAGGTATTCGCCCTTGATGACCTTAATCACCTGGAGACAAAATCTCGTTTACAAACCAGTTCAAACAAGTTGACATGAAAAACATTTATACTTGAAGTTCAAAATAGCTCAGAAAATCACAGTTTCAAGAGAAAATTCATAATTAGAGTTACACGTCTCGGAATTGGGTAAAGCTTGAGCCGTTGGAAATTAGATTCAACCCTCTAAAAGGCACAAGAAGGCATCTAGTACAAATTCACAAAGCAAGGCAATCAAAATTGGACATCAAGAAGTTGCTAGGACATTTTCGGGTAAACAGTGCTGATTTTCAGCCATCTTTCAAAGGCTACTGTAGCTCGTAGAAACAGAATCAGTATGCAAGGGTTATACCGTTAGAAAGCTCTACAAGTATAGTTTCAAATGCCACTGACAGCACCCGATTTCGACTCCCGAGCGCGAAATGACAGTCAACGGAACAGGACAGCAGGTCAGGCTAACTGATCAAGTAGATTTCCAGATTCACAGGGCAAAGTTTGATATATCATTTGGAGATCGAAAACACATTAGATTAACACCAAATTTGGTACACATATACTCTTATATATAGGATATAGCCCTGCCAAATATCAGTCAAAGACTCCCACAGGAAGGTCACTTTCCAAATGCCCAAAGTTTGGTCATCAACAAGTTCTCAAATCTGGAAATTTCTTCAACCTTCCTTCTAAGTTCAAAAATCTTGTCAAGCCACTTCCAATTGATCTAAATTTTGGTACCAAGCTAGTATCATACTTCCTTAACCTATAAATGGCCCAATTGGAGTAAATTTTTATCAAAATTTCCCATGAAAACAGCATTACTTTCGGGCAGCAAAGTTCCAAATTTTCCAGGTTTTGATGTTCCAACAAGTCCACTCAAACTCATTTTTCTTAATCAAATTCATCTCCCACCTGGAAACCACATTTATACTGTATACTTAGAGCAAATAGGTCAAGATTTTACCACTTGAAACAAGTTGAACAAAGCCAAAACAGTCCAGCAAGTTCTGGACAGCAGAAACATTTCCAGATTTCAAAACAGAAATTTTTGGTGTCCATTTGACCTTCAAACCCAAATTTTCTTACCCCAATCCATTACACCCTTGTAAATTAAAGTCCCAAGAGTTGTTTCAAGCAAAATGTAGCTTGAGTTTAACATGGAAAATTCGAAATTAAGGCTGCAAAAGGAGGCTGCCCTGTTCGAGTAGAATTCCAGATTTCATCCAAATGTTACAAACTTTAATCCAACAAAATCACTCCAATTAGGGCTAAGGTTTCTCCCATTCTTAAACCAATTAAAGCACAAACAACCACCATCATATAACAATCATTAAAGCACCATCAATTCAGCAAAGCTTCAAAAAAATCAAGGCACACATCAAGCAGAAATTTTTCGGCCAGCAACCCTCTTCTTCCTCTCTTGTTTTTCTTCAACTTTCCAACTATTCTCAACCATATCTCTCCTAGACAAACAGCAATCAAGCAAGAATCATTCAAATCCTCAAGGCATCTACCTAGACTCAAGGTTCTTGAAGAACCCATCAACAACCAACAACTTATCAGCTAAGCTTGCTACTAGGAGATGAAATGAAATGAGAGGAAAGAGGAATAAGGGTTTGGAGTTCATACCTTGGCTTCCAAGATGAAATCACCACTGAAATCACCACTGATGGAAGCTCTCAAGCCACCCAAGTACTTCCTAGGTCAAGCCCCTTCCAAGCTTAGTTGATAATCCAAGAGGAGATGCAAGTTTGAGGTGAATCTTGAAGCTTCAATGGCGGAATTGTGGCTGAAATTTTGGGAAGAAAAATGGAGGGGGTGGCCGGCCAAGAGGAGGAAAGAAAAATAGAGTTGGAGTGTTAAATTGGTAAAGTGAAATGTGATAAGAAAGAGAGGGATGATATAAGTGGTCTTTTGCCTCAAAAGTCAAAGGTCAATTATTGAGTCATTGGATCTCCTAATTGAGCTTAACTTGTCTCAAACACATGTAATCCCTCAATTAACTTTTATTAGTCTACTAATGATCATCTTTTCTAGTTCAAAATTTATCGTGATCTCGAACTACATTTTTCCTCGAAAAACGTGCAGGAGCTAATTCTCACTAGCCGATCTACAGAAAAATCAAATTCACTAACACGACGTTCTAAAAGCACAAGTGAAGCTTCAATCTTCACGAATGGATTTAAAATGAATAAAATGGCTGCATTAAGAATCAAGTCGGAGCAATTCAAGTCAAACAGGAGGTCAAGCAAGCTACTTTACACTTGAGGGTTGAACTTAGGGTTTTAAATTGAGGTTCTCACCCCCTGACTCGTGAACGGGATATGCAGGCACAAGCACTAGTGCAAGTTCAAAAATTTTGAGCTGATACAGTCGACGGAGGGTAAATTCAATAATTGCATGAAATATATTCGAAATTAACACGAAATTAAATATTAAAATTCTCATGAAAATGCGGGTCCTCACATAGAATTGTTGAATGGTTTGAATGTCTAAATGGGGGGGAGTTATGGTTAATTGGTTTGGATTTGGCCGAATGGTTTGAATGCTCAATTTATATAAGTTATGATCAAAATATCAATTGTGTAAGATTCACCAAGTAAGGGGGAGTTGTACATGTTTTTTTATCAAAAGTTTTCATTTTGTCAAATGAATTCAATTGTTTTGTCATCATCAAAAAGGGGAAGATTGTAAATCTTGATCTCGGATTTTGACAATTACAAAACAATTGAAAATTCAATCTAATGTCTTCCATTGAGAAATATGGCAGTTTAGGTCATTGGTGAAAATGATGCAATTGAAGAACTCAATCAATAGAAGATGCAACTCTGTCAGACGCTCGATAGCACGTATCGGACGTCCGATAAAAGTCGAGAACACCCTATCGGACACTCAAACTGGAGTACCGGACGTCCGATAGACAGGGAAAATATCGGACGCATATCATCATCATCAAACGTCTGATAGAATTAAAGATGAAATCCAAACTCTCTGACCAGCACTGGACGCAAGCTTCATCAAACGCAAAAATATGCATCGGCCGTCTGATAAAGATCGAAACAACCTATCGAATGCTTGCATCGAACGCACAACATTGTGTCGGACGTCCTATAGCTCCAACGGCTATTTTTTAACAGCCATATTTTTGACCATTGGAGAGTTTCTTGAGGCCATTTCTCACACTCTATAAATACCCACAAGTTCAAGAAGATAATAGACTTTTGCCTACATGAAATATAAGCTTACAAGTGAAATATTTGGGTAGAAATATTCTTTGTTTGTTGTATAGGTGTGGGAAAAGTGGGGTTTGTGAGGTTACTCAATAGGAGGAGTAAAACCTTGGCGAAGGTTGCCTCACTTGTAATAGTAGTTCTTAATTGGCTGAGTGAGTTTTCAATTGTAACTTGTTGAGGGTTAACTAGGATAGTTGTAAAACTCCTTGGCTTAACTAAAGGGATTTAGGGTGAGGAAGGAGTGAACATTCACTTGTACAAGTTGGTTAGCTTCACCTTCAATTGAAGAAACTACTAGTGGAGTGTATCCAAGTTTGATGCAACTTGAAAATTTGGTTTGCATTTCTTTTTCTATCTCTTTTCTTTGTTGCTCAATTGTGACATCTTTATTGTGATTAATTTGACATATCTTTGTGCACACTTGAGAAATTGTTTGTGCTTGATTTATTGGGTGAATTCTTGCATATTTACTTGTCTTGTTAAATTACCGAATTCACGTGCCTTTGGTTGCATTTGGGCCAACAATGTAGCAGTAGTAGTACTGTGACAGCCGCTTGCTTTAGGGACTGGGGGTAGAAATGGGCTAGTATTAATGTTAGGTCAAAGTATTTTCAATATTATGTTTTGACCCTTGGGTTATTATAAAACTATTAATATACCTAAAATATTTCATACTCTATTAATGTAAAATTTGGTGTTATTTTTCAAACAAGTTCATAATTTAATTCAAAAGTTGATAATGTTCATTGAATAATATAAATTACTACTTGATTGTTCCAATTTCTTTATATTTTCTTGTTAAATGGCTTTGAAACTTCAAATACATATAAATATACCCTTACTGATATTAACATGCTCTTGGGTATTTTACATAGTATTTTAATTTTTAAATAATTCTTATTTATGATATCATCTGGTTCTTAGACCGATCCGACCCAAATCAAGCCTATGGACCCCTGACCCTTGAACTCATCTGAGTCCTTGTCCAGTCCAAGTTTGAAAATATAGCTTCCCTCTGGCCATCTCTAGTCTCCACCGAGATGCATTTAGGAAATTAGCATAATTTCACAATGTTTAGTACATCCCAGAATCTGTGAAGATCATCAGAAAAGTGTTCTGAAAACATACAATACGCATGCTAATTATTAAACTGTATAGACATATTATGCCTATTCCTAGCAATACTTTGAAAAATTGGTCTAGCTACAGTTCTCAATTGCCATGGCTTTCTCCTGCACCTACATGAATCAGCAGAAATAGAAACCTCCGAGAAAGACTTATCTTTTAACAAAAGTGATCAACAATTTCCTAGAAACAAATAGGATCAACCATAGTAGTAATTCACCTGGAGTAATTCAGGAGTCAAACCCATAAGAACGAGTTAATTTTCCTTTACCTTAATTATTATGGAAAATAATAAAAAATTCAAATCCAAGAGGTTTAATATCTACTAAGAAATAAAACATAAACAATTAAATCAAATAAAGTAGTGGCAGGAAAATAATTGGCAAAAGACTAAGGTTTTAGATCTTGATCTAGAGATTTAATTAATTATCCAGTTAATTTCTTAACATGCCAAGAACGTATCACATGCAAGTACCTTAGCTTATCTCTCAACACATCTAAGTTGTACCTAATTAAATCTCACGTCTCTTCCAATATCATAGGTAGTTAATTAAACCCTTTAAAATCCTAAGTGATGTAATTAGGTTATAAAAATTCTAACCTACTCTCGTGATTAGAATAAATATGGTTATCTATCTAGCACATGGTTGTATTTTCCTCCTCAGTTCAATACAAACCCAAAGAGCATGTTGACGATGGTCTATCTAGCACATGGTTGTATTTTCCTCATCAGTTGAATACAAACCCAAAGAGCATGTTGATGATGGTCAATCACAAATATGAAATTAAAACAAGATAGATAAATCAAGCCAAAACTTAAGAATTTAACTAAAATAAATTATCCAATCTCCTTTACAAAACCTTAATTCTAGAAACAGTTTACTTCAACATGATCATTGATAAATCCAAGAATTCAAAGAAAAGGTACAAATAAGAACATAAAAATAAAGAAAAATTCTCAATTTTCCCCACTACAATCTCTATCTTGATCTTCCTCTTCGATTTATCTATCCTACCTTCTTGACCTCTTAAGAATAGTAGATGTAAAAAGGATGAACGAAAGCTTAATCTAATATTTTCTAACCCTAAAAAATGTCCTAAAAAGCTTCTATTTATAGTTTTTTAGAGTAGTATCCAAAACAGGATAGGATTAGACTTATTGGAGCTGAAAAACATTAATTTTGCACAATTTTTCGATAAAATTCGGCCCAATGACCGGCACAAATCTGGAGCTGGTAATTGGATCAGGAGAACTCTAGTGTGAAGACCAAAGGAACAAGTGGCACTGATTATCACAAGACTTTTTCCATTTAGAGGTCTGGTCACTGAAATATGCTCAAAATACTCAGAACTGGTCGCATGAGCATTGTAGCAAATATATACTTTGCTAATTAAGATTTTTGGCTATAAAAACATGAGAACTGAACTTTGATATCTCATAAAAATTGTAGTCATTCTCTTAATTTCAAAATGAATCAAGAATCTTCTCAATCCAATTTTTGTAATTCAAGTTATTGCCAAAATACCAAAACAAGTCATTCCTACCAAACCTCTTCCTCTTCATTTCTTCTTCTACCATTCCTTCTTTATGCCACATTTTTTTATCCATTTTCTCTTCAATTGAGCTTTTCAGCTATTAGAACAATATAAGACCAATATTAAATAGTTTATATTCAAAATAAAATACAAATAACATAGTTAACTACAATTTATGTATATAAATATCCTACAACTTAGGCCCTATCAAACTTCTCTACATTGGCGCCTACTTATCCTCAAGTACAAGAAAAAAACCCGTTAAATTAAACACAAGCAATGGCTATATTCAAGACCATTATTGCAAAAGCAACCCTTTCAAACAAGTGTCGAGTGCCAACGGTGACAGGCAAAGAGACACGTCTCTAGTTAGTTTTCAATACCATCTACACTTTCAACTCCAGCTAGTTAAACTAAGTCTATAAAATATTTAATAAGTATTTTTCCCACAAATGGGCTAATTATTGATCAAAATTCCAAACGTACAATCACATAGATCCACAAGTTAGTATTATAATCTGCATATTTTTCTTTTTTTCTCTTTTTTCCTATTTTTTCTTTTTTCTTTCATTTTAAATTCCCCCATCCTTAAGCTTTGTCCATTTTTTTTTTTTTACCCAAAGGAAACACTTAGTTCTCAGTTGCTCAAGAATAACATACTCATAGCCATCATCAATTTTTAAGACACAAAAGTTGACATTTACTTAATAAAGATCCCCAATTACTAGGCAATGGCAAGCACTAAAGTATGGTCAAATTAATAGACACATAAGAACCAACAAATACAAAACACAAAAAAGCCAGCTTCAAATCCCAATAATATGGAGGACCATGATTAATAATCAGACCAAATACACAAGAAAAATTCAAAAAAAAACATTTACAATTTCTAGAAAAATTAGCCAAAAATTGAAAAAGTTTCAAAATACTAAATATTCACCAAAGATGCTCTAAAGCAACACCATTTAACACTTTACATATTCATACATATAAACCTTAACAATAATAAAATTTGAATATAAGCCATTGCCTATTAGAGAATAGACCATAAGAACAAAAATTTTAAAAATTTTAACCAAAATTTCACTTTGTTCATTTACTCCTCCCTTACAATTAAAACAACATTGTGCTCAATGTTGGGGATAAAAATAAAGAAATAAAATAGAGAAAAGAGATGAAATTGAAACTCCCCTGATAACAAAATAGTGCCAAAGACTAAGTGGGGTGAGAGGGAAGTTGTCAGTTACTATCCAATAAGGAAGCACAAGAAACCATCCTACCAAAACAAAAAGACGAGAAGAATACTGCAAATAGGAGTTAAATACACCGTTGAATAACCCAAACTAAAAATACATTAAAATATTAAATAAATAAACACCACCACTATCCCAAAACAACAGAAATATATAAAGAAAAATTACGAAGAAAGCCAGATTACCTCCCACGAAACGGAAAGTTTAATATTCTCAGTCGGACAGGGGTAAACAAGTTCAGGGAGGATAAAAAGTTTCAGCCCTTCTTATTGCTTCGAATTTATGCTTTCGAAATGCCTCATAGTATAGCTGAGAAAGCGACTTGATTTCTTCTTCTATAGCTATATCACGCATCCATACCGCACAATAAGCATACTTGTGAAAATCCTGTAGGGATGGAAGTACTAGATTCTTTATCAATCTCAAAGAATTTATGGCCTTGACATCTTTATCCATAAGCAGTGACTCCTTCTCATGGATCAAATAATGACTCATGGACATCCATTTCATTGGAAGCAATATCAATAGCATTAAGATACAAACAAGACTTATTATAAGAAGGATATTTCAAAGTTTCTAAAACCTTAGATTCTTGAATATCGTTACCGACTCTTAAAGTAAGTTTCCCTTTAGGCACATCAATGAGAGCCCTTCCCGTGGTTGAGAATCCTCTATCTAGAATTATAGGCTTCCTAACATCTTTCTCCATATTAAATTTACTGACTTTTACGAGCAGCCCTCTACGATGCCAATGGGATACCGAACTGAAAAACCTACTAATTATAGAATAACATTTGAATGAATGAGCTCAGCAAATTTCAATTTCCTAAAAAAAAGGTATTAAATTAACATTAGAACTAAGGTCACATAAGCACCTATCCACTAAAATATTCTCAAAATAATAGGGCACTATAAAACGTCCCAAATCTTTTATTTTGATAGGAAGACGATTTGAAGTACTGCACTACATTCCTCAATAAATGGAACTCTTGCAAATGCCTCCAACTTCTTTTTATTAGACACAATATCCTTGAAAAATTTAGCATAGGAGGGCATATTTGCAATATTTCAGCAATTGGAATATCCACATGTAGCTTTTGTAACCTGTCTAAAAACATTTAACAGTGACTCTTCATCTATTGTGGAAAGAAAATAGGTGGCATATAATTAAGATTTAACCTCGGGTGCCTTAATGGGTTAATCTTCAACTTGAACCTTCCTCCCTGACCCATGTATCTCCTCTCGAGTCCCTTCTCTCTTGTCATCTACTACTGCATCTTTCTTCTCAAATATACTCTTTCACTCATCAATTGGGTCATCCATCGCCTTCTCTGAATATAGAGATATCATCATAGTAGACTCTATATAGTTCACCTCAGTATTGCATGCCAATTTCCCTATTTCTTTCCCATTTAATGCCTTAGCCAATTGGCCCACTTGTTTCTCAAGATTTTGAACAGACGCCCACTACGATTGAGCCAATTGATCCATTTTTTGCATGTACTGTAGCATCATCTCCTCCATACTGAGATTTCTTTCTTCAGCACGTAGCACAATTGATTGCAATCAATTTGATAATCAAATCATGAGTTGTGAACGATGGTAGACAAGTTTTAGCTCTTATACTCATACCGAATCATGGATTAATTGCATCACATATTGATCTATGATTGACAATTTCCTAAAAGCACACAGGGTCAATTGTAGTAATGAAATCATCTAGAATATTTCAAGTATCAAATTCATAGAGACGAGTGAATTTCTCTGCCTTAATTATTATAATAAAAATAAAAAATTTAAATTAAAAAGATTTGGTATTTAACTAAGAAATAAAATAAATAATCAAATCAAATAAAATAGTGATGAGAAATCAATTAGCAAAAGGTTAGAGTATCAGATCTTGATCCAAAATTTGTATTAATTATCCAATTATAAAATGCCAAGAACGTATCATATGCAAATATCTTAGATTATCTCTTGATAGATCTAAATTAGGCCTAATTAAATCTCATGTCTATCTCGAGATCATATGTATTTAATTAAACCTTTTAAGTTCTTAAATGATACAATTATGTCATACAAAGTCTAACTTACTTTCATGAATAAACTGAATGTGTTTATTTATTTAGTGCACGGTTGTATATCCCTTTTCAGTTTAATACAAACTCTAAGGGTCCGTTTGGCTCATGGGACAACACAAAATTGAAGTAGTAATTCTATATCATCTGATTTTTTTGTTGTGTTTTACATATGGGATGATATTTCCCACCTAACTGAATTAATCCTCCATATGAGGGATAAAATAATTTCATAGGAAAGGTGGTATGAGTTATCCTCAGATGAGGTAAAAAGTGAGATGATGACAATTGAGACTTTTTTAACCCCACTATTAGAGTAATGCTTTATTTGAGCAACTATATAAATCTATTTTTCTCTATAATATTATCTAAATTTTGGACTAATTTGATACTGTTAATCACATAAAAAATTTTGAACAAATTTGCCCTTACTAATAAAAATAAAATTTGGACTAATTTGTCCATATTAATAATATACCATAATTTTGGATTGATTTGCCCATACCATTAACAAAACAAATCTTTTTACCCATTTATTCATATTAATGAAATAACTAAAATTTTGGACAAGCTTGCCTCTACTAATAAAAAATTATGTTTTTAACTAATTTGCCTATTTTATTGAAATAAATAATTTTAGACTAATTTACCCCTAGTATTAATAAATTAATTTTTTGGTTAATTTGGCCTACTAAACTTCTAGATTTATTTAACCCTACAAAAAATAAGAGTAAATTTTATATTATTTTGACCTTATGAATTAATTATTTAATCATATTTTCTTGGTCAATTTTAATTCATAAAAATTTAGTCATATAAATTGAGGTTTGTAAACCCATTTTATAAGTTAAACTCAGCCCAAAACAAAAAATTATGTGTTGGTTTTGGTTTGAATTGCACAAATCCTCACACAACTGCACATATATATATATATATATATATATATATATATATATACATACACACATGCATATATATGTATGTCTGTGTATGTATGTGTGTGTGTGTGTGTATGTGTGTATTAGAAGTCAAGTTTGGGCTTGTCAAAATTCGGACACCTTTAGTCGTAGGTCTATTAAAAATAGTATTTTGGTCTATAAATAAGTAATGCTACCTTATCCTATCTCCAACGAATATAAGATGAAATTATTGTTTAAGACATCCCATCCAATATCGAGTCAAACACAGAATAATGAAATTACTTATCTGATGATGACTCAATTCAGGATGAGTAATTCGAGAATCATCTCTCATCTAATCCGTGAAGCAAATGCACCCTAAAAGCATGTCTATGGCGGCCAGTCATAAACGTGTGATTAATTCACGATAGATAAATCAAGACAAAAGTTAAGAATTTAACTACAATAAATAATCAAATCTCCTTCACAAAACAATAACCCTAGATATAGATTAGTTCAACATAATTGCAATTAAAACCAAGAATTCAAAGAAAAGATGCAAGTAAGAAGATAAAAGTAAAGAAAATTTCTCAATTTCTCTTGCTCAGATCTTCGTTTTGATCTTCTTCTTTGATTCCTCCATGCTTCTTTCTTGATTTCTCAAGAATAGAAGTGTAAAAAGGATGAACTCAAACTAGCCTAATGTTTTCCCCTAAAAAATGTCCTTGAGAACCCCTATTTATAGTTTCTCAAAGTAGTATCCCAAATAAGGTAGGATTAGACTTGTTGAAGCTAAAAAATCATGCTTTCATGCAATTTCCAATATCGTCCAGGCCAATGATGGGCCCAATATCTGGCGCTAGTGATAAGCTTGGATCCCAATCCGACCCAAGAGGTGGATCTGAGCTCTGATCCAGCTCTTGAATTCATATTTTGACTCTGTAATTTGCAAAGCAAGTTGCAACCATTTGACACTAATTTTTTGATTGCAGTTGATGAAAGATTTCGACTAGTTTTGGATTCCCAAGGACATTATTGAACAATTTTAACATTATTGCTTTTGGGATTGATTTCTCTATAAATAAAGTCTTTCATGATACGAGTCTCATGTGTTCTTATTTGATGCTCAAATCAAGCCCTATGTGATCATCAAAGTCCATCAAGGGTCCAATGGGGCTTATGATCAAAGTGAAGAATAAGTCATTTCGCAAGCTTAGTTGATGAGATTTGATGTTTATTTAGTCTTTTATTTACTCATTTATCATGTGTTATTTAATAAGAATTCGGCCAGCTTAACTTAGTCTAGTATGTTGGACCGAATTAGCATTATGGTAGGTTCTATATGTGTTAGTTGAGTCCAATCAGGTTGTTTAGTCCAAGTGAAATTTTGGCCCACTTAGCCTCAAAGACAAGGCCGAATTCTGCCTTAGCTTAGTCCTAGTTTTAGTAGGGTTGTGATGGCTATAAAAAGGCTATTTTTGCATACTTCAAGATAAGAATTATTAAGAGTTAACGACAATTTTACATATTTGCGTCTTTTCTAAGAGTAATTCTCATGGCTTGTGAAAGCTACTTGTGAGCATCTTAAGGTTAATTCTTGGATGATCTTTGACTTATCAATCAAGTAACGCCTTGAATCTAACGTCTTCTACCCTTCGTTTTGTGCTTATGTTGTCCAAGTTCGAAGTCAAATCCGCGACCAACATTGACACATCTAATTCATGGGCTTGTGGGATGTTCTTACATTCATAAAAAATGTAAGAATCATATCAGTTGGTATCAAAGCATAGGTCAAGAGATATCATCGTATATCCTTTCCGTTTCTTCATTAAGTCTAGGGTTTTTTTTCCTTGGTGTTGTTTGTCTTGTTTCTTGTTCTTCAATCTTGTTGGTCCAAGTCCTTGTGTTGATCTTTGAGTCTTGTTTCCTTGTTGTGTCATATGAATCTTGAGTCTTGTTCTTGTTCCATTGTTTGTTGAGTCAAAAACCAAGAAAAAATGTACTATAGCATTACTGTTCATTATTACTATAGCAAGTACTACTCATCTGGAAGTTACTGTTTATCCGTGGAGAATTCTGTCTAGCTTGTTTCAAGTCCCTAATCTTGTTTTCCTGTTGTTGTTTCTTGTTCAATTCCATCACATGTCTTGTGTCTTGTTTTCTTGCTGAATCATTTAAGTAAAAAAATAAAAAATTTCTGTCCGTGTGCTTTCTTGGAAATCCAAAGCCTCAAGCTAGGGTTTTTTGTGTGTTTTCTTATATTCTTGAATCTTGCAAGTTGTTTGTGTCTAATTCTTGGAATTCTTGGTTCAAATTGTTCCTTTTCTTGAAGTTCTTGATGCATATTGAAACTTTCTTGAAAACCTTGCTTCAAACAAAGCCAAACCCTTGAATTGCTTGAATAGCAAGTGTGACATCTTGGAATTTGCAATCATTTTGTGCAAAATTTCTTGGGTCAAAAATTCATGAATGCCGAACCTTGAAGGAGCAAAATTCTGATATCATATTTGGTTGAGCACCCAAACTTGCTAAACAAAAGAAAAGAAGGAAGAAATGAACAGCCGTGAGTCTTGTTGCTTAAATCAACCAGAATTCCATTCCAAGAAAGGAAATCAATCTTGGTTGGAACTTTCCTAAGCTTAAGCAACCTTAACTTCCAAAAATTGGATTAGGAAACCTTGAATTTGACCAAAAATACCCTTTTCCAATTTGGTTAGGGTTTGTTAGTCCAAAAGCTAGATTTTACGTGTTTGACCAGTCAAAACCGAACTATTACGTGTTTGATCAGTCAAAACCAGACTATTACATGTTTGACTAGTCAAAGTTTCTTACAACCACCAAGAACTTCTCCAATCTGATTTGTTTCAAATTTCTAAAGTCAACTTCAAGATTTGCTAAGTTGTTTCAAGAATATTTCATAGAGTTGCAATTAGGAAAGTCTTGGTCACTAAATTTGTTTTAACCAGTTACCTTCCTATTCTCAGATGAATTGAGTCAAACTTTTTCCAATAATAAGTCATGTATTTTAAGCTTATTTTCTAAACCGAATTTTGTTAAATTACTCTCCATAAATTGGGTCTAGCTTAGTTCATTCATTTGGGTCTAATTGCTGTAATTTTGCTTGTTGCTATTTGATCAAGTTGGATTTCATCCTTTAGTTGACATTAACCTATTCAAAGGAAGCAAATAATAGCCATAAGAATTTGCTTTGGTAAACTCATTAGAGTGTTAAAACACTTGAATAACATACATGAGTGTTGAAGGACAACTTGTGAGGGAGTGAAGTAAGGAAGTCTTGTTTTGTACTGACACTTTTGCAGGTATCATAATCATATCAAAGTGTGAAGAATCTCAAGCTCTTGATATAAAATTTCATATGGATGCAATGATAAAAGAATTTCAGCAATTGTTAGATGATGCTTTTAAGCCGCTTCATAGGCGACTTGATAAACTTTGATAACAAGGTTGTCAAAAGGAGGGGTTCCACACAAACTAACCATTACAAAGCACCTAAACAAGAATTTCTTACTCTTAAAGAAGAGATGAACCATTTCCATACTGAGGAGGCTTACAAGACATACCAACATACTTGTAAAGAGTTCGAGGAAGACCATGGGACGGTGCATCAAGTATCCAATCAACTTCAATCCAAGCAGTATGAGCATAAAGAAGAATAAAATACATCTAGAAGAAATAAGGAACAAAATCCATCAATTTCTTTCAAGTCTAAGTCAAGAAATGAGCCAAATGAGGAGGCAGCATGATGCGAGACTTACCAACATCTTCTACATAAGAAGCAAGTGAAGGAGAAAGTTGAATGCCATGCTCAAGAATCTCCTAAAAAGGAACTTGTGGGCGTTTTTACTAATAAAGATCAATGACAAGTTGCTAAGGATCAAGAGCAACTACTAAGGGTGAATGAGCAGCATATTGAAGGGGAAAAGCAAATTAAGTCCGTGAGCCAAGAGAAGCAAAAACAAATTCTGCCCTCAATGTCTAAGATAGAGATTGAAGGGAATAATTTGATCTCTAATCAACTAATTTATGCTTTGTTTAGTGTCTATTCTTTTGTACAGGTTTCCCAAGGAGTAATCACAATGATTTGAATCTATTCAATGCCTACATCTATTGGCTAATTTTTGAGTATCAAAGAAGCTGATTTGTGCAGTTTGGAGCCTTATAAAGGAGTTGTACTTGATCAAATTGGTGGGCATTCTATTCGGCAATTGGTCATTGAAAAGGGAAGTTTCAAACCTGACTTTCTTACTTTTTATGTTGATCTTGTAGCGCTTGAATCAATTTTACTTGTTTTGCATGTTCCTAGTAGTTGCCCATTTATAGTCATAAGTGATTGTTCTTTGCTAGTATCTTTGGGTTTGCTTTCTTTTACAAGAACTAGCTCATTTAGTAGTGTTTTCCAGCCTATTTGCGTGACTTTACATGCTGATTTTCATGAGTTAGCATTAGGTTTGTATGATGTTCAAGTTATGTGTTTGCATGACAATCGTTAATTGTGTCTTAGCCCAAATCCTTTGCATTCTTTTATGCCTTGTTATACTTCTGAGTGTTTTGACATTTTTATTGCATGCTGTCCAATGAATCTCGTGAAATGGAATACAAACTTTCATTGCCATTCCGTTGAGTTAAGATTTTCCAATCTTTCACAAATGATTTCTTCTATGCTGGAGCATGGACTATTTAACTTCTGTGCTGATGTGCATTCCATGATGCATGAAAATTAAGTGTTTCCATCTTGTTATCAACTTTGTAAGTTTGGGGTTTATAAGTGTTCTATCATTATTCATTCTTCATGTTTTATTTTTGACCCAGGTATTGGTCCAAGGTAGCATCATTCTCATTGGAAGATGAATTGGGAGTATGTGCACTAGTTCAAACTTGAGTTGAAGTTGGAGAGACGACATGCTATGTGGCTTGTTTTCCAAGCGATATTCCTTGAGTTACTTCAATCCAAACAAAGTTCTGATTTGAGGTTGAATCTTTTCAAGAAGAGGGGAATGATACGAGTCTCGTGTGTTCTTATTCTATGCTCAAATCAAACCCTACGTAATCATCAAAGCCCATCGAGGGTCCAATAGGGGCCTATGATCAAAGTAAAGAACAAGTCACTTGGCGAGTTTAGTTAATGAGATTTGATTTTTATTTAGTCTTTTGTTTAGTCATTTTTCATGTGCTATTTTAATAAGAATTCGGCCAGTTTAACTTAGTCTAGTAAGTTGGACCGAATTAGCAGCATGGTAGGTTCTATATGTGTTAGTTGAGTCTGATCAAATTGTTTAGTCCAAGTGGAATTTCAACCCACTTAGCCTCAAAGATAAGGCTAAATTCTGCATTACCTTAGTCCTAGTTTTAGTAGGGTTGTGATGGCTATAAAAAGCCTATTTCACATACTGTCAAGACAAGAATTATTGAGAGTTAAGATTTGCGTCTTTTCTAAAGTAATTCTCTTGACTTGTGAAATCTACCCTTGAACATCTTAAGGTTGATTCTTGAATGATCTTTGACTTATAAATCAAGTAACACATTGATTGTGATGTCTACTACCCTTCGTTTCATGCTTGTGTTGTCCAAATTCAAAGTTGAATCCACAACTAATGTTGACACCTCTAATTCTTGGCCTTGTGAGACGTTCTTGCATTCGTCAAGAGTGTGAGAATCGTATCATTTCAAGACATTTCAAGGATCTTTTTGAGAGTGCAAGAAATACCACCAAAGATGCAGTTCTCTTAGTCCTTTAGTAGTTTAGAATAGTGTAGTATATTTAGTTAGTAGTAATAATTGTGTTCGTCCACTCTAGTAGTGGCTTAGCAAGGAAGGCAATAAGAGATGAAAATTGGGAGGTTTCAAGAGATTCTAGTGATAGGGGTTTCTTCTCTTTAATCCTCTATCTTTGTATTGAATTCTAAGTTATGTTAATGCAAGAATTGAATATGCGTTTCTAAAATTTATACCTTGGGTTTTGGTTGAATTTTTTATGATTGTTTTGTATTGATTTCTTGATTATTTGATGCTATTATTCTAACCAAGTTATTTAGCACTTTTGTTCTTATAATCATGATTGATTGGCCATTGATTGTGATAATCTAAAGGTATTAGATTTACAATGAAAATTGGAGTTTAGTGACAGGTGTCGAGCCTGTGCAATAATAAATACCTACTCCAGGAAATATAAATTTTGAGTACAAGGGTGAGTAGGATCGTCTTCTCAGGGACTGGGAAAAATTTGTTTCTTTTCAAGCACCAAAAATTGGGGGATTTTTGAGACAATGAAGAATTAATTAAAAATCAAATAACAAAACCAAATAACTAAAAATATAAGAGAATAAAATAGATGAGAGATGAGTTCTAGTCAAAGAGCCATCTACTCAGACACAGTCCATATACCTGATCATCGATGCAATATTAGTTCATTTAAACCATTAATAGGTTGGTTATAGTCGCCAGAAACCTCTCAAACGACCAACTCTTCCTTAGATTTTAGGTAAGTAAGGTAAGCCCGTTAAATACCCCTAATTAAGAAACAACCCTAGGTACGCCCGTAGGATTTAATTTCTCAATTGCACTAAGAACTAGAAAAGCCCAAACCCTGACCAACAAACACACTACCAGGGTTCATTTAGATTAGACCATACATCCCCCTAATGTGCTTACACGTCAGTTGCCACTAATATTAATTTACTAAACAATTACGGATTTAGCAAATTAAATTAGCGATAGATTATCAAGTCAATATGAACATCAGGCGCCTTTGACATTCAACCAACAAAACAATCATGTTAACACAAAATGTAGAACGATAAATACTAAAGATTTAAACTAACAAATGACAAATCGATTAGATCTCACGTGATGTGTTGACCGTGTCGTCGAAGTTGATCTTTGACTAGACAAGAAACTTAGCCACGCATGACGAGAAATTCCACAAGAAATTGCAATACAATTGTCAAGGCCATCCGCGGAAGTCCTTCTTTTAATTGAGAATAGCGAAAGGAAAAATAAGAAAAGGAAGATGAATGCTCCTAATTGTTTTCTGTCCGAAGTGGTGAAATTGGAAAAACTAACAAATTGTGCTATGAACTACTACTACTCCCTATATATACTTTCCGTGGGCTGGTTCCTTGGCCAAGGGAAGAATCCCAATCCAAGTCAATTAGGGAAAACCTCTCCTCTTCCTCAAATAGCCACGGTAGGTAGTAAGTAGAAAATTGGGAAACTCCTAAAAAGAAATCAAACTCTTACTTTCCTAACGTAAATAGTAAAGTAATTTCCTAATACAAATAAACTACTAAATAGGAAAACAAGATCATCAACTCCAGCATGCCTTCAACTTTTGGAACTCTTAATTCTTTGAAACCGCCCATGTGAACTTGGAATCTTGACACCTCAGCCATGAACATCTGACTTAGGTGTGCCCACACCTAACTGTCAGGACCACTTCTGGAATTAAAGCTATTTAGCACCTTTTTCACAATTTCCTGCATCCAACCACCAAATACACAAATTCAGTAGAATCCACCAAATAGTGCAATTTAAGCCTAGATAATTAAGAAATATTAACACAATTTATCAACTAAAATGCAACCTATCAATCTCCCCCACACCTAAATGATGCTTGTCCTCAAGCATATCCCAACTCAGAAAAACAACCAAGATGTTGAGCAATCATAGCAAGTCATACCAATCAGGGAATTCCATATACTTCCCAACAATTTCATTAAAATCAGAATATATCAAATTGACATACCTCACAAAGAATTTAGCAAGTGCACCCAACCACTCCAAAGTGTATAAGGTATAAAACAACACTCAAATTAGCACCATGGAATGACATTACCATAGGCTTGCTCATATATCACATCTCCACCACTCAATAATGAATTTAATACAAAAATCAAAGGGACCTTAACAAGGTTGTAATAAGGCTTAGGTAAAGGTGGGATAAAGGGTCAATTTAGATGTAAATATGTCAAAGAGAATGCCAAAATCCCAATGCACAATTTCTTTACAAATTTCAACTTCCAAGGCAAATCAACACTTCATCAACCCAACAAACGTAGCTTTTATTGGTGCTTGCCACTTTCACAACACAAAAACTTCACACATCTTTTTTTTCTTTTTTCATTTTTTTCATTTTCTTTTCATTTTTTCCTGCTTCTTTTTTATTTTTTTTTTGCTTTTTTTTTCCATTGCTTTTTTTCTTTCATTTTTTTTTTTGGAGAAAAAGGAAACAAACAACTCATAAAGCACCTTAACTTGCTACATTTGCTTCTCTCTTTTTTTTTTCACTTATTGCCTTGCAAATCAAATCATCCACCAAATTCTTGTGCAATGAAATTCAAGCATTACTTTAACATATGGGTTAAAAAAAAGTCTAAAATCAAGTCTTAGGCTAAAAATGCGGTTATCAAACAAAGAAGGGGTTAGCAGCCCAAATTGGTTCACTAAGGGTAAATAAAATAAGGCAGGAATTTTCGAAAGTCAAAAGTGGTTAATCCTAGGCGCCATTATCATTTTAGTGCATCAAATTCAATGAAAACATGGCCTTGACATCCAGAACAGAGCAAGTTCTAGAATGCTCAACCCATGTGGAATATCACTCAACAAATAAATATAGAGCAAATTTAGAAAAATTGCTCACAATTAAGCCCAAAAACTCACACGAGTGGTAAAGAATCACTGTCAAATCCAACATATTCATCAATTAAATCCATTATCAAGAAAAGTAGAAGACCCTATTGTCATGAACTTACCATTTAAACTCATATCTTGATTGCATTTATCATTGTTTAAAACAAAGCTCTAATAAGGAAAAGAAAATGCAAAACAAAGGACTAAGGCATAGCTAACCCTCCCCCACACCTAAATCCTACATTGTCCCTAATGTAGCAAATAAAGAACATGTAAAAAGAGGCAAAAGGAGACAATGAAACTTCCCTGAATCACAGAGGAGAGTATCAACCAACTATGGTTTGGGGGAAAAAGGTGGGCGGAAACCCACATGGTAGAAGTATTGTGCTAAGTTCTGAGCCATCTTGTTGTAGGGCTTTGGAGAAAAAGAAATAAGGGAGAAAGAAAGAAGAAAGAAGAAGAAAGAAAGAAAGAAAGAAAGAAAGGAAAGATAAGGAAAGAAATTACGGTTCGGGGTTTTTTTTTTTTTTGAAATAAGAACACCACTGAGAATTGGAAAAGGGAAAGAAAAAAAATTTTTTTTTTTTTTGGTGATCCACTGTTACGCTGGCACGCTTCTAACCAATACCAACGCTTCTATCTAGCTTTCGACAATTGAGTTCCTTAGGCGTGACCACAAGGCGTGGGCACGCCTAACTAGTGCCAACGCTTCTGACCGCAGGTGAGAATTTCCTTCGTTAGACGTGCCCAATTCGTGTGGGCATACATATTTGAATAAGGATCAAACATTGATGGAGATGGATTTTGGAATATCCCAACATCACAAAATTGGGCGTTCATGTCATCTTGAAATAGTGGGCACATGTCAGTTAGATGATTCAACTGACATATTCCACAAGTGTCGACTTGTTGCTTCTGTCTATCACTCAATTTTTTGCACAAGAAAGGCCAAATCATCTAAATGAGCATCACTAATAGAAGAGGTCTCATTAACCCAATTAGGAATGAAATCTAGTCTATCACCAAAATATTAAAAATTAGCAGCCATCGACTAGTAAGAAAAATAGATGAGAAATAAAGAGAGAGAAAAAAAATCAAAATGGCACCCAAAAAAAACAGAACAAAGCAAAACAAAATAAAATAAATGAACACAAAAGAATCACATCTTGCACCCCCAGATCGGGCCAAAAATTGACAGTGTCGAGCTCGTGTAATAATAAATACCCTACCTAAGAAATATAAATTTTGAGTACAAGGTGAGTAGGATCGCTCCTCGTGGACCTGAAAATTCGTTTGTTTTCAAGTACCAGAAATTGGGGGATTTTTGAGACAATGAAGAATTAATTAAAAATCAAATAACTAAACCAAATAACTAAAAATATAAGAGAATAAAATAAATGAAAGATGAGTTCTAGTCAAAGAGCCAACTACTCAGACACAGTCCATATACCTGATTATCGATGCAATATTAGTTCATTTAAACCATTAATAGGCTGGTTATAATCGATGGAAACCTCTCAAACGACCAACTCTTCCTTAGATTTTAGGTAAGTAAGGTACGCCCGTTAAATACCCCTAATTAAGAAACAACCCTAGGTACGCCCGTAGGATTTAATTTCTCAATTGCACTAAGAACTAGAAAAGCCCAAACCCTAACCAACAAACACACTACCAGGGTTCATTTAGATTAGACCATACATCCCCCTAACGTGCTTACAGATTAGTTGCCACTAATATTAATTTACTAAACAATTACGAATTCAGCAAATTAAATTGGCGGTAGATTATCAAGTCAATATGAACATCTGGCGCATTTGACATTCAACCAACAAAACAATCATATTAACACAAAATAGAGAACGTATAAATACTAAAGATTTAAATGAACAAATGACAAATCGATTATATCTCACGGATGTGTTGGACTACGTTGTCTAGTTGATCTTTAACTAGACAAGAAACTTAGCCATGCATGACGTGAGAAATTCCACAAGAAATTGCAATAATAATTGTCAAGGCCATCCGTGAAGTCCTTCTTTTAATTGAGAATAGCGAAAGGAAAAATAAGAAAAGGAAGATGAATGCTCCTAATTGTTTTCCGTCCAAAGTGGTGAAATTGGAAAAACTAACTAATTGTGCTATCAACTACTACTACTCCCTATATATACTTTCTGTGGGCTGGTTCCTTGGTCAAGGGAAGAATCCCAATCCAAGTCAATTAGGGAAAACCTCTCCTCTTCCTCAAATAGCCACGGTAGGTAGTAAGTAGAAAATTGGGAAACTCCTAAAAAGAAATCAAACTCTTACTTTCCTAACGCAAATAGTAAAGTAATTTCCTAATACAAATAAACTACTAAATAGGAAAACAAGATAATCAACTCCAGCATGCCTTCAACTTTTGGAACTCTTAATTCTTGGAAACCGCCCATGTGAACTTGGAATCTTGACACCTCAGCCATGAACATCTGACTTAGGCGTGCCCGCGCCTAACTGTCAGGACCACTTCTGGAATTAAAGCTATTTAGCACCTTTTTCACAATTTCCTGCATCCAACCACCAAATACACAAATTCAATAGAATCCACCAAATAGTGCAATTTAAGCCTAGATAATTAGGAAATATTAACACAATTTATCAACTAAAATGCAACCTATCATTTAGCTACACTAGTTCATGGAAGGGTTAAATCTAGAGAGTAAACTCACAAAAGTAGATGTGCACCTTTGTGGCTTTAGTGAGTTGTTCATGTAATTTCATAGAGCTAATGAGCCTTTAGTTAACTTCATAATCAAAAAAATTGGTACGGATTAGCTATAGTTATGATTGGTATGTTAGTGAAAGCGGGTATCACATATATTAGGAAATTACGCCATGACTAGGCAAGGTAGTAGCGTTCATTGATCCAAGAGTTGCACTTACAAGAGTAGTAAGGAATTCCATGACTTAAGGAGTTTTTATTTGCTATTGTCCTGCACATTTTAGCATAGTTTTACTTTCAACAATTTGTTGATAATTCAAATAATAGAGAACCTTTAGTAGTGTCGATAATTGTCCATTTTTTTCTATGGGATCGACCCTTAATACTTTATATTCAATCACGACTTGTATACTTATAGAAAATCGCGTATGGTGTATTTAGGAATTTATAAATGCAAAACTTGTGATAGCCCCACTTCTCCCAAGGAGTTGTGTGTTTTCAAATATAGGACACTGCAAAACACTTTCACACATATAGGACACTACAAAACACTTTCACAACTTCTTTTATTTCAAATAAAGGTAAGTGCGATGAAGTACACACTACCCCACTTAACGATTTGAAAATCCAAAATCACTTCAAATCGTTTGACCAATACATTTCGAATCATATTCACAAAACACATAACACACATTGAAACTCACCACAGTAGTAAAGTTCATTTTCCAAGGTGGGATCTGGTTCAAATCCTTCCACACCTCCTATTATCACGAAAAAGGAAGAAATGAGTTTCGCCTCACACACAGCAAAACTAAACTCAAATAATTTATTCACTTGTCTTATTAAAACTCCTTACAAAATTCCCTTAACTCTGCTCAATGAAGAGTAATCATTCGAGTCGAAATTCATTTTTTTCAAGATTCCATTTTCAAATCAAAATTTCACATAAACAAATAACTCTATCGATGCACTCCAATTAGGCGATTTCTAATTTTTTTAGCACTTTGAAATAAAGTGAGGTTTTCAACTTCAAATCTCTCATTTGATCTCACTCTTAACACTGCACTATAAGCCATCATTCTAACACACTTTTCAAATAATTTTCACTAGTTTTCAATATGCAAAATTCATGAAAATTAGTTAAAGTATCTCAAATCCTCAAATTTGTCCAAAATAGCACTTTTCCCACAAAACTTAGTGAAATTCAATTTCTCACCACAGAAGTTCAAGTTTTTTTAACTCTTTTAGAACATTTTCTCATAAATGAACATAATACATATACATTTAAGCAAAGTCTCGTCATTGAACATCATACAAATTCGAAATCACATTTTAAATTTACCAAGCATGGTTCGGCCATCACTTATCACTTTCCTTCAATATTTTCAACTACAAAATCTATTTTCTAACCATAGAATGAACGCATTTCACATATATCAAACACAACCACAATCAGGTACTCAAATCCACTGCCTAAAAGCCACCTCAAGTCCACTACCTAAGTTGGGAATCCAAGAGCCCAACTCCATTGTTCCATACATAAGCATTCTTGACAAAATGAACCATAGATCTACAAGATTTATCATTGCTAGAGCTAAATCTAGGAGATTCAAGTGATATACCTCAAGATCTGTGTAGATCTAATAAGATCAACCAAGATCTTGTGAGTTCTTCTCAAGGATGACACTCTCAAGTTTAGAAACTCCAAAAGCTTCAACCTTAGCCCACGATCCGCTTGATTTGATGATGATTTTCCACCAAGAACTCAAGATCAAGAAGCAACCAACTCAAACAAGCTTTCTTTCTGCTCTTTTTCTCTCCCTTAAGGTTCGGATCACATACACATACACCCTCTCTGTCCCGGCAGCCAAGAATGGAGAAGACACAAGAGAAATAAAGGCTTCAGTGGAACCTCCAAGTTTCAAGAAATGGAAGATGAAGAAAATGAAGAAAACTCTCAAGCTTTGTCTCTCTTTTCTCCCTCTACTCTCTCGGCCTCACTTTCTCTCTCTAAGCTCTCAATTTGTGGCTGAAAAATGAAGCTCAAGAAACAAGAGATAAAGCTTTAAGGAGACAAAAAAGGTTGCATTTCCCTATTTTAAGGAAAAGTGATCAAAAGACCACTTTTTGTCGCGTCGTGCGTGACACTCTAACTTTTACTATTTTGTCTCATTCCGTCACTGTCCAACCTTAAATATATCTCTGAAATATCTCTACACATGCTTGGTTTCAACTTAAAGTCACTAATCACACTTCGGAATAGAAATTAATACTTAAATCTTGATAAATTCTCTAAATTAGAAAATAATAATTAAAGTGTAAATTTGCCGATATTTTAGTGAATAAACATAATTTAAACATTTTTATTTAATTTTCAGTAAAATAAAATTTTGAGGCCCTCACATACTTCCCCCCTTAAAAGAATTTCATCCTCGAAATTCATATTTTATATACAAATAATTCTAGTTACTTCTTCTTCACCACATTCTCATTCAATTCTTAATATCCAACTCACTAAGCCTATTAACAACTTTTGCCCTCCACCCAAAATTCATAGTACTTATGTACCAAGATAGCAATCAAACTCTGGCTTCCAAGAAATGTTCCAATCTCCAAATCATAAGGCAATCTCACAAGTTTTAGGTCAACACCACCCATAAAGACAAGATTCATAATATATGTAATGGTTGAATGAACCAATACTTTAGCTAGTCGATGAAAGATGGAGGTTGCACCTTCAACGACTGCAGGGAGGTCGGAAACTCATTGTTGGTCAATAGCATAAACCCTAGTTGGAACCCTCGTTTGTTTTCCCACAGTACTAGCCTGACTAGAGTTTGGCCTATCCATCTGTCGGCCTCCACTTCTCTCTTGGGCCTTGGGGCATGTAGCTACTCGATGCTCACTACTTCCACATTGCAAACATTTCCCTTCTTTCCTCCAACACCTATCCTCCGTATGATTTAGCCTTCCACAGAAATCGCAACGCAAACCGGGAGTTAATGCTTGGCTTCCTTGTGGGAAGCTCCTTGATTGTCCCTTTCCACTTGGTGACCCGCCAGAGAATGCCCCTCTCGTCTTAGCTCCTCTTGATACTCCAGAGGTATTCACTTCACTTATTTCTCTACTAAGTTTGGGAGGTGGAGCATTCACATCTACTGGTTCACAAGTACTACTAGGAGTATTCCTTTTTCTTGCATTGAAAGCCTTCACCTGAGCCTTCGCACTTTCAATTCTTTGGGCCTTCTCGATTGCGTCACTAAAACTAATAACTTGAGCTGCCACCAAACCTTCTTGGATCTCTACATTTAATCCCTGCACAAACCTCCTTATTCTCCTCTGTTCAGTTGCCACCAACTCAAGGGCGAATCTGGACAATTTTGTGAACAGTGCCTCATACTCCACGACACTTAGTGTTCCTTGTCGACACTTAATAAATTCATCTTCTCTTTTCTCTTGGATTAGGGGAGGAAGGAATTTAGCATTAAACTCTCTAGTGAAATTCATCCATGTCCTAGGGGTTTGGTCTCTATCCCATTTATCCCTAATCATGTTCCATCACGATTGGGTAGCTCTCTCAAATTGAAATGCTGCAAAAGTCACTTGTTTTTTCTCAGAGTAGTTTAGAGCGGTGAATATGTTACTTATTCTTTCTAACCAATTCTCGGCCATTTCGGGATTAGGCCCTCCAGAGAACTTAGATGGAAAAAATTTTTGAAATCGCTCTAAGGCCCTACCCTCACCACCTTCAGGGCCTATAGGTTGATTGGCAAGTCTAGGACCTTGTTGGTTAACCATATGCTCTAGGATGTCTGTCATGCGGTTAATGGCAGGAGCTACTTGTTCCCCAACCTCAATGCTAGACTCACGATTTTGGTCAACCTCTGACTCCCGATCATCTCCCACATTTTGGGGTTGTCTAAACCCTCTCCCATGGCCTCGTCCCCTCCTTCTACTGTCCATGATCCTTTTAAAGGGCAACGTTTAAGATAAATGTGAAAATAAAATATTAGCAAATTGAATTCCAAGCGGAACCAAAAATATTTTATATCTTCATAACAAGAGAAGGAGTACTGAAGTATGTCACAATAATACATTTATTTTCAAAGGAAACACATCTAGTCACATCACACTTACAAATAGAAGCAAGCAAAGAAATGGTAGCTAGAACAATTACGCAAGCATGCAAATACAAGGACGAGAATCCTCTAATGATTTTTTCAGAAAAGAGGTTACTCAGTATTCCAACTTCCAACCTCTTTATCCCTGCTAGGGTTTTGTGTCACATTGTTCTAGTTCACTTCATATCGAAACCAGATAACCACAGAAATCCAACACTAATATCCTGATAACACACACTTTCAAGCACCAAAATGAGAAGAAAGTCAATTCGCCTCATGGTTGGCCACCCAAGAGGTCAATCAACTCAACTCTCAATCCTACCTGACATACCAAGTATATTACACAATTTACTGCAAGAATACATCCAACGCTTAAACTATCCCCATAGTTATCTCTCCTTTCAATCATCACAGTTATTGATCTCTTAAACTATTCACAACATCACTAGTATATTCTTGATCCGTCAATCGCATTAACCGCATGTTCTTAGATACACTCACTCTACTTTCTTAGTTCTTATACCTAAATTGTACATTCAATTCTCAAAATAATCTTTTGAAAATATAACCAGAGCTATTGAGGTTACAAAATTCTCTTCAAGTTTAGGGTTTACCTTTACTAAAACGTAAGTTCATAATTCTTTCAAACTTAAGATTTCTTTTTCAAACATAGGTAAAATCATGTGCGAAAATGAATTAATTTAAAGTCAACAATTGATAAACATGATTGGAAAATTTCAACTTTCCTCTTAGATCCTCTATACAGAACTCTAGCAAACTCATCAATTTCTTCTCAATTCTTAATTCAAAAATATAGTGGATTTCACATACATGTCAAGATCTATATGTTATAGAGTATTAAAAACACATATGTGTCATCTTCAACCATCGATTGAAAAATAAAACTAGTTCATCTCAATTTTCTTTAAAACTTCAGAGTGAAAATTTTCCAACAGTTACACAAGTAGGAAAACGCATTTTGTTCTTTTGAAATGTCTAGCTCAAAATCATCACATAAGGTATCAACCAATAATTTTCAATATCTTACTTCTATAACCAACACTGATAGTTGTCCTGATTCCTTTCCATTCTTACAAATACAATGATTATTCAAGTCTCAATCAATCTTCCACTCTAAATCTCTCACATAATGTTTCACTTCAATGTAACATTACCTAGTTCTTTTTCCACCAATCCTATATAAGAAACTCTCAAGTAACAAATCCTCTTTAAACCACTAGGATACAGTAGGTTCTCCAATTCACGTAACATTCAAATTAATCCCACAGTCCGATATCCTAAACTTTAAGCCTAGGATACATTACAAAGATCTGAAGCCTAGGCTCTGATACCACCTGTGACAGCCCTACTTCTCCCTAGGACGTACCCTAAGATATCCGTGGAGTCACCTGCCTAACTCTCGCCAGGACTCACTCACATAAATAACGCTAAAATACCAAACTAACAATCCAAACACAAATCTAAACCCAACAATAAATTTACAAATACATTATACCATTCTTACAATCCCAAATTACATAAAATACTTATCAAACGTTCAAATTCTCATAATACAAAAGCTCTCAAAATCACAATCCAAGTTTGTCACACCAATACAAAAGCAAACTCTAACTCTAAAGGTTGGCTCCTTCACTTGGGTTCTTAGTCCCTGTTAAGGAAAGCAAATTGAAAAGAGTGAGCTAAAAAGCCCAGTGAGTTCCAAAAGGCTTACAATTCACATAAAACAGTTCAAATCATACTTCAAGTATACAATTTAAATCAAGTAGATAGACACTTAAATGGGTATTGCTCTTATAAACTACTCGAGGGACATTGCCCGTCAAAGTAGACTAGTCGAGGGACTTTGCACAGTGACATCACAAACTAGTCAAAGGTATCCACCTTACACGTCACTTTATTTCATTGAAACTAGTTGAGGGTATTCACCCTACGACGTCATGTACTAGTCGAGGGATTTTGCCTAATGACGTCACAATACTTCACTGAAACTAGTCGAGGGATTTTCCCCAACGACATCACAAACTAGTCGAGGGTATTCACCCTATCACGTCACATTATTTCATTGAAACTAGTCAAGGGATTTCGCCCAACGACGTCACATTTGTCACAAGATAACACACGATTCTTTTAATTCCTGAAATCACACGAAAATGAGTAAACACTCACATGGTAGTTCAAATCATAAAACAGTTCAAATATATTTCTCATGAAATTCAAGTCTTTCAAATAATTCAAATTCATTTCTTTGCAAACAATGGCAAGATTTTCATCTAATAGTAAAATATTTGATTTTAATAGGGATTGGAATACTAACACATATAGGACACTGCAAAACACTTTCACAATTTCTTTTATTTCAAATAAAGGTAAGTGCGATGAAGTGCACACTACCCCACTTAACGATTTGAAAATCCAAAATCACTTCAAATCGCTTGACCAATACACTTCGAATCATATTCACAAAACACATAACATACATTGAAACTCATCACAGTAGTAAAGTTCGTTTTCCAAGGTGGGATCTGGTTCAAGTCCTTCCACACCTCCTATTATCACGAAAAAGGAAGAAATGAGTTTCGCCTCACACACAGCGAAACTAAACTCAAATAATTTATTCACTTGTCTTATTAAAGCTCTTTACAAAATTCCCTTAACTCTGCTCAATGAAGAGTAATCATTCGAGCCGAAACTCATTTTTTTCAAGATTCCATTTTCAAATCAAAATTTCACAAAAACAAACAACTCTATTGATGCACTCTATTTTGGCGATTTCTAATTTTTTTTAGCACTTTGAAATAAAGTGAGGTTTTTCACCTTCAAATCACTCATTTGATCTCACTCTTAACACTGCACTATAAGCCATCATTCTAACACACTTTTCAAACAATTTTCATTAGTTTTCAATACGCAAAATTCATGAAAATTAGTTAAAGTATCTCAAATCCTCAAATTCATCCAAAATAGCACTTTTCCCTCAAAACTTAGTGAAATTCAATTTCTCACCACAGAAGTTCAAGTTTTTTTAACTCTTTTAGAACATTTTCTCATAAATGAACATAATACATATACATTTAAGCAAAGTCTCGTCATTGAACATCATACAAATTCAAAATCACATTTTAAAATTACCAAGTATGGTTCGGCCATCACTTATCACTTTCCTTCAATATTTTCAACTACGAAATCTACTTTCTAACCATAAAATGAACGAATTTCACATATATCAAACACAACCACAATCAGGTCCTCAAATCCACTACCTAAAAGCCACCTCAAGTCCGCTACCTAAGTTGGGAATCCAAGAGCCCAACTCCATTGTTCCATACATAAGCATTCTTGACGAAATGAACCATAGATCTACTAGATTTATCATTGATAGAGCTAAATCTAGGACATTCAAGTGATATACCTCAAGATCTGTGTAGATCTAATAAGATCAACCAAGATCTTGTGAGTTCTTCTCAAGGATGACACTCCCAAGTTTAGAAACTCCAAAAGCTTCAACATTAACCCACGATCCGCTTTATTTGATGATGATTTTCCACCAAGAACTCAAGATCAAGAAGCAACCAACTCAAACAAGCTTTCTTTCTTCTCTTTTTCTCTCCCTTAAGGTTCGGATCACGCACACATACACCCTCTATGTCCCGGCAGCCAAGAATGGAGAAGACACAAGAGAAATAAAGGCTTCAGTGGAACCTCCAAGTTTCAAGAAATGGAAGATGAAGAAAATGAAGAAAACTCTCAAGCTTTCTCTCTCTTTTCTCCCTCTACTCTCTTGGCCTCACTCTCTCTCTCTAAACTCTCAATTTGTGGCTGAAAAATGAAGCTCAAGAAATAAGAGATAAAGCTTTAAGGAGACAAAAAAGATTGCATTTCCCCATTTTAAGGAAAAGTGGTCAAAAGACCACTTTTTGTCGCGTCGCGCGTGACACTCTAACTTTTACTGTTTTGTCTCATTCCATCACTGTCCAACCTTAAATATATCTCTGAAATATCTCTACACATGCTTGGTTTCAACTTAAAGTCACTAATCACACTTTGGAACAGAAATTAACACTTAAACGGGTCGAAAACACACACCGGCAAATAAATCTTAAAAAATTCTCTAAATTAGAAAATAATAATTAAAAGTATAAATTCACCAATATTTTAGTGAATAAGCATAATTTAAATATTTTTATTTAATTTTCAGTAAAATAGAATTTTGAGCCCCTCACAAAACTTGATTATGAATTTGAGTTTAATTTTGTATGCGTGCCCCTTTCTTGTCAATTGGTCATTGGGATCAGAGAAACACTGGTAAGAAGTCTCTGGTTGTCACGTATCCTGTAACAGCCCGGATTCAAGAACTGGCCCAAGCAACTTTTGGGTCTGGAATCACTTGGCCCAAAATAGCTAGCTCAAGTTACTTGGTAGACTTTGGTTCCAAGCTTATAAACCTCTCATTTTGGTCGTGCTTGGACTCTAGAGGTGGCCCCATCCGGCGTGGCACTTAGCTCCTTTTTTGGATTCTAGAGGTGGTCCCCGTTGGATGTGGTACTTAGTTCCTTGCACTTCCTTGAGTAGTCGGAACCATAACACACTGGCCCAGCCGCGCAGAGACCACATGAGGTTCACTCTGATACTACCTGTAACAGCCCAGACTCAAGGCCTGGCCCAAGCAACTTTTGGACCTGGAATCACTTGGCCCAAAATGGCTAGCCCAAGTTACTTGGTAGGCTTTGGTTCCAAGCTTATAAACCTCTCATTTCTTCATCATTCTTCTGATGTGGGACGATGTGGGATGTCACATATCCACTCACAAATCGCTAAGGATTCGCATGCAGATTACATTTGAAACCAAATTACACTATAAAGGAGGTCGAATCAGCTTTTGTATAAAAAAATGAAAATTGTAGCCTTTGGATTAGCTTTCCAATGCCACAAGAATCATGTAATTTGGAGGTTTGGGTGCTGAGATATACCCAAGATGCTGAGATCTAGTCGCAAGAGCATCACAGCAAAACTATACATCAGTAATTTGGATTCTTGACTATGAAAACCTAAGAACTAGAGTTTGATGTCTTCATAAGAATTGTATAGCATTCTTTTAACTTCAAAATCAATTCAGAGTCATCTCATTCCAATTTGTGTAGGTCATCACTAAAATACTTAAACATGTCATTCCTGTCAATTCATTTCCCTTTTTGTTTCTTCTTCTACCACTGCGTTTCTACATAATGTTTTTAGTTAGTTTTCTCTCGAATTGAGCTCTTCACCTATTAGAATAATATAATAATAAAAATGAGTAGTTTTTATTCAAATTAAAACTCAAATAATATACATACTTAGCAACTTATACATATAAAGATATGACAATTTGCACCTTATCAATTTATCAAACAATTTATATAGGTATCATTTACTCTCTTTATTTTTTTTTTTGATAGAAAAGATCATTTCATTCAACAAATCTGCACTAGTGATAGTGACGATCAACCCTGTAAATTATCGAACCAATTTGTTTGTTTGTTAATAATCAGATAATATCTTACCCATTTTTCTTCCACATCTCCGTAGTTTAGTCTGTTATAATGTGAACGAGGTATAGTATTTAGATCAAAATCTCACAAGTTATGATATTGTTCTTGGGGCCACAAGCATTTCTTACTGGCTTTAGAAAAGTGGAAAAATAATATTCCACAAGTTTTCTTAAAAATTGAAGGTTTTCATTCTTTGAATAAAAGCAGTAAATTTAAGCTCAACCAATATAATCAAATTCTTGCATAGAAAGTGTGGCAGCCCCACTTCTCCCTAAGGCGAACCTTAGGGTATCAGCGGGCCGCCTGCCCAGCTCTCGCCGGGACTCACTACTGTTACTCCATCATATGACATATCTCAAATAATTACAATGCAAGATCTTCGAATAATAATTATATTTCTGACTAGTCCAAATACACCAAAAGTCCAACCGTCTAATATTACAAATAGTACATGAGGTAACTCGGCTAGTCACACTATGATACCAACTTTCTTTCTGCTTTCCTTCATCTCGAGCCCTCTGGGGGGGGGAAGAAATAAAATATTTTGGGGTGAGCTATAAGCTCAGTAAGGTTCCAAGAGAACAAGTATTTTAGAATTTAACTGTTTTGTCAGAGCACGAAAACATTGAAATATTCACATTTTTGAAATCACGTGAAAAGTGCCTTTCACTAAAAATTTGCAAGACGAAAACAGTTCACGAAATAAGGTAATTCATCACACTCAAACAAATAACACTTAACACTCGAACACTTAACAACCGCACATGCAATGCAATTAATATTCAAGAATACTCACATGTAATAGCAAGTTAAATGGAAGTTACTTTCACAGCAATTATTTCACTTGTACATATTAATAAATCAATACGTAAAACAAGCACATCACAAATAAGTTGACAAACAAATGAGTAATAGTAACATTGAGATCCCAAGGGCATTGGGATCAGACCATCTATTTGGTTAGGGAATAACATTCACCATTGAGACCCCAAGGCAACTCTTGAAGTCAGACCATCCAAGTAGTCAAAGAGCCACACTAACATTGAGATCTCAAAGGCATCCCTTGAGATCAAACCATTCAAGTGGTCAGAATGCAACATTGATATTGAGACCCCAAAGGCATCCCTTGGGATCAAACCATCCAAGTGGTCATTTATCACTAACAATATCACATTTCACAGATCATATATCACACAACACATACATTCAAGAACCATATATGGAGTTTAGGCCGAATACAATAAGGTACACCCTTATCCAAGCGGCCACTTATCACGTTCAATTAGAGAGCACCCAAACCACAATTTTCACTTCAATAAATCAGCTTAAAAGTACTTATAAATCACTTCAAAGGTAAATCAAATTGTTACACTCGTAAACCAATGCAAGTCGATAGTAAATTCGTGGTAAAGTATTCCACAAAGGATTCCTTCAAACAATATTAACACAAAAATAATTTTAGTGGAACATTTCTTTTAAAACAAGTTGGAACAAACTAGTAGTCAAATTGTCAATTGAAAAGGGTTTAGAACACTCACCAACGTGCCTCGGTCATCCTCGATATCACCTTCGAGCCCTACATACAACCAACGTATATAACCATCAACTCAAACCAAAACAATACTTAAAATTACTCAAAACAGCAAAGAGAGCACATGCATGGGTGCTCGAACCAAAACGGACGACATTAGATTCATAATGGAAAGCACACACTACAAGGTGTGAAAGGCAGATTTGACACATTTTGCCATTTTGATCATAACTCATGGTACGAGTATCGGATTGAAGTGCACGAGATGCTGTTTCGAAGTTAAGAGAACAAGCTATAACTTTCATGAAGACCATTTTTACCCAGATTCACTCTTTCTAGGTTAAAAGTGCGGAAACAGGTTCAGGAATTTCAGTATCAGGATTTCCAATAGGTTTGATTCAAACGATCATAACCCAACGCTCACAAATCCAAATCAAGAAATTCCAAAGCCGTTAGAAAGCTAACATACAAGGCTACAATTCTTAAGAGACATAAAAAGCAAAAACATTCATTTTCCTGGTCAAAATGACCCACTACAGTAGCAAAATAAGATTCCTGACAGAAACAGGGCATCAGGGGTAATTTAGTCATTTCACATGCTACAGTACTCTGATTCATCTGAAAATTTACAGGTAGAATCCTAACTCAATTCTCTACAACTTTCATGCTTTGTGCTAAAGCTAATTCAACCTCCATCATACTCAAATAATCAGACCAAATTCCAACAGAAAAATTGAACAGCAATTAACCCTATTGATTTCTTCTTGGCTGAAGCTTTACACATGAAAATCCAACAATCTATACCATAAATTCATCTAAGAAACTAAACATGATCCTCAATCAAGTCAGAACAATAACCAAAATCCAACAACTCCATCAACTCAATCAAAATTCCAGCTTTCAAAGTGAAGCTAGTTACCTCCTAACTTGATGTTCTAGGCAAGAATTCCAAGCTCCCAAGCTTCAATCACCTCCTCCTAGCTTCCAATTCAGAGTTGGATGGTTGAAATTGGATGAACTCTCAAGTTTTCCTCTCTTTTTTTTCCTCTCTTTTCTTTCCTTCTTTTCCTTCTCTTTTCCCACGGTTTTCCTTCTTTTTTTTTTTTCCTTTGCTTGGCCGGCACTTTGAAGCTTAAAATAACTAAGGGATAACACCAATTAGATATTTAGGTTAGTCAAAGGTAGTCAAAGTTATCATGCCCAACTAATCCTACCAACTTAGGTTAATCTCCACATTTGCCCAAGTGAGTTCTTTTCCTATCAATTAAGTCCATAAGTGGTAAATCCAACTTAGTCCAATAATACTTAGTCACACCTAGTTAGGTCACTAATCATCCATTTACCGTAATTAACTCCCGTGAGCATGCAAGTTCACACCGAAAATTCATGAAATAACAAACGTTTGATTTGTACATATAATTAGGGTTTCGAGAAAATATATTAGGGTTAGTACATTTAGGGTTTAGTGTGCAAACAAATTAGGGTTTTGTCAAAATTTAGGGTTTTCAAAGCAAACTAGGGTTTAATTTCAAATTAGGGTTTTTAAACTTGTAAAACAAAATAGTTAAAACAAAACACTTTAAGAAGTAAAACAACCATATAAACACCTTGGCAAACAATAATTACTATAATTAGCATTATTTAATATTTTCCAAAAACTTGGGAAAAAATCGGGGCCTCACAGAAAGAAATTCTATTTTTTCTATGATAATGATTTTTGATAAGAACATTCTAGTCATTCTAAAATTTATGAATGTAAAATAAATTGATCTCGGATCAACGGGAGAATATTCATCATGTTATATTGCAGACTTTCATCATGTTAAACTGCAGTAAGGTTCATGGCCCAATACTGATTTTCTTCGACTCCATTTTTGAGTTTGGTGCTGGGCTTACACTGTCCCTGTAAAGCCTTTCTTTACAAACAAAACCATTACTCATGGCCCAATATTGATTTTCTTCAATGCTGAACGACCCAGAGTGGGACAAACACGTTACTCACGCGGTTGAACCCAACCATGAATTTGGATTAATATTTCAGGTACTGAAAGCGAAAAAGAGTACTTTTAAATTTTTAAATAACAATTTTGTATAGATTATAAAAGTGTAATCTTCCTTACACAGTGAATAATTTCTTTAATTATACTAGCTTGTTGGACTGCATGAAGCATATTTCCATTTAAACTTCAAATTCTATTTTGCGCACAAATAGATTAATCTCTGCACTTAAGCTGTAAGAAAGATTAAATAGTTGAGTAATCTTTTTCCAATTTTTAATTTTTTTTATACATGTATCCGAAACTGTTAGTGTAAAAATAAAACTTTTCACTGCATTAAATCAGTACTAAGTGTCATAACCACCAACTTAAATTCATCTCTTGTTGATTTAAGTTCAAAAATATCTACATGGCTCATACAGGGACTAGTGTTCCACTAACGTACTTCACAAAATGCTTACAAAAATACCAAATTCCAAGTTCAAATAAACTACAAATACAGGTTTCATTTTTATCTTGTTTAAAAAATTAGATGGGTTTAACTTCGATTTTCACCACAAATCAAAACATGCCTCTAAAACTATGGGCCACTTACAGAGATTTTTAGAAATCGTCCACTAACATGGTTCTCGCATCGACAGTAGAATTCGAATACAGCACCTTCTGTGAGAAAGTAGTCCATTAGTACCACAAATACAGGCAGTCTAAGTAGATGCCCACCTTTTGAAGTATGAGGGAACAATGAGCATATTTTGACTTCAATTAAGGCATTTTGCCCGTCAAATTGCCGGTCATAAGACATCTTTATGATATTGTTCTTTTGTTATTTTCTCTTTATCTTCTGGATGGAACCAGGTACCATATTCAATGGGCAGAAACTTTTGAACGTCAACTTTCTTGTAATTGTACAACAAAGATATGAAGTTGGATCTTGTAATTGTACAACAAAGATATGAATTTGGACACGTATCGACAGCCACTCACTGAGCTGAATTATCTAACATTTAGTGAATTTTTCCACTAATTTTACTAATAACATTACTAAATGCCCCTGGAATAGAACATGCCAGAATACATACATTTGTTGTGAATCGTACACACTCAAAGCTTTTACTATGTTTGAAAAGGATTAGTACGATTGTGCTCAATGGATATTAGGCTTTTTTAGATGAACTTGAAAATTTTATTGACAAGGACTAGTAAGTTCTTACACAGTGGCAAGCAGCAACCGATGCATCCGAATTGCAACACATTTACACTAATGTAATCTATACAAATGTTAAAATCTGTCAAAACATTTTTGGGGAATTCCCCGTTCAAGAACTAGCTCCCAGTTTTCCTCAGTCATTGCTCCCAGTTTTCCTTAGTCCTAGGTACTCCCTTCCAAGAAGCAGCAATATGTTAGATGGCCTAAACGACAGCATTTACAATGCCCACAGCAGATGCAGATTTGCTTTGATATAATCCTTCATTCCGAGCTTTCCACACATAGTAAACGGTTATACTCAAATTCAGCCTACGAAATTGCTCAAGAGTGGAATTTGACTTCCAATGCGGGCAAACACAATCAAGGTCAGCAGACCATGCACAGGCTCTGCTAAACACAGAACACATGTTTTGGATTTTCTGCCAGGCCACAGCAGTCACATAATTTCAGAAAATTTTGCTTCGTTATATCGTGATTTATTAATCTGAAGTGTAAAATTTTTTCAGGAAAAACTACAAGATGTAATAGCTTTGAGTTTTGATACAGTGGTGGAAGAGTTTAAATCTGAAATGTAAACATGAAACCTAAAACTTGAAGAATCTATCACGAATTTAAATTTATGAATGGAGTGTCAACACCCTCGGTTTCGTAACAGTGCCTCCCTAGCACACAGTATTTTGTTCAAACTCATCATGGATAGGGTGAAATTGACACTAATGCAATTAGATTTGTGCCCTGACCACAACAAAAATAGAAAAAAAAAATATAGCTCAAAGAATTACTGAGTGTTAAGAGTTTCTTACAGTTGAAAAAATGAAATAAAAGTTTCTACGATTGAAATATATATCTTCATTAGAACTAGTACGAATGAAATATAAATTTTCAGTAGAGCTATCCTAGCTAGTGCACTCTAAAGTGTAAAAAAATGCACATTTATCTTAAGATACACTGTCGATGAACTATTTTGGTTCCTCATGTAATTTTGTTTTTGTTGATAAGAAAAGAATATTGAGATTGAAACGATTGACGCTCATGGTTTTTTATTGAAATGTAACGTGGAAGCTCATGACCAAGTGGCAACAAGTTGAAGCGATAGGGTCCTAAGATTGTGAAAATTCTTTTCTGGTCATTAAAAAGATTTTCATTTTCAAATAGATCCTTGACAAAATCAGATTTTGCACTTTCAACATTGTGGTCAGAACTGAACTTCCACTTTCGTTTTCATTCTTATTCAAGTTTTCCCTGGATAATTCTGAATTTCTGGGTCCACGGCCAAATTGGACCACGACCATTCCATTTAGTAGGAGAATCCTTTTTTTTTTTTTTTGGTTCACAATAAACTTTTACTCCACCCTATTTTGGGGAAAGACCCAATCTAGATCATAAAAATTTAACGGGAACTAAACCATTATTGGATCAATCTACACTTGCTCCATCTTATTCTAGGGAAGGCCCAATCTAGATTACAAAAAACTAATAGGAATTAAACCACCGTTGAATCAAATGAGTGCACTATACACCTGCGTGAATTTGGAGAAACCACATGTTAGTGGCAAAATGATGGAACATAAGGTTCAAACCATTAACATCCTGCCCTACAAAAGACTTAAATCTTTTGTGGTGGCCAACAACCCAAGCAACCATTGCTTTTTAGTAGGAGAATCTAAAACCTCCATTTCTAGTGGGAGAAAACCACAGTCTACATCAGATTATGCAGCTAGGTTGTCAACTTGTCATATCAAAAAAGTCCCTAGATTTACCAATGATGTGCCTAAAAGACATATGAGATCTTAATCTATTGATCAAGGTTATTAATTAATGCTGTTAACTTTAAAAAAATTAAAAAACTAAAGCGAGCAAAAAAAGGCGGTGGGAATCTCCCTTTCCATCAACAGCCGACCTTTAAATAAGATAAGATCGTTGCTAAAATTGGTATACATGTATGATGTACCAAAGTAGCTTAAACTGAACCATGCAAAAATTTAGAATCTGTACAGGTGTCATATCCATGTCGCTCCTGCTAAAAGCTATCCATAGTGGGAGAAAGCGAATATATGCAATTATGCATGAACTTGCTCGTTGATATGTCCATTCATCATTTTGCCTATAAATAGGAACATTATACAACTTCTTTCAGCAGGGCACATACTTTAAGAACTCTCACTGGCCATTGCACACTTCATAATGAGTTTAATTTCAGTGTGTGATGCACATACCTAATATGGAGAATAGGCCAGTAACGGTTTCTAGTCTGCAGAGTTTTTCATGAAGAGATGGAAAGCGCATTGCAGCCAGGGATGACTTGCCGAAGTTTCGGTGAAATTGGATTCGTTCCGTGCAACTGGGAATGCTCGGCAAGTTTGTCCCTGGCTACATTACGCTCTTTGTTTCTCCCATGTAAACCTCTACAGATCTATACGAGTTCTTGCTCTTTCCCACTACTCTTCTTTTCTTCCCTTTTTCTCTCCCCTTCATTACTTGGTTTCTATTCCTATGGTTAAGTCGAAGATTTTTCGTGGACCTTATTAGTTATTACATTAGACTTACATTCAACGTATTAATTAAACGAAAGACACCAACGTTTATAATTCTCCCTTGTAGTATTTACTATAATGTACGTACCTCGTAAATATCACTAGTTCCTAAAAAATTATACATAAAACTCATCTTAACGAGTTCTTATATTAGACTAACTCATAAACTGATTTCTTTTCTACTCGTCTTCCTTATTAATCACAATGAAGACCGGTTTTCCATGTTTAATGCTCTCACAAGCAATGATTTGCTCGTCTTCCTTCTTTTTGCTTTCTCTTGTTTGTTATTCTACCAGTTGCCCATTTGGCATTGAGTTGCTTTGAATAAGAAAACGATTGCACAGTTATTTTAAGCAAGGTGCACATATTTCTTTGGGTCTATAAGCTGGCTGATCTTTCGTTGTGATATAAGGTCGTTTACAGCTTCACAATGTCACATGTGGCATGCATGAATAATGTTTGCCAGCCTCTCTTTTTCATAGCATATAAAGCAATCATATGCATTTCTAGCTAGTTCCTTATTATATGAGCATGGACCAAATAAATGCATTTTACATCAAAAAGATGTAAGCATTTCCATTCGGGAGAAGTGCACTTATAGATCTTTGACAGTTTTTGGGATATTTGTCTTATTCTCTTTCTTTTTTTTTTTTGTTTTTTTTGGGGGGGGGGGGGGGGGGGGGGGAGGGGCAGGGGTGTGTGTGTGTGTGTGTGTCTTTTTTTTTTTTTTTTGGGTTGTGGGAGGAGGGGTGAGGATATACAAGATACAAATTTATTAGCATTGAGATAAGAAAGAATAAACGTATGATGAAAGCAACTCAGAGTGCAAAATGATCTAATTAGCGAAGCATATTGGACGAGTATAATCACACTAGTGGAAAATATTAGGGAACAAAAATCGTATTTTACTCTTTGCATGTTTTTACAAAGAGTACCTATATGATAATATACTCCCGTCACCAAAATTTGTGTATTAAACGTTTGGCTGGGTGTAGGGCTATCAATAGTTGATTTATTTTCTAAAGTAATACCTCTAGAAATTGGGAAACTATACTTCCACAAAACTACTTCTCATATTGAAATATCCATGTAGGCTGATATGTAATCCACATCCTAAAGACGTGTTGTTACACTCTAATTTAAGCTAATATGTATGTATGTATGTATATTGAAAAATAGAGATTTTAGTGCTTGTAGAAGAAATATACAATATGTACTCCATACATTTGGACTCCTATCTACTCAACCTCCTACATATTTCTATATAATATATTCTCAAGACTTGCTTTAAATCGATACAATGTATGCCTAGCTTATCAAACACCTATGGTCCAAACCCCATTCTAGAATCCGCTCCAAATTCTCCCTTATTCTTGGTGCACTTCCCCATAATGCGATTGTTACTTGCACAATCTTTACTATTGCTGCAACAAGTTGAACATTTGTCCTGTAGGCTTGCTTGAAAATTCTATAATTTCTTTCTTGCCACAGATGCCAAATAGCAGCAACTAGAACTAATCTTTTGAGTTTGGTAGCAAAAAAATCATCTTTCAAGTGAGTACTCTACCATTACACCTCCATCGACCAGCTCATATCACTCCTATACAAAAGGCACATCCTTTATACTTTTTGCCAGATTGATTTAGCAAAAGTACATTCAAACAACAAATGATTAAGTGATTCAACCACATAATACACAAGTTGGATAAACTTTTGCACCGCCCATCTCTTTAGTCTATCTTTAGTCATGAGTTTTCCTTGTATTGCCGGCGAAAGAATGAAAGCTTAAACAAATTAATTTAAGCTAATATTAATTGTTTTAGTATCTGTTCTAAGTTTTTTTGTTTGTTTTTTGGTCAAATGAAAAAGCCACTATCTCATTTCAATAGCAATGATTAAACTAAAAACTCTAGAAATGATCTGAAGACTACTAAAATCATTAGTTTGCTTTAAAATTTTTGGAATTGAAATCAAATTACCAAATTCAATTGCTTTTAACATTCTGGTCTAAAAGCCTACTAATAAATCACTTGTGATGATTTATAAATTACAAACAATAATAAACATTGTCCAACCACAATTAATTTGTACTAGCAATTATTTGGCTTCAGCGAATTGATCTCACCTACCACACTGTTCTGAGATTGAAATGCTCCCTCAAAAAATCAAGAGTTGCAGCGAATTGGCTTTTTTTTTTTTTTTTTGTCAAAAAAGGACCTGGACCCACCAACTCTTATCGAGTTGTTGGGAGAGAAAGCCTCCCATTTTTATGAGGGTTAGGAAGCGGTCCTTCACAAGAACCAGAGCTTTCATGCGGTCAGAACCTGAACTCTCAACAAGTGTATGAAGTTTCAAAGTCTTTGGACCACTTCATCTAAGCCCTGGTGGGCAGCGAATTGGCTTTCATGTGAGGTACAAACTACCCTATTTCTGGTCCCTCCTGTCGGATAAGAATGTGTGGTTTCATCTTCCACCACTAATTTTGGTAGAGAAAGAAACAAAGTGTCGAATCCTCTTTGATCTGAAAATTAATTGCTTATGGTGGGATAGGTCAGCAAATTAGTTGCTTAGCTTTGTTTGGATAGGATTTATCTTCCAAAATTTACTTGCTTGCATCATTAATACATTTTCCAACCACCTTTTAATCTCACACACATCATATCAAAAAAGTGCTACAGTGTTTTATTTCAAAAAATTATTTCAAATACTCTCTATCCAAACAATACTAAATCCAAACAAATTAGGTGAGCAAATTGTACATAATTTGATATATCTGCGCAGAATAGGTTTATCCAATGCTCCCATGGCATCAGATGAGTACTATTAATCTTTTGCGAAAGTAAAGTCAAATTGAAAAAATGAGTAAATGAACAATAAATAGTGAATGTGATACATACATACATACATACATACATACATACATATATATATATATATATATATATATATATACAGAGAGAGAGAGAGAGAGAGACAATTGAAAGCAGGAAGAGCACAAAAAGAGGCAACAAGGCAGTAATTCTTCGGCCATCACCCGGAATCGTAAAAGGATCAAACACGCAAACCTGCCGCAGGATAGGATAAGGAATTGGCAGAGAGAGCAATCAGGATCGCTGCAGTCCTGAGAGGCGAAGCAAGGTGAACCACATAATAAGCACTCACTTATCTCCCTTCTCAACCTAACAAAATTAAATATTCCTATCAAAAGTCATAAATTGACAGCATTACTCTTGATCATGATAGCTATTTAACTAAAAAGCAAAATCAAAAATAAAATTTTCAAAACAAAAAGTGTATGTGTAAAAAAAAAAAAAATTTGCTATCTAATAATGGACTATATTTCTCTACATCGAGATCGTGTTAAAATCAAGCACTTAGAAGGATTTTGATGACTAACTAATGTGAAACTCATCTTAACGAGTTCCTACCTAACACCCTCGTTGACAAAACTCATAATTTGATTGCTTTTGTGCATGTCTTACCACAGTCAAGGCTTGTTTTTCCTAATTAATGTCTCACAAACAAGAGCTTATATTTGTTGTCTGTCTGTATTTGTAAACTTACAAAATATTTAATCAAACAATTCCCACAAACAAGAGCTTATATTCTGCTTGTTTTCTATCTGTATTTGTAAACTTAGAAAATATTTAATCAAACAATTCCCACAAACTATAATCAACGAAACGAAGCAGATTGAGACTAATCGACAATCAGACAAACAACAAGCAAGGAAGAAGACAAACAACTTACTGAGGCCGAAAGAAAAAAACAATGAAAAAAAAATTAGGAGAACTTTTATTATTTCAACTCTGTTTTTTACATTCACGGAAAGCAGAGATATGGTCTTTATACAGACCATAACAACACAAACCCAAATCAGTAACGGAAAAGATTTACCTGATACTAATTGGATTTATTTCCTAGTTTCTTAATTAGTAAACCTAATAAGACTTGGTTTAATATTCTACATAGCTCCATCTTCAATTGTTTCATGAAAATGTTTGCCATTTGACTTTCTCTCTTGCAATAATCAATGGCAATTTTTTGATCTTGAACTAACTCATGAATGAAGTGAAATTTGATATCAATGTGCTTGCTCCTCCCATGAAATACTAGATTCTTTGACAACTTAATAGCAGACTTGCTATCACAATAAATCTTAGTTGGACCAACTTGTTTATACTGTAGAAGATCAAGCATTCTTCTCAACCATAATACCTGAGTAGCACTATGTGTAGTTTCCATATACTCTGTTTCAACTGTGGATAACGCCATTACTTGTTGGTTCTCAGAAAACCATGAGAAAACACAACTACCCAAATGAAATGCATAGCCTTATTTGCTTCTCCTTTGAATCATGTCACCAGCCCAATCATTGTTTGTAAAGCCAACAAGACTATATTTGTTAGTATATGGATAAAAGATACCATCAGATTGTGTACCTCTAATATATCTTAAAATCCTCTTGACTGTCTACTAATGTGATTGGCGTGAAGATTCCATAAATATGCTAATTAACCTAACACCAAAAGTGATATCAGACTTTGTTCAAGTGAAATATCTAAGGCCCCATTTGGTTTAAATTCCTCAATCACTATCACTATGAGTATCATTAACCCCACTATGAGTATGGGTTTTTATGATTTCCCTCAAGATGTTTGGTTTAACAATGGAATGGGTATCATTATAAAATTACTTGTTTGGTTTGCTTATGATCAAGAATGACTTTCAACTAAATTTTAAATTTTTTAAATCTTATTTGTATAGTATACATGTTTTTAAATTTTAAATCATTGTTGTATAATATACATGCTTTTATATTTCTTATTTTATATTTTCTTCGAGAAAATTTTAAAAGGTCTCTTCAATTTTATATAAAGCCAACCTCTAATTTGAGCTATATGTTAAAAAATATCATGATTCATTTCAATTGCATAAAATATAAAAAATATATAATTCAATAATAACAAGTTAAACCAAAGTTTGATTCATTTTAGTGTTTCAAAAAATTAATATATGTCACTTTCTCCATTGTTTCATTGGGTAATCAATGATGAGGCAAAGAAGCATGGGTCGAGAAAATCGAATGAATATTACACGAGAGAGGATAGAAAGAGAGACGTGAGTGAGTAGGGACGAAAATAAGAGAGAGGAAGAGAGACAAGGTTTTTTTTTTTTTTTTGTGGGGTAATGGATAATCAGCACCAAAAGTACTCAATTTGCTCAGGAATGATGATTGAAGAGTTTTAGGTCTTTCATTACCATAGATTCATTGCCATAGTAGAGTACCAAATACCATCAATGAGTATCATTAATGGTTATTCCCATTGACTACCCTCAAAACCCATGAACCAAACGGCTGGTAAGACTTCTAACCAATCTTCTAAAAGTAGTGGCATCAACAAATTCACCACTGCCATCTTTCACCAATTTCAACTTCTCTTCAATTGGAGTTAATATAGGCTTGGCAGTATCTATCTTAAACATCTTCGATATGTCACCGACATACTTCTTTTGTGTAATAAATATGTCACCATTTGTTTGAGAAATCTTAATGCCAAGAAAATATGACATTAATCCCAAATCAGTCATCTCAAAGTAACTAATCATAGCTTTCCCGAATTTAGAAATCATCTTGGAATTATTGCCAGTGAAAATTAGATCATCAACATATAAGCATACAATAAGAATATCACCACCAAAATTGAATTTGATATACAAAGTATGCTCCTATGGACATCTATGAGAGCCATTCTCAATAAAATAAGAGTCAATACAAGTATATCAAACTTAAGGTGCTTGTTTCAAATCATACAAAACCTTCTTTAACCTATAAACTTTATTTTCTTCGCCTTTCTTCACTTAACTTGTATGTTGCTCAACATATACTTCTTCCTCTAGAATGCCATTTAAAAAAGTGGATTTCATATCCATTTCATGAATCTTCCAAGAATTATTGGCAGCAATAGATATAATCATACGAACAGTGTCAGGTCTGGCAACAGGAACAAAAACTTCAAAGTAGTCAATACCTACCTTTTGTTTGTAGCCTTTAACTACCAACCTTACCTTGAAACAGTCCACTTCTCCTGTTAGCTTGTACTTGGTCTTACACACCCATTTAACACTAATTGGTTTCTTCCTAAGTGGAAGAGAAGTCAGCTCCCAAGTTTTATTTTTCTCAATTGCATAGATCTCCTCATCCATTATTTGAATCCGATGACCATCTTTGACAACCTCCTCATAAGTAATTGGATCACAATCTGCAAATAAAGTAAAATTTACAATATCCTCATCAGACAAATCATTATCATTACTACTAACAAAATCCTCCAAATGAGCTGGACTGTGATTGAACTGTATAGGACTTGATAACACCCCAAAAAATGAAGGATCAATAGCAGGTTATCTGGATTGTTCCACTAGTTGATCAGAAGAACTCTCTTCATCCAAAATAATGGCATTGGCGGCTATGTTTGTATAGTGCCTGGAACTTTCTTAGACCAATTCTAAGCTCCTTGCTCATCAAATATGACATCTCTGCTAATAATGATTTTTCCTATGTCTGGGTTAAACAGCCTATAGTCTTTGGTTTCATGACTATAACCAAGAAAAATGCATTTTTCTACCTTATCATCCAATTTTTTCCTGACAGCATCTAGGATATGGAAATAAACAAAACAGCAAAACACTTTCAAATGAGAAATATTTGATTTCTTAGCAGTCCAGTAGATTGTCTGGATTGTTCTACTGGTTGATCAGAAGAATTTCCTTCATTCAAATATAACAGTATTGGCAGCTGTGTTGTGTAGTATCTAGCATTTTCTTAGACCAATCCCAAGCTCCTTCCTCATCAAATATGACATCTCTGCTAATAATGATTTTTTCTGCATCTGAGTTAAACAGCTTGTAGTCTTTGGTTTCATGTCTATAACCAAGAAACATGCACTCTTCTACCTTATCATCTAACTTTTTCCTGACAGCTTCTGGGATATAGGAATAGACGAGACAACAAAATGCTTTCAAATGAGAAATATTTGATTTTTTACTAGTCCATAACTTGTGTGGTATCTTCCCAAAATCGCATTGTGTAGGAGACCTATCAGAAACATAAACAGCACAAGAAACAGCTTCTACCCAAAAAACCTTTAGGCATATTTTTAGCATGCATTATAATCTCACCATATCCATCAAAGTGTGATTTTTTCTTTCCACCACTCCATTCTATTGAGGAGTATATCTAGCTATCAACTAGTGGTTAATCCTAAGTTTCTCCAAGAAGTCATCACTGACAGTATATTCAGTGCCTTAGCCAGTTCTCAAAATTTTAATAAAATGGCCACTTTGCTTCTCTACATGTAATTTAAAATTCTTGAAAGTATCACAAGCATCAGATTTATTTTTTAAAAAATGCACCCAAGCTTTTTCGCTAAAATTATCAGTGAAAGTAATAAAATATTTACTATTACCATTGGAAGATACCTCAACTGAGTACAAGTCAGAATATATCAACTCCAATGGTTTTCTGGCCCTCCAAACCTTGCCTTTTGGAAAAGGATCTTTATGTCTCTTTCCCAAAATACAAGACTTGCAGTGTTTAGTAGAAAAATCAATAGAAGGCAACCCATGCACCATATTTTTCTTGGCAACAAAAATTAAACATCCAAAATTCAAGTGACCAAAATGCGTGGGTCACAACCAGATATCATCAGATACTATTGGTCGAGGATTTACCTACATTTAAAATTTAATACCTAATCCCCCGTTCAACTGCAAGTATATAGGCCATTAATTGCAGTATAAAGAATTAAGATCGTTCCCACGAGAATCACTCTTAAATTACTAAGGCTATTAGCTTACTGTATTATCTAAAACCATCCAACGAAAACTACTTAAACTCACCAAGTAAACAAGTAAAAGATGTAACAAAAATTAATTTTCTTGGAGAATACTTAAATTACACAAATGTTCTAGTGTCATAAAATCCACTTATCATAGTTAATCATCGAAACAAACATCAATTTTGGCCGATTCACTTGTCTTACTAGGGATGGATTTTACTAAGCCAATCGGAACTTGCTTTCGCCAAAGAACCAAACTAGCTAACACTTAGATCTACCCACTTTCATGATAAAATCACAAGTATCAACTTAATCAAGCATAAGAAATTTAGTAATATCCACTTAAAAGTACAATTATTTTCGTGTGCCTTGTACTTAAGTTTCTTCTATCCTTGTTCCATTGTTATCAACTATTTTCATAGATTAATAACAACTAATATGACTTGTAAATGGAGATCAAGCACTCACAAGTATTAAGGCATAGATAGATGGACTAGCAAATACAAACATGGTCAAAACAACATCAATCATCCATAATCAAACAATGAAAAGTTTCATCTACCCTTAGAACAAGTAGATCTAGCTAGACATGCTAATTTAAACACATAAGCTCATATTCAGGAGATAACTACACATGTTTTCAAACAATAAAGAGATTAGGGAAGAAGAAATGCTTATTCAAAGAAAGAAACGCATTCTCCAAACTTCATCATCTTCATTGCCATCAAAAAGTGTTCTTCAAGATTTTCTCCAAGAAAAATGAATAAAATATGTCTATTTTGCTAGAGAAGGAAAAAGGGTTCTTTTTCTTTCCATCTATTCTTTTCTCTCGTATTTCTCTCTCTCTCTCCTCTCTTTTTTGCTTTCTACAAGACCTACTATATCTCTCCTAATTGTCTAGAAAAATCATTAGTGTTAAAAGGTTCAAAGATGCTTGTTCATGTCACTTTCACCTAAATAGCTATCTTCTAACCGAAATTTCCTCTAAAGAAAAGTCAAAAAACAAGTTTGAAATGAGCACCTCTTGTTCTGGAATTGCAAAATTGAAGTGGGATCTGAGGCCTTGATCCAAGGTTGGATCCATTCCATAGCCCCTCGGATCCAAATTGCCTATATTTTATTTTTATCTATCAAGTACGATCCGAGAACTCTTCATACTGGATCTGAGGTCAGATCGGTCCTCTGAAATTGAAAGTGTATCCGAGGTCTTGATTCGTGGGGTGCATAGTCGATCTGAGTTCGGATCCACCTCCACTGTTCTTGCTTCTATTTCGCATGCCACTTCGATTCTTCAATATTTCCTTGAAATTCAAACTTCCTTGGATGAAACTCGACTAAAATCTTTTCTCCAATCAATCTGCAAACATGAACAAAGCTTCAAATCCTACAAGAACAACATCAATTTGCACATTAATCCATTCAATTTAGCTAAATTTCAAGAAAATGTAACTTGGATAATTTTTAATAAAAATAACTTAAAACACTTAAATAAAGCTAGAAAATACCATAAAATAACACCAAATAACACAGTAATTTTATGTAAAATAAACTCTTATCAAATTTCTCACACTTGAAGATTGCTTGTCCTTAAGCAATACTTTTTCCAAAAATCATTAGTACATGTCCATCACATAAGCACACTTACTCTCCAACAATTATCATTAAATTTGGTTCATGCAAAACTTCACTTCCTTACAATGGATTTATCATAGAAGCATTCAATACTCAAGTGTATATGTATGGGAAAATTTATCACTCAAATCACATAGTGGAACACTGCAACCATAAGCTTGCAAATATGTCACTTCTCCACCACTTGAAAATGAATTAAACACAAGAATCTAAATGTCTTTACTAGGCTATAATGAGGCTAAGGTTAATAGGTATGGTAAAAAAAGGAAATTTTGGTGAAAATTATCAAAAGAAATGTCTCAAAATTCATTATAGGGGTACAAATTCAAATTATCTTCACATGAATTTCCAAGGTAAATACCATAATTGAGATGAGGATAGCAAATACAATCACTACTTAAGATAAAGTCCTTGAATGCCTCCTTCCTCCCCCTCCCCTCCCCCCCTTTTTCATCTTTTTTTATTTTTTATTTTTATTATATATATATATATATATATATATATATGAAGATAAAGAAGAAGAATGACTAATAAATATAATTGCCACCTTTGTACTTTAATCCCCTTGGATTCATGATTTTTTCATCACCCCATTTAAAGCTAAAACAATCCTTTTATAAAAGAGGTTAACACAAAATATTAGATGGAAATGGTCAAATGGGGATGATTTTGTGGTTAAAACCAAAGACAAAAGGTCAAGGCTCAATTTGGGTTTCTAAGGGAGTATGTAATCAAGGTAGGCCTTTTTAAGAAAGTCTAAAAATGGGTAAAATCCTAATTGCCTTTGTCATTTTCATGCATTTAATCCAAAAATGTGGTCTCAAAGTGTACAAACAGTGTAAGTTCTAGACTAGTGAATCCAAGTGTGATATACACTCGACAAAGAAAACTAGATTTATTTTAGATAAAATGCTCTTTTTGGCTCAAAAGCTCACAAATTAGGTGAATTTGAGTAAAGTTCTTGCACTTTCCTTATTCAATTAAATTCTCGAAGGAATAGATACTCATGCTTAAAACATTGCACTAACTTTTAAAACTAGGGAAATTCCAATAAGTTGGAACATTAATGACCCTATTGACTTCACATAACAGAAATTCACACCCATTTCAAAAACATTTTTGGGTCATAGTGCAATTTTAAAAAGTTTTTTGAAATTTTTTTGACAAAGTTCCCCTTAGAAGTGGATCCAACTCCCTGCCAGCAACCCAATTTCAAACAATTATAAAACACCACAAACAATTTCAAATTGACCATAATCCAATTGGGCACCAATTCAATCATAATTAGACACATAAAGGCCAAGTTCACTCTTCCTTTTTTTTTTTTTTGGTCAACCAGCATCTTTATATTCAGCTTTATATAATAACCAAAGTTTCACAAAAGATTTACAACTATTGGGAAAATGCTCTATTACCATCCTATGACTTCTTTCTCAGCCACATGGGAAAACTTGTTTCCGGTGTCACCTCCTGAATTAGCTTAATGGCAAACTTTGTTAGTAAATGACTTACGTCATTATCCTCTTTCTTAACAAAACAAAAGGAGCAATACCAAAATGAGTCTGCTAGTTTTAGAATGTCACTAACTACTATTGACAAAAATGGTTCATCTACCTTATTGTTTTTAATCCTATCTATTACCACCTTACAATCTGAGTGTATTATGATTGCCGCCCAATTCTCTTGGATAGCATTTAACAAGGTAATTCTGATTGCTTCCGCTTCCAAAATGGCTAGATCTGAACCATAATCCACTGGAATGGCCCAAGTTTTCTTAAACAACCCTTGGCAGTCCCTAGCAACAATGCCCAAACTTGCTTTTTGCTTTGAGTCATTAAGAGCTGCATCTATGTGAATTCTGATTGTTGCATGGTTGTATTCTGCTCTTATCTGGTTACCAGTTGTCGGCCTCCTTATCTGTTCTTCTTTGTTATCATTTTCCATTGCATTTCTAAGTTCCCACCAGTCTTCACGCATTCTTGAAACTATCTAAAATGGATGTATTTGGTCCTGATTGAACGAACCTTCATTCCTTGTTTTCCATATGTACCAAAGTAAGTTTCCTTCAGGTCTTTTATCTGCCTCTTGGAGATGACTCCACCAATCCCAAAAATTCCAGCAATATTATTTTAGACCATCCCATTGAATTAGGAATACCTTCCAGATTTCTTCTACTTTGCTACAATGAAACAGCATATGTTCTATCGTTTCGATATCCTACCCACATCCAAGGCGTACTGGGCTGCCTCTCTTTATTCTTCTAAAGGTCAACTCGTTACAAGGTAAATTTCCATGTAAACATTTCTAGATAAAGTGATTCACCTTGTGTTTTAAGTTAAGACCCCGTAGCTGCTTCCAAATTTTTGATCCTTGGTTTCTTCTGCTTGATTCCCCCTCCCTCATTCTCTAGTTCTTTGCTTTTTCCACATGGGATTTTGCTGCATTATAGCCAAAGTTGACTGTGTAACTACCTGAAGAGGTGAACCCCCATTTGAACCTATTGCTTTGACTATACATGCTTAGAGGTATACTTAGGATACAGTTGCATTCCTCAGGTGAAAACATTGCCTTTATCAGGTTCTTCTTCCACTTTTGATTTTCCCTAAAGTTCTGTCCCTAATATACCTAAACACACCGTTCTTGGACCTCCGTACAACCAGTGGCAATCCCAAATACTTGCCGTGAAGAACATGTTGGATTTGCTAGAGTTGCTGTATGCATTTAGATCTCACTTCCGCATACGTGTTCTTACTGAAAAAAATTGTAGACTTCTCCATGTTGATCACCTGTCCGGAAGCCTTTTCGTATACTGTTAGAATTCTTTTGATTTCCTTAGCCTCCTCTGGTTTTGCTTTGAGAACACCAATGAATCATCTGCAAAAAATAGATGAGTAATGCATGGCCCTCTCTTGGAGATTTTCATTGCTGTAATCTTTCCATCCTCTTGTGCCTATTTCAACAAACTTGAAAAACCTTCAGCACAAACTAAAAATAGATAAGGTGATAGAGATCACCTTGTCTGATACCTCTCATTGGTCTAATAAACCCCATCTTTTCCCCATTAATATTGAAGGAATAGGACACAGATTTACAAACCCATTTTATCCAGAGAGGACAAAAGCCCATTTTGTTCATCACCTTAGCTGAGAACAACCACTCTACTCTATTGTAAGTTTTGGAAGCTAGGAACAACCACCCTACTCTATCGTAAGCTTTGGAAGCTAAGAACAACCACTCTACTCTGTCGTAAACTTTGGACGTATCAAGCTTTAAGGCCATGAACTCTTCCTTACCTGATCTCATATTATTTAGGTGGTGAATGTATTCATAGGCCAAAATAACATTGTTAAGGATTTGTCTACCAGGAACAAAGGCAGTTTGGGACAGGTTAATACAATGCTTAAGGTTCACTTTCATTCTGTTCGCTAGAATTTTGGAAACAATTTTGTAGACCACATTGCATAAGCTAGTTGGTCTATAGTGAGTGAGGTGAATGGATGATTCAATTTTAGGGATGAGGGTGATCATTGTCTCATTAAAAGCTGTTGGCATGAAACCATTGTTAAATAAATTAATAATAGCAGCCACCATATCTTTTTTAACAATATGCCAAAATTTTTGAAAGAAAATAAGGGACACACCATCAGGTCCTAGGGCTTTATTAGGATGCATAGAGAAAAGGGCCCTCCTAATCTCAGCTTCTGATACTTGTCTGGTCAAGGATTTGTTCATTTCCACTGTTATAGTCCGTGGAATACCCCCCAAGATCTCCTCAAATTCTATTGGATGAGAGCTTGTGAAAAGAAGCTGGAAGTACTTTGTTATTTCCTCTCCCATGTCCTGTTCTGTATCACACTAACCTCCTATCATTTTCTCAATCTTTGAAATCCTATTCCTTCTGCTTTTTTTTGTAACACTGCATGAAATAAGCTGTGTTCTAATCTCCCTCTCTTAACCACTTGCTTCTGCCATTTTGTCCCCAAAAAATTTCTTCTTTCCTATAAGCCGCTTCCAATTCTTTCTTTTTCTTTTGCTACATCCTGATGCCAACTACAATTTTGTGATTGTTTGGCTCTTTCAATTTCCCTTTTGATTCTATTGATCTCTTTCTTTGTGTTTACATTCAACTTTTTGTTCCATGTGAGTAGTGCCATCCTGCATTCCTTGATTTTCTTGGTGATTCTGAAGCACTTTGACCCTTGCTGTCTTGTGTCCAAGCTTGACTGATTACCTATTCCACTTCCTTATATTGGAGCCATTTCTTGTCAAAAAAATAATCTTTTTTTTTTGTTTTCTTGAGGGCTGGCTGAGTATCTAGCATCAAGATTCTATGATCAGATGCCAGTGTTTCCAAGTGAAGCACTTTCACAATGGAAATGTTTGCATCCATGGCATGCTACACAGCCCCCTATCTAACCTCTCTTTTATGTCTCTATTTTGTTCCCATTTACACCAGGTCCATGGATTGCCCTCCCACCCTAGATCCACTAGCTCATTTTCTTGAATGAATTTTTAAAATCCTCGAAGCTCCACTCCTCCCTTATTCTGCTACACCATTTTTCCTTGTTGGACACCAAATCATTAAAATCACCCATTACTAATCTGTTATCTCCTCATATACTCTTCCTATTGGAAAGCATCTCCCACTGTGTTCTTCTTTTACTATCATTAGTACAACCATATACAAAAATCCCCCACCAGGACATTCCCACCTCTTTATCCAAGATTTTGATCTCAATCGAGCATTCGGTCAACAAAACATTCTCAATTTCAGTATCATTTGTCCACATTACAGCTAATCCTCCTACTTTAACTACTGGATCTATACAGACAATATCATCGTAGCCCATTTTCCTCATGAACTTTTTCATATACTTACTACAATTCTTTATTTCACATAGAAATACAATGAATGGGAAGTGGAATCTAATTACCTCCTTGGAACAGGGAAAAGTCAAGGGCCCCCCGTACCTCGACAATTCCACACCATGACCTTCATTGATCTGTGGGAGACTAGATACGGCTGGTCTCCACCCCTTTCATGGCTTTCATCTGGTCTACCTCCTTCTGCTTAACACATCTACTCCTTTTCCCTCCCTGTTGTTCTTCTTCTTCCAGCTGATGGTTTTCAACTTCATCTTTAAGGAAGAACTTTCTTTTTCCAATTGATACACCTCTAGAAATGTTACAGTCCAGCTGACTCAGAGGTTTTCTGTTCTGCTCTCTTCAGCTCTAATGTCTTAATTGCACTGTTTGCTTCTTTGACTTGTTGGTAGAAATACTCCTAGTTTCTTGTTCCTTCTGCCTATTTTCCCCCTCCCCCTTGTCTATCCCTGGACTAGTTGGCAATTCCACCATCCCTTCCTGAGCTTCAAATCCCTTATCAATTATCATATGTGATACCTGACTTTTCTTATTGCCTTTATTATTTTCCTTTTCAACCTGACATTTGTCCCCTTCTATTATACCCATTCCTGTGTTACCCGTCTCCTGGTCTGGATGATTAAACTCTTGTCAGCAATCAAATTCTCTAGAACTGAACTTGGATCTCCTTTTTCCAAAACAAAGTCTTCTTTCAATTCTGACTTTTTTATGGATTCCGACATCTGAGCTAAGGCCTCATAGCTGCCTTTTCCTTCCTACCTATTACTATCCGTGACCTTAGCTTTTACTGGTGAAGGTGACCCCTGTTCCTTCCTTTTCTCTTGATTCTTCTTTGGTGAGGCCTTTATTCCCTGTGCTTTAAGCCACATCCCATACTGATTCCTATTTCTGTCCATAGTTCCTTTCAACTTCTCACTGCAGTTTTTCTCCCCATGGCTAATAATCCCACAATTGTAACAGGAATCAGGGCATCGTTTATAGCGGAAGTCAACCCAGCTAATTATACCATCTAATTTTACCATACTGCCTCTCAAAAGTGGTTGGGATATATCTGCCTCAACTAGGATTTTTAAATGCTTTCCATCCTTGCTCCCCCTAGTAGTACAATGACATCGAATACCTTGAGGAAGATGTTACCAATTTTCCTACCCACCAACTTAGTTACACAGTGAAGAGGTAAATTCCAGATCTGAATCCACAAAGGTGCAGTCATAAGGCTTTTGGCTTTTTATTGATGCCCCTTTCCCATCTCTTAAGGTTCAACAATTGATTATCCATGAGATATAGACACCCCAACAGCACTCTTTCCACATCCTCTTGATTTGCAAATGAAAATTGGCATAAGTTAACTCCAAGCTCTACCACATTCAAATTCTTTGGATGATTCCACATGAAGTTGACAAAATTCTCAACTCCTGTGAAGTTGGCCATTTTATCCCCTATTAACTTTCCAATTAAGCTCAGCTTGCACTCTTCATCCTTCTCAAAGGTAACATTGTCTATCAGATCTACTCCTTCAAACTCTTTGTTAGATAAATCAAGCCTCTGGAGCACTTCCGCCAGTTCATCTGCCATAATTTGAGAAGATCTTGGTGTAATCTGTGGCTATGCTTGTGAAATAAATTCTCCTAGACCAGACCTGCAGCGAAATCCAAGTTAGAGAGTTCAAAACTAGGAAACTACTAAGAAAATATAAGGTTAGTAACGAAGGAATTAGAGAAGAGTTGCAGAGATTAATTAAGGAAGGATTCAGCCCATGCTCATCAGGCTCCTTGCTTGAACTATAGAGATCTTTCTCCCTACACTCCCACACCCCCTACTACCCTATCACCTAAAGGTATTACCTGAAACACGAGATCTGCTAAACTCTAATGGACTGTAAAAGACCATGCATTAAATGGAAGATAAATCTCAGGACCTAGACGAGATTGTTTAAATTAGATTCAAAATAACTTGGATGGAAGACAGAAACTATCCTAACACTCTCACAGGGAGAGAAAAGCCTCTAGAGAACCTAGACAGAAAACGTCTCAGTAAAGAGATAGTAAAGTCCAAGTTCACTCCCACATTTAGAATACACATTATCCTCAATGTGTAGAAAGCAAACGGAAAGAAAAAAGATAAAAACTTCCCTATAAATAGAATAGAGACCCATAGAAATCCTTTCATGAGCATCAACTATCACAAACATCCATTGATCCCTATTTTCTTACTCAACTACAGGGTCACATTTAAACTCATAAAATTATTAAAAGAAAAAATAAGGAAAACCTCTTCTAAAAATTATTAAGTTGTACAAACTACAAATTCAACCAACAAGTCAAAAGAAAAAAGAAAAACAAAGAAAATGGAAACTAGGCCATAAGGCCACCAACATCCGAAGTGCCAAGAGCGATCGCCCTCTCTTGCCTTTGGCTATGCCACCATGTGTGTCATCGCTTGCACCTCCATGTGCTCCACCGACCTTATGTGAGCCACTCTCATCAACATACATCATGCCAAATGTGCATTCCTCTCCTTAGTGAGGGATAGGCATCTGGGTGCAATATGGAAATGGGCCTCCAACACCCGAAGTCAGGTGTCGTGTCTATCAAGGCACTCCATCATATGCTACTCATGTCTACAAATCCTCTCTATCACTTGTTTCTCCATACAGCAAATGGCGTTTAAAATCTTGCTTCAACAAGATTGAGTGGGCGGAGGGTGAAGAGGAATGGGAGCAGACGTGGAAGGTCAAGTGGAAGAAATCTCCATTGGTGTAGATGTTGGAATGTATGCCCAAAAATAATTGATTTGTTGAAATACATTCCTAATTAAAGTTTTGTATTTTATGAATTTTCAATTTTATCTGTTTAATATATGATATATTTTGGTAAAGTCCTTAGAATATTTATTAATGTGATGATAGTCACAAGAGTTGCCGACTATGAGATATCAATCACATTTATAATAAATATTCTTAAATATCCTCTAGTGTAGTATTAATGAAATAGGACATCATTAATACCGGAATGCATCTAGTACACATTACCAGTTCCCTACTAATGTAAGTGGTTGTTCTCATCAACCATGGTATAGGGATACCCAGGTCATATACTAGAAAATTAATTAGTCATTAAGGGAATTGGCACTTGTTCCTATTCTCCACTAATTGGATATCAATGGTGAAAGGATATACACGGTAATTTTCCATGGAAAAGGTTAGGTCGAATTTCCCTTGATCAATTCCCAGAATACACCGGTAATTGTGATGTGTTGCTAGACACGCTCACAATTTATATTATGAATAATTAATTATTGTAATTAATGATAAAATAAAAGTGTTTATTTTATCTAATTCTTTTAGAATTATAATTCATAATTATTACCTGTATTTGGGACCCATTGGATCACACATGTAGATTGGGTTCGATTAAATGTGTGTCCAAGTAGGACTTGGAAATAAATATTTGGGTTTAATTATAAAGATAAATAAACTTGGGTCATCTGACAAATAAGATAAATGTGTTATCTTTATTTGTCAGATAACAGAAAGGGATAAGAGGGAGAAGATGTTACGGTGGTTTGATTTTTGAATCAAACCACCAGACCCTATCCCTCTCCCTTCTGTTTCTCCTCTTCTTTCTCTCTTCCTCTCTCCTATTAATATCAGATGTTACGATAGGAGAGAGGTAACATACCTCCATAGTCGAGTAGAAAAAGTTCTCTCCAGAGAAGACTAACGTAGGAAAATATTCATAGTCCGATAGTGTGAGTGAAAGGCTAGCACCTCCCATTCTCACACACACACACACAATAGAGAGCGATCAAGAGGTGATCGATCTCAAGCGTGGACATCGAGAGGCGTGACACACCGACCGCCGCTGGGAAAATTCTCAGTTCTCTCGACGTCTCGGGAGCTTCATCTCAGGGATTAAGGTAATCCTCGGGAACCTCCTTATGAAATCATATTAGAACTAGGGATTCTAGCTGGAGTCACAATTTTTTAAATTCACGCTCCATGCCCCAATTCCTAACAAAGGTATCGAGCCATCTCTAGGATTTTTATGATTTGTATATTGTTGTTCATGGATGAATTGTATTTGGATGATATATGTATATACATGTGCAGTTTCTTGAGTAAAATTGCAGCTTTAATATGATTAAAGTAGTTTTGAAATCGAACAATTTTGATTTAATTGGATAGATTGCAAAATTGCTGATTTCATGTTTCAGTTGCTGGATTTTGACCGGAATTGCTGGAATTTAGACCGTGTTGATCAGTAGAAGAGCATCCGACGCCAATCGCTAAGTTACCTTGGGAATAGAGCGATTCACGATGGGATTCATGCGGATTCATGACGCGGATCCGCTAGGTTGCCTCAGCGGATCTGGTTCATGCATCGATCCGCAGTGAGTGATTCATGATGTCCTGCCTGGATGCTTCGCGTTCAAAAATGTATGAGATCCGCGGGTTCATGGATCGTCCGCGGATCCATTCGCGATCTCGTTAGAGGCTCGTTTCTGATCCGCAGTATGGGATCCGCGAGATGTGTCTCACGGATCATGGTCGCGGATCCTTCACGTGTTTCGTAAACCGATCGACGCTAAGGATCCGCTGAACGGCTTCCGGATCAACACGGATCCTTCACAGGCTGGGAACTAAACCGATACCGGATCCGGAACCGGCTTCGGATCAACCGCACCTCGATCCTCCTGAGGCGAAATTCGGTGAAATAAATTTTTTGAAAATTTGAGTTTTAAATTTCGAAATTTTCTCATCGATCCGATTTTAAATTGTTTAAATTTCCTGATGTTTATCATTTCATATTTTATTAGGTCGAATTAGTTTGAATTTAATTTGATTAATTCAAATAATATTCCAATTATCTCCTACCTTGTTAGGAATTAAATTGACCTAATAAAATCATTTTACCAAAAAAGTTCTCTCGCATATGTATGGTCTCAAAATTTGTTTGAAGATCTTGATATATATGTATATATCTAAATAATCCATGAATGATTATCTTCCATTTTATTTAAAGTTGTTTAAATTCAAATGGATGCATGGTGGATGGTTGTGATAGTAACCCAATGTGATTGTGGAATGGTTGAGTGGTTTTGATAAATAGGGCCCTATGCGTGTCCCTCGCTTTCTCATTTCTCTAATTGTAATTTCTTTCCTCATCTAATTCCCCAATGTAACTCGTGGTTTCTCGATATTCTACTTGTAATGTACAATAGATAGGAATAGATGATAGGAAATTATGTTTCTAGTGTAGAAATTGTAAATTGGAAGATGAAGAAAGGAGTAATGCAAACCGTAAGGTGGAAATTGTTTACCCTAGTCAACCAAACTTTCCCTAATGGCCGGAAATTAACTTAGGAATATCCACAACCATCCACGGTTTATTTATGCTATATTTATTTCTGAAATATTTATGCATGAATGTTGATGAGACTAAATGAAATATTTTCAAAATTTCAAACTAAAATAGAAATATTTTGAAAAAGGAAATAAATCCTCAAAACTAATATTAAATCAAGACAAGCCTTCCATCATTGTAGTATAAAACAAAATGTGGTTAAGTGCTAGTTTGTTGGGATTCACCCAAACCTGCCTTACTTACTACATGTTTTACTATAAGAAATGTTCTTGAGAATGATGGGTTTGATTTAACTAAAACTATGGTTTGTTGGGGATTCACTCAAGACCATGAATTTTAGAGGCAAGGGTTAGGTTAATACATAAGATGTAAAATCAAGAGTTGATACCTACGGATCTAGAAATTACAAAGGGTTGTAATTGGTAAAATACTCCACCGTAAAATTATTATTTTGATTTGTTGAGATTCACTCAAGGTCAAAAATAATTAAGCAGATTCTAGCCACTATGGATTTTGAAAATCTCGGATCAATTTTAGAGGGTAATTGATTTGAAAAAATAGTGGAAATAAAATCATAAATTTTGGAAGTTTTATGATTTTATCAAACAAAACTTTTCGATAAACTCTATCTTCTTTTGTTGTAGAATGAGTAACAATTTGAGTCACTTCCACGATCCATCCTTTACGATTGTAAACTAAGCGACACAAACTTTCTCGGTCGACCTGCATCAAATGTCCTACTCGTTTCACCCATAGAAAATTCGGTATGTACTTGATGGGCCCATGCCTAGAACCCAACCCAATGCACCGGGCTACTGTTAAGAATGCTTACAAGAAGCATAGGGATGATAATAGAACGGCTTCATGTGTCATGATAGCCTCTATGACTCCCAACATATGCAAAGAGACATGAACATAAGTGCATATGAAATAGTTCAACACCGAGAGAGTTGTTTGAACAACAATCTAGGACGCATGAGATATGACACCTCTAAAGAACTGTTGGTGCAAGATGGCAGGAGGGAGCACCCGTTGCTCCACACGCGTCTTGAAAGTTCATTGGCTAATTGAGAAATTAGCTGAATTAATCAAGATGGACCCGTAGCTAAATGTTGATTTAGTTCTTCATGCCGATTCTTTCTCTGCTCTCAGTTAGTTATGAACTATCGGATGAACAATCAAGCAGCCACACTACCTCACCACCTGTTGAATGCGCTGGAAAACCCATCAAGAAGAAGAACGCGCGCAATGATCTTTACGCTTGTTGTTGCTTCTTATCCAAAGAAAAGGAAGAGCAAGGAAAAGGGCCCAAAAGTTCTAATAACAACCTGCCAAGAAGCCTAAAAGGCTTGGGCTAATTGTCCTAAGGCAACCCGCTTCCAGGACCAAACGGACATTGGAAGAGAAGCGTAAGCCTATCTAGAAGAGTCCAAGGAGAAGAAGCTTGGGAAGCTTCAATCAGGTACATACATGATTGAGATAAATGTTTCTACCAAACTGATTCTTGTATTAGATACGGATGTGGTTTCTTTAATGCACGAACATCTAGCAGGTCTAAGAGAAGAAGGGTGCTGAGAGTAACCCTACGCTGGGCAATGGAGCAAGGCTGTTCGCTTATCGTAGGGACTTATTACATTAGTTTACCAGCTGGTTATTTTAGAATTGTCAAACTGCTATTATGTTCAAAGACTTACAACAAACATCATTTCTATTTCCTGTTTGATTTAAAATGGGTTAATAAGCTAAATAACCTGTTGAGAATAAATGTTGTTCTTTTTTTCAAAGAAATGGCGGAAATTGAATAACGGTTTAAGCTAGATCTAGACAACCAAATTCTCACGACATACGAAAGTTAGAATTTAAGATAGATAAACTGAATAAACCTACTTACTTTGTTTGGTCATGTAAATGAGAAACCGCATTTCCAAATTACATATCAAAGGCTGGTATTTGGACTCATTTGATTATGAATCATATATGACGCATGTAGGCTTTTGTTTACTTGGAAAGATGTATTGACAAAACAAATCTTTACCGGTAAGGGAGACCCAGTGATGAAGTTTGCCTGGTGGGCTGGTTTACATACTGATGTATGTGGGTCCAATGACAATCCTCAAGAAGAGGTGGGGTTCTACTTGCCATTACCTTCACAGATGACCATTCAAGATATGCGTCGCGGTATTTAATGAATACAAGTCTCAATCTTTTGAGAAAAGTTCAAAGAATTCAGAAATGAAGTAGAGAAACAAATGGCGGCAAAGTATTAAAAAACACTACGATCGATCGCGGGTGGTGGAATACTTGAGCGAAGGAATTTCGGGTATTTTAAAGGACAACGGAATAGTTCCACAATGGACTCCTCCAGTGGACACCACAACTAAATGGTGCCTGCACCGAAGGAGAAACCCCGCACTCTATTAGATATGGTACCGGTCCAGATGATGAGCCTTGAAAAGTGCCCCAAAATCGCATATGGGATATGCTTAGACACGCCTCCCATACTCTTAATAGAGTACAGTGATAAGGCTGTTATTTCCACACCATATGAGATATGGAAAGGAAGAAACCAAAGCTGTCTTACATGAAGGTTTGGGGTTGCCCGACCAAACTTATGTGAAGAAGCAAGTGAAGCCGATAAGCTTGAAGCTAGATCCACAAGTGTTTGTTTGTGGGGTATCCAAGAGAGTCTATTGGATACCATTTCTACAACCCAACCGAGAACAAAGTGTTTGTCTCTAAAACATGCCATCCTTTCTAGAAAAGAGTTTATTCTAGAAAGGGACAAAGGAGTAGAATAGAACTTGAAGAAGTTCAACCAACATGGAACTTGAAGAAGTTCAAGATGTCCAAACAAACATGTAACAGCCCAGAAAGGGTTCAGCCCCATATGATGAGGCGCAAACGGAAGTCGTGGATGTTCAAGAGCCCTGTGAGGGAAGAGCACGCCCGCACCCAAGGAGATATGCGCGATTTTTTCGGTGAGTCCGGGAATGATGTGCTAGTCAGGCTACAAGATGACGAACCTACTACCTACCAAGAGGTTCAATGTCCGCTAGTCGGACTCCTCCAAATGGTTAGAGGCCATGAACTCCCAAATGGATTCCATGTATGACAACAAGGTATGGACCTTGGTTGATCCACACAATGGATAAAACCCGGTGCAAGTGGGTCTTCAAGAGAAAAGACCCACATAGATGGTAATGTGATTACCTATAAGGATCAGGCCAAAGGCTACAAGCGCAGAAGAGGGAATCGATTACATGAAACTTTCTCACCAGTAGCTATGCTTAAATCCATCTCGATATTGTTGCAATACATCATGACTATGAAACTGGCGACGATGGATGTAAAGACTGCATTCTTAATGGGAATCAGCAGAGGATGTGTACATGACACAACCTCAAAGGCCTTTTTGCAATTTGCCAACCCAGTCGCGTGCAAAGTCGACAGGTCCATAGGACTTAAGCAAGCAATGAGTTGGAACATCCGCTTTGATGAGACAATCAAAGAGTTTGGTTTTCTCAAAATCCGGATGAACCTTTGGTAGGTTTACAAGAAGGTTAGTGGAGTTCAATCGCTTTCTGCGACGATATTATATGTGGATGACATTAATAATGGGAACGATATCCCAATGTTACACCGCCGAAAGGTTGGTTATCCAAGAATTTTTTCCATGAAAGATTCGGGGAGAGCACTCATATACCGGGTGGCTAAGATCTATAGAGATAGATCCAAAAAGGCTGCTTGGTCTTTGGCCAATCTACATAAAGATAAAGTGCTAAAGAGGTTTAGCATGGATCAGTCTAAGAAGGGCTTTTACCTATGTCTCATGGGATAAGCTTTTCTAAGAGCATGTGTCCAAGACACAAGTCGAGATTGACAAGATGCATATATTCCATATGCTTCGCAATTGATCACTATGCATGCTAGCGGTGTTGTGTACAAGACCAGATGTCTCCCATGCTCCTGAGGTCACGAGTGTGCAAGCAGATTCTCACAACTTGCGAAGCATGTCGGTCATCGATAGTCGCGGTTAAACATTCTTGGAATAATCTGTCCAAGATTTGTTCTTAGTATATGGAAATGGTGAAAGTGGAGGTCGAGGGCTACACGTATGCAAGCTTTCATCTGATCTGACAACACGTAAGTCGCCACAAATGGCTTCATCTTTACCTAACGAGAAGGGAGGTGCCGTACCAAGAGTATTCCAAAACAAGACACCACAAAGAGATTCTACAAATGCTGGCTGAGTACTGCAGCCGCAGTGAGCGTAAGGAAGCGCGTTTGGACTGGGCAAGAGTTCTGATCAATCCTAGGACTTGGTGTGGTTCGCATTGTTAATCCAAACTTTGTACCGCGGATAACAATGGGGCCCAAGCAAAGGAACCTAGGTCTCATCAACGTCCCAAACATGTACGGAAGATTTTCACCTTATTAGGGAAAATGCTTGCCGTGGAATGATGTAAAGATAGAGAGAGTCCACCCAGATAACATATGTCGCATCCTCTCTTACTAAAGCACTATCTCAAAAGAAACATGATAGTCGCAAATGTACTTTCATTTGACTAAGAGTTATAAATGAATTGTTTTTTGTAAGTGGGAGGTTGTTGGAATGTATGCCCAAAAAACAATTGATTTGTTGAAATACATTTAATTAAAGTTTTGTATTTTATGAATTTTTTTATACTCTGCTTAATATATGATATATTGGTAAAGTCCTTAGAATATTTATTAATGTGATGATAGTCACAAACTGAAGAGTTCGAAGGACTCATGAGATATCAATCAGCATTTATAACAAATAGCAATGTAAACTGAACGAAGCATATCTAGTCATAGTATTAATGAGATGGGACATCATTAATGCAGGACGGACTAGTACACAATTAGCCCTACTTAATGTAAGTAGTGGTTGTTCTCATCAACCATGGTATAGGGATACCTAGGCTAATGTGTAGATGAATTATAGGTAATAATTCATTGGGTGATCCCTGAGAGATCCCATGGGATATTTTGTGCCAATGGTTGAATCTCTTATGGAAATTGTGTAAGTGATCTAGACTTGAGATCACCATAGTATCTTGAGTGTGAATCACTACCTTTTGATTACATTTCTTGTTACTCACCGGGGGGACTTAAGAATAGAGGTGGGGTAGTGTGAAGCATGGAAGATGGTGAGTGATCAAGGATTCACCACTCAATAGTGGGGTGATATCGGTAAGGCCACTAGTTGGAATGTAACCTTAGTAGTCGACTACATTAGATTGGTGGAGGTGTCTTCAAGTTAATCTAATCTAAGTTAATTCCGGGAACTAGAAAATTAGTAGTCATTAAGGGGAATTGGCACTTGTTCTTATTCCTGACTAGTGGATATCAATGGTGAAAGGATAATAATTACGGGTAATTTTCCATGGAAAGGTTAGTGAATTTCCTTGATCAATTCGAATACCGGTAATTGTGATGTGTTGCTAGACACGCTCACAATTTATAATTATGAATAATTAATTATTGTAATTAATGATAAAATAAAAGTGTTTATTTTATCTAATTCTTTTAGAATTATAATTCATAATTATTACCAGTGTATTGGGACCTATTGGATCCACGCATAGAATTGGGTTCGGATTAAATGTGTCCAAGTAGGGACTT
>CM023098.1:38346718-38595591 GCA_013103745.1 Gardenia jasminoides
ACCATTTTATTTAGTCTGACAAGGTATTCTTTCAGTTGGTATTAGTTCATGTTTTCTTCTTTCTGGCCTCATTGTTTCACTTGCTTACTTTGAAAATGGAAACAAAATCTAGAGGATTACAAGAAGACATAAGTTGTATCTTGTTTAAAAATTAGTATCTTTGCATCTTTGCTTCTTCACTACCCCAATAGGCTATAACATCTTGCTCTTCTTGAACTCTGTGAGATCATAATAAGTAGCCTTTAACTCTCGATTTCCAGCCGCCATTTTTCCCCAATCGATCCTCAAAGTCCATGTTTCTAGACCCTGTGGCAAACAAATCTTTCCCCAACATATTTAAGAGTAATAGTTTAAATATTGCTATTGAACTTTGACAGAAATACACAAATGGAGGTTACTTGAATGACATCAAACATATCCATTTTATGCTTCCTTGATACCAGGCCACTTTTCAACATCAATGGGACAATATTTAATTTAAGCTACAAGAACTACCAAGAAAATTTGGGTTTTTTCATTCACAGCAGTCCCTTGTCATAAAGTTCAACATTAATACGATGCGAGATTACTAGGTCTACCCCGAATCTCTTTCATAATGCGTGGACTCAGTTAAGCTTTTGTGAATTAGTTGAGCCAGCTATACCTATAAGAATCAAAACAATAACCATTACTTCAAATGAGTTTGGGGAAAAGATTCAGCATATGTATGTAATGAAGAAAAGATTTCCTACTAATCACATTGAATGAGAAAACAATTCAAATCAACTATGCATACTACATATGACCTGTGTTTCCAAAGGACTCAATTGATTCATGCCCTATCAAAACTTGTTGTTCTGCATGACTTGAAGAATGCTAGTTTGGTGCTTACGATGATGTACCAATCAAAAGCTCATTGACTGGACTTTGTGAACCCGTAGAAAAAAAAATGTAAAAAATGGTTATTTTAGTGAAAGCATTAAGTGCATTATTTTCCCTTTAAGTACTTTACTTTGCATGTTATATGATACTACACTCTTATATGTCTCATGTAGCAAATTGCAATAAATTTCTCAAAGATTTTAGGATATATTTTAATTGAGGGGTTAGAAGTTAATTGTATAGAATTTAAACCCAATTCATGGCCAAGACATTTCCAATTTGTCAACCATCCAACAAGTCTTGACTTAAGCCTTTCTATTTAACCTCTCATTTTCAAAATTTTGAACCAAAAAACTCCTCCCATCTCTCTCCTCTGGCCAAACTCATAAGCAAGAAAAACACTAAAACCTATGCTTGATTCTAGCAATTTTAGGGAAAAACATGTTCAAGTGAAACCCTAACTTAGATTGTTGCTTGATCATCAAACTTGGTTGGAAGAATTGGAGCTTTGGGGTGGTTTTCTCTCAACTCTCAAGGTGCCAATTAGACACTTAACTTTGCTTTAGTTATGTTTAAATCAAAAGGATGCATGATAGTTAAGTTTAAGGTGTTTGGGGTTGATTAGAGGAAAGATTATGGAAGGAAATCTTGTGTTTGAAAACTAGAACTTAGGTTTTCATTTTCCATGTGTTTGATGAAATGATTAATGACTTGTGATGCTTTGATGATGGAATTAATTGCTGTTTTAGCATGTTAAAAACCATGTTAAGTGATGGATTAACTTTAAAGAGTTAATAGATGAAGTTGCACCAAAGCTGGAATTTTCGCAGGAAATCAGGGATGAAAAACAGCAAACTTCCCGAGGTTTCTGGTGACTATAGAAAATGAATTAGGGCCCGAGCCTTACACCGTTAGAAATCTATATGAACCTAGTTTTAAACTCCGTTGACGGAGCTTGATTTCAATTTTCCTACGTTGAGTTATGGCTGTTTTCCAGACTGCTCGGCCAACCTGTCACCAATCTGGCAGTTTTCTTGCGACTCTGAGATTTGCCATTTTGACCATGAATAAGCATGAATTGATGTCTGACCTCTTCATGAAAGTTGTAGGGCTATGTCTTAGATTCGAAAAGCTATAAAACTTGCCCCAATCTGATAATCACACCCACAGTTATGATTAAAACACCGAAGGGTGGCAAACCTGTCGATTTTCATTTCCTTTCTATAATGGCTTCTTTTTATTCCTTTGGACTTCAATTCACCTTTAGTGTTCCAACCTACTTAATTCATGATTCTACTATGTTTATAAGATTCTTCATTTGTTTTACACTCATGTATTGGATTAGACCTCTTAAGATTTTGGGCATCCAAATTGTGATTGTTATCAAACAAAGAAACAACTAGTGTATGCATTTGGTCTCTCTTGTTTGGGGTAGTCAATCCTAAATGTTTTCATTTCATTTGCCATTAGACTTGAAAGGAGGAAATAAAGGAGATTTGGGAGCGAACGCCTGAGGTTATTTTGCTAACTTGGTAAGTGTTCCAATGCATGTTTCTTGACGATGCATGATACATGGGTAAATGCTATTATTTGTTTTAAAGCCTCTTTGATTGGCATACTAATGAGTGTCATGTTGTGATTCCTTGATTCGCTTAACTCACTTAATTTTCAAAAAATTGCTGGTTCATAATGCATAGTTGAATGTTGAATGTTAAATGTACATAAATGTAGGCGATGTGTACTTTGATCGATCGAATTGAGCTCACTTTTCATTGGAACTATCCTTGATCCATGCCATCAGCGAGAAAGTTTATCCTAGACCCGCAGATCGGATTAGTTTGGACAGCCACCCGGGTAATGACTTACCAATTTTAAGTGTAAAGCTCAAAACTCTTTGCGGAAGGCCTTGAGTATAATGTTAATGTGAAATTTCGGGATTGTTTATCGTTTTGGAGGTTATAAGGTGAAAGTAAATTTGGGATTGTTTATCATTTTGGAGGTCAAGGTGGGAGTTCGAGGTTATAAGGTGGAAAAATGTGGGGATTGTTTATGGAAGTTGCAAGGTGGAAAATGGCTCCCAATGAGTCCCTGTATCCTTTGAGATCTCATTTATTATTAGTTATTTGATTTACTTGAATGAATAATTGTTTATTTGAAACAATGTTATCGCTTATCATCGCTCACCAATACGTACCTAACTTTATACTCTTGATTCTAATTTTGGTTACGGTTATGCTATACTTGGCTGTGCTTCTTGATTACGTGTTAACATGATTAATTTTGGTATTGCTCATGTTTTGCTTGGTTTCGGAATACTTTAATCGTATGTAAGCTCTATACCACATATTTCCTCGTTTTCCTTACAGATTCGAGGCAAAATGGCTCAAGGATAACATTAGATCATTTTGGGTAATTTTAGGTTTGTTTGTCGTATACCTTGTCAGTAATCCTCTTTACTTTTGGGAGAGGCAATTGTACTTAAGTTGAACTTCAAATGCTTTCGACCTTTGATCCATCACCACTTTATGTAATTACTTTTAGGAGATATGTAAATGTTGTTATGAGTACCTTCAAGGTTATGTTTATCGAGAATGGATTTTGAGTATTTGTTTCTGAAGATATTGTGGAATCTAGTGAGTCCTTATAGCGTCATAAAAAGGCAAGTGACCTGAACCTCCCTTTGGTTACCCGGGGAGGTGGAGCTGTCTGATTAGTATCGAGCTTAGGCTTTAGATCTCTGATGTATCCTAGACTTAAAGTTTAGGATAATTGGGCTGGGACTGGTGGAATGTTAAGCAAATGGTTGTAGGGTTGAATGCTTGTGATAGATCGGGATTTATTTGGTATGTCGCAAGAATGGGGATCGAAGTTAATTTACACTTTAGGGCCCGACCTTGGTGTGGATTGACTTTATTATTGTTGTTCGGTGCTGGAATATAAATATGTTCGGAGATGGGAACTTCGAGACTAGCACATTAAAAGAGTAGAAATGGACCGTTGGTGTGATACACTAACAGTATGAGAGGTTAATAACGCTCATTTACTAGAGGTTTGTAGAAAAGTGTGAGGAATGGATTGAAGGGAAAAGGTGAGTTACTTGGACGGTGATGATCGTTGATCTCTAAGGACTTAATCTTAACTGGAGACTTATTAAAGCGTCTTTGAGATTGATATATTCGAAATTCGAATGTACTAGGTCGGAATTGGAAGTGACTCTTGGAGTGATTGACTAAACATAACATTTTCCGAACTTTCGATTGGGAACTTGCTATGGAGAGATTGGAGAATTGTCAGATGTGCCTTGACCGGACCTAGTGACAAGTGATATTGCCCTTAAAAGGGATAATGGGGGGAGTAAGAAATGTCTATCTTGACTATTAGTATATTTCATTCACTAATCTTGACTTGAATATGTAATGTATCAAACATGATTTTCTTCTCATCCGTGATTAACTACTATGATTGAGTGAAAATGGTAACGGTTGATTTTGACAACGAATACTTGTGAAATGATTGAGTCTCATTTGTTGTTTCCTATTGTTGATTATGTGTGATTGTAATTCGTATGCATGCCCACATGTATTTTTGTGTCTGTATTTTCCTAGTTCATATTGAATTAATGCATGCCCATCGATTAGTTAAAAAAAATGGAAGCAGAGAGACCAGAATGCGGACGCCCATGCATAAACCCCAAAATCAAGAGGAAGAGAGTGGGTCTGTGGCTAACCAATACACTGAGTCAAGGGTTGAGGCAAACGACCAAGTGGCACTGGCTTTAAATCGAATGACGAACCTACTAGAACGTCTAGTACCTCAACTGGGCCAAGGGGTTGCACAGTGAACCAACCTCGGAAACCAAGAGATGAGGGAGGATAAGGCTTTAGAGATTTCAAAGTTCTTTCCACCTAAATTTTAGGGGTCCGACCAGACATCAGCTGAAACTTGGTTAGAAAACATGATCATGATTTTTTCCGCTTTAAGGCATGAGGAAAGCAAGTGAAATTCACCGTATTTCAGTTTGAGGGGAGCAGCTTTCGATCAAGTGGTGGAATGTTGTATGGCAAGTGGGAGAGGGAACAAGTACCGGACATGGCTGAACTTTACTCGAATTTAATGAGAAATATATTCCTCCTCTTGTTCAAGAAAGGAGAGGGACAATTTATAAGACTCACAAGGAACAATGAGCGTTGCTGAGTACGAAGCTCAATTTACCAAGCTGTCAAAATTTGCCCTGAATGGTTGCCAGAACAAAAAAAGAGAAAAAGGGTTCATCCAGGGCCTAAATCTAGAACTTGAATCCTTAGCGGCAATTGAATTCAGACATTTAGTGGCCTTGAGAGAGCTCAAGAGTGTGGGAAAGTACCAAATCTCAACCGAGCCTTTCAAGCACGGAAAAGAGATGCATCTAGTAGTCATAACTTGAGGTACCTAGAGAGGATAAACAGCCTCCAAAGTTGGGAAGGAGTTAACAAGACTACCATTGCTGTCACCACCTACGATGGGAAACCAGAGGGAGATATAACTAGAGGGAACAAGTTCAAACGGTGGCATCAAAAGAAATTGCGGTGGGAAGTCAGTCACACCTCGGCTTGACTGGGATATTGTGTGAAAACTAACCACAAAAAATTGTTGGAAAAGGGATGAAAGTGCTTGATATGTGGAGAGTGCCGAGCATCAACTTACACTAATTGCCGAGGAACCAAATAGAGAGGCAATCTTCCTAAACAAGCCGATAAAATTGTCCCTAAACAAGTAACAGGGGAGGGAATGAATTCGAGCAACCTGCTAGGACCTATGCTATTTTGGACAACAGCCTTGGGGGTCATCTCGATGTGATGGAAGGTGAGAATTTTGAGGGCGAAATTCTTTAAAGGGGAGAGAGAGGCAGAACCCAGGAGAAAAAAGAAGATGTAAAAAAAAATGGCTTGATTGCACCAATGAAAGCATTAAGTGTATTTTCCTTAAGTACTTTATTTTGCATACATATCATGACATTAATGTGGAATTTCATTTTATATGTCTCATGTAGTAAATTGCATAAAATTATATGTGGCATTAAGTAGGATACATTTTAATTGAGAAGCTAATTGCATAGAATTTTAACCCAATTCATGGCCAAGACATTTCCACTTGTCAACCATCCAACAAGTCTTGACTTAAGCCTTTCTATTTAACCTCTCATTTTCAAAATTTTGAACCAAAAACTCCCTCCCTTCTCTCTCCTCTTGGCCGAACTCCATAAGCAAGAAAACACTAAACCCTATGCTTGATTCTAGCAATTTTAGGTGAGGAAAAAACAGGTTCAAGTGAAACCTAGCTTAGATTGTTGCTTGATCATCAAACTTGGTTGGAAGAATTGGAGCTTTTGGGTGGTTTTCTCTCTCAACTCTCAAGGTAATTAGACACTTAACTTTGCTTTAGTTATGTTTAAATCCAAAAAGGATGTATGATAGTTAAGTTTAAGGTGTTTGGGGTTGATTAGAAGGAAAGATTATGGAAGGAAATCTTGTGTTTGAAAACTAGAACTTAGGTTTTCATTTTGGTTACCATGTGTTTGATGAAATGATTAATGACTTGTGATGCTTTGATGATGGAATTAATTGCTGTTTTAGCATGTTAAAAACCATGTTAAGTGATGGATTAACTTTAAAAGAGTTAATAAATGAAGTTGCACCAAAGCTGGAATTTTCTAGAAATCAGGGATGAAAACAGAAAACTTCCGAGGTTACTGTTGCTGCGACTGTAGAAAATGAATTAGGGCCCGAGCCTTATACCGTTAGAAATCTATATGAACCTAGTTTTAAACTCCGCTGACGGAGCTTGATTTCAATTTTCCTACGTTGAGTTATGGCTGTTTTCCTGAGACTGCTCGGCCAACCTGTCACCAATCTGGCAGTTTTCTTGCGACTCTGAGATTTGCCATTTTGACCATGAATAAGCATGAATTGATGTCTGACCTCTTCATGAAAGTTGTAGGGTTATGTCTTAGCTTGAAACTCTATAAAATTTGCCCCAATCTGATAATCACACCCACAGTTATGATTAAAACACTGAAGGGTGGCAAACCTGTCGATTTTCATTTCCTTTCTATAATGGCTTCTTTTATTCCTTTGGATCATTATTCACCTTCTGCTGTGTTCCAACCTACTTAATTCATGATTCTACTATGTTTATAAGATACTTCATTTATTTTACACTCATGTCTTGGATTAGACCTCTTAAGATTTTGTGCATCCAAATTGTGATTGTTATCAAACAAAGAAACAACTAGTGTATGCATTTGGTCTCTCTTGTTTGGGGTAGTCAATCCTAAATGTTTTCATTTCATTTGCCATTAGACTTGAAAGGAGGAAATAAAGGAGATTTGGGAGGCGGCAGGTTATTTTGCTAACTTGGTAAGTGTTCCAATGCATGTTTCCTTGACGATGCATGATACATGGGTAAATGCTATTATTTGTTTTAAAGCCTCTTTGATTGGCATACTAATGAGTGTCATGTTATTGTGATTCCCTTGATTCATTAACTCAATTAATTTTCAATAAATTGCTGGTTCATAAAGCATAGTTGAATGTTGAATGTTAAATGTACATAAATGTAGGCGATGTGTACTTTATCAGCGATAGACAATTGAGCTCACTCTTCGCTAGAACCCATCCTTGATCCGCCATCGTGAGGTCGGTGAGGCTTATCCTAGACCCGCCATTGCGAGATCGGATTAGCTGGACAGCCCTGGGTAATGACTTACCAATGTTAAGTGCAAAGCTCAAAACTCTTTGCCGGAAGGCCTTGAGTATAATGTTTAATGTTAAATTTCGGGGATTGTTTATCGTTTTGGAGGTTATAAGGTAAAAGTAAATTTCGGGGATTGTTTATCATTTTGGAGGTCATAAGGTGGGAGTTCGGAGGTTATAAGGTGGAAAAATGTAGGGGATTGTTTATTGGAAGTTGCAATGTGGAAAATGGCTCCCAATGAGTCCTGTATCATTTGAGATCTCATTTATTATTCGTTATTTGATTTACTTGAATGAATAATTATTTATTTGAAATAATGTTATCGTTTATATCGCCACTACGCACCTAACTTTATACTCTTGATTCCTAAATTTGGTTATGGTTATACTTGGAGTGTGCTTCTTGATTACGCTGTTACCATGATTAATTTTGGTATTGCTCATGTTTTGCTTGGTTTCTTGGAATACTTAGGTAATTTCATACCACGTATTTGTTTTCCTAACAGGATTCGAGGCAAAAACGGCTCAAGGATAACATTAGATCATTTTGGGGAATTTTAGGTTTGTTTGTCCGGTATAGCAAGTTGTAATCCTCTTTACATTTGGGAGAGGTGATTGTACTTAAGTTGAACTTCAAATGCTCGACCTTTTGTTCCACGACTTTATGTAATTACTTTAGGAGATATGTAAATGTTGTTATGAAGTACCTTCAAGGTTATGTTATCGAGAATGGATTTTTGAGTATTTGTTTACGAAGATATTGTGGAATCTAGTGAGTCCTTGCTGAGTAGAGAGCTGAAGGCGCCGATCCCTTTGGTTCACCTTAGGGGGAGGTGGGGCTGTCACAGTTGGTATCAGAGCTTAGGCTTTAGATCTCTGTAATGTATCCTAGACTTAAAGTTTAGGATACTGGACTGTGGGACTAGTGGAATGTTAAGCAAATGCTTGTAGGGTTGAATGCTTGTGATAGTTCGGGGATTTATTTGGTATGTCAGGCAGGAATGGGGATCGAGTTAATTTACACTTTAGGGCGGCCGACCTTGGTGTGGATTGACTTTATTGTTGTTCTGGTGCTTGAATATAAATATGTTCTGGAGATGGGAACTCGAGACTAGCACATTAAAAGAGTAGGAATGGATTGGTGTGATACACTAACAGTTGTGAGAAGTTAATAATCGCCTCATTAGAGTGGTTAGAAAAGTGTGAGGAATGGATTGAAAGAGGAAAAGGTGAGTTACTTGGACAATGATGATTGTTGATCTCTAAGGACTTAATCTTGACTGGAGACTTATTAAAGCGTCTTTGAGATTGATATATTCGAAATTCGAATGTACTAGGTCGGAATTGGAAGTGACTCTTGGAGTGATTGACTAAACATAACATTTTCCTAACTTTTAGGGACGGAGCTTGCTATGGAGAGATAGAATTGTCTAGATGTGCCTTGACTGGATCTAGTGACAAGTGATATTGCCTCTTAAAGGGATAATGGGGTTGGGAGTAAGAAATGTCTATCTTGACTATCAGTATATTTCATTCACTATCTTGACTTGAATATACGAAACATGATTTTCTCTTGTATACTAGCTATGATTGAGTGAAAATGGTAACTTGAGGTTGATTTTGACCCGTACTTGTGAAATGATTGAAACCCGTCATGTTTATTGGCCTTTTGTGCTTGCACTGGCATGTGTACCCACATGTATTTTTTGTGTCTGTATTTTCCTAGTTCAAATTGAATTAATGCATGCCCATATAGATTAGTTAAAAAAAATAACTGGAAGCCGAAGACTGATGATTCAGCGGGGGCGTCCATGGTGGGCAACCCAAAATCAAGAGGAAGAGGGTAGGTGCAGTGCCCAACCGCTACACTGAGTCAGGTTGAGGCAAGCGACCAAGTGGCATTTCGGCTTTAAATCGATACTGAACCTACTAGAGCGTCCTAGTACCTCAAGCTGGGCGAGGGGCTGCAAGTGAACCAACGGAAAACCAAGAGATGAGGGTAAGGCTTTAGAGATTTCAAAGTTCTTTCCACCTAAATTCGATTTGGGGTCAGACCCGACATAGCTGAAACTTGGTTAGAAAACATGATCATGATTTTTTCCGCTTTAAGGCATACAGAGGAAAGGCAAGTGAAATTCACCGTATTTCAGTTTGAGGGAGCAGCTCGATCGTGGTGGAATGTTGTATGGGCAAAGTGGGAGAGGGAACAAGTACCCTGGACATGGCTGAACTTTACAGAATTTAATGAGAAATATATTCCTCCTCTTGTTCAAGAAAGGAGAGGGACAAATTTATAAGACTTGATCAAAGGAACTAATGGCGTTCTGGCTCACTTTACAAGCTGTCAAAATTTGCCCTAATTATTGCCACCAACAAAAGAGAAAAAAGGTGTTCATCCAGGCTAAATCTAGAACTTCGGGAATCCTGCGGCAATTGAATACCTACATATAGTGACGCCTTCCAGAGAGCTCAGAGTGGAAAGTACAAATTTCAAGCTGAGAGCCTTCAAGCACTAAAAGAGATGCATCTAGTAGTCATAACTTGGAGGTACCTAGAGAGGATAAACAGCCTCCTAAAGTTGGGAAAGGAGTCAAGGGAAGAGGCAAGACTACCATTCTTTGTCACCACCTACGATGGGGAAACCAGAGGGAGATATAACTAGAGGGAAGCAAGTTCAAGCGGTGGCATCAAAAGAATTTATTCCATGGGGGAAGTCAAGGAAGTCACCCTCGTTGACATGTGGATATGTGTGAAAACTAACCACAGAAAAAAAATTGTTGGAAAAGGGATGAAAGTGCTTGATATGTGGAAGCGCAGCATCAACTTACTAATTGCCCGAGGAACCAACAGGAGGCAATCTTCCTAAACAAGCCGATAAGCGAATTGTCCCTAAACAAGCAATCGGACAGGGAATTGCAGACCCGAGCAGGCTAGTTAGACCCATATTTTCGGGACAACAGCCTTTGTGGTCATCCGATGTGATGGAAGGTGAGAATTTTGAGGCTAAATTTTTAAAGGGGAGAGAGTGAGAACCTAGAGAAAAAAGAAGATGTAAAAAAATGGCTTGATTGCACCACTTGAAAGCATTAAGTGCATTATTTTCCTTTAAGTACTTTTATTTTGCATACATAGTGTGACATTAATTTGGAATTTCATTTATATGTCTCATGTAGCAAATTGCATAAAATTTATGTGGCATTAAGTAGGATACATTTTAATTGAGGGGTTAGAAGCTAATTGCATAGAATTTTAACCCAATTCATGGCCAAGACATTTCCACTTGTCAACCATCCAACAAGTCTTGACTTAAGCCTTCTATTTAACCTCTCATTTTCAAAATTTTGAACCAAAACTCCTCCCTTCTCTCTCCTCTTGGCGAACTCCATGAGCAAGAAAACACTAAACCCTATGCTTGATTCTAGCAATTTTAGGTGAGGAAAAACATGTTCAAGTGAAACCCTAGCTTAGATTGTTGCTTAATCATCAAACTTGGTTGGAAGAATTGGAGCTTTTGGGGTGGTTTTCTCTCAACTCTCAAGGTAATTAGACACTTAACTTTGCTTTAGTTATGTTTAAATCCAAAAGGATGTATGATAGTTAAGTTTAAGGTGTTCGGGGTTGATTAGAAGGAAAGATTATGGAAGGAAATCTTGTGTTTGAAAACTAGAACTTAGGTTTTCATTTTGGTTACCATGTGTTTGATGAAATGATTAATGACTTGTGATGCTTTGATGATGGAATTAATTGCTGTTTTAGCATGTTAAAAACCATGTTAAGTGATGGATTAACTTTAAAGAGTTAATAAATGAAGTTGCACCAAAGCTGGAATTTTCGCAGGAAATCAGGGATGAAAAACAGCAAACTTCCCGAGGTTGCTGTTGACTGTAGAAAATGAATTAGGGCCCGAGCCTTATACCGTTAGAAATCTATATGAACCTAGTTTTAAACTCCGCTGATGGAGCTTGATTTCAATTTTCCTACGTTGAGTTATGGCTGTTTTCCTGAGACTGCTCGGCCAACCTGTCACCAATCCGCAGTTTTCTTGACTCGAGATTTGCCATTTTGACCACGAATAAGCATGAATTGATGTCTGACCTCTTCATGAAAGTTGTAGGGTTATGTCTTTGCTTCGAAACTCTATAAAATTTGCCCCAATCTGATAATCACACCCACAGTTATGATTAAAACACTGAAGGGTGGCAAACCTGTCGATTTTCATTTCCTTTCTACAATGGCTTCTTTTATTCCTTTGGACTCGTATTCACGTTCGCCATGTTCCAACCTACTTAATTCATGATTCTACTATGTTTATAAGATACTTCATTTATTTTACACTCATGTCTTGGATTAGACCTCTTAAGATTTTGTGCATCCAAATTGTGATTGTTATCAAACAAAGAAACAACTAGTGTATGCATTTGGTCTCTCTTGTTTGGGGTAGTCAATCCTAAATGTTTTCATTTCATTTGCCATTAGACTTGAAAGGAGGAAATAAAGGAGATTTGGGAGCGAACGCCTGAGGTTATTTTGCTAACTTGGTAAGTGTTCCAATGCATGTTTCCTTGATGCATGATACATGGGTAAATGCTATTATTTGTTTTAAAGCCTCTTTGATTGGCATACTAATGAGTGTCATGTTATTGTGATTCCCTTGATTCATTAACTCAATTAATTTTCAATAAATTGCTGGTTCATAAAGCATAGTTGAATGTTGAATGTTAAATGTACATAAATGTAGGCCGATGTGTACTTTATCGCATAGACTGAATTGAGCTCACTCTTCGCTAGAACCCTATCCTTGATCCGCCATCGTGAGGTCGGTGGGCAAAAGCTTATCCTAGACCCGCCATTAGATCGGATTAGCTGGACAGCCCCGTAATGACTTACCAATGTTAAGTGTAAAGCTCAAAACTCTTTGCGGAAGGCCTGAGTATAATGTTTAATGTTAAATTTGGGATTGTTTATCGCTTTTGGAGGTTATAAGGTAAAAGTAAATTTCGGGGATTGTTTATCATTTTGGAGGTCATAAGGTGGGAGTTCGGAGGTTATAAGATGGAAAAATGTAGGGGATTGTTTATTGGAAGTTGCAATGTGGAAAATGGCTCCCAATGAGTCCTGTATCATTTGAGATCTCATTTATTATTCGTTATTTGATTTACTTGAATGAATAATTGTTTATTTGAAATAATGTTATCGTTTATCGCTCACTACGTACCTAACTTTATACTCTTGATTCCTAAATTTGGTTATGGTTATACTTGGAGCTGTGCTTCTTGATTACGCGTTATCATGATTAATTTTGGTATTGCTCATGTTTCACTTGGTTTCTTGGAATACTTACTGGGCGTAATTTCATACCACGTATTTGTTTTCCTTAACAGGATTCGAGGCAAAAATGGCTCAAGGATAACATTAGATCATTTTGGGGAATTTTAGGTTTGTTTGTCCGGTATAGCTAGTTGTAATCCTCTTTACTTTTGGGAGAGGTGATTGTACTTAAGTTGAACTTCAAATGCTCGACCTTTTGTTCCACGACTTTATGTAATTACTTTTAGGAGATATGTAAATGTTGTTATGAAGTACCTTCAAGGTTATGTTATCGAGAATGAATTTTGAGTATTTGTTTCTGCGAAGATATTGTGGAATCTAGTGAGTCCTTGCGAGAGCTGGGCAGGCGGCCTGCCGATCCCTTTGGTTCACCTTAGGGGGAGGTGGGGCTGTCACAGTTGGTATCAGAGCTTAGGCTTTAGATCTCTGTAATGTATCCTAGACTTAAAGTTTAGGATACTGGACTGTGGGACTTGTGGAATGTTAAGCAAATGCTTGTAGGGTTGAATGCTTGTGATAGTTCGGGGATTTATTTGGGATGTCGCGAATGGGATCGAAGTTAATTTACACTTTAGGGCGGCCGACCTTGGTGTGGATTGACTTTATTGTTGTTCTGGTGCTTGAATATAAATATGTTCTGGAGATGGGAACTCGAGACTAGCATATTAAAAGAGTAGGAATGGATTGGTGTGATACACTAACAGTTGTGAGAGGTTAATAATCGCCTCATTAGAGTGGTTAGAAAAGTGTGAGGAATGGATTGAAAGAGGAAAACGTGAGTTACTTGGACAGTGATGATTGTTGATCTCTAAGGACTTAATCTTGACTGGAGACTTATTAAAGCGTCTTTGAGATTGATATATTCGAAATTCGAATGTACTAGGTCGGAATTGGAAGTGACTCTTGGAGTGATTGACTAAACATAACATTTTCCGAACTTTCAGTGTCGGGGCTTGCTATGGAGAGATAGAATTGTCTAGATGTGCCTTGACTGGACCTAGTGACAAGTGATATTGCCTCTTAAAAAGGGATAATGGGGTTGGGAGTAAGAAATGTCTATCTTGACTATTAGTATATTTCATTCACTAATCTTGACTTGAATATGTACGAAACATGATTTTCTCATCTGTGTGATTAACTAGCTATGATTGAGTGAAAATGGTAACTGAGGTTGATTTTGACAACGATACTTGTGAAATGATTGAGTCTCATTTGTTGTTTCCTATTGTTGATTATGTGTGCTTGTAATTCGTATGCATGCCCACATGTATTTTTGTGTCTGTATTTTCCTAGTTCATATTGAATTAATGCATGCCCATATCGATTAGTTAAAAAAAAATGGAAGCCAGAAGACCACGACGGGGACGTCCATGCAGACAACCCCAAAGTCAAGAGGAAGAGAGTGGGTCTGTGGCTAACCAATACACTGAGTCAAGGGTTGAGGCAAACGACCAAGTGGCACTGGCTTTAAATCGAATGACGGACCTACTAGAACATCTAGTACCTCAACTGGGCCAGGGGGCTGCACAAGTGAACCAACCTGGAAACCAAGAGATGAGGGAGGATAAAGCTTTAGAGAGATTTCAAAAGTTCTTTCCACCCAAATTTTCTGGGGGTCCAGACCCCGACATAGCTGAAACTTGGTTAGAAAACATGATCATGATTTTTTCCGCTTTAAGGTATACAGAGGAAAGGCAAGTGAAATTCACCGTATTTCAGTTTAAGGGAGCAGCTCGATCGTGGTGGAATGTTGTGCGGGCAAAGTGGGAGAGGGAACAAGTACCCTGGACATGGCTGAACTTTACTCGAGAATTTAATGAGAAATATATTCCTCCTCTTGTTCCAGAAAGAAGAGAGGACAAATTTGTAAGACTTCGTCAAGGAACAATGAGCGTTGCTGAGTACGAAGCTCAATTTACCAAGCTGTCAAAATTTGCCCCAAAATTGGTTGCCACTAAACAAAAGAGAAAAAGGCGGTTTATCCAGGGCTTAAATCTAGAACTTCAGGAATCCATAGCGGCAATTCAAATTCGTACATTTAGTGACGCCCTTGAGAGAGCTCAAAGAGTGGAAAGTACCAAATCTCAACTGAGAGCCTTTCAAGCACGGAAAAGAGATGCATCTAGTAGTCATAACTTGGAGGTACCTAGAGAGGATAAACAACCTCCTAAAGTTGGGAAAGGAGCTGGAGGAACAAGACTACCATTGCTGTCACCACCTACGATGGGGAAACCAGAGGGAGATATAACTAGAGGGAAGCAAGTTCAAACGGTGGCATCAAAAGAAATTTCGTGGGGAAGTCAGGAAGTCACACCTCATTTGACCTGTGGATATTGTGTGAAAACTAACCACACAGAAAAAAATTGTTGGAAAAAGGGATGAAAGTGCTTGATATGTGGAAGTGCCGAGCATCAACTTACTAATTGCCCGAGGAACCAACAGAGAGGCAATCTTCCTAAACAAGCCGATAAACGAATTGTCCCTAAACAAGCAACTGAAGGAGGGAACAGACCCCGAGCACCGGCTAGGACCTATGCTATTTTCGGACAACAGCCTTCAGGGTCATCTGATGTGATGGAAGGTGAGAATTTTGAGGGCGAAATTCTTTAAAGGGGGAGAGAGTGTGAGAACCTAGAGAAAAAAAGAAGATGTAAAAAAAAAATGGCTTGATTACACCACGAAAGCATTAAGTGTATTATTTTCCTATAAGTACTTTATTTTGCATACATAGCGTGACATTAATTTGGAATTTCATTTTATATGTCTCATGTAGCAAATTGCATAAAATTTATGTGGCATTAAGTAGGATACATTTTAATTGAGGGGTTAGAAGCTAATTGCATAGAATTTTAACCCAATTCATGGCCAAGACATTTCCACTTGTCAACCATCCAACAAGTCTTGACTTAAGCCTTTCTATTTAACCTCTCATTTTCAAAATTTTGAACCAAAAACTCCCTCCCTTCTCTCTCCTCTTGGCCGAACTCCATAAGAAAGAAAACACTAAACCCTATGCTTGATTCTAGCAATTTTAGGTGAGGAAAAACATGTTCAAGTGAAACCCTAGCTTAGATTGTTGCTTGATCATCAAACTTGGTTGGAAGAATTGGAGTTTTTGGGGTGGTTTTCTCTCTCAACTCTCAAGGTAATTAGACACTTAACTTTGCTTTAGTTATGTTTAAATCCAAAAAGGATGTATGATAGTTAAGTTTAAGGTGTTCGGGGTTGATTAGAAGGAAAGATTATGGAAGGAAATCTTGTGTTTGAAAACTAGAACTTAGGTTTTCATTTTGGTTACCATGTGTTTGATGAAATGATTAATGACTTGTGATGCTTTGATGATGGAATTAATTGCTGTTTTAGCATGTTAAAAACCATGTTAAGTGATGGATTAACTTTAAAGAGTTAATAAATGAAGTTGCACCAAAGCTGGAATTTTCGCAGGAAATCAGGGATGAAAAACAGCAAACTTCCCGAGGTTGCTGTTGACTGTAGAAAATGAATTAGGTCCCAGCCTTATACCGTTAGAAATCTATATGAAACTAGTTTTAAACTCCGCTGACGGAGCTTGATTTCAATTTTCCTACGTTGAGTTATGGCTGTTTTCCTGAGACTGCTCGGCCAACCTGTCACCAATCTGGCAGTTTTCTTGCGACTCTGAGATTTGCCATTTTGACCACGAATAAGCATGAATTGATGTCTGACCTCTTCATGAAAGTTGTAGGGATATGTCTTAGCTTCGAAACGCTATAAAATTTTCCCCAATCTGATAATCACACCCACAGTTAATATTAAAACACTGAAGGGTGGCAAACCTGTCGATTTTCATTTCCTTTCTACAATGGCTTCTTTTATTCCTTTGGACTCGTATTCACCTTTGCCGTGTTCCAACCTACTTAATTCATGATTCTACTATGTTTATAAGATTCTTCATTTATTTTACACTCATGTCTTGGATTAGACCTCTTAAGATTTTGTGCATCCAAATTGTGATTGTTATGAAACAAAGAAACAACTAGTGTATGCATTTGGTCTCTCTTGTTTGGGGTAGTCAATCCTAAATGTTTTCATTTCATTTGCCATTAGACTTGAAAGGAGGAAATAAAGGAGATTTGGGAGCGAACGCCTGAGGTTATTTTGCTAACTTGGTAAGTGTTCCAATGCATGTTTCCTTGACGATGCATGATACATGGGTAAATGCTATTATTTGTTTTAAAGCCTCTTTGATTGGCATACTAATGAGTGTCATGTTATTGTGATTCCCTTGATTCGTTAACTCAATTAATTTTCAATAAATTGCTGGTTCATAAAGCATAGTTGAATGTTGAATGTTAAATGTACATAAATGTAGGCCGATGTGTACTTTATCGCATAGACTGAATTGAGCTCACTCTTCGCTGGAACCCTATCCTTGATCCGCCATCGTGAGGTCCGGTAGGCCAAAAGCTTATCCTAGACCCGCCATTGCGATATCGGATTAGCTGGACAGCCCTGGGTAATGACTTACCAATGTTAAGTGCAAAGCTCAAAACTCTTTGCCGGAAGGCCTTGAGTATAATGTTTAATGTCAAATTTTGGGGATTGTTTATCGTTTTGGAGGTCATAAGGTGGGAATTCGGAGGTTATAAGGTGGAAAAATGTAGGGGATTGTTTATTGGAAGTTATAAGGTGGAAAATGGCTCCCAATGAGTCCTGTATCCTTTGAGATCTCATTTATTATTCATTATTTGATTTACTTGAATGAATAATTGTTTAGTTGAAACAATGTTATCGTTTATCGCTCACTATGTACCTAACTTTATTCTCTTGATTCCTAAATTTGGTTATGGTTATACTTGGAGCTGTGCTTCTTGATTACGCGTTATCATGATTAATTTTGGTATTGCTCATGTTTTGCTTGGTTTCTTGGAATACTTACTGGGCGTAATTTCATAGCACATATTTGTTTTCCTTAACAGGATTTGAGGCAAAAAGGGCTCAAGGATAACATTAGATGATTTTGGGGAATTTTAGGTTTGTTTGTTCGGTATAGCTAGCTGTAATCCTCTTTATTTTTGGAAGTGGTGATTGTACTTAAGTTGAACTTCAAATGCTCGACCTTTTGATCCACGAGTTTATGTAATTACTTTTGGAAGATATGTAAATGTTGTTATGAAGTACCTTCAAGGTTATGTTATCGAGAATGGATTTTGAGTATTTGTTTCTGCGAAGATATTGTGGAATGTAGTGAGTCCCGGCGAGAGCTGGGTAGGCGGTCTGCCGATCCCTTTGGTTCAACTTAGGGGGAGGTGGGGCTGTCACAGACTTTGCTGGCTAGATTCGTGCCATGGTGGGGGTTGCTCAATTGGCTCATCTCTTAAACCATTAGAAGGTCGCTTGTCTTTCCGAGTTCTACGAGCCATACCTATACATAATTCACATGAGCAACAACTAGACCATAATAAAATATTGTACAATTAAAATGCTAAATAATTAATTTGCTATGCAAATTATACAGTTTACTAAAACGCTAATTACTATAGAAAAATCAGAAAAATAGAATTTTAGATAATAAACTTTCCCTATAAATACAAAGTGTCTATGTCCCACAATTACAACCAATAAAAAAAGACAGAAATCATTAGAAACAAGCACTTCAATGGAAACCAAAAACTAATTATTGTGGCCTATCAATTTCAACCCCTGGAGCATCCTCACAAACCCAGCCAAATTCTTCATTCTCAACATCAAATTCTGGATTTCCTATGTTGCTTTGTAAGTACATCTCAACATCAGGAAGCGCTTCCATGTTATAGCCAGCTCTTGCTGTAGTAGGAACAACTACTTTCCACTGACTATCAATTGGATCATCCATATAGAATACTTGTGCTGCTTGGGATGCAAGAATGAAAGGCTCATTATGAGGTCGTAGATTGGTAAAATTAGCTAATGTAAACCCATCACCATCCTGTTTCAGTCTTTTCCCATTAGATACCAATCACACTCGAACAACATCACCCTATAGCCTCCATAAGCTAATTCAAAAACATTTCTCAAAACACCATAGTACTCTAGCTCACTTGTAATAGGATTTTGGTCTCTTATACTTGAAAAACTAGATGTTGTTGCATTGACATTGACACCACTATTCTGACTTTTCCTTTTCTGCTCAACATCTATAGTGTGAAACCGAAAACCGTTTACTATGTACTTCTCATATTGAATCCAAACAACAAGAAGTTTTAATGATGTCAGAATGAAAAAAATTAAAGTATGATTTAGCTACACAATATATACAGTTATTAACTTACATGTTCTGCAAACCATTAAGCGAAAAGCTCGCTATGTAACCGCTCAATTAAATGTTGTGGCTCGCGAGGATGATTTTTTCTAACAAACTGAAGGTGTTGCCTAGTTCAATCATAATAATGTTCTTGTAACAAGAATACGGAAAACATCAGAAAATGTTATGCAACTAGATTCAATCAGTAACTTACTCTAAATAAGGTGCAACAGTTTCACGATTGAAGAGGACATATTGATGTGCTTTTTTCAAGGTACATGCATCTAAGAGGACTGGTTTGCCTTTACCTAAAGCATGTCCTAACTCACAAAACACATCTAATTGAGCTTTGCTTATAGTATTCTGATCTGACACTTCATTTCTGCTTGTCCGATTGAACTTTGTCTCAACATAATCACTTAGATAAAGAGAGCGAAAATTCAAGCACTCTTCTGCCACATAGCCTTCAGCAATAGACCCTTCAGGTCTACTTCTATTTCGCACATAGGATTTCAAAGTGCCCAAGTACCTAAGAAATGATAGCAACAAATTTTATTTATTATTAGTGGGTTGTGCATAAGATATAGAAGTATAGTAAATACTCATAAAGTCTGAAAGTAGAACTATTACCTCTCAATAGGATACATCCAACGATAATAGACAGGTCCACCTATTTGACCTCAGTTGCCAAATGGATTGTCAAATGCACCATTATATCAAAAAAGGATGGTGGAAATTGCTTCTCCAACAAACAAAGTATAACAGCAATGTCTTTTTCTAAACAAATCACCTCTTCAGGATAGATAACTTTAGAACAAAGCTGCCTAAAGTATCTAGACTGCCTAATTAAAGGATACAGAACAAATTTTGTCAAAGTCTTTCTGATACTTATAGGCAGCAATTGTTGCATCAAAATGTGATTATCATGGCTTTTAAGACCAGAAATCTTTGGTGGCTTTGTCTGGACACACCGAGAGATATTAGATGCATAACCATTGGGAACTTTCACATTTTTTAAAACTTCACAGAATATGCTCTTCTCTTTCTTATCCATTGGGAATGAACATGCAGGCAAGTAAACTTTTCCAGAATCTTTCTCAATGTCCCAAAGTTCTTTTCTTATCCCCATTGCTCTCAAATCTTTACGTGACTGATAATTATCCTTTGTTTTGTCTTTAATATCCAACAAAGTTACCCAAATTGCTTCACAAACATTTTTTTCAATATGCATCAAGTCTAGATTATGTCTTAAGACATTATCTTTCCAATATGGTAAGTCGAAGAAAATGCTTCTTTTCTTCCAGCTGAATGGCAATTTGGGATTATTGGTTACTAATTTTCCAAACTTAATTTGCTGGTCCCCCATCTCACTCAAAACCATTTCCCCAGTTAGGAATGGAGGTCGCCTACCATTTTCAACTGTGCCATCAAAGGATTTTCCATCCTTCCTGAACTTATGTTGACTATCTAAAAATCTATGATGTCCCATGTAGCAATATTTCATACCATGCTTTAGCCGCCGTGCATGAGTAAACTTATGACAAACAGGACAAGCATATTCACCTTTAGTACTCCACCCCGACAACATTGCATATCCCCAAAAATCACTAATTATCCACATCAAGGCTGCATGCAATTGAAAATTCTGTTTTTCTGATGCATCATAGGTCTGAATGCCAATATCCCACAATTCAATCAATTCTTTTATCAGAGGCTGTAGATAAATATCAATATTATTTCCAGGGGAGTATGGTCCAGGTATCAACAAGGATAACATGAAATATGGTTGTTTCATGCACATCCATGGAGGTAAGTTATAAGGTATCAAGACCACAGGCCAAGTACTGTGAGGAGGGTTCATATTTCTGAATGGATTAAATCCATCTGATGCTAACCCCAATCTGACATTTTGACAATCTTTAGCAAATTCTGGATAAAGATAGTCAAATGTTCTCCAAGCAGGAGAATCAGCTGGATGTCTCATATAACCATCTTTTATACGTTCTTCTTCATGCCATCTCATATGAGATGCAGTTTTGGAGGACATAAACTGTCTTTGCAGCCTAGCTTTAAGGGGAAAATGACATGACACTTTACGAGAAATTTTTCTTTCTTCACCGGTTGGATCATTTTCCGACACAACCCATCTAGGCTCTTTACATGTTTCACAACAAGTTCTTTCTTTATTGCAACCCCAATAAAGAGTGCAATCATTTGGACAAGCATCATACTTATCATACCCAAGGCCTAACTGATTCATCAACTTTTCAGCCTCATAATAAGAAGACGGTAAATCAGTCATAGTTTCGGGAAATGCTTCTTTTAACAAATCCAACATCATATCAAAAATCTTATTACTGAATTTGCCAAGACATTTCAAATGAAGTAGACGAATGATAAAGGCCAATTTTGAAAAATTTTTGCATCCACTGTGCAATTCTTTTTGAGAATCATCAATCAATTTATAAAATTTTGCAGCTTCTGAAATAGGAATCTCCCTATCCCTTTGTAGTTGTTCAGTTTCATTTAGATCTGCATCTTTTGGATCCCCAAATAAATCATGCACCAAGTCTTGCAAGTCACAATATCCATTTGAAACCCCATTAGAAGCATTTTAAGAATTATATGTGGATGTATTGTTATGTGAAAGTTCTCCATGCGCTATCCAGTTTGTATATCCTTTAATAAATCCATCAACTTTCAAATGAGTATAAGCTTCCATTTCATTCACAGAAATGCCCATGCAACATTTTACACAAGGACATAATATCTTTCCACCATGACTTGATTTTGAAAATGCAAATTCTAGGAACATCCTAAGTCCTGTCTCATATTTCTCACTTTTTCGTGGAAAATTCATCCAACTCTTATCCATACTTGCAACAATCAGACCAATATGCTCCAATAAGCTTCATAAAAAATGTTGTAATATATTAGAAAAATCCAGCATGCATGAACCACAAACACTTTGGCATATCATGTAATAAGACATAAACATCATAATGATAGATGATTTTTATAGAGTAGAAAAATTCTGAATTCGTATAGATTACTAACCGATATTACCAACAAGCCTTAACAAGAAATGCATTCTGGTACTAATCGATATGCTATCCTTCTCTTCCTCTGTTTTAACCTTCAAAATCTGAATTTCTTCGAACCAGAGTGCAGTCCAACATAGAAAAACAGAAGGCCAGGATTAGAGAAACAAAAGGGTTGCATAAATTGAATAAAGCAACCAAAAAATGATGCCTGCAACTGCAAAGCTTAAAGATCCATTATCATTTCTTGGTTTTGTTTCAATTCGATCGAGAACAGTATCATGGAGATCAGTTGGGGCAGTTGACACTCAGCAACTATTACAGCATTTAAGTTCATGAAGTTTTCTTTCAAGCTAGCTACGAGATTTCATTAGTTTTTGTCATCTCTATGCGCTCAAAACTTGTGACAAATGTATACAAAGCTTACCTTTTGCAGGCGGACAAACTCCTAATGTTTGATAATGATGCTTATAGAACTCAGTGTGACAGCCCCACCTCTCCCTAGGGCGAACCCTAAGGTATCAATGAGCCTTGACTCACGGGGACTCACTATCGATCCTTAGTTCAAATGCAAATAACAAAATAACATCAATGTCCTCAAATCAACTGTAACATTTAAACCCCAAAATTTCCTTCACGAACCACAAACGTCCCGAACTTATAATTACAGATACAAAAGTTTATCCATCCATCCAACATTCTATTAGTACAATTCAAAATACAAGGGCTACATCAGAATACAAGATTAGGTCTCCAAACCAATTGACCTAGTGTAACCCTTGGAAGCTCTCGACTTCAAATCCTGCTAAGGAAAACAAAGTTGAAAGGGATGAGCTAAAAGTCCAGTGAGCGAACCTAATATCATACAAATCACACAGTAACAGTGGAGCAAAATATATCAGTTAAGCACTCAGTAGGTTAATATAATTCAGTTTAGAAGCATAAAATGTACAAACATATAAACTGGGAAATACCGATTGAAAGGATCTGGGTTCCACTGGAAGCCGTTGCAGTCCGTCTTGTTTAATACTCAACCTCCTACTCCTCCTTATAACTCTAGTGGTAATACCGAGTATACGTGCGTGCCCTAAGTACCAACCTACCCGAGTCCTGGCCTGAATAGGCCGATAATATGAAGGGGAAGGAGCCTTATTCAGCCCATGTGGTAAAGTACACATGGCCTACATCATCATAAGTAATATACAAACAATGGAAAAGCACACAGTTGAACAGTAGAATACAAAGTAGGCCGAGTGCGATAAAGTACACACTCGCCCTTCACATAATTATTAAAAGTATTTAAACACGTCAACAGAGCAATTTATTCACAAACATGCAAGGAACACTCACCAATAGTTGAGCGTAAACAAGACAATGTAGAAGTCAAACACGTCAGCGTCCACGGACTCACCGGAACATGCAAATCAAACCATCAACCCTTTTGGTTTCTATTTAAAGCAATCTTGTGCGTAAGATTGGAAGAAAACCAATTCAAAAGGTGAACCGGCCATGCATATGCCTAATGAACTAAGCTCTCATAACTGCTTATAAACACTTAAAATAGCAAAAGAAGCACATGTCACATTAGGCGGAAAACGGACGATGACAACTCGAAAACGGAAAACACACATTGGAAGGTGGAAAAAACAGTTTTGACACCTTGTACGCCATTGCCCGTATCTCAGGCTACAAGTGTCAGATTTGAGCGTACGAGGTGCCGTTTCGAAGCTAAGAGAACAAGATACAACTTTAATGAAGACAACTTCAACCTAGATTTACTCCATCTAGGTCAAAAACGCAGAAAACAGTTTCAGGAATTTCGCCGTCAGAATGTCCAACAGGCCAACTTCAAACGGGCATAACTCAGCGCTCACAAATCGAAATCAAGAAATTCCAGATGCGTTGGAAAGCTAGAACAAAGGGCTATAACTTTCGTGTTTTGGCCAAAAGCTAAATCACAAAGGAACAACACCAAAAACGACACCAAAGTCGCTGCCGACAAAATCCTGTTTTTCCGTTCAAAGCCCAAACGAATTTTTACGCAACCAAAACACATTCTTGCAAATTCCATCGACTCGCCTGCGACTACAAACATGCAAAACAGCTCCACACACACCTCACATCACTCCAATTCAGCACGCACATACACACACTACACACACAACACACCACAAGTGGGATTTCAAGAGCCCATAACCGTTCAATTCTGGCGGGTGGGAATTCAAGAGCCCACCAAACAACTAAACGTACACTCCAACCTTAATCTCTACCATTAACACTAAAGCAAAAACCCTAACCCTAGCTCATAATCATGGCAAGGCATACATACATCAAATTCAACCATTCCAATCCATAACATCATTCCATAAGCTAAAAATAGGCATGAATCAAGCCATGAAACCACAAAATCCTTCAATCCATAATCTTCAATCAAATTCCAGCTTGTAGGAAACTAGAAAAAAAACCTTTCTTGATGTTGTTCTTGGTGAAAATTCAAGTGCTCAAGTCCAAGCTTCTCCTCCCAACTCCGAATCGAAATCGTACGGTTGAAAGTTGCCAAAATCTCCAAGTTTTCTTCCTTTTTTTCCTCTCTTTTTTCCCTCTTTTTCTTTCTTCCCTCACGGTTTTCCTTTCCTATTTTCCTCTTGGTTTGGCCGGCAACCATAAGGCTTAAATAAGCCAAGTGATAATCTCAAAAGATATTTTTTTACTTGGTCAACTTTTGGTCAAAAATATCATGCCAAAAAAACCTAGTAACTTAGGTTAATATCCACTCTTACCCACATAATTTCTTTTCCTATCAAATTAGTCCATAAGTACTTAATTTAACCTAGCCCATCAAAGCTTAATTACCCCTACTTAGGCGACTAATCACCTAGGAATTGTAATTCCCCCTCTTAATCATGCATTATCACACATAAAATCAAAGAGTTAACAAACTCGTAATTAGACATAAAACTTAGACTCATTTTCAAAACTAGGGTTTTACGAATCCAAACTAGGGTTTTCATATATACAAATTAGGGTTTTATCCAAATTTAGGGTTTTCGAATCAAATTAGGGTTTAAATGCAAATTAGGGTTTTCACACTTGTAAAACAAAATAATTAAAACAAACGTTTTTAAAAGTAAAACAAACCATACAAACACCTTGGCAAACAAAAATAACTATAATTAACATTATTTAATATTTTCCAGAAATTGGGGAAAAATCGGGGCCTCACACTCAGCATATATATGTCAAAGTTTGGCAGATTCAGAGAATGCAACACTACTTAGAGACTTCGTATCCGCTTGATGGGCTTATAATGATGGATTTGTGAATAGGGTTCGAGGGTTTTGATTCAGGGAAGCAATTTTAGGAAGAAAGAGGTAGGCCAATTTTTTTTGATTCAGGGAAGCAATTTTAGGAAGAAAGAGGTAGGCCAATTTTGGGGAAGAAAGAGGCGGAGCAATTTGGCTGATCATTTTTGGGGAAGAAAGAGGTGGAGCAATTTGGCGGATCATTTTTGGGGAAGAAAGTGGCAGACCAATTTGGGGAAGAAAGTGGCGGAACTTTCAATGTGAACTTTCAATTTGGCGCAACAATTTGGGGAAGAATTTGGTGAAATTTTCCTGGCGCGCTTTCCTTTTTTCCCCCGCTCTTTCTTACCCTTTTTTATGTACTAGAGAAAAAGTAACGTCATTTTCATATCAATTTTTCACTTGTTTTGCTGACATTCGTTTCTAATGCTCTAATAGCTATTCTAATTTGACATATTAATTTTCTCCAATTTAAAAAATATAAAACAAAAATCAGTCCTACTTGGTTCATATTGTATTATTATGGCACTCACTTATTTAAGTCTTTATAAAAGATGTATACTGACACTTGCAGTAAAATGACCTTATACGTGTGTCACAATAGGGCTTTTTTCTTGTAGTGAATCTACAATAGATTGGTGACGGAATTCATTAATTTTGTGGTCCTACCCAATCCTTGTTGCGTAGTGAAGAATTTACGTTTAGGTGGGAGATTCCCTTTTTTTTTTCATTTTTTGTGTGTGTGTGTTTACTTGATATTAGGAAAAATTCTTTTTTGATATAATGGTGACATCATTTTTCTATTGTTTGTCCAATTTGATGAAAATTGTGAGGGCTCAGTAATTTTATTTTTATTAGAAAATGAATGATAATGATAATAATAATATTATTATGTATTTTCACTCAAATATTAGTGAATTTATGCTTTGAAACATTATTTTCTAATTTAGATGATTTTTTGAGAATTATTTGCCGATGTGTGTTTCGGCCAGTTTAAGTGTTGAATTTTGTTCCGAAGCGTGAATAGTGATTCTAAGATGAACCCGAGCATATGTAGAGACATTACAAATATATATTTAAGGTTGGACAGTGTAGAAATGAGATAAACCAATGTAAGTTAGAGTGTCGCGCGTCGACGCGACAAAAAGTGGAGTTTGACTAACTTTTCCTCGATTTAAGGACAACCAAGCATTTTGTCCTTATAAAGCCTTGTTTCTTGCATCCTTGCTTCCTCATTTTTTTCAGCTGCATTTTGGAGCACAAGAGAGAGAGAGGGCCGAGAGCTAGAGTGAGAGAGAGAGAGAGAATTCCAACTTTCCTTCTTCCATTTTTCTTTCCTTATCCTTCTTCAAGCTTCAAGGCTTTATTGAAGACTTCATTCTTGGCTCATCCTCCTCATTGCAGCCAGCCAAGAGAGAGAGAGAGAGCAAGGGAGAGAAAGGTAAGCTTTATCTTGTCTATTTTCATGTTTCTTGAAGAAATCAAGAGAGCAACCCATCAACTTCATCTCTTCTTCATCTTGTTTCTTGCAACTCCATTGGAAAGATAGAGTGAGAGAGAGACCAAGGAAGAGCTGTCACCTTGATCCTTGAAGCTTTTGGGAAGGAAACCATCAAGTGATCCACGAGAACTTTGGCCAATTTTGAAGATACTTGAAGGAACAAGACTTGGAGGTTCACTTTTGAATAGATCTATCCTGGATCTTGCCGGTCAAAAAGATCTTGAGAGCTAATCTTGGGAAGATCATCTTCAAGACAAGGAGAAATCGAGCAAAGATTGGAGCTTTTGGGGTTGTTGAGCTTGAAGGGGTCAATTTTGAGAAGATATCACAAAGCCTCGGTGGATCTTGTCGGATCTTGTCAGATCTAGTCAGATCTGAAGGTATAAGCTCTAAATCTTCTAGATATAGCTTTATTAGAGTTAAATAGCTTAGATCTATGGTTGATATTGGTATAATGATCTCATCTGAAAAGATGAAATTGGGATCTTGAAATCCCAACCTAGGTAGTGGACTTGAGGTGGATTTTAGGTAGCTGACTTGAGGACCTGATTGTGCATTTGTGTGATATTCGTGAAATAGTCTTGATATGGTTGGAAAGTAGGATTTTGTTGTTGGAAATTTTGGAAGAAAAGTGTATGAGATGGCCAAACATATGCTTGGTGATTTTTTAATGTTTGATTTCGAAACTTTGTAATTTCTCTTGAAGAGATTTTTGCCTAAATAAATGTGTTTTATGTTTAATTATGAGTACATGTTTGAATGGAGTGAAGTTATGAAATTTTAATGGTGAAAAGTTGTGTTTTCACTAATTTTGGGTAAACGGGTAATTTTGAAAAAATAGGGAGCGATTTTAGTCGTTTAGAACTTTGATTTCTTATGTGAGTTTTGATTGATTTTATAAAATGATAATACTGTACTTTAACTACTACTAAGTCCTGCAACTTAATTTGACATATATTACCGAATGAATTTGAAAAATGAAGTTTTCTAGGGAATTGTAGTTCTCCGAGTCTAGCATCCGTACCCATAAGCCTTGCTCCATTTCAACGAGAGTAATCTTAGACATGGTGCAAACAAGAAACTGTAGTAGTGAGGGTTTGGTGATTCTGAGTAGTTGAGTTAAGATTTTATGTTTTAGATGTTTTGGTTAGTATCTAATAGATGAACTTTGGTTCAGGTGGTCAAGACCTTGTCGAGGGTGAGCCAACTAACGAAGTTTAGTATTCTTCTTTGCTCACTCGTTTAATCGAATCAAGGTGAGTGTTCCAACCTCTTTTTAAATGAAAAATCTTACTTTTGTTTGCAAATGAATGTTTTGTTGAAATCATTTTTTAGTAATTATAAGGAAGTTATTTACCACTGTTTCCAAGTGAAACGCTTTTACAAGTAAAACAATTTATGAAGAGTTTATGAATTTTCAAATCCGTTTTAAATCAAATATTGTACTACTACATGAAAATGACTTGTGAAATGATTTACTCAACTCATATTTGTAAAGAAATGAGTTTGTGAATGTCCCTTGTATGTTATGTGAATTACATGCTTATGTGATTAATACTTGATGTTACATGATCTCATAAGTGTTAAATACTTGTTTTTAGGTGAGTGTGTACTTTATCGCACTCGACCTAACTGTGAATACACTGTTCAACTGTTTACTTCTCCACTGCTTGTATATTACTTGCGCATGACTGTAGGCCATGTGTACTTTACCACATTGGCTGAACAAGGCCTTTCCCCCTTCATTATCGACCTACTCGAGGACTTCGGTGAGGGTAGGTTGGTACCAGAACCTTGCGGTATACTCGAGTATTACCACTGGGAGTTGTAAGGAGGAGTAGGAGGGTGGTTCACTGACAAGACGGACTGTGACTGCCATTGGAGGGCATTGTATCCTTTCATTATTTGAACTACATGTTTATTGAATTATTGCTTACTGTATGTTGTTTGCTAAATAAGTGTTTCTAGAATGATTGTTTAAAGACTCAAATGTTTTACAAAATGATGTTTAACTCAAAGGTCCATGAATTTCTTGTTTTTACTGGACATTCATTGAGCTTCTAGCTTACCCCAAAAATGTTTTATTTTTCCCCCCCACAGGGCTCGAGACGGTGGATAGCGTGTGTCGTGATTCCTCTTAGTGTAATTGGCTGGATTATTTCTTGTACCCTTTGTAATCATGGATGTATGGACTTTTGATATATTCGAGCTTGTAAGATGGATTGGTAGTTGAACCCTGAGTACCTTGCACTATAATTCGAGAACTGAGTTGTAAGTTAAATTTTGTTATGTATTATTTGTGATTTGGAACGGAATGGTTTTTTATGTTCACTTTTGAAGTTTTATTAGTTATTCTAGCAAGTGAGTCCTGGCGAGAGCTGGGCAGGCACTCCACGGATACCTTTGGGTACGCCCTAAGGAGAAGTGGGGCTGTCACAGTTGGTATCAGAGCTTAGGCTTTAGATCTCTTTAGTGTATCCTAGGTTTTAAGTTTAGGATGCTGGACTGTGGGACTAGTTTGACCGTTAAGTGACATGATTTTTGGTAAAAGTTTATCCCGAATACTAATCCGAGTTATGATTATAGGAATGGAAGGAAATAGAGTACAAGGAAATTGACAAGATTTGGCGAGCCATTTCGGCAGTTTGTCCCAAGACATAGGGTGGATAGTCAATGTGATTGTTGGATGACTTATTCGTATCCCGAACATGTGTTGTTATTTATAGTAAATGAGAGGCAAAGGCTAGATATCGCAAATGTAAGAGCAAATGACCAGATTCGAGAGTTGGAGACTAGGGTGTTCGAGGAGTAAGAACAAACCGATGCCTTGTGTGAACAATTACAAGAAGCCAATAATTGTTTGGCTCAAATGACACAACATCTAAGGGAGAGAGGTAGAGAAGATCGTGGTCCTGAGGATCCTAACGATGGAAACGAAGTTAGACATGTTAGAGAATGATAATCCTTTGGATCTAATTAGTTTGGTGACGTGTTGCTTTTGACCTCTTGTAAGAGGATGATAGGATTAGAACATAAAATGTTCAACCTTGAAGACCAATGTGTTTTGTTAATGACTTATTTGCTTATATTTGCTATTCTTGATTGGATATGTACTCAACTTGACTGTGACTTGTGTTTTAGCTTAATGAATTCTAGTTTGTACTGGATTGGGACATGACTGAGTTTAAACTGTGTTGTGAAAATGTTATGTGCAAAAATGGATTTGTCTCTTTTGTTTTATGAGTTGTTACTTGTATGTGTGCACTCCAAGTTTATATTGAAGTTATGTATGTCTATATGGATTAGTTGTGAGAATGGAGGCTAGAAGACCACGACGGGGACGTCTACGCAGGCAACCCCAAAATCAAGAGGAAGAGAGTGGATTTGTGGCTAATCAAAACATGGGGCCAAGGGCTGAGGCAAACGAACAAGTGGCACAGGTTTTAAATCGTATGACGAATTTATTAGGACGTTTAGCACCTCAACAAGGCCATGGAACTGGACAAGTGAATCAAATTGGAAACCGAGAGATAGGAGAAGATAAGGCCTTAGAAAGATTTCAGAGGTTTTCTCCACCTAAGTTTTCTGGGGATCCTGACCCTGATAAGGCTGAGAATTGGTTAGAGAATATAAGAAATATATTTGAAGCATTGGACTATTCAGAGGAGAGACAAGTAACCTTTGCCGTGTTCCAATTTAAAAGGGCGCAACATGGTGGAATGTAGTAAGAAACAAGTGGGAAAGGGAACAAACTCCTAGGACTTGGATGAACTTTGTACAAGAATTTAATGAAAAGTTCCATCCACCACTAGTCCAAGAAAAGAGAGAAGATGATTTTATAAAGCCTCGGCAAGGAACCCAAGTGTGGCGAATATGAAACCCAATTCACCAAACGTCTAGGGTTTGCCCCGAACTAGTGGTTACAGAAAAAACGAATAAGGCAGTTTATTCAAGGACTTACTTTGGAAATTCAAGATGCCCTAGCCGCAGCTCAAATTGAGACCTTCACTGATGCCCTTGAGAAAGCCCAAAGGGTCGAGATTACAAAATCCCAATTAAGAGCCTCTTACTCACGAATGAGAGATACACCTAGTGGTAGTCACTTTGAATCTTTTAGAGAGAGTGTATCACCATACAAAGTTGGAAAAGGGACCGATGGAGTGAGACTACCACCTCTTCCTTCTTCTTCTCAGAGTGGAGGCGATTAGAAGGAGCTACATCACAAGGAGCTCAAACGAGAAGGGTCCAATCAAAGGAAATATCGCAGGGAAGTCGAGCCATGGTTTTTCAACCTACTTGTGGATATTGTGAGAAAAGCAATCATCGAGGGACAACTTTGGGTGAAGGGCAAAAATGTTTTGCGTTGTGGGAGTGCCGACCATCAAGTTAGTCACGCCCAAGAAAGCAACTTCTGAAATAGTAGTACTGCCAAGGAAGTGTGGATACTTCTCAACAAGCTAGTGAAGGAGAGGAGCGACGACACTGAGCGCCTACTAGAGTATATACCTTTTCTGGTCAACAGATTCTAAGGACGACTGAGGTAGTGGAAGGTAAGAATTTTGAGGACAAAATTCCTTTAAGAGGGGAAGGATGTGAGGGCTCGGAAATTTTATATTTATTAAAAAATGAATGATAATGATAATAATAATATTATTATGTATTTTCACTCAAATATTAGTGACTTCATGCTTTGAATCATTATTTTCTAATTTAGATGATTTTTTGAGAATTATTTGCCGGTGTGTGTTTTGGCCAGTTTAAGTGTTGAATTTTGTTCCGAAGCGTGAATAGTGACTCTAAGATGAACCTGAGCATATGTAGAGACATTGCAGATATATATTTAAGGTTGGACAGTGTAGAAATGATATAAACCAGTGTAAGTTAGAGTGTCGCGTGTCGACGCGACAAAAAGTGGAGTTTGACTAACTTTTCCTCGATTTAAGGACAACCAAGCATTTTGTCCTTATAAAGCCTTGTTTCTTGCATCCTTGCTTCCTCATTTTTCAGCTGCATTTTGGAGCACAAGAGAGAGAGAGGGCCGAGAGCTAGAGTGAGAGAGAGAGAGAGAGAATTCCAACTTTCCTTCTTCCATTTTTCTTTCCTTATCCTTCTTCAAGCTTCAAGGCTTTATTGAAGACTTCATTCTTGGCTCATCCTCCTCATTGCAGCCGGCCAAGAGAGAGAGAGAGCAAGGGAGAGAAAGGCAAGCTTTATCTTGTCTGTTTTCATGTTTCTTGAAGAAATCAAGAGAGCAACCCATCAACTTCATCTCTTCTTCATCTTGTGTCTTGCAACTCCATTGGAAAGATAGTAGAGAGAGAGACCAAGGAAGAGCCGTCATCTTGATCCTTGAAGCTTTTGGGAAGGAAACCATCAAGTGATCCACGAGAACTTTGGCCAATTTTGAAGATACTTGAAGGAACAAGACTTGGAGGTTCACTTTTGAATAGATCTATCCTGGATCTTGCCAGATCTGAAAAGATCTTGAGAGCTAATCTTGGGAAGATGCCTTCTAGACAAGGAGAAATCGAGCAAAGAGCTTTTGGGGTTGTTGAGCTTGAAGGGGTCAATTTTGAGAAGATATCACAAAGCCTCTGGTGGATCTTGTCGGGATCTTTGTGACGACTCCCACCTCCCTAGCTACCCTGGGGTATCAGTGTCACTGCCTCTCCGGGACTCACTACAGTCCTCAACCTTCAAACAATTTACGACTTCAAAACTCGAGTATAATACAAAATGGAATGATAGTTTACAATCCACAATATCAAATTACAAACTTTGGATCCATAAGTCTTCCACCCTGACATTCAAAATTCGAATTACAAAAACTTGCATAATCCCACTCCAAAGTTCTCAACTTGTTCAACATAATAAACCCTACTTCTAAGGGTTGGCTTCTCCACTGGTACTCATTACCTCAGGAAAACAAATTTAAAGGGTGAGCTAAAAGCCCGTGAGTTCCCAAAACATGCAAAGCACATATCACATATGATTTTTCACTTCAAGATTCATACTCAAATATAAACAAAGAAGGAAAGCCAGTAATCACACAAGAGTAGGATACCGGATTAAGTTTATCACGTAGCCCAAGGTTATCACACCAAGGGGATTGAGTATATCACGTAGCCCAAGGTTATCACACCAGGGGATTCGTATATCCGTGAGCCCAAGGTTATCACACCAAGGGGATTCAGTATATCACGTAGCCCAAGGTTATCGTACCAAGGGGATTAAGTTCATCACGTAGCCCAAGGTTATCACACCAAGGGGATTAAGTTCATCACGTAGCCCAAGGTTATCACACCAAGGGGATTAAGTTCTCAAGAACGGGAATCTGACACGCCACATCCCTTCATGAATTCAAAACAGAATCATGACACAAGACAAGAGATTCCAAGATACTCATAATATCAGAAAACACTTTTGCAAGTATACCATTCAAATGGGAGTAAATGCGATAAAGTACACACTACTCCATTTGATGGATCAAAACCTATCTTTCACATTAATTCACATTTCAAGTTAAAAACACATTTCAAGTCAAGTAAGTCACACACTTGAGAGTGTCTTTACTTAGAAATCATTTCAATAGTAAATTATTTCACTTAAGCACGAGTAAATTATTCCCTTTGAAATCGCTAGTAAAGCCGTTCATTTGTAAATAGTTTGAAACATAGTTTGAAATACTCACAAAAGTAGGAAAACATTTCATTTGTAAAGAATAGTAGTAATCCATTTCCTTTGAAAACAAGTTAGAACTAGTTTGAAAACAGGTTGGAACACTCACACATGTGGGACATTGCAAAAACCCTTTCAAAATTTATTTTTATTTACCATAAGGGTAAGTGTGACAAAATACACTACCCCATCAGAGGGTTCAAGAACTAGGCTTCACTTCAAAATCACTTCACTAGACACCATTGCGATCATTTTCCCATAATCATATAACAAGTATGGGAACTCACGAAAGTAAGGTTCAGCTTCCTCGTAAGGTTCAAAATCTCCGCCTTGCACACTCCCTAAAATAGGTTAAAATAATCAATGAGATTCAATTCATTCTTTTTCCATTCAATAACACAATGCACTTTCACTCTTTAATTTCAAACGACAATTTTTCCAAAACTCACTCGAGGAAAAGCTTTCATTTCACAAGATTCAATGTCTCAAACAGCTCTTCTTGAAGAATCACTTTATCATTCAAAAGAAAACATCTCCGATATACTCATTGGCACTACGTAGCACGTTTCTTTCACAACACATTTACATGAGGTCTCATACCCAAAATCACTTTTTACACAATACGTTCGACATTCATTTTTGGCTAAAACTTCCATATTGACATAAAACGCATCATATTAAGCTATTGTATTCAAAATCCCCAGAATTTAGCCAAAATACTGCAAAACCTTCAAATTCAGTCAAATAGCACTTTTCACTCAAATTTCATGAAAACTACACTTTTTACCCTTTTAAAATCCAAACACTCACTCACACACATGTACACTCACAATTTGAACAATATACACATTTTTCTCAAAAGATAAAATCCTTCGAGAACATTCACGACATTCCAAAATCAAACATTGAAATCACTGTGCATGGTTTGGCCATAACATACATTTTCCTTCAACTTTTCAACAACTGAAAACCCTAATTTCTAACCATATCAATGCAAGTTCACAATTAACAATCAAATTCCCAATCGGTCCTCAAGTCCGCTACCTAGAGGCCACCTCAAGTCCATACCTAGGTTGGGATTTCAAGAGCCCAACTTCATCTTTTTCAGATGAGATCATTTTACCCAAAATCAACCATAGATCTAAGCTATTTAACACTAATAAAGCTATCTCTACAAGGTTCAAGCTTTATACCTTCAGATCTGACCAGATCTGACAAGATCCGACAAGATCCACTGAGACTTTGTGATATCTTCTCAAAATTGACCCTTCAAGCTCAACAACCATGAAAGCTTCGATCTTTATCTAAGATCTTCGAACTTGAGGGTGATCTACAACTCCAAGCTCACGATCAAGCAACCCACCACTCAAACAAACTTTATTTCTTCACTTTCTCTTTCTTTTTTTCCTTCAAGATTTTCGACCACACTCTCTCCTCTCTCCTTGTTCGCTGCCATGGAAGGAAAGAAATGAAGCCCACAACTCATCAATCAAGTTTCATAGGTTCAAGTTGCTTGGAGTAGAAAGAAAATGGAAAATCAAGCTTCAAACTCACCTCTTTTCTCCTCCAAGAAATCGGACCAGCCCTCACTTCCTTCTCTCCTCCTTCGGCTGCATAAGGGATGAAGATGATGAGCTTTAATGGTGTCTTGAAGAATCAAACAAGGAAGAAGAAGAAATGGAAGAAACAAGGTTCCAAGCTTTCCTCCTTTCTCTCTCAAGTCTCCCTCTCTCTCTCCTCTTTCACTCTCTCATGGCAGCCAAGAAATGAAGAGGAAACCAAGATTAAAGCCCTCCAATGGTGTCATGAAGCTTCAAGAAATGGAAGAAGAAGAAGAGCTTATTTTCTCTCTCATTTCTTGCTCTCAATTCGTCCTCCCTCTCTCTCTAAGCTCAAAATAGCAGCTGAAAAATGAAGTATATGGTGCAAGAAGTCAAGGCTTTTATGGGTCAAAAGTGCATTTCCTTATTTTAAGGAAAAAGTGCTTTTGGACTTTATGTCGCACACACGACACCTAACTTACACTGGTTTCTTTCACCCCGACACTGTTTCACCTTAATAATATTTTCAAAATATCACTACATATGCTCGGTTTCAAGTCCACATCACTATTCACGTGTCGGTACAATTTTTAACGCTAAAAATAGCCAAACCACACACACCGGCAATAAATTCGTTTAAAATTCTCTAAATTGGAAAATAATCACTTTAAACATATATTCACTCATATTTCAATTAATAAACACAATATAAATAATTTTATGCATTTTTAAAATAATTCTGAATTTTGAGGCCCTCACAATCTTGTCAGATCTAGTCAGATCTGAAGGTATAAGCTCTAAATCTTCTAGATATAGCTTTATTAGAGTTAAATAGCTTAGATCTATGGTTGATATTGGTATAATGATCTCATCTGAAAAGATGAAGTTGGGATCTTGAAATCCCAACCTAGGTAACGGACTTGAGGTGGATTTTAGGTAGCTGACTTGAGGACCTGATTGTGCATTTGTGTGATATTCGTGAAATAGTCTTGATATGGTTGGAAAGTAGGATTTTGTTGTTGGAAATTTTGGAAGAAAAGTGTATGAGATGGCCAAACCCATGCTTGGTGATTTTTTAATGTTTGATTTCGAAACTTTGTAATTTCTCTTGAAGAGATTTTTGCTTAAATAAATGTGTTTTATGTTTAATTATGAGTACATGTTTGAATGGAGTGAAGTTATGAAATTTTAATGGTGAAAAGTTGTGTTTTCACTAATTTTGGGTAAATAGGTAATTTTGAAAAAATAGGGAGCGATTTTAGTCGTTTAGAACTTTGATTTCTTATGTGAGTTTTGATTGATTTTATAAAATGATAATACTGCAGATTTTAACTACTATCGAGTCCGCAACTTAATTTGACATATATTACCAATGAATTTGAAAATGAAGTTTTCTAGGGAATTGTAGTTCTCCGAGTCTAGCATCCGTACCCATAAGCCTTGCTCCATTTCAACGAGAGTAATCTTAGACATGGTGCAAACAAGAAACTGTAGTAGTGAGGGTTTGGTGATTCTGAGTAGTTGAGTTAAGATTTTAAGTTTTAGATGTTTTGGTTAGTATCTAATAGATGAACTTTGGTTCAGGTGGTCAAGACCTTGTCGAGGGTGAGCCAACTAACGAAGTTTAGTCTTCTTCTTTGCTCACTCGTTTAATCGAATCAAGGTGAGTGTTCCAACCTCTTTTTGATTGAAAAATCTTACTTTTGTTTGCAAATGAATGTTTTGTTGAAATGATTTGATAGTAATTATAAGGAAGTTATTTACCACTGTTTCCAAGTGAAACGCTTTTACAAGTGAAACAATTTATGAAGAGTTTATGAATGTTCAAATCCGTTTTAAATCAAATATTGTACTACTACATGAAAATGACTTGTGAAATTATTTACTCAACTCATATTTGTAAAGAAATGAGTTTGTGAATGTCCCTTGTATGTTATGTGAATTACATGCTTATGTGATTAATACTTGATGTTACTTGATCTCATAAGTGTTAAATATTTGTTTCTAGGCGAGTGTGTACTTTATCGCACTCGACCTAACTGTGAATACACTGTTCAACTGTTTACTTCTCCACTGCTTGTATATTACTTGCGCATGACTGTAGACCATGTGTACTTTACCACATTGGCTGAACAAGGCCTTTCCCCCTTCATTATCGACCTACTCGAGCCAGAAGCGGACTCGGTCGGGTAGGTTGGTACTTAGGGCACTGTACGGTATACTCGAGTATTACCACTGGGAGTTATAAGGAGGAGTAGGAGGGTGGTTGACTGACAAGACGGACTGTGACTGCCATTGGAGAATACTGTATCCTTTCATTACTTGAACTACATGTTTATTGAATTATTGCTTACTGTATGTTGTTTGCTAAATAAGTGTTTCTAGAATGATTGTTTAAAGACTCAAATGTTTTACAAAATGATGTTTAACTCAAAGGTCCATGAATTTCTTGTTTTTACTGGACATTCACTGAACTTTTAGCTCACCCCAAAAATATTTTATTTTTCCCCCCCCCCACAGGGCTCGAGACGATGGATAGCGTGTGTCGTGATCCCTCTTAGTGTAATTGGCTGGATTATTTCTTGTACCCTTTGTAATCATGGATGGATGGACTTTTGATATATTCGGGTTTGTAAGATGGATTGGTGGTTGAACCCTGAGTACCTTGCACTGTAATTCGAGAACTGAGTTGTAAGTTAAATTTTGTTATGCATTATTGGTGATTTGGAACGGAATGGTTTTTTATGTTCGCTTTTGAAGTTTTATTAGTTATTCTAGCAAGTGAGTCTTGGCGAGAGCTGGGCAGGCGCTCCACGGATACCTTAGGGTACGCCCTAGGGAGAAGTGGGGCTGTCACAAAAATGGTCTACTAAGAACACAAAATAGATGAACAAACAAATTTTACTAAAAGGAAAAGAAGAGAACAGCGGGTTATGAAAGTGCAAGTACATGGAATATGAAATGATAGATTTGGCAAATGGGTAAAACATGAAGGAAAAAAAAAAAAGAATTGCTAAAAAAAAAAGGAATATTAGCTTGTACAAAATAATGGTTCGAGGTGAGAATTTCAATTACTTTCAAAATTATTCATGCATATGTATTTTTGTCTTAAAACAAATTTCTTAGATCTAGTTGATTAGCTAACTGGTTAGATTTAGGGGTTAATCACACTTAATACCCTTAAAGTATACCCCATTTCTCAGTTTACCCCCTAACCTTTTTTTTGTCTCACTTTATCCCCTATTGGACAAAATTACCCCCTATTATTTTAAACTCTTATCTTTTCTCCTTCTCTTTTTTTTTCCTTTCCCCTTCTTTCCTCCTTTATTTTCTTTGTCTCTTTCTTCTTTCTTTAATTCTTCATTTTCCCTACAAGAAACTTCACCTTAGTGATTGAAGCTAAAAAAAAAGGACTTGCAAAGATCTATCTCTCTCTAAATGATTACAAAATATTCGCCAATTTCTTTCCAAAATACCATTTTTTAACCTTTCGCTTTGTTTGTTCCCCTTTACATTTCAGCTTTATTTTGTTCTTAAGAAAATATCACAAGATGAATTTGAGACCTAATTAATAATCATTAATTACAATTTGTGATAAATAAAATCATTAGAAATTAGCTTTTGATGCCTTTTAAAGTTTCATCTAAAAATTCAATTACAAATTCAAGATAAATTTTTTCATTGAGATGAAATTTTCTATTGGAAAGGATGGAAGAGAATATAAGGAAGAAAGAAGAAAGAAACGAAAGAGGGGAAAAGGAGAATGGAAAAAAGATAAATAAAAAGTTAAAATAATAGAAGGGTAATTCTGTCCAATAGGGGGTTAAATGATAAAAATTAAAGATTAGGGGGTAAAGTGAGAAATAGGGTATACTTTAAGGGGATTAATTGCAATTAAACCTTAGATTTATCTTATTGGTTTCGGCAATTGTTTTAGCTGTATACTTTGAGTATTCATGATAATCAATCTGGTACTGAAGTTAGATTAAAGAAGCATAGGTCTTAAAGATATATTTATTTTCTTAAATTGCCATTGGTTGTAACTTAATTGTTAAATCTTATATGCAACTCTGTTACATGCAAATATTGCAATAACAAATTAGGTTGTTGCTGGAATTTTGTAGTTGTGATCTATGTGTGATTATGAGTTTTAGCTGTATGTGTTCTCAAGCTAATGGTTTTGATGAAACTTGATGAATCTTGGATAGAATTATTTTTTGCAAATATGTAAAACTTAATATTCTTTCAGTTCTAAATCATTTTTTAAATATTCAATAAAGGATATTGATTAATTGCTCAAAATTCAATATAATTGGAAAAATTTTGTAGATTACACTTTCATCTGCAAGAAACTTATTTTGCAGTATACATAATTATTTTGTGCAAGCTAATATTCCTTTTTTTAGCAATTTTTTTGCAACTACAAATTAATTATACAATATATGAAATGATAGATTTGGCAAATGGGTAAAACATGAAGCAAAAGGTGTTTAAGGAGTCAGTAAGCTTCTACGTTCAATAAGAATTACTAAGAATCAATGCAAAGCATGAAAGCTGTGACGACCCCACCTCCCCCTAAGGCAAACCAAAGGGTTCGGCAAACCGCCTACCTAACTCTCGCCAGGACTCGGTCAGTCAAACTCACTCTAATTAGGGTTTGTGTTAAAGACTCGACCATAGAAGTTGGTTTAACTTAAATACATCAAACAAACACCAGAGTTTATTCTACAGACCCTTAATATGTAATAATCCAAAAGGTAATTCACAGAAATTGCCTCCAAAAGTCATCAGCTGGTAAAATATTTACACAAAACAAACTTTCAAAAGTCTAGATCTGATCTCGATCTGAACCTCCGCACCCGATTTAAAACCCTGAAAATCTTGGGAAGGAAAAATATAATGGGATGAGCTTTTACGCCCAGTGAGTGTCCCAAACAAACGATCAGTTAAACACATTAGTTTAGCATGCTTTCTATAACAGTAATGTCCATATAAGGTAAGTTTCCAAGTATGGCAAGTTTCCATTTAAGGAAAGTTGCGAAACAGTAATTTTTCACCACATAAACAGGTTTAATAAAACAGTAACAATCACAGTAGAATGATACGGTGCTCATTGAGCCAGTCGGTATAGAGTCTGCAGACTGTCAGGCCTTCACTGTTCCCATTCGCCAACCCCCTTATTCCCAACTTCAGTCTGAAACCAACAAGAGGGTGTACACTGAGGTAACCTTAAACAGTCCCTGTGGTCCGCCGACGACCGACCAAGCCTTATTGTTGGCTCGAATAGGCCAACTCACTGAGTTTGGGATCCTCGCTTAGCCTATTATGCAAAGCACGCAATGGCATCACAGTCATGCACAGTTGACATACACAGGAACAATTATAGTAGTTTAAAAATTGTTTTTCATAGAACGAGGGGGTCGGTGCGATAAAGTACACACTCGGTCCCTTTGTCAAATCATTTTTGGAAGCGAGGGACAACTGACAATCAATTTCAACCTTCAAGCCCTTTAAGAGAGTGCAATAAAGTATACACTCGCCTTTATGAGCGAGGGACCCTTGACGGTCAGCCTCTTCACCTCAAGTCTCGTTAGAAAGGAGGAACAAATTTTATTTAAAACAAAATGTAATAGTTTAATAGAGCACATTTAGTAATAAAATACTTTTAAATCAAGATAAGTAAAATACCAATCCGAATACTCATTTATAGCGATCAAAATTAGTAGTAAAGCTCACTTTACATAGAAGCCCTAGTATATATTTAAACACGCCCAATCAAGCAATTAAGCACCCAAATCAAATCATGGAAACATTTGAGCACAACTAGCAACAAGGAACCCTCACAAATCCTTCATAAATTATTTCACTTGTAGAGTAAATAGTGGTAATTCATTTCTTTACAAATATGAGTAGAGTAAATTATTTCACTGGTAAAAACATTTTACTTGGAAATAACAGTAAATCATTTCCTTATAAATACTAGCAAATCATTTCTTCACAAACAATAGCAAGATTTTTCATTTGAAAAGGAGTTGGAACACTCACAAATCCTTCATAAATTATTTCACTTGTAAAAGCATTTTACTTGGAAATAGTGGTAATTCATTTCTTCGCAAATATGAGTCGAGTAAAATACTTCAGAAGTCATTTTCAAATAGTAGTAAAATATTTGATTGAAAAACGGATTGGAGCACTCACCTCGGTTAGGTTAAAGTTGGGTTGGTGAGTCGAAAGTCTCGGTGTCAAAACCCTCATTTGCTTCTCCGCCGGATCCTGAGGTACATATTTATCATATTAAGATTTTAATTATTAAAATCAATTTTGACCAATAAAGACCGATACTTAATTCTTAGGTTAAATTAAGCTTAAGCGTTTGCTTATATAAGTCACTGTTATTCTCGACGAGCATCTTGTGATTTGAAACGTTTAAGTTTTTGGATTAGGCTTTATAATGTTTTAGCTTGCCTACTCACATGTCCTAAAACAACTACAAACCACTATAAGTTAGTAAAAGTGTATTTGACTTTAGTTAAAAGAAGTTTGCAACCCAAAGATTTTTACAAAAGTGTGATACTGTAAAATACACATGACACTAAACCAATCAAAAATTATAACTTTAGGATTTAAAATCACATACTGGAAACTATATTGAAAGGCCTAAAATTGGTTAGAAGACATCCTTGCAAAAATAAGACCATAAGAAGGTCAAGTTGGTTGTTCAAAGTTTTGTTTTTAACCTGAGAAAGAAAACAGTTTTGAATTTCAGCCAACTTTGAGGATTTACTGGGATTTTTAGAAAATGAATTAAACTCTAAAATTTATAGGGTTTAAACATATCTGAATCTAGTTTCCAATGCAACAAACAGTGCTCAAATCGGATTTTTCTACATTAGATTATGCTTGTTTTCCCCAAACTGCTCAAGCAGTCCTGCGAAATTCCAGAACGTACATAGTTGGAGAAAACTGGTTTCTTTCCTTTAAAACTTCATGTTTTCAACCCAAAAATTGACATGCATCCTTTTATAAACAAATTACAAGTCATGACAGCAACAAACAGTAGCAAACAAGCTTCAACAGCTTTAGTTTTCCATCAGCATTCCAGCAGTGACCAGTTTTCTTCAAACAGTCTTGTGCATGTCATTTTCTTAGTTAAAATTGCAAGTTTTAATGCTTAAACTCTTCATGCAGTAGGTTTGGGTCTTAGCAACAATATTCTAGTTCATTTTCAAGCATTTATCCAACTCAAACAACACACACAAGCCATGGGTCAAGGCTGAAAAACTCAAAACAGCTTCAGGTGTGCAGGAGCTAAATTCCAGCCATGGAACTTGATTCATTTTCAGTAGTAATTGACATGCAAGCTCAGATTTCTATCATACTTTGAGTACACAAGATTCCATTGAAATTCTAGCTTCAAAACAGAGATAAAATGAGAGGTTTTTGAACCTTAGCTTTGCTGGAATTTTGTTCCAGCAGCTATGGAACTCAAGTAGAAGTTTTTCGAGCCTTAACCATCATCATCAACCATCTATTATCCATGTGCATGAGTTAATATAACATTCAGCAATCTAATCCATGAAGCCAAGCAACAAAAGCTGAAGTTTTAAGCTGCTGAAACAACCAGACTCCTGGAAAAATATAGGCTTGAACAATCAGACAGCAACTAGAAATTTTCCTTGGTAGATTCACTCAAAACTAACATGCATGCTTCAGAAATTCTTTTTTTTAAAGGCCTAAGGTTAACATGCATGCATTATTCCATGTTTTTTTACTAGGTGTTTAGAAGAGTTTTCTAGATTATTTACCTCCTATATTCAGTTTGCAAGCTCAAAAGAAAGCAGAAGGCAGCCGGTTGTTCTCCTAGTCCCCCACCAGTTTGTTTTCCTCCCTTTTGCAGCAATGAACCCCAAATATTTCCTTGGTTGTTTAGTGTACTTGATGGAGGGTGTCACAGCTTCCTTACCTAGCTTTTACTTGGCTTAACTTGAATTTTTTTCTTGTTGAAGAAGTGCAGCTGCAACTCACCAGCTTGCTCTCGGTTGAAGCTGAAACTTGCAAGGATTGAGGCTCAAATTCCCTAGTCTTCTAGCTTAGGATCATAGGTTGGTAAGGGCTGGAAGTAAGGCTAGGTTGAGCTTGGGATGGAGGGTGATTGAGGCTTGAGGGAGAAATGAGTTTGAAGGGATGAATTTGGAAGAACTTCAGCTTGAGCTTCTCGGCTGAAGTGAAAGAAAAGAAATTTCAGATTGACAAGTGATCAAATTTACTTGTCTTGGTTTGATTTATATATTGGTCAAGGTTGCATGGTTAATTCTTGGAAGTTGAGGGGTAAAATGGTCTTTTTATAAGATTTTTGACAAATGGCACAAGGAAGTTGCCACTTGTTGTTTCATTGCATGAAGCTAAAATGCTTCCAAATTGACCCGAATTCTTAGGTACTTGTTTTATCTAGAACCCCGAATAATTTCTATGCTTATTCGATTAAAGTCTCTGGGATAAATTTAGGGTAAAATAATTTATATACATGCTAAAAGAAATAAAATTCTACTTATAAAAATTAATACATTTAAAATAGATTAGGGAAAATTTTTCCGAGCTCTCACAAAAGCACACTCCTTTATTTTTTTATGGTGAGATTGTAGTAATTGTTAGTTATTTATGCTTTTACTTTTATGAAATTGAAACACGTTAGTTCGGTTAGAAAGAGCAACCTTCTTAACATATATAGATACAAGTGAACCACTAGTAGTAATTTACTTTTGTTATCTATGTAGGAATGTTTGAGACATAAGTTGGCTGGAAGAAACGTCTTATCCGAGCTGCAGTTGGCTTCTAGATATGCTAATAAGATGGCTGAAATTTGGCATTTGTGCTTTAGGCTATGCTTTTGTTTAGAAATGTAGTACATTGTCTTTTGGATGGCAACTTGATATTAGTACTTGAATTTTGTTTTTTGAATGGCCAATTGTTGCTAGTTGTTGAGCTAATGTGGCTTAAATTTGGACCCATTTTGGTTGTGGCTTATGTTTGACGGATTTAGAGACATTTATGACTATATAAGCACATATTTTAGATTTAACTGTACTTTACCTACTTTTATTTTTTGCATTTGTCGAGGTCAAAATTTCTGTTATACTTGTTGGAAATGCTACTGCTGTAGGATCTAGTGATTTAGGCCTTCTAATAAACAATAGTGACTGCTTTAGAGAAGGTTGTCAATAACTACAAATTCACCCAGTGACAACAATTCTTGTCGCTGCTAAACATGCTAGATAGTGACAAGTTGAAATTCGTCACTGTATAGTGAAGATTTGTGATGACGACAATTCCTGTCACTGCTGAACATGCTAGATAGTGACAAGCTGAAAGTCATCACTGTATAGTGAAAATTTGTGATGACTTTTGTTTCATCTATGACAAAAATACAAGTATAGTAGTGACAACAAAAGTCGTCATAGAATGCTGACAGTTAGTGACGACTTTTATTTCGTCATTGAATTATATAATTCAGTGACGATCCCCTAAGGTTGTCACATAGACTCATTTGTGACATAGAATCAGTGACAATCAGGTGACAGTGGAAAATGTCATCACTATAACTTATAATGATGACTTTTTGGGTTTTTGTGACAACTTTTAGCTATCACTGAAATCCAAGTTTCTTGTAGTGCAAGTTAAGAATGTCCATTTCCAACATACCTACATGTCTTCTAGAATTACCTCCCTCATTAGCCTATTGGTAGTTATTAGCTGCCATCTCTTCAATTAGAATTTGAGCTTCCTCAGACGACTTGCCCATTAATGCTCCACATGCAGCTAATCAATTGTAGTTTTAGTTTAATAAGTTAATCCATTATAAAATGTTAAGACTATAAGCCAATCGGGAAGAGTATGGTGCAGACATTTGCTTAGCAAGTTCCGAGATCTCTCCCAAGCTTCATATAATGACGCACCATCATTTTGAATAAAACTAGTGATATACATTCTAAGCTTCATTGTCTTTTAGCGTGGAAAATATTTAGTAGAAGTGTTTGGTGTCATCATGCAATAAGAAAGGAAATAGACTAAGTCTAATTGCGTCTTCATTTAGTGTATTTGTGCCAACCCCACCTTCCCCTAAGGCGAACCAAAGGGATCGGCGGACCGCCTACCCAACTCTTGCCGAGACTCACTAAAGACCTCAAATAATTACAAATTTCGATCCTCAATAATTACATTCAAATACTCCAAAATAATATCATAACCCAAAAATTTACATTTCCATAAGTCAATTGAAATTCTAATTATACTCTTAAACTTAATATGGATCAAGAGATTGTAAAATTTATCCAAGCATTAAAACTCAATATTGTCTCAAAATAAGGTAAAACTCCAAATTACACGGACATAAAGCTTACAAAACGTCTCAATCTTAAAGTTTACAACCAACTTCAAACTTACAAAAAAGAACAGGTCCACTAATATATTGGTACTTAACAAAAGGTAGCACACTAGACTTTTAAGCCAAAAGCAAACTCGTCGACCTCTTACACAACCCTGCTAAGGAAAACAAAAGGGAAAAGGGGTAAGCAAAAGCTTAATGAGGTCCCCAAAACAAAACATGCAACCACATTAACAAATAGGAGAACTCAAGTAGTCAAATAGCACATTTAAAATGTAATATAAAGAAACAAATATCACCACCAAGTACAAAATACATCAAGCCTCTCAACTAGGAGATTGTGTTCATGTGGAGAACACTACTCGAGCCTTTCAACTAGGAAAATCGTGTTAACGAACATGACTCGAGCCTTACAACTAGGAGATCGTATTTATGAGGAGAACACTACTCGAGTTAACAAACAGACATAAGAAAAATATAGTAGCAAGTGAATTTAAAAGGATACGGGTGGCTTCCAAAAGCCAAATCCACAAAAGCTTGATCATAAGATAGCCCATTGACTCTCCGTCAACTTTTGAAGTCAAGAATCAAAGTCCGTAGAACACCACTTTACCCCACAACCATCCACCGTTCACCCCCTTACCGGGCCCGAACACCTCAACTAATCAAATTTGGGTAATACTCGAGTATACCATGTTCCAAAGAACCAAAACGAATAACCTATGGTTCACCGATCTTCTCAACCAAGCCCATGCTGGCTCGATACGAACGGCTCACCAATAGAGTTTTGGGGTTTCCGGAGCCCCAAATGAATCAAATTAGTCGACGGGATATCGCCCGAACGACTTTTCACATCAAAGTATACCAAGTCACAAACGAATCAAATTAGTCGACGGGATATCACCCGAACGACTTTTCACATCAAAGTACACAAAGTCAAATCACAAATCGAGCAGGTCAAATTTCAAGTGAAAGTCAAACGGGAGAGTTCAAGTGCGATAAAGTACGCACTTGACCCAACCACAGGAACCCAAAGGTATATTACATGGAACAAGAGACTATTCACATTCCAAGTAGTTCACATAGTTCACGTAGTTTAAGTTTCATGTAGTCCAAATATATTCACGTAAACAAGCAAGGAACACTCACCCAACAAGGCCAAGTAACTCAAATGTTCACGCCGTGATCACCCTCGATACCACCTTCGAGTCCTAAGTACAACCAATGTATACAATCATCAAATCAACCAATGAAAATAAATGCAACCTAACAAGTGCAAATGAATGCTACTAGTTAATGCATGTAACTAGGAAATTCTAGGGTGATTCAAGTTGCAAAATGATGAAACATTGAAGGTTCAGTAGATTCACAAGTAAGTATGATATTTGGAATGAAATAAATGCGTAAAGATTCAAGAAACATCAAGGTTCAACCAAGAACAAGTTTACAACAAAACTAAGGTTCGGGTATAACAGTGACCATTGCGCAGTCTTCGGAAAATGGCCATAACTCGGTGTAGAAAAGTCCAAATCGAGTGCCGTTAGTGGCGTTAGAAACTAGACTCATAGGGCTTTCCAATGGTATATGTTTCAGCTCCTAGTTCATTTCCTATCAATACCAAAACACCTGGAAAGTTGACTGAATTTTCAATTCTGACAGGGTGCAGAACAGAAATTTTGCTCAAACGTTTGTGCAATTCAAGAGGTTTTCACCCTTCAAAATAGATTGATTTCACTCCAATTTGATGCACAAATGTCCTAACAAGGTTTCTCAACAAGAATCGGTGAAGCTTGAATAAGAAAGAATCACAAAATAAGAAGAAAAATTCACAAAATCTGTCCACAACTTCCTTCCATTTTTAAAAGTGCAAACTAGTTTCTATAACTTTTCTAGCATGAATATGGAAGGTAAACAAGCATCTTTCTCAAAGGAACAATCATCATAAACTAGTGATTAGTGCTAATCCAAAAATCAAACACATGGTAGGCATAAATTGAAACCTACTCTCAAGATACAACTACAAGAATCTAAACCATAAACTCATGCTTCCAAGCATCAATCATCCTTAATCATCTTCAAAAACCTTCATTAAATCAACTTTAAAGATCATAGAGCTAGGGTTTTGGAAGAAACTTACCTTAACAAGCTAAAGAAGTAAGCCTCCAAACAACTAAAATCTTCTCCTACCAAGTTTGAGGATTGATGGTTAAGGTGCTACCAACTTCCTCTCTTTGATTTCCTATCAAACTAAGCAAGATTTAGGTTGGTTTTTGTGATTTTTCTCCTCTCTTTTCTCTCCTAAATTTCGTCCAACATCTCCTCCAAATGAGCTGAAATTGTGTTGTTTTTAAAGAGATAAGTTTGGAGGGAAAAAAGCCATCAAATCAAAGTTTAAATCCTAGGGTGACAAGTGGTGGTTTCTTGGCCATTACTTAACAAAAATATCACTTAATTGCTTCTAACTCCTCTAATTTAGTTTAGTCTCCAATTAACACCAATACATCCTATTTTCTTGGCAATTAAGCCATACAAGAAGTTCTCACAAATTCTAGGGTTCAATCCTTAATCAAGTATACCTAATCAAATGAAATGAATGCACTTAGGGGAAAACATGTCACTAATGCACTAAAGAAATTTATGTGCACTTAAATGAATCAAATGGCAATTCATGCATGAAAATTTAGGTCTCGCACATAGACTTAATTCAAGGGTTTAAAATTCATATATAGTATAACTTCCTATAAATTCAACATGCCTCAACTTTAAGAATCAAAGAGATGAAATGAAACTCAAAGGTTAATTAAAATAAGGAGGAAAACATTTCTAGATTTACAAAGTGCAAGTAAACACGTATAAATCGATTTGCATGCGTAATATGAACATGCAAGGTTAAAATCTAGATGTAAAAACATGGAAGTTTCCACCACATCTTTACAAAATCCTTCCTCTTTGGTATTGATTTTGAACAAAGTAGAATCTTGTTTAATTTATAAAAAAAATGGTTGTAGTCAAACAAACTAACTTGTTAAGAATGTAACAAATGGCAAAATAATAAGGGGCATGTAACGAATATCTCCAAATGCATTTTCCACAAATAATTCTTTTCACACAAAATCCCTCTTTCTCTAAATTTGGATTATATAAAACATGTAAGCACCTAAATTTATCACCAGTAGAGAAGAGGAAAGAAATAAGTAACATAAAAGTGAAATGAACGTATGAAAATCTAACAAGTTGTGGGGTCTCATAGTATTCATTTTGATAGTATCACAAATCTCTAAGAAAGTAGCCAAATATGTGCATTTGGATCTTCTATGGTATTACCTCCAAATTAAGATTGCTATACCATTTGTATGAGAGAATGTTTAATCTCAAAATTGTTAGTATTTACCATTGGTTTTGCAATGCTAGTTTGAGAGTCTTAAGTCCCTGGTAGAGCACAATATCTAAGAGCTTGCCTATTTACTTCTTGCTCTACCATTTGTTCAATAGATGGCAAATGAACACAAATTCCCTTTATTTGGTGTGTTTCCTCTTCCACTTGTAATACTTCTCTTCTTTGTTTTCTCAACTTCCTTTCTATTTCTGGATCAAGAGGAATAATAGCACGAAAGACTCGGTGCACACACTGCAAGTAGAAGCAATAGAATGACTTTTAAAATCCACACCAAAATTCAAACAATTCACACCAAAGATATTATAGAAATATTCACAAAATTCTAAAATAAATTCTAAACTAATAAAACTTGTTAGACTCTAATACTGCGGCTCCTCGACAATAATGCCAAAAACTTATGGGATTTAAAATATACACACAAGTTTTAATCCAAAATACGCCTATTTTGTTGCAAGTATATAGGTCAAAATTATAACATAAAGTATAGAAGGGTTGATCCCATGAGAATCTATTAAGCAAGTACTAAGTCCTTACTTTGCTCTGTTATTTAGACAATAATTAAAGTAATAAAAGTCAATAATCTTAAATAAATAAAAAAATAAAGAACTCATAGAGAAAAAAGGGAGAAAAACAGTAAATATCAAGTTTCTAGGGTTGTAGGCTCCACTAAAGGTCAAAATACAAATGAATGGATTCTCTTCTTACTACTACTCTTGTCTAACTTGGGTTTGATTTCTGAAAAAAACTAAAACTCACTTTCTCTATGATTTGGCCATTACTAGCAATTAGCCTTCTCTACTCTTGTGGTGAAGATCTAAAGCCAATTTTTCCACTACATTAAATGTTCAAGAAAAGCCCCTTAAGTGCACCTCTACTCTTGTAAGCCTATTCCTTAAGTTCCATTTCTTCATTTTCTATTATTGTTACCAACCTTCGTTGATTAACAACAACTAGATAACTTGCTATTGGTGATCAAGCAACAACAAGAGTTAAAACATGAAGAAATGGACAAGTTAGAACAAGGTGCAACAAGAGTAAATCACATCCAACTTATAGTCAAGAAACCGTTAACTTTGCCTATCCCCTAGAATAAGAAGATTTAGCTAGACATAATAAGTCAAACAATAAAATTCGTGTCTCTAATGCAACCAAATATTAACCAAACAACAAAGAGAGGAGAAAGGAAGAAATGCACATTCAAATGAAAAAACAAGATCTCCAAAGTTCATCATCTTCATTGCCATTAAAATATTGGATTATACCAAGTTTCTTTCAAGTTTTTCAAGGCTAATAAAAACTATAGTTAAAACTATGCTGGAGAGAAAAACTAGAGAGAAAGACTACTTCTTATCTATGCTAATGACTAATCTTCTCTTCCTTTGATGCTTTTTGTTCCTTCCATTTTATTCCAAGAAAAAGTCTTTCTTGGAATCCCCAAAGATGCTTCCTCGAGTGTCCATATTGCATAGAGGAGCCTTCCAGCTGAAATTTATTTTGAAACAAAAGTCAAAAAGTATGGGTTAAATGCCCACAAGTTGCTCTGCAAGTTGTAGAGCTGCAATGAGGTTCCGAGACTCTATGAATCCATTTTTCGTCCTCTTTATTTCCTTTGTATTGTGGAATCAGCAGACCTAAGCAGCAGGATCCGAGGATGGAACCTCCCTCTCGAATCAGTGCTATAACATCAAATGTTTATTCCAGGAGTGGATCCACTGCTCTTCTTCAAGGATCTAAGATCGAATCCAGTTCTCCAATTTCCAGCACTTTAATTTTCATTTTTCTTCCATAACCTCCTTACAGCAACTTAAAAGAAGTAACTTGCATCTCATGCAATCAAAGTTCATGTTTATCTAGCCAAAACCTACAAAAACACAAAGAATCATGCATTAAGGCACTTAATTATATATTTTGTCTATAAAGCAACAGTTGAAGGAAAATTATCAAAAAGGAACCAAAAGTTCATAATAAAACCTAAAACACATACTAATATCTAACTATTAGAACACCAAAAATATATACAATAAACCCTTATCAAGCAAGAAATAGGAAAGAATGCCTATGATTTTGCAATCTAATTCTAATTTTTATTAACTTTATGAAATAAAATAGAATCATGTTTCAGGTAGGCTAGTTTTACCAAAATTAGAATGAACTATTAAATGTTTGAACCAAATAATAAGGAAACCTTCCCCAATTACCTTAGTCTTTTATTAACTTTAACAAAAATAAATTTTGCCGTTTAATACCTACAAAACAAATTTAAGGAAACATCTTTGCAGTTGGTTAATTATACCAAAAATAACTATGAACATGCTAATGGTTTGAACATCAAATTAAGGAAACTATAATTGATTAATGTTTTGAAATAAAATTACACAAATTTCCAACTTCTCATGATATGAATACCAATAAATCATGATAAATCCAAATATCTTTCATTTCATTGATATTTCTAGTACGATCTATTATTTTAGTAAGAAACTAGCTCTACTGTAATGCAAGGTATATTTTTCAACTGTCTCTCTCTCTCTCTCTCTCTCTCTCTCTCTCTCTCGATACGATACGATATGATACGATATTTATTATACTAATTTCAAACTCTATTAATAATTTCTTAAAATTGACCACAAACAACTATACACGTGCTATACAAGTTGATATCTTTTAATTACAAAATCAAATTAAGAATTTCATATATTTCTTATCCCATATAACAAGCAATGCATTTCTTTTCATTTTTCTTTTATTATAACATTAATCTTGAATTCTTACGGCTGCACATGGGAAAATCTTTTAATTATATTCTAAATTTTAAGTCAAATAATTTTGCTTAAAAAATCAAGTGCTAATAATCATAATGCAATCACAAAATTGAGATTTAATGTGCTATCACATTAATCTTTTTTTAGATTTATAGTAGATTTTTTAGGAATTCTTTAAAAAAATTAAATGGCTCACTCTGTGGATGAGATATTTTGTATACTAATTTCAAAATCTATTAGTAATTTCTCAAAATCAACCATACAAGTATATGTATGCTGATGTCTTTTAACTTATGTAATACAAATTAAGCATTTTATATGTTTCTTATCCTATATAATAAGCCATGTATTTCTTTTCATTCTTTTTATTATAATATTTAGTCATCTAATCATTGAATTCTTAAGGCTACTCACAAGAAAATGTTTTATTAATTATATTTTAAATTCTTAAGTCAAATAATTTTACTTTAAAAAATTAAGTGCTAATAATCATAAGGCAATCACAAAATTTAGATTTAATTATTACCATTCACAAAATCAATTTATCAATAGCCCAAAAATATGGTGTCTTTATCATGATTTTACATGTGATGACTTTTACTTTATTTTTTATAATTATGTTAGTAATTAGTTTTCCTTTTTACACGACTATCCTTGGTTGAAATTGAGAAGTTAGTTCTTTTTTGTATTCTTTACTTTTTCTTTCACTTTTATATTTGACATCATTATAATTATATTACATGCTCATAATAATTTTTTGAATAATTTCAATATGATACTCTTATAATGAGGGTAAGTTTTATGGTGAATAAATTTTATTGATATGGATTTATTTCTTAAATAAGTAATGATGCATTTGGATGGTCAGTTTTAAAAGTGCTTTAGGAATTCTAAAAATTATAAATAGTTATTTACAAAAAAAAACTACAAAAATGGAAAATTTTATGCAATTTATGCCTGAATGTTGATTTTTTCCATAGATCATAAATTTCACCTTGGATTTGACCAAAACTATTTAAAAGTAATTTAAATGGGTAGTGAAGAAGGAAATGTGGGGTTAGGAGGGAGGAGGACAAATTGTAATATGGAAGAATGGTGCTGAGAGAATGATAAATAAAATTGTAAGATAAATAAGATTGTTGATATTGTTGAGTAGGATCAAGAGAAAGTGCGACTTGCAAGATAAGATTGTTGAATGGTAGAGGATAGATGTGCAACTTGCAAGAAGGGAGAAAGGAAAATATTATGGAGATAGGAAAAGGTAAGTCAATTAGGGAAGAAAAGGGTAGCAAACCAAAGGGGATAGTATTAGGAAGGAAAAATGAAGGAGGTGAAACTGTAAAATAAGAGAAATGTAGCAAAAGAAGGAGAAGAGTAGCAATGAGTATGGAGTTACAGTGTAGCAGAGGTAATAGAGATGGAAATGAGGATAGTTTTATTAATGCCCAAAGTGCACTCAGCAAACTTGATCCAAACCTGTGAAGTTTTGTCCTCTTCATTTATGAGCTTCTAAGTTATCCAAATCACCACCAGTTACCCTAATTTATCAAACCCAGCTAGTATTAATCTTCCTAGGCCTAATGATGGTCAAGAGTGATGCAAGGTTAGATTAAAACATAGCACTAATTCAGCCCAAAAATTCAGACAGCCTACCCCTTCCAAATTCCAGATTTTTGCCCCAACTAAGCAACCAATTTTGCATCAACTCTTGAAGGGATTTGTGTGGGACAAATTAACACCTTAAACTTCAACATTTAAGCATCACATTTAGTCTTCAAGCTTGTGAAAACTCAGCCACAAAACAGAAATAAGACAGCAAGATTTTCGGCCATCACTAAAGCTTCCAAAACAGAATTTTCTCCTACCACTCTTGCTATAACTTTTGTAGGGCTTTTTGTGGGGAAAATTAATAACTTAACACTCAAAATTTAAGCATTACAATCATACCTTAAGCCTGCAAAAATTCAGCTATGAATTTAAAACAAAAACAACAAAGTTTCAACTTTAGTTCATCAATCTTCACATGCTTTTGTTAAATGTTTTCATGCACCAAAATGCTCATTTTTGCAAAGAGTCTAGCCCTCATCTAGACCATAATCTTAGCAGTGAATAATCACAAAATAATAGTGTTAAAATAGGGCAAAATAACCCCGAAATACAAGTGACAACATTGAACACTAAAATTCCAGATTTTAAGTTTTCATGGATGAAATTTCAGTTTTGAGCAGTGTTCTTTGGGAAATCATAACTGGAGTTCTACAAGTCCAAAATTTTTGAATCTTATACTGTTGGAAATTAGACTCAATGAACTAAAACTCTCGAGAAGACACTTTTACAAGATTCAAATTGAAACCTAATCAAATTTTAGCTAAAAGCTGCTGTCACAGTGTGAACAAAGCATATCAGTTTTGATTTTCAGTCAACTTTGAAAATTCACCAAAATTCACTGAATTCGAACTAGCCCTTGAAAGTTATACTGCTAAAAGAACTCAGATTCTAGTTTCAAATGCAACAAACAGAACTCGATTCGGACCTTCCTACACCAAGTTACAACATTTGGAAGTAGGCTGCAAGACCAAACCTGATTCTCCGGAAATTCCAGTTTCGAAGAACAACTTTGACACAATATTTGAGCAATGAAATGGTACTAGGAAAATACCAAATTTTGCAGGCACAAACCTCAATATGTAAGTTACATTTTCACCAAATTTCAGCTAAAAATTTGCATGAAAGGTTGCGATCAAAGCAACCAAAAACAGGGCAGCAAGCATCTCCTCTCCTCTCGATTTTCCTCTTCTTTTCCCTCTTTCATTTCTAGCAACTAAACACCACCTAAACACCTCACACACACACAATAGATCATCAACAGCCCCAAGTTCATAGATAATGGGATTTTATAGAGCCCATTTTTCATCAATCAACAATAAAATCTACACAAGGTGCTTCAAGCTCTCTTAGCCAAAAAAATGAAAGAAATGAGCAAGGGTTTTGGGGTTTTGCAAACTTACCTCTACTCAACAATCAGCCTAGCTTTTGGTGGAAGAATTAGCTCACACAATCCTCAATCTTCTAAGCTCAAAACTGGCTTCTCCTTTTCCTAGCTGGACCGAAGCTTGCCCCAAGAAACTAGCACCAACCTCAAGCTTTTTTGTTGGCTTCAATGGTGGGTTTGTGTTGGTGTTTTTTGAAGAATCAAGAAGAGGAAGAGGAAGAGAGAGAGGCGGCTGTTTTTGGATGAAATTTGGGGAAGATAAATGAAGAGAATAAACCAGCCAAGAGGGAAGAAAGATAGAAAAATGAGTGGTGGTGGTTAGTTTGACTTTTGGGGCTTTTGTGGAAAATGGAAGAAATGAGGGGAAAATGAGTAATTTGACGTAAAACCTCTTTTGTCATGTCGGATCAATTCACACGACATGAAACTACTGTGAGGGCCTCAAAATTCAGTTTTTATTTTAAAAGTGTATAATAATATTTATATTGTGTTTATTTATTGAAATATGATTGAATATATGTTTAAAGTGAATATTTTCCAATTTAGAGAATTTTATATGAATTAATTGCCGGTGTGTGGTTTTGGTCAAATTAAGCGTTAAATTTTGTACCGAAGCATGATTAGTGACTTTAAATTGTAATTGAGCTTATGTAGTGATATTATAGAAATATTATTATGGCTGGACAGTATTAGAATGAAATAAAACAGTGTAAGTTAGACTGTCGCGCTTGACGCGACATAAAGTGACCATAAAGGTAACTTTTCCTTAAATCAGGGAATGAGCACCTTTTTGTCTCTTAAGTCTTGACTTTTGGCATCCTTGAGGCTTCATTTTACAGCTGCAATTTTGGAGGTAAGAGAGAGGGGCTGGCCGAACTTGAGAGGAGAGAGAGAGAGAGAGAGAAAATTCTTGTCTTCTTCATTTCTTCTTCCTTGCTTCCTTGAAGCTTCAAGCACCATTGAAGACCATCATCTTCTTCACCTTTTAGCAGCCGTGAGAGAGGATAGGAGTGAGAGGGCTGGTCTGAAATTTGAAGGACAAAAGAGAGAGAAAAGCTTCAACCTTGATCTTCCAAGTTTCTTCTACATTCATCATCTTGAAGTTGTGAGACTTGATTGAAGGCTTTTGGGCTTGTTCATCTTCATCTTGGCAGCCGTGTGAGTGTGAGAGAGAGAGGAAGTGGTTCGAACTTGAGGGAGGAGAAAAGTGAAGAAATAAAGCTTGTTTGAGTGGTGTGTTGCTTGATCTTGAGTTTTTGGTGGAAATCAACATCAAAGTAAGAAGATCTCAAGCTAAGGTTGGAACTTCTAGGAGATATCAAGCTTGGAGTGTCATTTCCCGTGAAGTGCTCATAAGATCTTGACTGATCTTGCTAGATCTGCTTAGATTTGAAGGTATAAGACTCGAACCTTGTAGATCTAGCTTGATTAGTATTTAATAAGACAGATTTACAGTGTATTTTACTAGAAACGATAATGTTTGAAATGATTGAGTTGGACTCTTGAATTCCCAACCTAGGTAGCGGACTTGAGGTGGATTTTAGATAGCGGACTTGAGGATCTGATTGTGGATTTGAATGATATTTGTGAAATCTATTATGATATGGCTAGAAAGTAGGTTCTTGTTGTTGAAAATTGTGATAGAAAAATGTATGAGACGGCCAAACCCATGCTTGTTAATTTCCATGTTTGATTTCAAGATTTTGTGGTTATTGTTATGAATTTCTGTCTAAGAAAATATATGGTACGTTCATTTATGAGTGTATGAATTTTTAAAAGATGAAAAGTGAAATTTCTCGTGAATTTTTGAGTGAAAAATGTTATTTGAGCGAATTTGAGGGTTTTACAGTATTCTGGCTAAATTTAATGAATTTTGAAAATAAAGATATGGTTTGAAGCGTTTTAAAGTTATATTAAAGTATTGTCAAAGAGTAAGTGCTGAGTTTTGTGATAAAAGTGATTTTGAGATGATAAATCTCACTTAAGTGTCTTATTAAAGAAAGTGTAAAAATAGTGCTTAGTGGGTACATCCGTGACGTGGCATATTTGAAGTGATATAGTGATTTTCAAAAGACTCATTTGAATGTTGAATAATGTAAAATGAGTGTTTTTCCTTGAGGGATTTTGGGAAAAATATTGATTGGAAACTATGAAGTCAAAGTGAAATGTTTTAGTTAATAAGTAAAGAAGTGAATCGCAACTACTATTTTTGAAATTGTTCTAGGGAGTGTACACGGAACTGAACTTGATCCTTACGTGGAAGCTGAACCCTACTATTTGGGTGAGTGTTCTAACTCTCTTTTAAATGAAAATCTTGCCATGTTTTGTAAATGAGTGATTTGTGAAATGATTTGCTAGTATTTACCAAGAAATGATTTATCACTATTTCCAAATAAAATGCTTTGGCCAATGAAACGATTTTTGAAGAGTATATGAGTTTCCATGTATGTTACTTGACGTGATGTTCAAAAGCGATTGGAATTGTGACTTGATATGAATTTGGATTATTTGAAAGACTTGAATTTCATGAGATATATACTTGAACGGTTTTATGGTTTGAACCACCATGTGAGTGTTTACTTCTTTAAATGTGATTTCGGAAATTGAAAGAATAATGTGCTATCTTGTGACTATTTTGACGTCGTTGGGCGAAGTCCCTCGACTAGTTTCAATGAAATAATGTGACGTCGTAGGGTGAATACCCTCAACTAGTTTGTGATGTCATTGGGTGAAGGCCGTTGACTAGTCTACTTCGTTGGGTGAAGTCCCTCGAGTAGTTTCAGTGAAGTACTGTGACGTCGTTGGGTGAACTTCCTCGACTAGTATGTGACTTCATAGGGTGATTACCCTCGACTAGTTTGCGATGTCGTTGGGCGAAGTCCCTCGACTAATCTACTTTGAATATGTCGATTGGAGCGTTGTCTCATCAACCATACGTATTGAGAGATAGTATGTACCACACTCGAATGAGTGGGAGGTACCTCTCATCTAATCTCAATATTTTAAGTGTAATTAAATCTGAACGGTAGCATGTGTCACGCCAAATAAGAGTGGTAGGCACCTTTCATCCCGTCTCAGTACTTTGAAGTGATTGAAGTGAATTGCTTGTTTATTTATTGTACAAATGCTCAAGTGAGTGAAATGAGTTTCCCCGAAGAGATTTACTTGTGTTTGGAATTAACTCAAGTATGATTTACTATCACTCTCCATTAAAGGCTTTGGTCATGATTTAAGTTGAATGGTAAATATTTTGGAAAAGTGCTTTTCAATTCAAGCATTAAGATTTTTATCGAGTGTGTATTTGCTTAATTTCGGAACCTCACTGAACTTTTAAGCTCACCCCAAAAATGTTTTATTTCCCCTCCACAGGAACTCGAGACAAAGGAAGCACTTGAAAAGACTTACTAAATTGACTAGCTGGGTTAACTCTAGTTCATCTGTATATTATATTCCTGATGTCTTGTGCAATGGGCTTATTGGATTGGAGTATTTGGGAAGTAACATCTCATGATTGTAACATGGTTTTGAAATACTTGGGTTATACGTAATGGAGCTTAAGGTGTAAGATGTATGGTTATGTTATTATTGGGAAGTACTTGGATGTAATTGTTGGAGTTTTACTGTAATTATTAAAAGTTGGCACTTCAATTCATTGAGGATTGTAGTGAGTCTCGGCGAGAGCCAAGTAGGCGGTCCACCAACCCCTTTTGGTTTGCCCTAGGGGAAGGTGAGGCTGCCACAGGTGGTATCAGAGCCTAAGCTTCAGATATCTGTAATGTATCCTAGATCAAAAGTTTAGGATACTGGCCTGTCGAAAGTGGGACTGGTGTGTTTCTAGTGCTTGATGGTTGGTAAGTGTTACTGCTTGAGAGTTTCGTAAATGTATTGATTTGATTGAGTGTTTGATGTTACTGTGATCGAGGCATAAGAGTGACTCATAGTGTTTGATTGACTTTTGAGGGTTGCCATAACTTTGATAGTACGAGTTGGAGGGTCTAGGACGATACCCTTAAGGGGAATAGTTTTAGTGCTCTGAAAAGTTAAAGGTGTTTTCGAAATGTATTTCCGAAGTTTCTACTCCGAATGAAATTTCTTTCTTAGTGATTGGAAAATAATTTTTATATGAAAATAATTTCATATCCCCTTATTTCTGTTCAATTATTTTGTGAATATTTGCAATGGTTAAACTGACCTAGTCAAGCCCATTTGAGCATGTAAATTATATTTGGAGGTGAAAGAAAGGTTTATTGGCAAAGTTTCAAGGACATTTTAGAGGGAAACAATGAAAGCTTGGCATTTATCCCCAAACTAAAAGCTAAAGTTTTGATTAAAATATAGAAATAGCTAAGCTTTCAAACCTTTTATCATTTTACTTTATCTTTTCTTCTTCTTGGACGAAATTTTGAGAGGAAAAAAAAAGAAAGAAAAATCCCACTTGCTTGGTTTCATTTTCTTGTTCAAATTTTGAGAGAAAAAGAGGCAAAATTGATTTTCCTACATGAAGTTACAAATCAATCTTGGAAGGAAACCCCTTAATGGAGGACCCTTGGTTCCATTTCCTTGGAATGCTGGACTGTGGGAATTAGAGTGTGTGTTAAGCATAAGGTGACGTTATCACTTGATGATTGACTGAGAATTAGAGTTATTAAGTGTTTGAAAGTCTAGTAGCGTGGAAAGAAATGTGAGAGATAGCTATTATTCATGTTTACGTGTTAATGAGACCTAAAGTTCGATAAGATTCCAAGTGGAGTGAGGAATGCAGTTGATAGTGATGAGGATATGGGAGGGAATGCCAAGGAGGCCGAGGCAGATCCCCAATATTTGGAGTCTGACCCTTTGGAAAGTGCTACCTCCGAGACTTCTGCTTCTCAAGCTTGATAACCTAGCTGAGCATGAAGTTAGGATTGTGTGTAATCTTTTGTGAGAAAAGCCAGTAGAGTGGGTTCTCAATTCCGGTGATTACATGCTTACAAACTTCTCAAGTGTTGTATTTTTGTTTAAGTGTACTTGTGAACTTGATGTACCTACGTGTACCTTTTGACAAATGCATGCTCATCTGATGTACTCCTGGTACTCTGTTATAATGAAATGTGATATTGAAGTGTTTTGTTTATCTTTCAAAGTGATTGCTCTAATAGTGTATTTACTTCTTGTGTAAATAAAGTGCTTTGCTTTAATTTCGAGTTGACTTTTTAATAGTGTATTGAACTTATATGAATTATTGAATGGTCTACCTTCTATAGCATTATGGAGGGTAGAAGAGGCCAAGAGTAAGGGCGAAAGATTATACCCCTCTAAGGCTGGAGAATAGTGTATGTAGGCTAAGGATGTGGTATACAACTTGGGGTAAGTGCTCTTTATTTTTGGGTACTTTCATAGTTGATGGTAGGATATTGACTTTGAGGACAAAAGGGATGAGACTCAAGGAGGAATCTTATGTTCTCATGTTAAGTTGTTAGCTTGAATTGCTCCAGATGACGAGTTGAATTAGGGTAACTGTGAGGGCCTTGAAATTCAAAGTTATTTTAAAAATGCATAATATTATTTATATTGTGTTTATTTATTTATTTATGAGTAAATTGTGTTTAAATTGAATATTTTCCAATTTATAACATTTTATAAGATTTGTTTGCCAGTGTGCGATTTTGGCCGAATTACGTGTCTAATTTTCTACCGGAGCGTGATTAGTGACTTTAAGTTGAAATTAAGCATAAGTGGCGATATTTTGGGAATATTAATAAGTTTGGACAGTGTCGGAATGGACTAAAACAGTGTAAGTTAGACTGTCGCGCGTGACGCGACATAAAGTGCCAAAAAGCACTTTTTCCCTTAAAATAAGGAAATGCACTTTTTGGGCAATAAAAGCCTTGACTTCTTGGCTTCCTTTAAGCTTTCATTTCAGCTGAAATTTGTGAGATAGAGAGAGAGAAAGAGCCGAGAGGGAGAGCAAGGAAGAGAGAGAGAATTGTCATCAAATTTCTTCCATTCTTGTTCCTTCCAAGCTTGGAGTTTTAAACCACCATTGAAGCCCATCCAATCCACCATTCTTTGCAGCCGAGAAGGAGGAGAGAGAAGGGGCTTCGGACCGGTTCTTGGAGGAAGAAAAGAAGGGATAAGTCTTGAAGTTGACCTTTCATTCCTTTCTCAATTAGTACCTTGAAATTTGCGGAAGTTTTGGGCTTGATTTCTTCCCTCCATTTCAGCCGAACCAAGGAGAGAGGAGATAGAGTTAAGTCCGAAATTCTTGACGGGAAAAGAGAGGAAAAGAAAAGTTAGAGTGATTGTTTTAGCTTGAGATTGAGCTTGAGTTTGCCCTTGGAGGCGAAACCATCAACAAATCTTGAATATTTTGGGCTAGGATCGAAGTTCTTGAAAGCCAACAAGCTAGGAAGCAACCTCCTTGAAGAAGAGCCCAAGAGATCTCGTTGGATCTTGCCGGATCTTGTGGGATCTTGATAGATCCGGAGGTATAAGACATGAAACTCGTAGATCTAGCTTTATTAGTGTTAATTAGTGTAGATCTATGGTTAATATTGATAAAAATGATCTCATCTGAAAAGATGAAGTTGGGCTCTTGAAATCCCAACGTAGGTGGCGGACCTGAGGTAGCCTCTAGGTAGCAGACTTGAGGACCTGATTGGGAATTTGATTGTTATTTGTGAACTTGCCTTGATATGGTTAGAAATTAGGGTTTTAGTTGTTGAAAAGTTTGAAGGAAAAATGATTAAAATGGCCGAAACCACACTTGAAAACTTCTATGTTTGATTTCGAAATTTTGTATTCAGTTGTGATGAATTTGTGTTTAAGAAAATATATGATATGTACATTTATTGGTGTATGACTTTTTGAAAAGATAAAGAATGGAATTTCTCACGAAAATTGGGCGAAAAATGTCGTTTGAGGGTTTTGTAGTATTATGGTTCCATTTAATGAATTTTGTAAGAAAAGATATGGTTTAAAGTGTTTTGAAGTTATATTAAAGTATTATCAAGGAGTGAGTGTTGAGTTTATGTTAAAAGTGATTTTTGAGGTGATAAGTTTCACCTAAGTGTTTTACTAAAGAAATGTGAAAACAACGTTTAGTGAGAACGTCGATAACATGTTTTATTTGAAATAAGCTTGATCCTTCAAAGATTTACTTGAAACATTGTTTTTGGGAGGAATGAGTGATTTTCAAGGAGATATTTGAAATATGACATCGTTTAAAATGAAAGTGTTTCCTTGAGGAGATTTTTGGGAAAACATTGATTGAAAACTAAAAAGTGAAAATGAGTTGTTTTGATTAATGAACGAAAGGATAGAATTCTCAACTACTGTTTTTACTTGTTTAGGGTTTGAGGAGGAAAGTGAATTCGACCCGTACGTAGAGGCTGAGCCCTATTGCTTTGGTGAGTTTCCGTGCCTGTTATGTGTTTATGTGAAATGACTGCAATGGTGTTTACTGTTGTGATTGTACTGTGAAACCTGGTTTTGAACTCTCAGATAGGGTAGTGTGTACTTTATCGCACTTACTCTTATCTGAGTGAAACGACTATGAAAATGCTTTAAAGTGAATGAAAGTGATTGTAAACTGAAATGATTGACTGTTACTGTACTACTTAGTGACTGCATGTGTTTGAAAAGGTCAGGGAATGCCTGAGACCTCTCGGTGAACCCTTCGACTCGAGCCGGAGGCTAAGCCTAGGTCGAGAAGAAAGGGAAGAGCCATAGGGTTATTCCAATGTCACTAAGCCCAGTGACTTAAACCATCAGATCGTGCTTTCGAGACCGGGGAACCAACCTGTCTCCTAGAAGAAAACCAACCACATTCGAATCAAAAGTACTCTGGACTTGGCGTATGGACTTGTCCTTCATGGAGAGTACTCAAACAAACTGAAGCTGTTTCAAAATACATGGACTGTTTGGAGTACGGGCCGGTGGGTTTTGGAGGAGTAAAGGGAAGTGGAGTTCTACATGGCAATAGTGACAGTTGATGGAGTGTCAACTACTGGTTCGTGGACAAGCGACGTGGACTTTGGCTCCGAGAGCAGATCCATACTTGTATTGTTAAATGCTTTCTTATCTGATTTAAATTCAAGTTAAATCTTATTGAGTGAATGTTCTTATGTGTTATGTGAATTGCATGTTTTTGGGAACTCACGAGCTTTTTAACTCACCCTTTTTCATTTGTTTTCCTTAGCAGGATATGAGATCCCCGATGAAGATGCCGACCCTTAAGACTAGGGTTCTTCTTGTTTTGATGTTTTTGAAGAACTTAGAATGATGAATGTTGAGAACTTTTGTATAATGAAACTTGATTGTATGGATGAATGATTGATGTACTATGGATTTGTAATTTGGGAGTTGTGAATTTGTTAAGTATTGTACCTTGTATATTATGTCCGGAGTTTTGGTTTAATAAGTTATATGATGGCTGAGTGAGTGAGTCCTGCCGAGAGCTGGGCAGGCCGTCGCTGATCCCCTAGGGTACGTCCTAGGGAGAGGTGGGTCGTCACAGGTGGTATCAGAGGCAGGTTTGAATAGTGTGGGCATAGAGAGAAATAGTGAGTTATTTGAGAGTTTTATAGGTTAGGAAAAGACGTTAAGTGAGAGTTATTGTTTATGTTTAAGTGTTAAAGATCTTTAAGTTAGAATGAGTTCTAATGAAGCTTTTTCTTGTAGGTTATGGAGTTTGGAGGTGGTGATGGACCTCGGCGCCGATAGCCTACCCTGTCCTACAGGCTGAGTTCTAGGGGTGCCCGTGCGGCCTACAACCCTAGGATTCGCACTACCCGTGGCCCATGTGGATGTTGGAGGACCCATGCTTACCCCGATCATGTGGTCCTAGCAGTCTGAGAGAGGAAGAGGCTAACTAGGATCCGAGAGCCGTCAGAGGGAGATTGAGAGGCTCACTACTATGGCTCAGGCTCGACTTGCTAGGATTGGAGAGCTTGAGGTTGAGGTTCGCATGGCTAATGAGCGAGCCGCTGGGATTGTGAGGGTGGCGAGAGAGAAAGAGCTGGGGACATTGTGGCTGGATGTGAGGCCTTGATTGGAGGAGTGTTCGAGGCTAACCGAGTCGAGGAGGACTCGGTTAACCAGCTTGTTACTGATGTTGACATGGGAGGAGAGCCTCCGATTGAGTCTATTGGAGATGCTGCTATGGCTGAGGGAGATCCTCAGTACCTACTGTCTGACCCGTCAGAGGATAGTTCTACAGAGACTTCATCTTGTGAGACTTGATGGATTGGCCTAGTTTAGGACTAGGTTTTTGTAAACTTTTGTGGAGGGAGAGAGACCAATAGAGGGGATCTCAAATCTTGTAAAGTGCATGCTTGCTAACTCTTCAAGTACCATATTTTTGTTTAAGTGTACTTGTGAACCTGATGTACCTATGTGTACCTTTTGACTGAAAGCATGCTCACTGATGTACTCCTGGCACTCTTATCAATATAACGTGTGTATACTAAATGCTTTGTTCTGATCTTTAGTTGTTTTTCAATTTTGTACTGTACTTATTTATTATGTTAAATTTCTGCTCTCTATAGAATTATGGAGGGTAGAAGAGGCTGAGGATGAGGGCGTGGGTCTAGACTACTCCAAGATATCGGGAGTGATCATGAGTCGGCCACTGATCAGAATCAAGGGGCCGGGGTTAACTTTGTAGAGCAAATGGCCACTGCCATGAATCGTATGACTGAGATCTTAGATCGTATGGCCGGGCAGCAAGGCCCTGGTCCTGAGCAACATCTTGGTAATCTTGGGGTTGGGGAGGATAGGGCTCTTGAGTGATTTCAAAGGTTCAACCCCCCTAAGTTTTATGGAGGACCTGATCTTGAAACTGTTGAGGGCTGGATAGAAAGGATCTCTGACATCTTCAATGCCTTAGGTTACACCAAGGAGAGGCAAATTACCTTTGCCACCTTTCAATTTGAGGGAGCTGCCCGTTCATGGTGGGTCATGATGAGGGCCAAGTGGGAAAGAGAACAAACCCCTATGACGTGGGTGAATTTCACTAGGGAGTTCAATGCTAAGTTTCTTCCTCCGTTGGTTCAAGAGAGGAGGAAGGATGAATTTATTAGGTGTAAGCAAGGATCTTGGAGTGTCACGGAATACGAAGCTCAATTTACTAAGTTGTCCAAATTTGCCCCTGAGTTAGTGGCCACAGAACAGAGAAGGATAAGAAGGTTCAACCATTGCAAGAGAGTTTGGCGGCTACTCAAGTTAATAGCCTTAGTGAAGCCGTGGAGAAGGCCCAGAGGATTGAAGGGGCCAAGGCACAGGTGAAGATTTTCAATGCTAGGAAAAGAAGCGCACCTAGTAGTAGCCGTGGTCCAATGGACATAAGTGCCCCAGCTCCTAAGTTTGGAAGGGGAATGGGCCGAGCAATCCCGTCTAGATCATCAAGGGGATCGAATTCAAGAGGAACCTTTGATAGGGGAACGGTGTCAAGAGGAGGTATGATTGGAAAGGGACAACCAAGAGGAGTTCCACAAGGAAGTCAAGCTTCTACTCCTAGTGTATCATGTGGCTTCTGTGGGAAGGCAAATCACACTGAGAACGCTTGTTGGAAGAAGATGGGAACCTGCCTTAGGTGTGGAAGTACCGAGCATCAACTAGCTGCATGCCCAGTGCTTCCAAGGGAAAGCGTGACCAAGCTGGCCAATAAACCCAACACCAGTCAAGTTAGTGTGGCAGGGAATCGACCCAGAGTACCAGCAAGGGTCTACGCTATTGATCATTAGCAAGTTCCTGACCCCATGGAAGTGGTTGAAGGTACCATTCCTGTTTTCCATCGCTTGGCTAAGATTTTAGTTGATCCTGGTGCATCCCATTCTTTTATAAATCCTTCTTTCTTGAATGGGGTAAATATAAGACCTGTAAGGTTACCCTATGACCTTGAGGTTAGAACACCTACTGGGGAACAAAGTTTGATTTCGAGTTGGGTATGTAAGAACTGTGATGTTTGGAAAGGAGAGAGAATGTTAGTGGTGGACTTGATTAGTCTGGACATAAAGGGGTATGATGTTATCTTAGGAATGGATTGCCTAGCTCGTTATCATGCCAAATTGGACTGTAGGGCAAAGACTGTGGAATTTTCTATCCCTGGAGAGGCTACTTTGAGGTTAGACGTGAAAGGGAGGTTAGCGTCATCTGCTCTTATTTCGGGGATTAAAGCGAGAAAATTGTTAAGTAAAGGGGCTCAAGGGTATTTGGTCTTTTTGATAAACCCTCCTAGTGATAAAATGAAGTTAGAGGAGGTGCCTGTTGTAAAGGATTTCCCTGATGTATTTCCTGAAGAGTTAGAAAATCTCCCTCCTGAACGGATGATAGAGTTTAAGATTGATTTGCTACCAGGAACAGCCCCAATTTGTAAGACCCCGTACTGTATGGCTCCAGCTAAACTGAAGGAATTGAAAATTCAATTGCAAGATTTATTGGAGCGGGGTTTCATTAGGGAGAGTGACTCGCCTTGGGGAGCACCTGTGCTCTTTGTTAAGAAGAAGGACGGAAGTTTGAGGTTGTGTATTGACTATCGAGGGCTCAATGATGTGACAATAAAGAATAAGTATCCCTTGCCATTTATTGATGAATTGTTTGATCAATTACAAGGATCAGTGGTCTTTTCTAAACTGGACCTTAGGCAAGGGTATTATCAATTGAGAATTAGAAAGGAAGACGCACCGAAAACTGCTTTTAACTCGAGGTACGGGCATTTTGAATTTGTGGTAATGCCTTTTGGGTTGACCAATGCTCCAGCGGCATTTATGGATTTGATGCAACGGGTCTTTAAACCCTATTTGGATCAATTTGTGGTAGTATTCATAGATGATATCTTGGTGTACTGAAAGACTCGAGAGGACCATGCTTAACACTTGAAGATAGTGCTTCAAACTCTAAGAGAACATCAATTGTTTGCTAAGTTCAACAAGTGTGAGTTTTGGTTAGAGGAAGTGTCCTTTCTGGGGCATAAGATCTCTAAGGATGGGATTGCTGTGGATCCCTCAACGGTAGAGATGGTGACTCAATGGAGACAGCCTAGAAACCCTACTGAGGTTAGAAGTTTCTTGGATTTGGCGGGGTATTACCGTCGATTCATTCAAAATTTCTCGAAGATTGCGGGACCACTAACGGAGTTGACCAAGAAGCATGTTAAGTTTGCTCGGAATCCAAAGTGTGAGGTTAGTTTTCAAGAGCTAAAGAAGCGCCTGACAACAGCTCCTGTATTGACCTTGCCAAATGGAAAGGATGGGTTTGTAGTTTATTCAGATGCCTCGAAAGAAGGAGTAGGGTATGTCCTGATGCAAAATGGTAAAGTTATTGCCTCTGCCTCTAGGAAATTAAAACCCCATGAGCAAAACTATCCAACACATGATTTGGAATTGGCTGCAGTTATTTTTGCACTGAAAAAGTGGAGACACTATTTGTATGGGGTGACATTTGAGGTTTTCACTGATCATAAAAGTCTTAAGTATTTGTTTTCCCAAAAGGAACTAAACCTGAGACAAAGACGATGGGTGGAATTTCTTGAGGATTATGATTGCACTATAAGTTACCACCCTGAGAGGGCAAATAAGGTAGCCGATGCCCTAAGTCGGAAAGCTCAAGTGGCGAGTTTGATGATTAAAGAATAGGAAATGTTAGAAAGGGTGAGTGAATGGAATCCTCATGTGGAGAAACGGAAGATCAAATTTGGGAATATAGTGTTAAAATCTTCTATTTTGGAATGTATCAAAGAGGCACAGAAAGGGGATCCGATGGTACAGAAATGGATAAAAAGGGTGAATAAATGAGAAACATTGGACTTTAAGTTAGGGCCTGAGGGAACCTTGAAATTTCGAGATCGTGTAGTTGTACCAGACAATGAAGGGTTAAGAAAAGATATATTGGAGGAAGCACACCGAACTAAGTACACCATTCACCCTGGAAGCAATAAGATGTATCAAGATTTGAGAGGGATGTATTGGTGGGAAGGTTTGAAAAGAGATGTGGCAAGATTTGTTCAAACTTGTCTTGTGTGCCAGCAAGTTAAAGCCGAGCACCAAAAACCTTCTGGACTTTTGCAACCCTTAGAAATACCTGAATGGAAATGGGATCACATTACTATGGATTTTGTGACTGGGTTGCCGAGAAGCCAAAAATGAGATAATGCAGTTTGGGTAATAGTAGATAGGCTTACTAAGACTGCTCATTTTCCACCAGTGAGCATGAAATGTCCTTTGGAGAAGTTGGCTTGGTTGTACTTGGATGAAATTGTTAGGTTACACGGTGTGCCAGTGAGCATTATCTCTGATAGAGATCCGAGATTTGTTTCCCGATTCTGGCAAAAGTTACAAGAGAATTTGGGGACTAAGGTTAATCTGAGTACCGCTTACCATCCCCAAACAGATGGACAGTCTGAGAGGACAATTCAGACTTTGGAAGACATGTTGAGGTCATGTATATTAGATTTTGGAGGATGTTGGAGTCAACATATGCCTCTAGTTGAGTTTGCTTACAATAACAGTTATCATGCCTCAATTCAGATGGCCCCTTATGAAGCACTTTATGGGAGAAAGTGTAGATCACCTATTCACTGGGATGAAGTAGGGGAAAAGAAAATTCTAGATCCGACTACCATTCCTTGGCTCGAGGAGGCATTTGAAAAGGTGAAATTGGTTCGTGAAAGACTTCAAACGGCCCAAAGTCGGCAGAAAAGCTACGCCGATAACAGAAGGAAGGATTTGGAATTTGAAATAGGGGATAAAGTCTTTTTGAGAGTTAAGCCTTTGAAAGGAGGGGTGGTGTCCAAGAAAGGAAAGAAGCTGAAACCAAGATATGTAGGTCCTTTTGAAATTCTCAAGCGAGTAGGCAAAGTGGCTTACCAGTTGGACTTACCTCCTAGCATGTCAAAGATTCATAACGTCTTTCATGTTTCCATGCTTAAGAAGTATCATCCAAACCCAAGCCATGTGCTACATTTAAATGAGGTTGAAATGGACGAGACATTGTCATATGAAGAACAACCGGTAAAAATCCTTGATAAGGAAGTGAAGGAATTGAGGAACAAGAAGATTTCTCTGGTTAATGTTTTATGGAGGAATCATGATGTTGAAGAGGTGACTTGGGAATTGGAGGAAGAGATGATGAGGAATCATCGAGAGCTGTTCACATAGAAATGTAAGGAATTTTGAGGGGGGAAGGATGTGAGGGCCTCGAAATTCAAAGTTATTTTAAAAATGCATAATATTATTTATATTGTGTTTATTTATTTATTTATGAGTAAATTGTGTTTAAATTGAATATTTTTCAATTCATAACATTTTATAAGATTTATTTGCCATTGTGCGATTTTGGCCGAATTACGTGTCTAATTTTCTACCGGAGCGTGATTAGTGACTTTAAGTTGAAATTAAGCATAAGTGATGATATTTTGGGAATATTAATAAGTTTGGACAATGTCGGAGTGGACTACAACAGTGTAAGTTAGACTGTCGCGCGCGACGCGACATAAAGTGACAAAAAGCACTTTTTCCCTTAAAATAAGGAAATGCACTTTTTGGGCAATAAAAGCCTTGACTTATTGGCTTCCTTTAAGCTTTCATTTCAGCTGAAATTTGTGAGATAGAGAGAGAGAAAGAGCCAAGAGGGAGAGCAAGGAAGAGAGAGAGAATTGTCATCAAATTTCTTCCATTCTTGTTCCTTCCAAGCTTGGAGTTTTAAACCACCATTGAAGCCCATCCAATCCACCATTCTTTGCAGCCGAGAAAGAGGAGAGAGAAGGGGCTCTGGACCGGTTCTTAGAGGAAGAAAAGAAGGGGTAAGTCTTGAAGTTGACCTTTCATTTCTTTCTCAATTAGTACCTTGAAATTTGCGGAAGTTTTGGGCTTGATTTCTTCCCTCCATTTCAGCCGAACCAAGGAGAGAGGATAGAGAGTTAAGTTCAAAATTCTTGAAGGGAAAAGAGAGGAAAAGAAAAGTTAGAGTGATTGTTTTAGCTTGAGATCGAGCTTGAGTTTGCCCTTGGAGGTGAAACCATCAACAAATCTTGAAGATCTTGGGCTAGGATCGAAGTTCTTGAAAGCCAACAAGCTAGGAAGCAACCTCCTTGAAGAAGAGCCCGAGAGATCTCGTTGGATCTTGCCGGATCTTGTGGGATCTTGATAGATCCGGAGGTATAAGACGTGAAACTCGTAAATCTAGCTTTATTAGTGTTAATTGGTGTAGATCTGTGGTTAATATTGATAAAAATGATCTCATCTGAAAAGATGAAGTTGGGCTCTTGAAATCCCAACCTAGGTAGCGGACTTGAGGTGGCCTCTAGGTAGCGGACTTGAGGACCTGATTGGGAATTTGATTGCTATTTGTGAACTTGCCTTGATATGGTTAGAAATTAGGGTTTTAGTTGTTGAAAAGTTTGAAGGAAAAATGATTAAAATGGCCGAAACCACACTTGAAAACTTCTATGTTTGATTTCGAAATTTTGTATTCAGTTGTGATGAATTTGTGTTTAAGAAAATATATGATATGTACATTTATTGGTGTATGACTCTTTGAAAAGATAAAGAATGGAATTTCTCATGAAAATTGGGCGAAAAATGTCGTTTGAGGGTTTTGTAGTATTATGGTTCCATTTAATGAATTTTGTAAGAAAAGATATGGTTTAAAGTGTTTTGAGGTTATATTAAAGTATTATCAAGGAGTGAGTGTTGAGTTTATGTTAAAAGTGATTTTTGAGGTGATAAGTTTCACCTAAGTGTTTTACTAAAGAAATGTGAAAACAACGTTTAGTGAGAACATCGATAACATGTTTTATTTGAAATGAGCTTGATCCTCCAAAGATTTACTTGGAACATTGTTTTTGGGAGGAATGAGTGATTTTCAAGGAGATATTTGAAATATGACATCGTTTAAAATGAAAGTGTTTCCTTGAGGGGATTTTTGGGAAAACATTGATTGAAAACTAAAAAGTGGAAATGAGTTGTTTTGATTAATGAACGAAAGGATAGAATTCTCAACTACTGTTTTTACTTGTTTAGGGTTTGAGGAGGAAAGTGAATTCGACCCGTACGTAGAGGCTGAGCCCTATTGCTTTGGTGAGTTTCCACTGTATGTGTTTATGTGAAATGACTGCAATGGTGTTTACTGTTGTGATTGTACTGTGAAACCTGGTTTTGAACTCTCAGATAGGGTAGTGTGTACTTTATCGCACTTACTCTTATCTGAGTGAAACGACTATGAAAATGCTTTAAAGTGAATGAAAGTGATTGTAAACTGAAATGATTGATTCTTGTACTACTTAGTGGCGCATGTGTTTGAAAAGGTCGGGGAATGCACGAGACCTCTCGGTGAACCGACTTCGAGCCGGAGGCTAAGCCTAGGTCGAGAAGAAAGGGAAGAGCCATAGGGTTATTCCAATGTCACTAAGCCTAGTGACTTAAACCATCATCGTGCTTTCGACCGAGTTCGGAACCAACTCTCCTAGAAGAGTAACCAACCACCGCATTCTTGGCCGAATCTGAAAAGTACTCTGGACTTGGCGTATGGACTTGTCCTTCATGGAGAGTACTCAAACAAACTGAGCTATGCATTGTTTCAAAATACACTGGACTGTTTGGAGTACGGGCCCGGTGGGGTTTTGGAGGAGTAAAAGGGAAGTGGAGTTCTACATGGCAATAGTGACAGTTGATGGAGTGTCAACTACTGGTTCGTGGACAAGCGACGTGGACTTTGGCTCCTGAGAGCCGCGTATCCATACTTGTATTGTTAAATGCTTTCTTATCTGATTTAAATTCAAGTTAAATCTTATTGAGTGAATGTTCTTATGTGTTATGTGAATTGCATGTTTTTGGGAACTCACGAGCTTTTTAACTCACCCTTTTTCATTTGTTTTCCTTAGCAGGATATGAGATCCCCGATGAAGATGCCGACCCTTAAGACTAGGGTTCTTCTTGTTTTGATGTTTTTGAAGAACTTAGAATGATGAATGTTGAGAACTTTTGTATAATGAAACTTGATTGTATGGATGAATGATTGATGTACTATGGATTTGTAATTTGGGAGTTGTGAATTTGTTAAGTATTGTACCTTGTATATTATGTCCGGAGTTTTGGTTTAATAAGTTATATGATGGCTGAGTGAGTGAGTCTTGGCGAGAGCTAGGCAGGCGGTCGCTGATACCCTAGGGTATGCCCTAGGGAGAGGTGGGTCGTCACAATAACTCCTGCGAAAATTTTCATGGTTTTACTCGCTAAGGATCTTGGCTTGATGTTTCATGAAGTATCAATGACAGGATTTTGTAGAATTGCTTGGAAAAGTTAGAAGAAGTGTGGATTAGATGATGAGAGACTATTGATGGAAATTTTGTTTAGTGATGACCAAAACAGGGGAAGTAAATCAGCTTTGATCTCCATTTTTTCTCTTGAAAGCTTTGGGCAAGCTATTGTTCAGTGAACTTGTCAAAATATCGACCTTCACTTGTATGTTGAATGTGAATCAAAAGTATGTAATCTCCGACTCGAAATTTCCCAAGAGCAATTTCAGTCAACTTCGTAGATTTCTGTTATTAATTGGTAATGACTTAGAGTTTGACTTTTATACCATTGGGAGTTCTGTGAATCTAGTTTCAAATGCCACTGATGGTATCCGATTCCAACTTTCCTACTTGGAATTAGGGTCAATTGCTCAGGTGACCTAATCCAAATCCGACAGCTCTCCACACTTCTGTGATTGCTGTTTTGACCACAAAAATGTATGAACTTAGTTCCAAGGTTTCCTTACGGAATGTGACTCTGAGTCCTAACTTTGAAATGGCATAAAATGCCTCTGAATCCAATAAATGAAGTTTCAGATAAATCAAAAAGGTGGCAAAGCTGTTAACTTTGCCCCTTCTCTTTTGCACTCTTTCCTTTACCTTTCTTGGTTTAATTCACTTTCCCTTGGTTCTAAATAACATTTTCACTTTATTCTTGTATGTAGATGTTTGCCTTAAAATATTTGCAAACCTTTCCCTGAAAGGCATCCAAGGCCTTGTGAGATTAGAATTGAGTGTGGAGAATTAAAATTGGTATGTTGAATGAGATATGAAAGTGAAAATTTTTACTTCTTGTGGATTGGAGTCCAATGAAAGTCTTATGATATCATGTCTCATCTCAGGGATTCGAATATATTGATAAAATGGATTTGTGACTATTGTATTAAGGTGAAAATGAGTTTAATTGATGAGCGATCCTTTATCACTCCTGGTTGGCTTATTCATGAGATATGTGGTTTAGTAAATGTATATGAGGAAATTAATTCTTTGACTTATGGGAGATATTATGGATATATAGCTTATAAGAGATAAGATGGAACAGATGAAATCAAAAGCTGCATTACTGAAAAGAAATAAAAATGTGACTAAATGATGCTTAGGACTAACAGTTATTCAAGTTGTGAGAATTACCCTGGAAGCCCAATCTTAATTGCTAAGAAAGATGCAAATTTATGGTTCATGCCTGGATTATTGGATTCGAATTATATCTCTGATTGGGAAGGGAATACTTTTATTGTGCAGTTATAAATAGTGCCAATTGAAGATTAGTAAGGATATTATGGTATATGTAAGATTCGATGGGAGCTTGAGCAAACCTTGAGGAAGTACTATCTGTAGAGTAAAATCCATGGAAGTAAATTTTGGTAAGAACATAATTGGAATAAAGTGAACTTTAGAGATATATACGTATTTGGAAAAGTTTTAAGTGATGACTTCTTTATAGGAGTTAAACTTATATCATTGTCGCTAAAATGAGTATTATCGTGGAAATGGGAAGATATTGAAGTAAATGAGGTGTTATAACATAAAGAACATCATGCATAGATTTTTGGTAAGAATGTGAAGAACTTGAAGAGTAAGCAAATTCTTCTAACTAAGGTTTTGTGGAGAGATTAAGGGCTCAAAAGAGGTAACTTGAAAAGTAGAAGAAGAGATCTGAAGGAATTATCTAGAATGATTTGTAAACGAGATACGAATTTCGAGGACGAAATTCTTTTAAGGGGGGAAGGATGTGAGGGTCTCAAAATTCAGTTTTTATTTTAAAAGTGTATAATAATATTTATATTGTGTTTATTTATTGAAATATGATTGAATATATGTTTAAAGTGAATATTTTCCAATTTAGAGAATTTTATACGAATTAATTGCCGGTGTGTGGTTTTGGCCAAATTAAGCGTTAAATTTTGTACCGAAGCATGATTAGTGACTTTAAATTGAAATTGAGCTTATGTGGTGATATTATAGAAATATTATTATGGTTGGAAAGTATTAGAATGAAATAAAACAGTGTAAGTTAGACTGTCGCACTTGACGCGACATAAAGTGACCATAAAGGTAACTTTTTCTTAAATCAGGGAATGAGCACCTTTTTGTCTCTTAAGTCTTGACTTTTGGCATCCTTGAGGCTTCATTTTACAGCTGAAATTTTGGAGGTGAGAGAGAGGGGGTAGCCGAACTTGAGAGAAGAGAGAGAGAGAGAGAGAGAAAATTCTTGTCTTCTACATTTCTTCTTCCTTGCTTCCTTGAAGCTTCAAGCACCATTGAAGACCATCATCTTCTTCACCTTGTAGCAGCCGTGAGAGAGGAAAGGAGTGAGAGGGCTGGTCTGAAATTTGAAGGACAAAAGAGAGAGAAAAGCTTCAACCTTGATCTTCCAAGTTTCTTCTTCATTCATCATCTTGAAGTTGTGAGACTTGATTGAAGGCTTTTGGGCTTGTTCATCTTCATCTTGGCAGCCGTATGAGTGTGAGAGAGAGAGGAAGTGGTTCGAACTTGAGGGAAGAGAAAAGTGAAGAAATAAAGCTTGTTTGAGTGGTGTGTTGCTTGATCTTGAGTTTTTGGTGGAAATCAACATCAAAGTAAGAAGATCTCAAGCTAGGGTTGGAACTTCTTGGAGATATCAAGCTTGGAGTGTCATTTTCCGTGAAGTGCTCACAAGATCTTGAGTGATCTTGCTAGATCTGCTTAGATTTGAAGGTATAAGACTCGAACCTTGTAGATCTAGCTTGATTAGTATTTAACAAGACAGATTTACAGTGTATTTTATTAGAAACGATAATGTTTGAAATGATTGAGTTGGGCTCTTGAATTCCCAACCTAGGCAGCGGACTTGAGGTGGATTTTAGGTAGCAGACTTGAGGATTTGATTGTGGATTTGAATGATATTTGTGAAATCTATTATGATATGGTTAGAAAGTAGGTTCTTGTTGTTGAAAATTGTGATAGAAAAATGTATGAGACGGCCAAACCCATGCTTGGTAATTTCCATGTTTGATTTCAAGATTTTGTGGTTATTGTGATGAATTTCTATCTAAGAAAATATATGGTATGTTCATTTATGAGTGTATGAATTTTCAAAAGGTGAAAAGTGAAATTTCTCGTGAATTTTTGAGTGAAAAATGTTATTTGAGGGAATTTGAGGGTTTTACAGTATTGTGGCTAAATTTAATGAATTTTGAAAATAAAGATATGGTGTGAGGACCCAAAATTTCTTGAATTATACACCCGAAATTTCTTGAATTATTTGCTAATATTTCTTGCGAGAAACCCTAAAATTTTCATGAATTATTTTTCATTGTATTCATTTAAGTGCAAATCGTTTTCTTTAAACATTGGTAGCATACAAATTTCATTAAGTGCATTATTTTTCCTTAAGTACTCTATTTTGTATGTATTGTATGAAATTAATTTGGAATTGTATTTTACATATTTCATGTAGCCAAATACATAAACTTATATGGTATTAAGTGGATCACATTTTACATTAAGGGATTTGATGGCAATTTGCATAGATTTTATTTCATTCTTGGCCAAGATAATGCCACTTGTCAACCACCTACAAAGTCTTGACTTAAGACTTTCTATTTAACCTCTTGTTTTCAAAAATTCAAATCAATTTTCCCTCTCATTTTCTCTCTCTTGGCCGAACCTCAAGGAAGGGAGAAACACCAAAACCCTAGTCTTGAATTAAGCTAAACTAGTAAGGAATCAATTGGAGAGATCATCTAGTGAGTTCATCTTCCACTTTCAAGCTTGGAGGAAGTAGGATCAAGCAATCTTGAAGGACTTCTCTCTAACTTTGTTTCAAGGTAAACTTTCTTTAAAAACCCTAGCTTGATGATGTTAAATTGAAGGTTATGGAATGTTTAGTTGGTGTTTGAGAGTTTTAGAAGCCTAAACCAAGGCTTGCTTGGAAGAATTTCTAGTAATAGCATCATTGGAAGTGGTTTGGAATTATGTCTATGAAGTGTTTGATGAAATTCCTAAGAGTCTTAGGATGAGATTTGTGTTAAGATCCTTTGGTAAGTATGCATAATCTCCACTTTAGAATATGATTATGACAAGTTTTAGTAAGTTGTGTGCATGTGTAATTTGGAAGTTGGAATTGGAAGAGAGCTAGTCTACTTTTGCACTCTTGCTGGCCGAATGTTCTAGTTAGGAAAACTAGCTTTGTTCCCTCATATTGAATGTTGTTTTTGGTGCATTTGTGCTTGGAATACTTGGAAGTATGTTGAGGTTTATGGGGTTGCAGCATTTGAATGGTTTTGTGATCGTTTAGCTAGTGCTTTAGCGAAAACTAAACCAGATTTTTCTGCTCAAAGTTAAGCGTGATCAGGTTTGAATTTCAGTCACTTTGAACTACATATTTCTCTGTGATAACGGCCAAACCAGCTCTTGGTCAAAACATAATAGTTGTATATAATTGAGTTAAGTTTCTACCTGTAAAATTTCAGATCAATCGGAGCACTGTACCCTGATAAATGTCCAAAATACCCCTGACTGTTCTGCTCCCCTGTTTACCCGACAGTCTCTAGTTTCAGTCAACTTGTCGGATTTTCTGGTATCAATTGGCAACGAACTAGAGTCTGATTTTTATACCATTGAAAACCCTATGAACCTAGTTTTAAACGCCGCTGACAGAGCTCAATTTTGACTTTCCTACATCGAGTTATGTCCATTCTTCCGAGACTGTTTGACCAACCTGTCATTGACCCGACAGTTTTCCTGTGCTTCTGATTTTGCCAATTTCGACCATGATTAATTCTGATTTGGGATTCGACCTCTGCATGAAAATTGTAGACCTATGTCTTAGCTTCAAAACAGCATAAAATTCATCTCAATCCAATAAACGTAGCACCAGTTATGATCAATATGCCGAGGGGTGACAAAGCTGTCACCATTTGTTCTTCACCGTTGCATTTCCTTTCTTCACTTGTCTTGGTTCAATCCCTTTTATTTGGTTCAAATGGATATTTTTCAGTCCATATTGCACTTGAATCATTAACCTAGCTTGTACTTGATTCTTCTTGGATTTCCACTTCCAATTCATTTTGAACCTTGGTGACACTTTTAAACCGTGGATAGACTTTAGTTTATCTAAGTTTGATCGGTTAGGCTTTAATCGCTTTATATTGGACACCCTAGACTTGTATATTTTGGTTTGTCCATTTTCTTAAGTTAAGCTTTATTGTGATGATGAATTTTACTTCAGGGATTGATTTTGACCCAGAAAATATTCCCGGGATTGACGTGTACTCCTCTGCTATTGGTGAGTGTTCCAACTCCTTTTCAAATGAAAAATCTTGTTATTGTTGCAAAGGAATGATCTGTTGAAATGATTTATGAGTATTTATAAGGAAATGATTTATCACTATTTCCAAGTAAAATTTACTTTTTCAAGTGGAATAATTTTGAAGGATTTGTGAGTGTTTCATGCTTGTTATTTGACCAACTTGACATCTGAAATATTGAAATACTTGAACTATGTGATGATTTGTGATCTTGTGATTTGTGAACCAATTAATGTGATCGAGATGAGTGCGTACTTTATCACACTCGATCTCTTGTGCTTGGAATTTTGTAGTTGAATATTTGAATTCATGTGAAACGGCTTTTGGCCCTTGCTTATATTTGATCTGTGAGTCACTTGGGTAATATCCCATCAACTAATCTGTTTAGAAGCTTGTTTACCTGTGCTTGCCACCTGTGCCTGTGAAATGGCCACTTGTGTGATATCACAAGGGCTAATCTTGTTATTAGTTCTTGGGACTCGTGATCGGAGTCCACTCCATCGGCTCATTGGTCGAATCGAGCCAGTTAGGGCTTGGTCGAGTAGACTAATGATGCCCTTGGATCCTGTTTCTTGTTTTGGTATACTCGAGTATTACCTCCTGTGTTGGTGTTCGGACCGGATAAGGTGGGAGAATGGGTGAACGGGTATGGCGGATGAGTGGGGTTCTACTGGACATTAATTCTTGCATTTCCTTGGTTGACGGAGTGTCAACGAACTTGGATCAAGTTGCTGGTGTGGAACTTGGCTCCTGAGAGCCATCTGTATCCTTTTATATTTAAATTGTTATTTAAGTGATCCTTGTGCACTGATCTTCCAGTAAGAGAAGCTTGAGTGCTGAACTCCTCGTGAGCACTGATCTCCGAGTCGAGCGGCTTGAGTAGTGCGTAGGCACCATCTCCTGGTTGACAGTGCTTCTGTGATCATCTCTGTACTTATACTTGAAATTCCAAATTTTGCATGTATTGCTTTATTTTGTATTAAATGTGAGATTGTTTATTTGTTTGTCTATTTATTGTCTCATCTTAATCAAAAGATTCTTAAATGTTTTCAAAGTGAACATTTGACCATGTTCTCGACTTACACGTATTTTTTTAAAGACTCAAATATTTTACAAAAGTATTTAATTCAAATGTCCATGAATTTGATAAAACGTGAATTTTCTTGTTTTCAAGGAACATTCACAGAGCTTTAGCTCACCCCAAAAATATTTTATTTTCCCCCCAGGGTTCGAGATGAAGGAAAGCAGGAAGTGATCTTTCATAGTATGACTGGCAGGATTATCTCTTGTACTATTTGTAGTTTGGACAGTTGGACCTTTGGAGTACTTGGATTCATTGGAAATGTAATTATTATTTGAAGATCTTGCATTGTAATTATTTGAAGTTTGTAATATGATTGAGGACTGTAGTGAGTCCCGGCGAGAGCTGGGCAGGCGGCCCGCCGATACCCTAGGGTTCGCCCTAGGGAGAAGTGGGGCTGTCACATATGGTTTGAAGCGTTTTAAAGTTATATTAAAGTATTGTCAAAGAGTGAGTGCTGAGTTTTGTGATAAAAGTGATTTTGAGATGATAAATCTCACTTAAGTGTCTTATTAAAGAAAGTGTAAAAATAGTGCTTAGTGGGTACATCGGTGACGTGGCATATTTGAAGTGATATAGTGATTTTCAAAAGACTCATTTGAATGTTGAATCATGTAAAATGAGTGTTTTTCCTTGAGGGATTTTAGGAAAAATATTGATTGGAAACTATGAAATAAAAGTGAAATGTTTTAGTTAATAAGTAAAGAAGTGAATCTCAACTACTATTTTTGAAATTGTTCTAGGGAGTGTACAAGGAACTGAACTTGATCCTTACGTGGAAGCTAAACCCTACTATTTCGGTGAGTGTTCTAACTCTCTTTTAAATGAAAATCTTGCCATGGTTTGTAAATGAGTGATTTGTGAAATGATTTGCTAGTATTTACCAAGAAATGATTTATTACTATTTCCAAATAAAATGCTTTGGCCAATGAAACGATTTTTGAAGAGTATATGAGTTTCCATGTATGTTACTTGACGTGATGTTCAAAAGCGATTGGAATTGTGACTTGAGATGAATTTGGATTATTTGAAAGACTTGAATTTCATGAGATATATACTTGAACGGTTTTATGGTTTGAACCACCATGTGAGTGTTTACTTCTTTAAATGTGATTTTGGAAATTGAAAGAATAATGTGCTATCTTGTGACTATTTTGACGTCGTTGGGTGAAGTCCCTCGACTAGTTTCAATGAAATAATGTGACGTCGTAGGATGAATACCCTCAACTAGTTTGTGATGTCATTGGGTGAAGGCCCTTGACTAGTCTACTTTGTTGGGTGAAGTCCCTCGAATAGTTTCAGTGATGTACTGTGACGTCGTTGGGCGAAGTTCCTCGACTAGTATGTGACTTCATAGGGTGATTACCCTTGACTAGTTTACGATGTCGTTGGGCGAAGTCCCTCCACTAGTCTACTTTGAATATGTCGATTGGAGCATTATCTCGTCGACCAACGTGTTAAGAGATAGTATGTACCACACTCGAATGAGTGGGAGGTACCTCTCATCTCATCTCAATATTTTAAGTGTAATTAAATCTGAACGGTAGCATGTGTCACACCAAATAAGGGTGGTAGGCACCTCTCATCCCGTCTCAGTACTTTGAACTGATTGAACTGAATTGCTTGTTTATTTATTGTACAAATGCTCAAGTGAGTGAAATGAGTTTCCTCGAAGAGATTTACTTGTGTTTGGAATTAACTCAAGTATGATTTACTATCGCTCTCCATGAAAGGCTTTGCTCATGATTTAAGTTGAATGGTAAATATTTTGGAAAAGTGCTTTTCAATTCAAGCGTTAAGATTTTTATTGAGTGTGTATTTGCTTAATTTCAGAACCTCACTGAGTTTTTAAACTCACCCCAAAAATGTTTTATTTCCCCTCCACAGGAACTCGAGACAAAGGAAGCACTTGAAAAGACTTACTAAAGTGACTAGCTGGGTTAACTCTAATTCATCTGTATATTATATTCTTGATGTCTTGTGCAATGGGCTTATTGGATTGGAGTATTTGGGAAGTAACATCTCATGATTGTAACATGGTTTTGAAATACTTGGGTTATACGTAATGGAGCTTAAGGTGTAAGATGTATGGTTATGTTATTATTGGGAAGTACTTGGATGTAATTGTTGGAGTTTTACTGTAATTATTAAAAGTTGGCACTTCAATTGATTGAGGATCGTAGTGAATCTCGGCGAGAGCCGAGTAGGCGATCTGCCAACCCCTTTTGGTTCGTCTTAGGGGAAGGTGGGGCTGTCACAAGTACGATCCCGGTTTCTCTCATTTATATATCCCGAATACATACTCTAACATTCAAAACTAATATCTAGTAATCGATCCTAGACCCGAGTACGAAATTTAAGCATTCTAATAGTTTAAATCGAAAACGTAGTTTAAACGTGTAAAAATGCATTTTAAAACTTTTCGTGTTGTTACAATTGATAAACGACATTCAAATAATTCAAGCTAATTGTAATGAAGTAAATTTATGAAAATATTAAATTTTGCAATTTTACAAATTAAATTATTGGTAAATCAAGGTTTTAAAATACAAGGAAGTAACATATGGCATATTTGTAATTAAAATGATCTAAATTAATTATTCAGAGAAAATAAATAATTAATTAATTAAATAGGTCGAATAAAATAAATTTTCGGGTCCTCACATAAGGGATAAGTAATGGTCTACATGGATTCTACTTGTGAAAGTTGACAGAGTGTCAACTACCTGGTTCGTGGACAAGTTTCGTGGAATTTGGCTCCTGAGAGCCCCTGTATCCTTCTTTGAATGTTAAATGCTTTCTTATGTGTTTATCGTTAAATTCATGTTTGAAGTGAAATGTATTATGTGCTAAGTGTCTTGCATGTTTTTGAGAACTCACGAGCTTTTTAACTCACCCTTTTTCCATTTGTTTTCCTTCGCAGGAAATGAGTACCCAAGTGGAGAAGCCAACCCATAGAGTTAGGGTTGCTTATATTAAATGTTTTGAGAGTTTTGAATTATGGTTATTGAAAGTTTTTGCAATATGAACTTGAATGTATTGATAGAGGATTAATGTACTCTGAGTTTGTAATTTGAAGTTATGGAATTGTAAGATATTATTCCATTTATATTGTGTTCGGAGTTTTAGTTGATAAGTTATATGATGGTTGTGTATATGAGTTCTGGCGAGAGCTGGGCAGGCGGTCACTGATACTCTATGGTATGCCCTAGGGAGAGGTGGGTCGTCACAAAAGATATTGAACTAAAGTATTTACATGCAATAAAACTTGAAAATAAGGGGCTGAAATTAGAAAATGATTCTCTCGAGGAAAGACAGGAATATGAGTTGATCCTTATAATTAATGGGACACTAACAGTGATTTGCGGTTCAGCCAATATGGTCCTCCGGCTCGACCAATTGATCGTAAAAGCCTAGGCTCAACAACTCTACCTAATGCTTCAGCGTTAATATTTATGTTATTAAACAAACCAATTGATTATTTAGTACATGCACGCAACTGTTGTTTCTATACTCAATTCACCTTCTTCCAGTTGCAAAGAAACGTAGATGACATGGTTTGTTCATGCATGGATTGATGTAGAAAATGATCTATCAACATCCTCGATGCAACTTGAGTAACCAATGGCAAGTGTGTAGCCCACTTGCAAGAAGATTTCAAGTATTCACCTATATAGTAATCCTCAAATAAATCAATGTAGCTTATTAAAACCGTAGGAAATTAAGCTCTCTTTTGATCTATTCAAATTTTGTAGTGGTATTAATGCTATTATCTATGTCCTTGGAGGCTTGGATAGGTGATGTTTACCGAACTTCTTATCTGGCATCTTATTCTATTTGCATATTTCCCTTTCTTTGATCTTCCACGGATATGAATGATTCAAATTTCAACGTGCATCAGGTACTTTTAAAGCTCGCTATATATCTCCTGCTATAAATGCTTATCTTCCTTGATTTTTTTTATTCCACAAGCATTGTAAAGTACAAAAATTGGACATGGTCAAATCTCAAGAAAGCTTAAATAGATTATAGGTATGACAAATCAATGCTATAATACGTAAACATTTACTCGATGATGTGAAAAAAAAAAGTGTAAAAAATAACTATTCCGTGTTCCTTGACTAGGTATTCTTGGTTGGCAGAAAAAAAAAAAAAACGCATGATAATGTGCATCAAAACCTGAGGGATATGGGGCTCAAGTATCAATCCTGAATACAAATTTTGCACCATGTATATATGTTACATTTATATACATGCATACACACACACATACATACATACATGTGTGTGTGTGTGTGTGGGTGGGTGCGTGGCTATTGTGCATGCAATAGCTCTATTATCAACATTCCATTGCTGCCATCCTTTCAGCCTCGCGGCTTCTGCATTCTAAATTGCTGCACCAAAACGAAAAGAAGAAGAAGAAGAAGAAGAAAATTCTGTTGGAATGTATGCCCTAAAACAATTATATTGTTTAAATACATTCCTAATTAAAGTTTTGTATTTTATGAACTTCCAATTTTATCTGTTTAATATATGATATAACTGGTAAAAGTCCTTAGAATATTTATTAATGTGATGATAGTCACAAGAGTTGCTGACTATGAGATATCAATCACATTTATAATAAATATTCTTAAATGTCCCTAGTCATAGTATTAATGAGACAGGACATCATTAATACGGACAGACTAGTACACAGTTAGCCCCTACTTAATGTAAGTAGTGGTTGTTCTCATCAACCATGGTATAGGAATACCTAGGCTAATGTGTAGATGAATTGTAGAGTACTAATTCATTGGAATGATCCACACAGAGATCCCATTAGGATATCTAGTGCCAATGGTTGAATCTCTTATGGGAAATTGTGTAAGTGATCCTAGACTTGAGATCACCATAGTATCTTGAGTGTGAATCACTACCTTTTGATTCTGTTTCTTGTTACTCACCAGGAGTGATTTAAAGAATAGAAATTGGAGGTAGTGTGAAGCATGGAAAGATAGTGAGTGATCAAGAGAGGATTCACCACTCTGATAGTGGGAGCTGATATCCAGTAAGGCCACTAGTTGGAATGTAAACTTAGTAGTCGACTACATTAGGTTAATTGAAGAGTGTCTTCAAGTTAACCTAATCTAAGGTTAATTCTGGGAACTAGAAAATTAATTAGTCATTAGGGAATTGGCACTTGTTCCTTATTCCCTGACTAATTGGATATCAATGGTGAAAGGATAATAATTACACGGTAATTTTCCATGGAAAGGTTAGGTCGGAATTCCCCTTGACCAATTCCGAATACCTGGGTGGTTGTGATGTGTTGCTAGACACCGCTCACAATTTATAATTATGAATAATTAATTATTGTAATTAATGATAAAATAAAAGTGTTTATTTTATCTAATTCTTTTAAGAATTATAATTCATAATTATTACCAGTGTATTTGGGACCTATTGGATCACACGCATAGAGATTGGGTTCTGGATTAAATTGTGTGTCCAAGTAGGGACTTGGAAATAAATACTTCTGGGGTTTAATTATAAAGATAAATAAATCTTGGGGTCATCTGACAGATAAGATAAAAGTGTTATCCTTTATCTGTCAGATAACAGAAAGGATAGAGTCTCATCAGATGTTACGGTGGTTTGATTTTGAATCAAACCACCAGACTCTATCCTTCTGTTTCTCTTCTCATCTCTCTCTCTCTCCCCTATCAATAAGTATCAGATACTACGATAGGAAAAAAAGGGTTAGACTCTTCTGATAGTCAGTTACGTAACAAGAGAGAAAAGTTTTCTTCAGAGAGAAAACTGATGTAGAGAAAGCTTCAGATAGTCTGAGAGTTTGAGTGAAGAAGAAAAGGCTAGCACCTGTTCTTGACTCACACACACACAGAGATCGTAGAGACGATCAGGAGTAATCCAGGAGTACTCTCGCGTGGATTACAGTAGAGGCAGGACATCTGGACTGCTGCTCAGGGGATTCTCAGTCTTCTCAAACAAGTCAGAGACACCATCTGTGAATTAAAGTAATTCTAGAACCCCCTTCGTAAGTCATACGTAGAACTAGAGTAATTCCTGGCAGGAATCTGGGGCTAAATTTTTTAATTTTCCGCTGTGCCTGCTGCCCCAGTTCCTAACAAATTCATCATACAAAACTTTCTCCTGTAGAAAATGAGCTTGCATTGGAGCATTATTCTTCTTAAGGCACAGATTTTATAGGTGATATGGCGAACTTTTGCATCCATTGATTATGTATGAAAATGATGTAACCGACAATCCAGCAACAATATGAGTTTATACTTTTGTTTAATTTGTGACATTATACTTCATGCTAATATTCATTATCTTTTCAACTAAAAGAAGTTGGAAATTGCAGGACTTAAAATTTTGAAAGCTTGTAATGGTGTGATGCTTTCTTTAAACTCCTTTTGAAAGCTAATTCTGACTCAGACTTTGTCTTAATTCTTTGATGTTTGTCGCTTTCCCAAACAACTCAGGGATAAGAAGTTCCAACACCGCTACCTATTAAATTTGGAAAATTTGAACAAATCTCTTCCTATAAATAGCCATCAACATTTACTTGTTTTCTTGCAAGCATAGCAACATAAGATACGGAAGATGACTAAATCCCAATTTAGCTACGCAACCTTCTTTGTCCTGCTCATCTGCTTCCTCCTCCTCGTACGAAACGGTGAGTTGTAGCTAGTCTTTAGTGAGATATTTTATACTTCTATAGTCTTAAATGGTGAACACATGCACAGATTGGAATATATTCATACATTCCTAGGGTATTGTATATCTGCCTCTACCTCTCTCTTAGTTAGAGAATTTCGAGTATCAAGAAAAGAAATAGTTCTCACTAGCAATGAATTAGAATAACTGCACATTTGTATCATTTGCATGTACACTCGCAATCAAAATCATATGCTTTTCAATATATGTTTTTGCTCAAAGCGTAGCCCTATATTCAGTTCCAGAATTTTCTCTCTTGCTTGCTAATTTGCCCTCACATGTAAGTATACGGCAAATACATATACACGTATAGTGTTGCAAGTAAACGATACATATGGCGTAACAATAGAAAATGGGATAGAGATTGGCACACAAAGCGAGATGGAGTAGCCAAACCCCATAATACTAACAAACACATATCCCCTAGGTGGACGGGCTAGATCCCTGATATATACTATAAACCTTGGACTAACTCTACATCCTTCACTTTTTCTCTCCCTTTGTTTCATGCAGAGATGCCAACTGCAGAAGCTAAATATTGCCAGAGGCGCAGTAAGTATTTGGAAAGGGAACTGTTACGATGAAGGGTGCTACGACAATTGCAAGTCTCGAGAGGGGGCTTACTACGGAGGAGCATGTACTTGGACTGACCAACACCATCTTGCATGCTCCTGTCGCTACAAATGCTAAACGAACAATCCCCACTATTTGCTACAAATTGCACCGTACTTTGTAATGAAATAAAGGCTGACAATTCAATAGAATTGCATATCTGCCGCCAATAGCTGTTGTCCCTATGTCAGTTGCTAATAATGATACGGTGCCCGTATATGTTATTACTGAAACATCACTCCTCTGCGATAATTGTTACCATCTGTCTTGTAGTCGTTTAAATATAAATGAACTATCTGTGTCCAAGTATGAGAGTCATTTTCTGGGACTTCAACTTTTTATGAATACATATGATTATTATTTTTGGTATTGGAACAGGTGCGGTTTTGTATTGTTATGCTTCTTCCAACATTTGGTGAGTACTTACAGGTCAAGTTTTACTTATATATTAAGATGATATTCACGGACAAACTTTATGCATAGAGCAAAATTATATAATTGTATATTAAATTGTTTAAGAAGTATAATATCCATACAACCACACGAAAATCCAAACTATACCTACTTTGGTCCATTATCTTCAGATGAGGTGGCATCAGATAAATTTACCCAAGTTTTTGAAATTGCAAAATTGAAACAAAACTGATGTTGTGTGTGAGTTTCGAAATCGTGACTTCTATTTTGGGAGCGCAAAATCTTGACTTCTATTTCAGAATAGCAAAATAGTGAAAATATTATAATGCGGTAGAACGGAGAGAGTGCTTCTAAAAAACAGATGGAAGAAGCACCTTTTATTTTACAATACGCTAGTTATACATAGTTTGTTCCAACACAAAAACAGAAAAATACAAGTTCGTCATATATCTGCATATATCAAAAGTGTTTCATACTTCGATTATATGCAAACTTTAATTTTCATCTAAGACCAGATTTGTACTAGATAAAGGCTATAGCCAACTAGAAAAATGCTATCTCCACCTAAATCACTTCCATTTTGATGTATTCTATCAGAATCAGGGGCGGAGGTATGTTATATTGAGGGTGGGCAATTCCCCTCTCCCCTCTCCCTAGGGCCAAATTTTATAAAATAACCTTGGAGTTAGGTAATAATATTTCACCCAAATTCCACTCCACCCCCCCCCCCTCCAAAAGAAAGAAATGGGGCCAAATATATAAACTGCCTTTACTTGCATTTGATGGATAGAGAATAAAGTGGTTTACTTTCAATATAATGTTGGGAAGGTAATTCAAAGTCATTAATTAACAAGATCATGTAACTTATTTTTTGGAGAAAATTAAGGAATAATTTAGAAAATAAAAAATAATGTTTTTTGAATTTTAAATTCTAATTTTAGGCCCTTCATTTCATTAGTTGATTTAAAAATAAAAAGTTATGCTTTAATTACCGGTAATTTAGTGTATTCAATTAACTAGAACATGCTTATTTTTATAATGTACTTTTATGAGTTAATTTGAATAACAATTTATTCTCTTCAAAACATGAGTACTCATCAAAGACAATTGTAAAAATTGTTTATTAATGTCCAAATAGGAGATTATTTGAACAATTATTTAGAATACCACTATAGTATTTCTTTATGTGATGTGTGTGAATTAAAAAGATGAAATGTTGATACTACAGAAATCAGAGGCAATGTCCTTATCCCCATCCCCACTTTAAAAATCTCACATCTCTCCTGTTAGAAAAATATTAAAAAAATAATAATTAGAAAAGGATGGTTGTGAATATAAAAAGATGGTTAAAATATGTACTTATGATGCAAGAAAAATAATATTCTAAAAATATTTGATATCTAAATGAAATATGTAGAAATATTTTGCTATAGAAATTTTGCCCTCTTGACACGATCGTAGCTCCACCACTGACCAGAATTGTATTCATATGGCGTCAATAAGGTAATCAATCTTGCTCCCGTGGAAACCCCAGATTATGTGTTTGGTGGTCAAAATTAAGTAGCAAACTAGCTTTTCAACATTTGCAGTTCGCCGTCTACAACTATGGCCTTTGTGGCTGTGAGGGCCTCAAAAATTTATTTTTAAATATTGTTAGTATTTATTATTCTAAATATTGTTATTGTTGTTGTTAGCTTATTTGATTATTTTAAAGTCGTTCTCAAACATATTCTCCAGGAAAATTTAAATGGAAATTCAATTTATTTATTTAATTTATTCTTGGGTGATTCAAATTTTATTTCACACATATTTTCTCATAGTTTTTCAATATTTCATCTACTTTTTTTCACAATTCGCTCTTTTAGTATTAATTTGTGAGAAAATGAGAAAACACATTTTTCGAGATAAATTCGGACTGTGGGTGAATAAGTGAAGGAGAGTACGGATGATCATTGGTAGGTTAGAAGTGAAAATTACTAGTATTAGGTTATTGAAGGTGTTTAATTAGGATTTTGGATTCTTAATTAAGAACGGGAATAACCCTTTTAGGTTTAGAATTTTATCTAGCCGTTAATCCTTTCACTTAATTTCTTCTAGTTCACCTAAAGCATTAAGGATAAGCATTAAGTCTTGTCTTTCTTTTTCCCATTTACTCTTCAAAATTCACTTAAAATCTCTTCATTTCTCACTCTCTCTCACCCGACTTCCTCTCTTCTTCCTTCTCTTGTTTTTCCATCAAAATTTTCTTCATTTCTTTTCACTAAAAACTCCACAAATCTTCCATTAAGTTAAAGCTTAAGCTTGGGGCTTGAACAAGGAGTGCAGGAAGAAGTTGTGGTTGGCTCAAGTTTGCATTTGTCTTGGTGTCTTGCTAATCTTAAGGGAGGTAATGTTCTAATAACTTGCCCCTTGTCCATTTTCTTTAAACTCCAACCATGAAATTAGGGTTTGGATGGTTGATATGTCCCTAGAACCTTGCTTGATGTTGATTAGGTAGTTGGAAGTGTTAGCTTTATTATTTTTGTAATTTGATGATTATGGAGAATTGTGGGCTCTTGGAATTCCCACTAAATGTGTGAAATTGTTTACTAGTTGGTTAAATGGTGATATATATGTGCATGATGCTTGAATTTATTGTTAAAAGTTGGAAGACAAGCCTCAAGGAAAATCGGCTAGAGAGAGGGAAATTAGGGCTTGAGATTTTCAAATTTTTCCCAAATTTAGTGGCTGAGATTTTTGGCTAATTTGAAGGCTTAATATGAGGCTTGTATGCTGGAGGTTAAGGTGTTGAATTGTCTCACACAAATTTTGTTAAAGAATGAGCAAAATTGAAGGTTGTTGGGAACTAGGAAAAACTGGAAAATTGGGGCAGCATGCTGCCCGATTTTATGGGATTATTTTGTGATAATTCTTGATAAAAGTGGTGACCATTTTTGATCATCATTAGGTTAAAGAAGACTAGTACTTGTTTAGATTCGAAATTGAAGTTAAATGGCAGTTGTGTATGTCGGTTATAAGAGATTAGAAGCAGAGGAGTTGAACTTCACCGGTTTGAAGAAGTTTCGATGAGCGAACTTTGGGCACATAGAAAACTGCCTTCCCATTCGAATTTGTGGTTCAATTTTGGTATGAACTTAGAATATATATGGAAGTATTGGTGTACCAAATTTTGTAATTTTTGATGAAGGATTAGCCACTCAAACGAAGCCACGAACTGTACCCTGTCAAACTGGAAATCAGAAATTTCAAGAATTTTAACCCCCTCTGTTTGAACTACTTTAATTTCATGCTCGATTGTCAGAATTGAGTTCTGTCTATGGTGTTTGAAACTTCTTATGTAGTACTTTGAATTGTAAAAATTTTAGAGGCCAATTCATTTTCGGTAATTTTTGACGAATTTTCAAAGTGGGCTGATCGCCCAACCTGTTCTGCCCTGATTCAGTATTGTAGCATTTCCTTTTTCAAAAATCTGGGCAAAATCCACCCAGAATTTTAATTGGATGTCTTCTACAAAGTTTTAGAACTTTTCAAGAGGTTTCCAACGGTACCAAGTTTGTGAAATTCGGACTTGTACAACTCAAGTTACGATTTTTCAAAAACTTTCTGCTCAAGTAGGAAGTTATTGAACTTGATTTTTATTGAACGAGTTTTGGTTGATAAACTAGGAACTTATTTTCATTGTTTTTAAACTATTTTCAGAGTTGGTGCTGAATTACAAAGTGACCCGAACTCAAACTCCGAGACCTACTTTGTCGGTGAGTTTTCAATGTGTGTTACTTACTTTGACTGTATGCATTGAATGAAAGTGTTTCGTGCTTGAAAATTTGAAACTGTTAAACCTCTCGCTTCAAGGAGAGTATACAGTATTTCTCCCTTCTAAGTAGTGTTGGTAAATTAATTGCTTTGCCTGTATTACAAGTTGGAGAAGAAAAGTGTTACATAACCACTCTTGGCCGCGTCCCTTGAGTGGTTAACTGTTTAAATGTTAAGTGTTTGGCGTGCGGGCCCGGTCGGGGGTTTTTCGGTGGAAGGAGATTGGCATGAAGAGTCGTCTACTTGGATTGAAAGTCGACGGAGTGTCGACTACTCTAAATGTTCGTGATCTGTGGATTTGAGCTCCTGAGAGCCAACGTATCCTCCTTGTGTGTTAAAGTCAATTCTCCTATGTGTTTAAATTATTGCTTATTATATTACTGTTTTAAATGTATGTGCATGTCGTTTGGAAACTCACGAGCTTTTTAGCTCACCCCCATTCCCCTTTGTTTTTTCTCAACAGGTGACGAGAATCTAGGGACCTAGTTAGGCCTAGACCTTATCTTTGGGCTTTTGTCTTTAGTATGAAGAGATGAATTGTATATTCTTTTGCTTATGAATATTTTGAGTTCATGGGAATGTATTAAACTATGGCTCAAGGTTTTAAGTGTTTTGAGTTGATAATTTTACTTTAAGTTCAAACATTACTTTATGGTTTCCAGTATCATTAATGAGGTGAGTTTAGTTATTTCATTTGAGTTAGTACTTTTGAATGCGTTAGTCCTGGCAAAAGTTGGGCAGGCAGCCTGCTAACCCCTCTGGTTAGCCTTAGGGGAAGGTGGGGCTGTCACAAGTGGTATCAGAGCTTTAGGCTTTAGATCTCTGTAGTGTATCCTAGGCTTAAAATTGTTTAGGATACCGGCCTGTGGTGCTAGAGTGTTTCTTGATTGAAAAGATGAGATTGGTACTCGATGACTGGATAAAGAAAATGGAAAAACTGATAGGAATTGACATGGAGGGACTAAGACTTTAATTCTGGATGTGTGCTAGAAAGAGATCTTCTTAAGAGTGTGAATAACTATACCCCCCCTTCCTAATTGTGGTTGGTGTTGAATCGAGAGGTCTCTGTTGTGGCTAGTACTTAAGGGATTTTAGACCGGGGAGATATTAAATTTCCAGTGAACCAATTGGCGGATGATTAAGAGATACCCTTCCTAATCTTTATTTGTTATTATGTGATGTGCGACTTTGGGATCTAATGAGAGTTAGCAAGGAAGTGTTTTGATCGAGTTTTCCTTATTTGTTTTCCATGAAGTTTTAAATTTTATATCTTTGGTTTATTTTAAACACTCTTTCATTTAACCTCATCACGCATGTTGAGTTTTCATGATTCGGACAAGAAACTGTGGCGGTTTTGGAAGACAAGAAGTGTTTTAATTTTGAAAATTTTGTCAACTTTACACCTGAGGTGTGAAGAGATATTTACTAACTTTTAAACTCAACATTTGATAGAATCACAAAACATCTTATACCTTATTCTTGTAATAAAATAACTTGAGTATGCACGAGGCATATTACTCAATTTAATCGAAGGAAACTTAATGAGTTTGAATGAAATTGAAGATTTTTAACCTTGAAAGTTTTCGCCACTTGTAACTACATTACTTTTTTTAAACTTTTATATACATTGTTACTTTACGTATGTTTTGGCTCGACAGGGGTTTTGGTTTGAGAATGAGAGTGTGAACCCACAAGTTGGAACTAGCATCTAAGCATAAATATTTTTGCGAAATCAAGGTTGACTTTTAAAGTTGAAACCTCTTGGAACATTGAGGTCAATCTATGATTGAGGGATTATGAAAGTACATTATAATTTGGTTTGGAAGGTCTTCACTGCATTTGGGTGGTGGTAAATGTACAAATGGATAAATTGGAGTGCGATAGCTAAACTTGGGGAAAAATGTTAATGTGAGCTTAATGACCTTCCTAGAATGTCTCTCCTGAGATTTAGGTTTTTCATTCGTCATTTTGGCAATAGACTATGTTTGAATGTAATAGAGGTGAACCCTGCTCCTACTGTGGAGTCTTCAGGGACTGTAGCCAACTAGGCTAGGAAGTTGAACCGTAGACTTGTAAATAGTTTTGTGAAGAACTACTAGGGTGATTCTAGTCTCTGTGGGTGCATGTTTATTTATCGCTTTCATTATTGTGCTTTTGTTTAGTAAAATGGCCATGAAAGCGATTTTTGTGAGTTCTTTAGTACTAAACATGCCACCGTGATGCACTAGACTCTCTCAAAATATATATGTATGAAATTTGGTTGATTTTATAAAATTCTCTCGTTAGTTCCAAAATTTAAATTGTTAATTGTTTATTTTACTTTGTGTTATTTTATTCTATTTTATCTTATTGTATTTCATTTTCGTATCTCCTTTAAAAAAAAATGTCTACCTTCTATAAAGATTATGGACGGTAGATGAGGCCGAGGTCGAGACCGAGAGCAAGGGGCTAGTTAACCCCAAAACATGGGAGATAATCAAGAGTTAAAGTTGAGGGTTAGGGAATAAGGGTAAAGAGATAATTCGTATGGTGTATGTTGCCCTTTATTGAAATTAAAGGAAGTTAAGTGTGAAATAGGCGAACTAGTGAATAAGATAAGAGTTCACTAGAATTTCAAGCAATAGGAGGGTAACAATTGGCATCACCTCCGCCACTCATTCCTTACAAGACTTCAATTAATCTTCATTCTACCATTTCATTTTGACTTCGCAAGAAACAACTAGAGAGAGAAGGAGAGTCTTGCTTCAAATTTTATCTTAATTCTTACTTTCATCATTTAAGAAAATCACCAACACGAATCTCCATTCTCTTCCTTTCTTGTAGCTGGTCTTATAGAAATGAGAGAGACGAGATTTTTCAACAATTTTCTTCACCTTTTTACTCTTTTCTAGCCGGTTTTTCAAACTCTAAATAGAGGAGAAAGATTTCATCTTTTCTTCCATAAATTTTGCTTCCAGACCACTACCACATCCAACATCACTTGCCCCTTGATTAAGTTTGAGAGAGAGGTAAATCCTGTGGTGAATCTTGGAGATCTAAGACTTACCTTGGTTAGGATTGAAACTATGCTAGTGGGAAGAGCTTGAACTTTTAGACCTATAAGTTTTATAGTTTAAATCTAATGATTTAGAAGAGTTTAGGTTATTGAAGGGATCTCTTGAAAACCGAGTACCAAGTTAGATGACTTGAAGTTTTTCCCATGCTTTGTAGTGTAAACTTGTTGGTGAATCTTGATGGTTAATAGCTTGATATATGTCGATTGTTATGTATTATGGTTATTTCATGAGATTGATGAACTATAATTGTGAAATTGATGCGAGAATCTTGGTGAAATCTCTAGAAATACCCCCCCTGCTGGACGAATCCGTTCCGCTACCCTTAGCCCTATTTTCTTACAAATTTTTGGTAAAATATTGCTTAATAATCCTTGTTCGATGTTGACTTTTAAATGTGAATTTAGAAGTTAAAAAGGGATAATTTCTGGTACTTTGTTTTGCTAGACATCTCCTCAGGGAGCATTGTACAATTTTAGAAAATTTTGATATCGCGGCTTAAAACAAAATTTCAATTTGGGTTTTGTTTCTTAGATTCGAAACCAGACAAGAGCTTTTTCAACCTTTTAAATTTTAGATTTTTGCTCAATCTCAATAAGCACCAATAATTTTTCAAAGTTCACTAAAATGTCAAACCTATTCTGTTTTTCTACTTGTTCAAACTATAACTTGAGGGCAAATTTGTCTTATTTACGAATTGAATCTTGAGAAGATATCTTTTGAACAGTTGTAGTACTTTGAGTCTATTTTTCAGTGGTATGCAGCTAGTAATCTTTTTCTAGATATGTAACTCAAGATGTGATTTTTCAAGTAACGTCGCATAAAGATGGAATTTTCTGGTTGAATGAAGAGCGTTCTTTTAAAACGTATAACTTTACTTTGAAAATGCTGATTTGATCCGAGTTTGAACTCGTGGATGAAAAATGAGGTCTCTTATCGTTTTAATTCCTCTTTTAAATGATGGTTTTTGAAAGCTTTGATTTCCTCTTTAGGTGTTACAGTAGTTGTTTAAACGTATGGTTCTCCTTTTTCAATGGAGTACCGTGATGGTTTAAGGGAATTAATTAGAGATGGTTCACTTTTGGTGGTCATCGGGTGTAATTGCTTCAGGTGCTCAAGGTAACTTCTAGGAAATTTCTGAAGCAGAAAAGCAAAGGATGTGAGAACTAAGAAATCCCTTTAGTCAAGATTCTTTGGAGAAATCACGACATCAAGGAGGCAACTTGGGAAGTGGAAGAAGAAATGCAAAAATATCCAAAATTATTTGTTTAGTAAGGTGAAAATTATGAGGAACAAAAAAATTCCTTTATTGAAAATATTGTGGATGAACCAAGGTGTCGAGAAAGTAACTTGAGGGTTAGAAGAAAAATAATTTCGGAGGAAATACCTAGAATTATTCCATAGTTCAAATATGAATTTCGAGAACGAAATTCTGTTAAGGGGGGAAGGATGTGAGGGCCTCAAAAATTTATTTTTAAATATTGTTAGTATTTATTATTCTAAATATTGTTATTATTGTTGTTAGCTTATTTGATTATTTTAAAGTCGTTCTCAAACATATTCTCCAGGAAAATTTAAATGGAAATTCAATTTATTTATTTAATTTATTCTTGGGTGATTCAAATTTTATTTCACACATATTTTCTCGTAGTTTTTCAATATTTCATCTACTTTTTTTCACAATTCGCTCTTTTAGTATTAATTTGTGAGAAAATGAGAAAACACGTATTTCGAGGTAAATTCGGATTGTGGGTGAATAAGTGAAGGAGAGTACGGATGATCATTGGTAGGTTAGAAGTGAAAATTACTGGTATTAGGTTATTGAAGGTGATTAATTAGGATTTTGAAATTTTAATTAAGAACGGGAATAACCCTTTTAGGTTTAGAATTTTATCTAGCCGTTAATCCTTTCACTTAATTTCTTCCAGTTCACCTAAAATATTTCTTTTCTTTTCCCCTCTCCTAATCGAGATTTGCTCTTTAATTTCAAGCCAAATGAGGGTAATTAATTTTCCCTCCAAATAGTTAATTAAGTTTACTATTTAAAGTTGGACTTTTTGGGATTAAAGGATAAGCATTAAGTCTTGTCTTTCTTTTTCCCATTTACTATTCAAAATTCACTTAAAATCTCTTCATTTCTCACTCTCTCTCACCCGACTTCCTTTCTTCTTCCTTCTCTTGTTTTTCCATCAAAATTTTCTTCATTTCTTTTCACTAAAAACTCCACAAATCTTTCATTAAGTTAAAGCTTAAGCTTGGGGCTTGAACAAGGAGTGGAGGAAGAAGTTGTGGTTGGCTCAAGTTTGCATTTGTCTTGGTGTCTTGCTAATCTTAAGGGAGGTAATGTTCTAATAACTTGCCCCTTGTCCATTTTCTTTAAACTCCAACCATGAAATTAGGGTTTGGATGGTTGATATGTCCCTAGAACCTTGCTTGATGTTGATTAGGTGGTTGGAAGTGTTAGCTTTATTATTTTTGTAATTTGATGATTATGGAGAATTGTGGGCTCTTGGAATTCCAACTAAATGTGTGAAATTGTTTTCTAGTTGGTTAAATGGTGATATATATGTGCATGATGCTTGAATTTGTTGTTAAAAGTTGGAAGACAAGCCTCAAGGAAAATCGACTAGAGAGAGGGAAATTAGGGTTTGAGATTTTCAAATTTTTCCCTTATTTAGTGGCTGACATTTTTGGCTAATTTGGAGGCTTAATATGAGGCTTGTATGTTGAAGGTTAAGGTGTTGAATTGTCTCACACAAATTTCGTTAAAGAATGAGCAAAATTGAAGGTTGTTGGGAACTAGGAAAAAGTGGAAAATTGGGGCAGCATGCTGGGTGATTTTATGGGATTATTTTGTGATAATTCTTGGTAAAAGTGGTGACCATTTTTGATCATCATTAGGTTAAAGAAGACTAGTACTAGTTTAGATTCGAAATTGAAGTTAAATGGCAGTAGTGTATGTTGGTGATAAGAGATTAGAAGCAGAGGACTTGAACTTCATTGGTTTGAAGAAGTTTCGATGAGCGAACTTTGGGCACATAGAAAACTGCCTTCCCATTCGAATTTGTGGTTGAATTTAGGTATGAACTTAGCCTATATATGGACATATTGGTGTACCAAATTTGATAATTTTTGATGAAGTATTAGCCACTCAAACGAAGCCACGAACTGTGCCCTGTCAAACTGGAAATCAGAAATTTCAGGAATTTTAACCCCCTCCGTTTGAACTGCTTTAATTTCATACTCGATTGTCGGAATTGAGTTTTGTCTGTGATGTTTGAAACTTCTTATGTAGTACTTTGAATTGTAAAAATTTGAGAGGCTAATTCATTTTCGGTAATTTTTGACGAATTTTCAAAGTGGGCTGATCGCCCAACCTGTTCTGCCCTGATTCAGTACTGTAGCATTTCCTTTTTCAAAAATCTGGGCAAAATCCACCCAGAATTTTAACTGGATGTTTTCTACAAAGTTTTAGAACTTTTCAAGAGGTTTCCAACGGTACCAAGTTCATGAAATTTGGACTTGTACAACTTAAGTTACGATTTTTCAAAAAATTTCTGCTCATGTAGGAAGTTATTGAACTTGATTTTTATTGAACGAGTTTTGGTTGATAAACTAGGAACTTATTTTCATTGTTTTTAAAATATTTTAGGAGTTGGTGCTGAATTACAAAGTGACCCAAACTCAAACTCCGAGACCTACTTTGTCGGTGAGTTTTCAATGTGTGTTACTTACTTTGACTGTATGCATTGAATGAACGTGTTTCGTGCTTGAAAATTTGAAACTGTTAAACCTCTCGCTTAAAGGAGAGTATACTGTATTGCTCCCTTCCAAGTAGAGTTGGTAATTTAATTGCTTTGCCTGTATTACAAGTTGGAGAAGAAAAGTGTTACATAACCACTCTTGCCCGCATCCCTTGAGTGGTTAACTGCTTAAATGTTAAGTGTTTGGCGTGCGGGCTCGGTCGGGGGTTGTTCGATGGAAGGAGATTGGCGTGAAGAGTCGTCTACTTGGATTGAAAGTCGACGGAGTGTCGACTACTCTAAATGTTCTTGATCTGTGGATTTGAGCTCCTGAGAGCCAACGTATCCTCCTTGTGTGTTAAAGTTAATTCTCCTATGTGTTTAAATTATTGCTTATTATATTACTATTTTAAATGTATGTGCATGTCTTTTGGAAACTCACGAGCTTTTTATCTCACCCCCGTTCCCCTTTGTTTTTCCTCAACAGGTGACAAGAATCCAAGGACCTAGTTAGGCCTAACCCTTATCTTTGGGCTTTTGTCTTGAGTATGAAAAGATGAATTGTATATTCTTTTGCTTATGAATATTTTGAGTTCATGGGAATGTATTAAACTATGGCTCAAGATTTTAAGTGTTTTGAGTTGATAATTTTACTTTAAGTTCAAACATTACTTTATGGTTTCCAGTATCATTAATGAGGTGAGTTTTAGTTATTTCATTTGAGTTAGTACTTTTGAATGCGTTAGTTCTGGCGAGAGTTGGGCAGACAGCCCGCTAACCCCTCTGGTTAGCCTTAGGGGAAGGTGGGGCTATCACAGTGGCGAAATATGGTTTGTAGCAAAGTAGACTCTAGTACACATGAAAAGTATCTGCTAAACAATTGGATGATAAAAAACAAGTCTAATGAAAAAAAACAAAAGAAGGAAAGTCATGAGCACAACCAGTATTCTCCATGACAAACTAAAAATAACCTTAAATTGAAATATAAAATTGGCCATGAAAATCTTGCACTCCCACTGTGCCATAATTTGATAATTTTGGTTTTTGGAAATCCAACTTTTTAGAGAAAAAATATAATTATTAAGTTCGAATGTAGTGACTTTGGATGAACTTTAGACATGGTCCTCGCATTCAAATTCGATGGCACACGAAAATGTAACTTTTTCAAATGGTAAAATAGAACAGCCTAAGCATTTGTGTTGATTTTGAAAATGTGATTCTTTGTTTGGAATATTCAAAAGGTGAAAACGTGACATTAAAAATGGGATGGAGGAAGGATAGTAGTAATAGTTGTTCTGTTATGTTACTATTTTACTATTTTATTTGCCTTTTACTTTTTAATTTTTTAAAAGTTTCCATTTACTCTGGCCTAGCATCGTCTAGTTTAGCTAAATAGAAAACCGAAGACCATGTACTTTTTTTTTTTTTTTGAATTGTTTGATATCTATAGGACAACAAGTAATTTTTAAAACTGGTGGGGCACATTACAAAAATTCGTAATTTTTTCAAAGAGCGAGTTTGTAGGAGTTTTTGGTGAAAATCCACCACCATTGCATGTTCCCAAATGTAAATGTTTTGAAATTGGAAATTGTGAAAATGTAAAGGAGTAATAAGTACAACTATATGGTAAAGAAATACAAAATTAAAATTAATCGATGGCATAAATAAATATAATTATTTTGTAATTAAAAGATTATATTATCTTGGTTATAGTGGCTGTTCTCATTTTCTTTTACGTCTAGAGTTTAGATTTCTTTTAATAGCCAAAAAGGTCAAAATTTAGAATATACCTAGGAGTTAACTTTAATTGATTTTGATTTTTTTCTCTATACCTATGATCGACTTCTGCAAAATTTATGACAAACAAGAATAGGCTAAAAGAAGCATGAATACCGAAACCATAAAATGCGATTGCAAAAAAAAATTCTATTATTGGGAATAAACTATGAAACATCTTAACTGACTCCATGAAGATTTGAGTCTAAATTACTCACTAAAAATACGCTTATCTCAAGTGAATATCAGCTTATAATAATAGGTGTTACTCAAGCTTCCCCGCATATATATTCCGTGTAGATATGGGAATTTATCAAATTATTGAAACTGTATGGCCAGGTTAAACTCCTAATTCGAATCTAAGCTGGTATCATATCCTAGCCAATGAAGGAGAAAAAAATCGGGAAAATGACAATAGCTGACTTATGAATTAATGAAAAAAATAGACTTAGTGGGTGGTAAGGCGGGTTAGTCGCACAAGAGAGATCTTGCTCCTCTTTTGGTTATGCTCTCCATGTTGCCAACAAACTTCAAGGTTCTTACCAATTGTGCACCTATTCCGTTGCAAGTCAATATTTGTCACGCTATGCAAGGACTCTGGAAAACCGTTAGACTTGGCAAATTTACGACATCGGATTCAGAGTTTTAATTTTGTCAATCATCTTTATGTCCTTTCAGTGTGGGCCTTGCGAACCTCTTGTAGCAGACGCTCATGCTCTCCACTTTTATGATTTCTTTTGCTATCCAGCAAAATTTTTGCCTCACGCGGTTGTTCCAAACCAATTTGACATCAGCAAATGTACTCGTGTCATTCATCGAAAAAACTTGTGTAAATTACCAATGGATTGGTATAAACCAGCATACCATTTTATAGAATTTTCGAGTTAACAAGTACAATATTCGTACAACCACACAAAAATCCCAACTTCACCTGACATGGACAGGAATATGCATCAGACCTACAAACTGCAACCGCCAATGTATAACTTGGGAGGGAGCTAGGCGTGAAGCATGTCACACAAGTGGATTTGGATTTGCTTGCTTCTGCTACTCTGATTGCTGAGGAAACAAATTCTGCTGCTATGTACTCCGTATATATCGTCGGGTCATGGATTCCAGTAAATTAAGACTGTCAATTCACTAAAATTGAGGAGTGTTTTATGTGTTATTTGCAGTACATTGCGAGTTGAATTTGGAATATTGCTTAAAGAAAAAGTGGCTTTACCACTTTGCCTTTAGTGGTCGTTTGCTGGTCTGCTGTTGTGACATTGTATTTTATGAATATATAGAAGGCTGTTATATGCTACTTTTGGACAATCTCCAATATATAGATCTTTTAATATTTTACTACAGTGCATTTTTTTTTATTTGTCAACACAAATTAGTTCAATTAGTAACAACGGAACACTTGATCTTAAAAGGTTGTGTGCTTAAATTCTATCACTAATATGAGAGTTGTGTTAATGGACAATCTTTAAGAGAACTGTAAACGATCTATGGTCCCAAGGGCATGTGCTCATCTATGGTGATCACCATAGTCGAATCCATCCAAACTTTTTAAATACCAAAAGAAGAATATTATTTTGGTCTTATCATAAACATGGTGAAGTTAACAGGGCAAACAATTATTGCTCTTTACACGTCCCGATCATCCCTTTTGAAGATTATGTGCATCTAAAGATCTTTCATACTTTGCCCAATCTCAAGTTAGTTCAATACATATGACTATCAACGAGAAAATAAAAGCAATAAGTAGATGATGCTGGACGATATCAATCAGACATAAACTTTGCTTTTGTGGATGGAGTCCCCTGAGAAGTTTCTCATTTGAGTAAAGACATATTGGTGGAAGAATTGCAGAATAGGAGCATTGGGGCTGCATAAGTAAATCCTGTTGATGTCAGCAAATTATTTGATGAAACTAGAGCTATTTTAGATGAAATGCTCTTTTTGGCTCAAAAGCTCACAAATTAGGTAACTTTGAGTGAAGTTCTTGCACCTTCCTTATTCAATTAAATCGTTGAAGAAATAGATACTCATGTTTAAAACATTGCACTAACTTTTAAAACTAGGGAAATTCGAAAAAATTTGAACATTAATGACCCTATTGACTTCACATAACAGAAATTCGTATCATTCTCAAAAACATTTTTGGTCATCGTGTAATTTTGAAAAAGTTTTTGAAAATAATTTTACTGAGTTTCCCCTTACAAATGGAGCAAACTCCCTGCCAACGACCGAATTTCAAACAATTCCAAAACACCACAAACAATTTCAAATTGATTATAATACAATTGAGCACCAATTCAAGCATAATTTGACACATAAAGTCCAAGTTCACCCCATACTTAGAATACACATTGTCCTCAATGTGTAGGAAGTAAACGGAAAGAGAATAGATAAAAACTCCCCTATAAATATAATAGAGATCCATGGCAATCCTTTCATGAACATCGACTATTGAGAATATCCATTCATCCCCATTTGCTTACTCAACCGCAGGGTCACATTTAAACTCCAAAAATTACTAAAAACAAATGTAGAACAAACCACTAAGAAAAAGTAACAAGGTTTACGTATTTCAATTTTAACCTAAAAGTCAAAAGAAAAGAAAAAGAAAAACAAAGAAATAGAGCTAGGCCGTTGGGCTACCGACATCCATAATAGCATGAAGAGAAGTCCCCTCCTTACCATGTGCAACTCCTAAAGTCATGCCTCTAGGTGCGTCATCAGTCACACCTCTGTGTGCTCCACCCTCATCAGCATGTGTCGCTCCGGAGGCACCCTCATCTCTTCAGTGAGGGATAGGCGTAGGTGGGCATATGATCTAGAAATGGTCCTCCAATGCCTGAAGATGAGTGTCGTGCTAATTGAGGTGCTCTATCACCCGCTACTCATGTCTATCAATCCACTCCATCAATCTCATTTTCATACAACATACAGCATTCAATATTTCGCTCCAACAAGATCAAGTGGGTGGAGGTGGAGGAGGAATAGGAGTAGTGGTAGATGGTCGGGTAACTAGAGTCTCCACTAGTGTAGAGGTGGTGCTTGGTAGTGCTGTTAATCGAAACGAGCTGCTCGAAAGCTCACTTAAGCTCTACTCGACAAGGCTCGAGCTTGGCTCGTTTATTTCAATAAACAAACCGAGCTCGAGCTCGAAAAATACTTGCCAGATAAATGAGTCGAACAGCTTGATTAGGCTCGTTAGTGAGTGTATATTTATCATTTTACATTATATTTATTACATTTTTTTCATTTCACACAATATAAATTTTCAAATTCGAGCTCGGCTCATTTGTGATTAACAAGTCGAGCTCAAACTCGAGCTGGAACCACATATCCCCTTTATCGAGTCAATCTCAACTAAATTTTAATACTCATTAACTTAAATGAGTGAGGTTGAGCTTGACTCAGTAAAAGCTCGAGTCGACTTTGAAAATCTAAAACTTGATTCGACTCGACTCGACTCGATTAACAATTCTAGTGCTTGGTATAGTTGCTGAAGTGGAAGCTTCACCATGCGCCTCCTTTTTAACAAGCTCTACTCCAAAAGCAGTGAAGATCTTCAATGACTTCAAAAGTGAAGTGTTTGCCTCATTACTAGATTTAGTTTTCACCTTGTTCTCTCCACTTACATTCATGCCTTTGTTCTCAAATAAAAAGGAGATGAGGCAAGGAAAACCAAAAGAAGAGAGTCACTAGCCTTCATCTGTGCTGTTGTCCATAAATAACAGAGAATAATACTCGGCAGTGGAAGACCAATGAGATGCGTGCCCATGCTTGTGATCATCTTGTCCACGAAATAAATATCACTGTTTCTCAATTCACTTTTCCCACTCTTCTTGGGCAAGACATTATGGGAGGAAAGATAAACGAGCAAGTGGAAGCAGTCCTGAAATGAATCCAGAAGCACCAACTTTTTAGTGCCTCGTGATGTGCAGTAGGCTCCTACAAGTCGATTCACTGCTACTGCCATGTGACTGAAACTCTTTTGTAATTTTCACATCAATGCCCTCATTCTTGCAATTGATGAGAATCGAGACTGTATCATGCTCTATGATCAAATGTGTGTCTCAAACTCAAGACTTGATGCGATTGGCACTGTGGCTATCCTTATTCACCATGTTGGCATAGAACTCCCAAACCAAGTTTGGATAGAAATGCTAGGGAAGAGAAAGAATACGCCCCCAACCATGGTGAGCAAATGCTGTAGTGATATGGTAATGAGCATTGATTGCCAGTGCAAGATGATTCTCTATTATGATCTCTTTCCCCAAACTCGCTTCATACCACTTTTGATTTTCTTCTAACATGAAACGAGTGGGATCATAAGTAGGACGTGGGGGAGGTGGTGCCACTTGGTGGCTAGAAGTAGCTTGCCTACGGAGTGGTTTTGGTGGTGACTCTGATGTCTCTTCCTCTTCACTCGAAGAAGGAAGAGAAGTAGTTTCAGGTGTTGAAGAAGAAAATGGAGGAGTAGGCTTGCATTTAGCTTTTCTCTTCCCCGAGTTCTTACCATTGTAACTTTTACGAGTAAAAATATATCAATTTTTTGGCAATAGGTACAATGTATGAGAAATAGTAAAATTAACCTCAGTTATGGCAAAAATATTGCCATGACAGCTAAGTTGTGAGAAATTAAATACAAAAGATTTGATTCACCTAAAATTTTTCCTTTTTCACCACTTAATATTTCTCATACAATTATTCTCAACACACCAAATCATCCATAAGAAGCATAATCACCAAAAGCATAATATCACAATAAATGTCCCTTAAATGCAAAAACATGCTTTCATCTACCGAAGGCATGCAATTTCTCACAAAAAGCCACAATCTCTCAAGAAATATACACCTCATCTACATGCTTTTCAAACCGAATTCAATCCTTACCGCTTGCCAAGCATGAATTCACCAAAGTTCAATCAATTATTAAGTATAAATTCAACTATTTTCAATTGAGTTATATTCAAGCAACATTTTCAACATGAGCCAAGATGAATTTTTATCAATTAACCACCAAATACGAAAAGTAAAGCATGTAAATCAAATGAAATTCATAATCACAATTCATCAAACCTAAAAATATCACTAAAACATCACAATTCACAACTAAACATTCAAATGAAAATTTGCAAGAAATTATAAAAAATTAAAAATTATGAAATTTCAAGATTGAATGATTTAGTTGAAAAATTCACCGTGAATCAATCAAAAGATGTTTAGTGCTGCACTAACGAGTGATTCAGAAGAAGAAACACTACAAAACGACCCCCAAAATTTGTGAAATTGGGTTTCCTAAAAATAATGAATTTTGAATCGAAACTCACTTTTTTGTTGTTTTTGTTGCGAAATTCTTGAAGGTTTTTGCTCCCAAGTGATTTTTGGATGATTTAATGGTGAGAATTAGGGGTTTAATTAGTGAAAATTGAAGATTGAAGAAGGAGGATAGTGAGGATTTCGGATCTGAGGAGGAAAAAGGAAGAAATGTGAAGAGAAAAGCCTTGGATAGTGCTTATACCCGTAATTTCTAGACCAATATGAGGTCGGATCCATATGGTCAGGCCTCGGATTGTGCCCTCAAATCACCTCTCTAATATTGGAAGTTTATCCAAACCTCGAATCTGAGGACTTCATCCTTGATTCGAGTTTGGATCTTTCTGCAAATGCAATTCTACAGAATTTTCAATTCTGTCAAATTTTTCCTTAAAAATTAAAACTATAATTTCCGATATAATTCTTACCAATTCAACACCTCTCACACATGAAAAATAGTCCAAATATAGTTTCCAATCTATTAAAACACACCAAACACATCTACATTGTAAATTGATGTATTGAGTTTCTTGATTAAAATAACAACTTGGACACTCAAAATGCAAATGCAATGTTTTTAACACCTCAAATGAGCATCAATCAATCTTTCAATCATTTTACACATGCTTATGTACAAAGTTCATGCTACTAAATTGTTTAGCACTCTATCAAGAATTGCATGTCCTTTAAAAAAAATGAGATTAAACTTCCCTTTTTCATTCCTTTTGCAACACCTTCGATGTAACAACATTTACAACCAATAAAAACACACTAAAACTAAAACTCAAACTAAAATAAAACTAGACATATTAAAAATGCTTAAAAGAAATAAAATGTTGGGTTGCGTCCCAACAAGCGTTTTATTTAAAGTCGTTAAACTCGACTTCTTACTCGATTTGTTTTAATAACAAGATGCGTTTCCCAAGAAGTAAACTACCCCTCTAGGCACTATTTCACCGGCTAGATGTGGTTTCAACCTCTGACCATTAACTTTAAAAGACATACCATTTTCACTATTAATTTCTACCGCTCTATAAGGAAAGACTTGAGTAACTATGAACGGTTCCGACCACCATGATTTGAGTTTGCCTGGGAACAATTTGAAGTGCAAATTAAATAAGAGCACTGACGAGGTTTTACACTACACCAAATTTTAATATAAAACCTAAACACCCTGTTTTCTGCAAGTATACAGATCGTTTATCGAGCATAGGGTTGTATAGGTGTCGATCCCACAGGGAAGAATGTCAAGTACCGGTGATTTTCGAACTCCTCTATTATTTAGACTGTCACAGGCATATAAATTAATCTAAACTACAACATAAAAGGAAATAAGTAAAATAACAATTAAAAGCTCCTCAAGCTATGGAATTCCTTACTACTCTTGCAAATGAAGCTACCGGTTGCATTAATGATATTAATTTGGCTAAGCATGGCGTAATTTCCTAATGCAGGTGAAAAATACTTTCGTAGTGAATCATCTATACTTATAGCTAAACCATACCTACTAGCGTGGTTATGGAATTAACTACAAGCTCATTTCCTCTATGAAATTACATGAAATAAATCACTAAAGCCACAAAGGCGCCTCCCTACACTTGTGAGAGAACTCCTAGGTTTAGAACTTCATGAACTAGTGTTAAATTCCAATTTTCATTTAAACTTAACAACTTGAGATTATCACAATTAATGGCCGGTTAATCATGATTATAAAAGCCAAAGTACTAAATACTTGCTCAAATAATAGCGTCAAATAACCATGTAAATATCACAAACAAGATATAGAAAGTTCATCCATAACTCAAGGCAATAACTTAGCTAAACATCCTTGAATTACACTATAACTACACTACTAACTATACTAAACTAAACTAAGGAACTAGTGAAGACTACATGCCTCCTCTCTACCTCTCTCTACATCCTCTCTTGTTTTCAAACGTCTACAAGAGACCCTATTTATAGATGAATTCATCCATAAACTTCCAAGACTTTATCATGTGAATACAAGAAAAGTTTGGCCTTGAAAAGTCAAAGAAATTGGCTTCATGAATCTCTTGTCTTCATGCATTGAATCCATTGAATTTTAATCTCAAATGAGCTGTAAAGTTGTGTTTTTGATTGGCCATGAGTTGTTTCTTCAACTTCACAAAATTCTTCACATAACTTTGGCTGAAATTCGTCTAAAAATTGAGCTGGAAAAACTGGAATTCGGCGCAAGTTGCAACAGTCATTTTCTGAGGATCCGCGAGGCAGAGGCTCGCGGATCATATCACAGATCCGGTCCCCTGGCTCCTGTGAGAGGGATTCGTGAGTTATTTGAAATTTCCACTTGTTGGTTCGCGTATTGACTCGCGAATCTCCTTGAAACTTGCAAATTCTGAACTTTTTGTTGTGAAATTGGCGCGTTAATTGGTCCAACTTTTATCCCTTTGATTCCTTGATATTCCGATTGCATTTTCCATTTTTCAATTTGAAATTTCTTCACCTTCGGATATTTCAATTTCCCAACTTTACGTCCAAGCTTCTTTGCAGTTTTCCTCATTTTGTCCTCATTTGATAATTGGACAAGCAATCCTACAAAAACATGAAGATTTCACCACATTAATTCACAAAAATGCACTTTTCTATTTAAACCACAAAATGTAGAATTTCAATAGAAACCCTAGTTCATTAGCCATTAAACTGACAAAAACACACAAAAACTACATAATTAATCTTACTAAAAACATGCAAAATATTGGCTTATCAAGCACGTTTTGTCCTTCCTCAAATTGCTTTGGAAGAATATGCTTGTCATGAAAAAATTTCACATTTTCATTATAAATTTTGGCATTTTCAAATGAAGATAACTGTAATTCCTCCAATTTGCTTAATTCGAGTAATCTATTCTCACCTGCACATTTAAAATCAAAATTAATTACTTTAATGGCCTAATATGACTTGTGTTCAATTTCTACTGGTAAATGACATGCTTTTCTATAAACAAGACAATAAGGTGACATCTCCAACAGAGTTTTAAATTTAGTATGATATGCCCATAGGGCATTATTTAACTTAGTGGCCCAATTCTTCCTTGATGTATTGACGGTCTTCTCAAGAATGACCTTAGTCTCTCGGTTAGCCAACTCCATTTGGCCATTTGCTTGTGGATGATATGGGAATGAAGTCTATACCTACAGGCATATTTAAGCAGCAAAGTATCAAATAGTTTATTACAAAAATGCTTACCTTCATCACTTATAATGGCCTTTGGGACACCACACCTATAAAAAATATTCCTTTTAAGGAATTTAAGTACAACATTAGCATTGTTAGTAGGTGAAGCAATGGCTTCTATCTATTTAGAAATATAATCAACCACTAAAAGAATATACTTTTTATTGTAAGAACTAAGAAACGGTGCCATAAAATCTACCTCCAATAGATCAAAAACCTCTACTTCCATAAAAGTAGTTAATGGCATTTCATTTCTCCTGAAGATGCTACCGGTCCTTTGGCATTCATCATACGATTTAACATAATCATGAGTATGTTTGTATATAGTTGGCCAATAAAATTCACATTGCCACCATTTTCTAAGTACTAAATTGTTCTCCAGTTCATGTCTATGACAATGATTTAAAATACTAAGTACCTCTTCTTCTGGCACACATCTCCTTATTATGCCATTCGCATAATACTTGTAGAAATACAGCTCTTCCTAAAAATACTACTTGGCATCATTGACGAATTTCTTTTTTGATGGGATTTAAAATCCTTTGGAATAATCCCACTTACCATGTGATCCACCAAATCGGCATATTGTGATGATATTTGTACTACTAATAGGAATTCATCTGAGAATTCTTCCTTGATAGGGGTACAGTTTTCACGTGGTATATTCTCCATTCTTGAAAAATGATCGGCCACAAGATTTTTCAATCCCTTTATGTCCTTAATTTTCAAGTCAAATTCTTACAGAAGAAGAATCCATCTTATTAACAATGGATTTGCATCTTTTTACCTTAACAAATATTTAGGAGATGAATGGTTTGTATAGATGATAACTTTAGATTCTACTAAATAAGATTGAAATTTATCTAAGACAAATATCCCTACCAAAAAGTCTTTTTCCATGGTTGCATAGTTGAGTTGAGCATCATTTAATAATTTACTAGCGTAGTAAATCACATGCAATTTTCCTCCTTTTTTTCTACCCTAAAATTGCTTCAATGGCATACTTACTTGTATCTCACATCAATTCAAATGGTAATGACCAATCTAGTGAAGTAATTATTGGTGCCGAAATCAACTCCTTCTTCAATCTATTAAATGCAACCAAACACTCATCAGTAAAAGAAAATAGAATATCTTCGCATAATAAATCACATAAAGACTTAGAAATCTTGAAAAAATCCTTGATAAATCATCGGTAAAAGCCCGCATATTCAAGAAAACTTCTAATGCATTTGACATTCGTCGGAGGTGGAATTCTCTCAATTACTTCTATTTTCACTTTATCTACCTCAATGTCTTTTGATGAAATTTTATACCCAAGTACAATTCCTTCTTGTACTATAAAATGACATTTCTCCCAATTAAACACCAAATTTGTGTCTTCGCATTTCTATAAATTAAATCTAAATTGTGAAAACAATTATCAAATGTAGATCCAAAGACTGAAAAATCATCTATAAAAATTTTCATTATTTTCTCAATATAATAAAAAAAATTACCATCATGCATCTTTGAAATGTAATAGGAGCATTGCATAATCCAAATGGCATTCTTCTAAATGTAAATGTGCCATAGGGACAAGTGAATGTGATTTTCTCTTGATGTTTGATAGCAATAAAAATTTAGTTATAACCTGAAAATCCATCAAGAAAATAATAAATTTCATAACCTGCTATACGCTCCAATAATTAATCAAGAAAAGGTAAAGAAAAATGATCCTTTCTTATCACCACATTCAATTTCCTATAATTAATACAAACTCTTCACCCAACCACAATTCGAGAAGAAATCATTTCGTCATTTTTTCCACTACTTTAATGATTTCACCCTTTTTAGGCACCACATTGATAGGACTTATCCATGCATTACCAGATATAGGAAAAATTGTACCCGCATCGAGTCATTTGAATATTTCTACTCTTACCACTTCCTTCATATTCGGATTTAGTTTTCTTTGAGTTTCTACCACGAGCTTTGCATTATCCTCCAACACAATTCTGTGCATGCATATTGTTGGAATAATTCCATTTATGTCAGAAATGGACCATCCAATTGCCTTCAGATACTTTCTTAAAACTCTAAGAAACTTCTGAAGTTGTTCATCTTCTTCAAGATATGCATTTACTATCACTAATAATGTCTCATTTTCTCCAAGAAATGTACTTTTGAGATGATTTGGAAGTGACTTGAACTTTAGCTTTGATGCTTGTTCAAAAGATGGTGGTGGAAGTCCGTTGTACACTTCAATGTCTTCATATGATGTTCTTCTCCTATATGGTGCTTAAGCACTCAAAAAATTGACAATCATCTCCACTTCTTTCTCTTGCATTCCTACACCATTCAAACAAAACTCAAGAGGGTTATAGTCAAAATGAATTTGATTCATCTCTTTGGTTAGAACATCACATAAACATATAGAATAAACTTGATCGGTGCAATAATAATATTTTTCGAATTTACTCAAATAATATTCTGCCTCTTCTTCACCAACTTGATATTTAAGCTTACCTTTTTTAACATTGAATATAGTACCTGTAGTGGTCAAAAATGGCCTATCTAGAATAATAGGCATGTTAATATCTTTTTCCATATCTAATACAATAAAGTCGATCGGGATGAAAAATTTTTGTACGTTAACAAGAACATTTTCTAGTATGCCCATTGGATGTCTAATAGACATATTGGCTGATTGCAAGGTAATATTAGTTCGTTGTAATTCATCCAAGCCTAATTGCATAACTACAGTTAAAGGAATCAAAGACACACTTGCACCAATGTTACATAATGCCTTAGAAAATTCTACATTACCAATGGTGTAGGGAATAGAAAAACTTTCTAGATCTCTTAATTTAGATGGCAATTTTTTTTTGAACAATATCACTATATTCTTCTATCAATATTATCTATTCCCTATACTCAACCTTCCTTTTCTTGGTCATGATCTTCTTAAGGAATTTCACATATGAAGGAATCTGCATAATAGTATCAACAAGAGGAATGTTAATATGCAATTGATTGAAAATATTTACAGATTTCTCAAACTCTTTATCGACTTTTAATGGGTTCAATCTTTGAGGAAAAGGCAACGATGATGGAATTTGAACATTTTTCGAAGTTGATAACTCATCTCCCACAACCTTCTCCTCTCCCTTCTTTTATTTTTCTGCCATTTGTTCATTCTTCTCAATTTCTTTCTCTCCCTAATTTTCTTTTTCTTCTTTCTTTTTAACCAGAGGTTCACTTAATTGCTTACCACTTTTAAGGATGATAGCCTTTAAATGCTTCTTAAGATTCACTTCCATCTTATTCAGTCATCTCCTGGTCGCCTAGGATTCATTGCATCGATTATTTGACCAATTTGCCCTTCCACATTCCTGAACATATCAATAAGTTAATCGATTTGTCTCATCCTTCCCTCCATTCTTTTAAACCGTTTTGTTGTGGCTTCCGTCAACTTCTCAATTTTATCATTAGAAGTATTTGCAAATTTTTCAATTGCCAACTCCCAAGTCAGTTTTGAATCTGAAGGTTATCTAGGTTGAAAGTCGAGTGGATTGGTTAGTCTGGATTGATTATTTTGCTTGCTCCATCCAAAATTTGGGTGATTTCACCAACTCGGATCATATGTGAATGAGTACGGATTATTTTAGAGTTGACGGTTGTGATTCTTGACATATTGTACATGTGTAAAATCAACATATTCATTAGTTTCATGATCTCCTCCACAAGTAGCACAACAACACTTACATTGGATGATGAGCTTGTACCAACATTGGATTGCTTGCTAAGTAATTTAACAACATTGTTCATTTGAGCACTTAACATGTTAAGGGTATCCATTTCCAACATACCTGTGGTCTTCCTTTAGTTACCTCTTTCATTTGCCCTTTGGTAATTGTTTGACGTTATTTCCTCAATTAGTTTTTGTGCCTTTTCAACTGACTTACCCATTGAAGTTTCACCAGCTGCCATATCCACATGATTTCTTGTAGGATACAAGAGACCATTACAAAAATTTGTATAATGAGCGAATTGGGTAAACCATAATGTGGATATCCACTTAGTAACTTCCAAAAATGCTCCCAAACCTCATATAAGGTCTCTCCTTCTTCTTGGCCAAAAGTTGTGATGTCTTTATGAAGTTTAGCAGTTTTATTAGGTAGGAAGAACTTGTTAACGAAAACTTTAGACAATGCTGCCCAAGTGTTGAAAGTATTTGGTGTATGCGATTGTAACCATAATTTAGTTTTATCTCTAAATGAAAATGGAAAAAACCTAAGCCTAATTGCATCTTCACTAACTCCATTCAATTTAATAGTGTCACATATTTCCAAAAATGAGGCTAGATGTGAATTAGGATCTTCAAGTGCACTTCCACCAAATTGTGTTTGTTGAACCATTTGAATCAATGATAGTTTAAAAATTTAAAATTGTTTGCATTTTCCATAGGCCTTGCAATACTCACTTGTGTTCTATCAGCCCCGGGCAATGCAAAATCCCGTAGAACTCTTCTATTTACTTCTTCCGCTATAGTTTTAGCCAATGGAAGCTCAATGAATATCTTACCTTCTCCTTGGTGCTCCATGTTTTCTTGAATATGTGCTAATCTTCTCAACCTTCTCAATGTTCGTTCAATTTCTAAATCAAGAGGAAGATTCGAACATATAGCCTATGCATACAACAAAAGAAATTACAATTAATTTATAAAAAAATATGAAATACTACTTACTATCTCATTAACACTTAATATTTAACAAGTATAACACAATGTCTAGACTAATAAAGCTTGCATACCCCTAGTATTGCTATGAATCTTGAGCAACGGTGCCAAAAACTTGTTCAACAATTTTCCTGTACTCAAAATATTAATACCTAATTTCTCGTTCTACTGCAAGTATACAAGTCGTTAATTGTAGTATAAAAAATTAGGATCGTTCCCATGAGAATCACTCTTTAATTAATAAGGCTATTAGCTTATTCTATTATCCAAGACCATCCAACAAATACTCAAATCATACAAAATGTTCTAGGGGCATAGAGTCCACTAATCATATTTAACCATGGAAACAAACATCAATTTTGATGGATTCACTTGTCTTACTAAGGATGGATTTGAACTTGCTTTTGCCAATAAATCAAACTAGCTAACACTTGGATCTACCTACTTTCATGATAAAATCACAAGTATCAACTTAAAAGCACAAGAAATCTAATAATATCCATCTAAGAGTACCACTACTTTCGTATGCCTACTATTTAAGTTTCTTCTATATTTGTTTCATTGTTATCAACTATTTTCATAGATTAGTAACAACTAATATGACTTGTAAATAGAGATCAAGCACTCACAATTATTAAGGCATAGACAGATGAACTAGCAAATACAAGCATGATCAAAATAACATCAATCATCTATAATCAAATAATGAAAAGTTTCATCTACCCCAAGAACAAGTAGATCTAGCTAAACATGCTAACTTTAACACATAAACTCATACTCAAGAGATAATCACACATCTTTTCAAACAATAAAGAGATTAGTGAAGAAGAAATGCTCATTCAAAGGAAGAAAAACATTCTCTAAGTTTCATCATCTTCATTGCCATCAAAATATGGATTACATTAAGTGTTTTTCAAGATTTTCTCCAAGAAAAATGAATAAAACTATGTCTATTTTGCTAGAGAGGACAAAGGGTTCTTTTCTTTCTATCTATTCCATTCTCCCCCTTCTCTCTCTCTCTCTCTCTCCCCCTTTCTTTTCTACAAGACCTCCAATATCTCTCTTATTGTCTAGAAAAATCATTAGCCTTTACAAAGATACTTGTTCATGTCACTTTCACCTAAACAGCTGTCTTCCAATCGAAATTTTCTCTGAAGAAAAAGTCAAAAAAGCAAGTGTTAAATGAGCACCACTTGTTTCGTAAATTGCAAAATTGAAGTAGGATCCGAGATCTCGATCCAAGGTTGGATTGGTTCCATTGCCCGTCGGATCCAAATCCTCTGTATTTTATTTTCGCCTGTTGAGTTTGACCTGAGGACTCTTCACACTGGATTTGAGATCGGATTGATTCTCTGAGATTGGAAGTGTATCCGAGGTCTTGAATCATAGAGTGCATGGTTGATCCGAACTCGGGTCAACCTCTCCTATTTTTTCTTCTATTTCGAGCACCACTTCAACTCTTCAATATTTCCTTGAAATTCAAACTTCCTTAGATGAAATTCGATTGAAATCTTTTCTCCAATCAATTCACAAACATGAACAAAATTCCAAATCCTACAAGAACAACATCAATTTTTACATTAATCCATTCAATTTGGCTAAATTGCAAGAAAATATAACTTGGACAATTTTTAATAAAAATAACTTTAAACGCTTAAATAAAACCAGAAAAGACCCTAAAAATAACACCAAACAACATACTAATTATAGGTAAAATAAACTCTTATCAAATAGTAAGAAGTTTCTCTTATGTAAGTAATATTTTCAAGATTTTGTTATCATTTGTTTTATTAATGATAATGAAATAGTATTGAAACAAAAGTTTTTATGTGTATTAGTTACAAATTTTACTGAAATATTGTAATGTTGAACGATAAATAAATTGTAATATTAAAATTGCCAAATATCTAAAGAAGTACTATAGAAACTTAAAATAGTACTATCAAATAAAGTAAAGGTGTGGCCCACTTTCCCAAATGAACGGAGGTTATTGGACCGCCTAACTCTCGGGGCTCACTCTGAGATCCTCAATCATATTCTTGACCTCAAATAATTACAATGCAAGATCTCCAAAATAATAATTACATTTCCAAGTAATCCAAATACTCCAAAAGTGCAACAGTCCAAGATTACGAATAGTACAAGAGATAATCCTACCAGTCACACTAAGAAAGATCACGACACATGCTTTCTTTCGTCTCAAGCCCTGTGGGGGGGAAAAAGAAAATATTTTGGGGTGAGCTAGAAGCTCAGTGAGGTTCCATATACTCAGGAAAACAAATAAAACATTGAAATAACATGGTTCATCAGAGTAGCACTTTTAACAAGTAATTGTTCAGAAGACAATTATCAGCACAAGAAATTCTTCAAGCATTTATTCATTCAACAATCAGCTAATCAAGTATAAGTAGTAAAAGAATACAGTAACACATAGAGCCAGTAAGTCAGCGGTTAGTAGTCTCCTTATATCTCTAGTGGTAGTACTCGAGTAAACCAGCCAGTGTCCCAGTGTTACAGGGTCCCGACCTAGTCCGTTTCTGGCTCGGGTTGGCCGATAACAAAGGGCATGGGTCCAGTTCATGCAAGGGCCCAGTTCAGCCGATGCTTCCAAAGCATTCACGGCTTACAACATGTGCAATTAACATTCAACAGTAATGCATGTAACAAATAAACTAACACTTAATCAACACGACAAGGCATTTAGTATAAACACACAAGATACATTCACAATCATTTTATTTGGAAATACTAGGGAATTCTTTGAAATACCTTTTGTTAGGACACGATTAAGAGTAAAACACTTTTGAGTAAAAGATACATTTAAGCCTAACTAGTAACGAGGAACTCGTCCACATGATAGAAAAACATTTCAATTGCCAAAAGAAGTAACAATCCATTTTACGCTAAACAAGTGAAACACGTTTGAAAAGTAGTTGAAGCACTTATCAAAAGTTAAGTAAGTGGGCAAAGTAAGGCTTAGTGCAAATTCAAATAAACTACTGGAGCAGGGCATACAAAACATTTTAGAAAAAGGAACACTCACAAATCCTACATAAATTATTTCACAAGTCATTTTCAAATAGTAGTAAAATATTTGAGTTAAAACGGGTTGGAACACTCAAAAATCCTACATAAATTATTTCACAAGTCATTTTCAAATAGTAGCAGAATATTTGATTTAAAACAGGTTGGAACACTCACCGAATTAAATAAAGCAAAGTTTGGTATTCGCTTCGGAATCCCTTCCGTTTCCACCGTCAACGCCTAATTGTAAACAAATAAGAGACATTTAGGTTTAACTAGCTCAAATGTAAAAGAATCACTCAAACATAGATGAATTGAAAATACACGTGCTAAACGTGTCTAATGGCAACAAACAAAGGACACTTTGGTTTAACAGCTTTGACACCTCTCGGGTTTTTAATCATAATTGGTGCTACCCTTATCGGATTGAAGTGAATTTTATGGAGTTTCGAAACTAAGACAGAAATATACAACTTTCATGAAGAGGTCAAACCTCAAATTAGACTTAATCAGGGTCGAAATTGGCGAAAACAGAGACACTAGAAAACTGTCGGCTAGGAACATGTTGGTCGAACAGTCTCGGAAGAACGGCCGTAACTCGATGTAGAAAAATCAAAATTGAGCTCCGTCAGTAGCATTTAAAACTAGGTTCATAGATCTTTCCAACGGTATAAAGCTCAAGTTCTAGTTCAATTCCTATAATCACCAGAAAGTTTGGAAAGTTGGCTGAATTCCATTTCTGATTTCATGTCACAAACCCAACTTCTACATGATTGCTATAGATAACCTTTCAATGTTATTTCTACCCTTTAATAGGGTATCAAACATGTCAAAACATCCAAGAAAACCATTAGTAAAACATCACAAATCCTTAGGCATTTTATCAAACACTTGGAGGTTATAAACAAAGTCCTAAGTTCAAGCATCCAAACACAAGAAATTGTTCCATAACCCTTCCTCCTAAACCACTTCAAACACTTTAAACTTAACTAACAAGCATCCTCTTTGAATTTGAAGATCATTAAAGCATAGATAAGTGTGAGTTACCTTGAGAGTTGAGAGAGAAAATCCACCCAAAAGTTTCAATTCTTCCAACCAAGCTTGATGACTAAGTAGCAATCCAACGTAGGGTTTCACTTGAAGATGTTTTTCTTCACTAAAATTGCTAGATTCTGGCGTAGGGTTTTGTGGTTTCCTCCTTCCTTGAGGTTCGGCCATAAGAGAGAAAATGAGAGGGAAATTGATTTGAATTTTTGAAAACAAGAGGTTAAATAGAAAGTCTTAAGTCAAGGCATTAATGGATGGTTGACAAGTGGTCAAATTTGGGCCAAGAATTGGATAAACTCTATGCAATTAACTTCTAATCCCTCAATTTAGAATGTAACCCACTTAATGCCATATAAGTTTATACTTTTGGTTACATGAACATGTAAAATACAATTCCAAAGTAATGTCATACAATACATACAAAATAGGGTACTTAAAGGAAAATAATGCACTTAATGAAAACTTTATACTATCAATGTTTAAAGAAAATGATATGCACTTGAATAAATACATTGACAAATAATTAGTGAAAATTTAGGGTTCTCGTAAGAGATATGAGCAAATAATTCAAGAAATTTCGAGTGTATAATTCAAGAAATTCTGGGTCCTCACAAAAGGTATTATTGTTTAACTAATAGTACTATCAAATATGTTAAAAACAACTCTTACCAAAATAAAGCTTCAAAGATTCATCAACACGGGTTGGATCAATAATCATAAAGTAGTTATTAAATATAAAGTTATGATAATATACAAATGGTAAAATGTATAAAAAAAATTTAATGGCCAAAGATAATTAGCCTATATTATTCGTGATGTCAAACATTAAAAAAATATTAAACACCATTAAATGCAAAAGTTGTATTGTCCACAATGTACTATAATATGCTATCCAATAGTTTGATTAATAAAATATACTATCAAAATATGATAAAAACCACCTTTCATTTTAATAGCAAAGTGAAATTTTGTCATCGTCATTTATATTAATCATAATAAAATAGTTATAAAATATGAAAATGTTATATTCCACCAAAAATTTGTCAAATGAAAAGAAAAAGCAAATTATGGTAGTAGGATTCTTAAATACTACAAGAAGTACTTGAAAGCGACTAAAAGAATGACTAATATACTATGGACTATAACCTAAATACATAAGTAATGGGATAATCAGATATAATATTTTAAAATATCATCATTATTGCTTATATTGAAGATTATGAAATAGTCTTAAAAGAAAAATTTTTAAAGTGTACTAGTATCAAATATTATTAAAATATTATAATTTCCAAGAGACAAGTGGGTTGTGGTATTAGTATTGTCAAATACTTACAGAAGTACTATCAAAATTGAAAATAGTATTATCCAACATAATAAAATACAAATTATATTATCAAAGATATAGATGTTTAGAAAGATGAATAATTGATTGATTGATAGTATTAGTACTGTCAAATACTTATAAAAGTATTACGAAAGTTCATAAAAGATAGAATCATTCAGTATAGTATTAGTATTGTCAACAGTATTGTACCCGTATTGAATGATACTAATTGAAGTACTATGAAGGTAAAAATATTAGTATTCAATATATAGATTACAGTACTAATACTATCAAATATGTGAAAAAGTACTACAATTGAGAGACTTTTGAAATTTGCTTTGAAAGGAAAAATTTTTAGCCGATTACAACATTTAAACAATAGGGCAAAGAGATTGTAAAAGATAACCATATGGTGTGATGGTGTGAAGAAATTTGAAATCGTGGGGTGATGATATGAAAATTTTACCTAAGGAAACTTGAATAGGAGTCGGTTTCCAATAATTAGGATAGGATAATGTGTTTTAATCTATATTTTATATTGTGGCACTTCATCAAATCTAATGGCCAGTAATGCACTTAAATATTGTACGGCAAATATAGAATAGAGGTATGGCATTCAAAAGGTACTGTAGAACTCCCTTTTTTAACAGCCAAAAATGTCAAAATCTAGAATATACCTACGAGTTAACTTTAATTGATTCTGATTGTTTTCTCTATAATTACAACCTATGATCAACTTCTGCAAAATTTACAACAAATAAGAGTAGGCTAAAAGAAGCATGAATACCGAAACAATAAAATGCGATTACGAAAAAATTCTATTATCGGGAATAAAATATGAACATCTTAACTGACTCCATAAAGTTTTGATTCTAAATTACACACTATAAATATGCTTATCTCAAGTGAATATCAGCTCATAATAATAGGTGTTACTCAAACTTCCCCACATATATATTCCGTGTAGATATGGGACTTTATCAAATTATTGAAACTGTATGGCCAGGTTAACAAGCTAGTATCATATGATAGCTAATGAAGCAAAATAAATAAATAAATAAATAAAAAGAAGGAGGCCTGAAAATGAGAACAGCTGACTTATGAACTAATGAAAAGAATTAGAGTTATTGGGTGGTAAGGTGGGTTAGTCGTACAAGAGAGATCTTGCTCTTCTTTTGGTTATGCTCTCCATGTTGCCAAGAAACTTCATGATGTGGTCTAGACTTTCAAGTTAAATTCTCCCAATTATCAATCAATTTTAGCCTTTTTAACCCGATTCCCCACAAGTATACGTATCGTGTATTGAGTATAGTGATAATTAGGAGTCGATCCCTCAAGGATTTGGTTAAGTACTACGACTTTTTGGCTTGCTTTATTATCTAAATAGCAAATAGTAGATAGGTGCAAAATATGAAATGTCGGGCAGTACTACCGTCCTTATAGAAAGCAATTAAAACCAACCGATTAAAATAGTAGAACCAACTCTAATTGGTAGTAAATGAAAAATAAATTAAAATAAAGAAAAAGAAATGTAAACGGGAGAAGGCGGACTCAGCCAACCTAAGGTGTGAGGATAAAGCGATTAAGACCGACCGCTAGGTGTCAATGACATCTTGTGACAGCCCCACTTTCCCCAAAGGCGAACCAGAGGGGTCAGCGGACCGCCTATCCAACTCTCGCCGGGACTCACTTCAATTCTTAAACGAATCACGATTAAATCTCCAAAACACACCCAGACCAGCAATATTAACATTAACACACTAAAACATTACAAGCTTAGGGTTTTAAGACCAAAAGTTATGCTTACAAAACTAGTTAGGGTTTACAGGTACAACAAGCTTTAAACAAAAGTAAAACTCGGGTCTAGACTAGGCGTGCACTCTTCTATACCTCGAGCATAGATATCAACCCTCTGTAAAGAAAACAAAGGAACGGAATGAGCTAGAAGCCCAGTGAGGTTCCAAAATACAGGCATGCAAAATAGCAATTAGCATATTTGTACCACAAAGCTTTTGATAAAATAATCACACTAGCACATTCGCATAAAATTTGGAATTTCAAGTATAAGTACAGGGATGATCACAGTAGCACTGTCAACCAGGAGATGGTGCTCATGCACTACTTAAGTCGCTCGACTCGGAGATCAGTGCACACGAGGAGTTCAGCACTCAAGCTTCTCTTACTAGAAGATCAGTGCACAAGGATCACTTAAAAACCAATTTAAATATAAAAGGATACTGGTGGCTCTCAGGAGCCAAGTTCCACGGAAGCAGCTTGATCCAAGTCCGTTGACACTCCGTCAGCCACGAAAATGCAAGAAATAATGTCCAGTAGAACCCCACTCACCGGCCATTCCCGTTCACCGATTCTCCCACCTTACTGGGCCTAAATACCAACACAGGAGGTAATACTTGAGTATAACAAAAGCAAGAAATAGGATCCAAGGGCATCATTAGTCTACTTGACCAAGCCCTAACTGGCTCGATTCGACCAATGAGCCGATGGGGTGGACTCCGATCACGAGTCCCAGGAACTGATAACAAGATTAGCCCTTGTGATATCACACAAGTGGCCATTTCACAGGCACAGTTAACAAACGCAGGTAAACAAGTTTCTAAACAGATTAGTTGATGGGATATCACCCAAACGACTCACAGATCAAATATAGGTAAGGGCCAAATCCACAAGTACCATGATATCAAGGATATATAGTTCAAGCAAAAGAGATCGAGTGTGATAAAGTAAGCACTCGTCTCGATCATAATAACATAAGAGAGTGTTCATGCTAATAGATTTCAAGTAGTTCACATAATCAAGTAGGTCAAGATCAGATAATCCAACTAGTCACATTTAACAAGTAAACAAGCATTGGAACACTCACCTTTGTACTCAAAACAACTTTAGGTATCCAATCCGGGATTCCCTTCGTCCACCGTGAAGGCCTAATAACAGGCAAATAAGAGACATTTAGGTTTGGCTATCCCAAACTTAGGTCAACTAAAATGCACATGCTAATCGTCACTTAAATCGCTAATCTAAACCGTCACAATGTATCAAGTTCAAATTAAGGGTGTACAACAAGGGAAAATGTCATATTTATAGGAGAACAATGAGTCAAGTAGGTTATGGCACGGAAAAAGGGCATAATGAACCAAGAAAAGTGGAAAGTGAAAAATGAGGATTCACAAGTGAAGATTTAAGGGTGACAGCTTTGCCGCCCTTCAGTAATTGGATCATAACTAGAGCTACGCTCATTGGATTGAGGCGAATATTACATCAATTCGAAGCTAATACATATATCTACAATTCCTATGAAGACATCAAAGCCCAGATCACTCACCTTCGTGGTCAAAAATGGCAATCAAAGAGACACAAGAAGGCTGTCGGGCTATATCAGGGAAGCAGGAGCAGTTTCGGAAAAAAACAATAACTCAATGTAGAGAAATCGAAATCGAGTACCGTCAGTGGCATTTAAAAATAGACTCATACAGCTTTCAATGGTATAAAAATAAGACTCTAGTTCGTTGCCAATTGATACCAGAAAATCTGACAATTTGACTGAAACTGGAGACCGTCGGCTGAAACAGGGGAGTGGAACAGTCAGGGGTATTTTGGATATTTTACAAGATACAGTGCTCCAATTCCTCTGAAATTTTAGAGGTAGAAACTTAACTCAATTATCTACAACTATTATGTTTGGACCAAGAGCTGGTTTGGCCGTTATCACAGAGAAATATGTAGTTCAAAGTGACTGAAATTCAAACCTGATCAGGCTTAACTTTGAGCAGAAAATCTGGTATAGTTTTTGCTAAAGCACTAGCTAAACTATCACAAAACCATTCAAATGCTGCAACCCCATAAACCTCAACATACTACCAAGTATTCCAAGCACAAATGCACCAAAAACAACATTCAAAATGAGGGAACAAAGCTAGTTTTTCATAGCTAGAACAGCCGACCAGCAAGAGTGCAAAAGTAGTCTAGTTCTCTTCCAATTCCAACTTCCAAATTACACATGCACACAACTTACTAAAACTTGTCATAATCATATTTTAAAGTGGAGATTATGCATGTTTATCAAAGGAACTTAACACAAATCTCATCCTAAGACTCTTAGGAATTTCATCAAACACCTCATAGACATAATTCCAAACCACTTCCAATGATACTACTACTAGAAATTCTTCCAAGGAAGCCTTGGTTTAGGCTTCTAAAACTCTCAAACACCAACTAAACACTCCATAACCTTCAATTTAACATCATCAAGCAAGGGTTTTTAAAGAAAGTTTACCTTGAAACAAAGCTAGAGAGATGTCCTTCAAGATTGCTTGATCCTACTTCCTCCAAGCTTGAAAGTTGAAGATGAACTCACTAGATGATCTCTCCAATTGATTCCTCACTAGTTTGGCTTAATTCAAGACTAGGGTTTTTAGTGTTATTTCTCTCTTTTTTCTTTATTATGGCCGGCCATCCTAGTGTGCAAGACAAGAATTTTGTAACTAATTTCAAACTTAAATTTGGTGGGAAAAAAGAAAAAAAAAATCTTGGTCAAGGTTGACTAGAATTGTGACAAGTGGCAACAAGGAAAACCAAGCATTCTCTCAAGTCTTTCACAATTGAACTTCAACTCCCTTGAGTTAGTTTTCTCTCCAAAAAGCGCCACCAACTTCATTTTACATTTCCTAACGACTAAATCTATTAATAATGCCTCACTAGTTGCCACTAATACCATACTAACACCTTATAAGGGTATAAATGTCACAACTTGAAGAACTTAAATGCAACCCTATCTCAAGGCAAGGCAATCCAAGTGAAAATGATGCACTTCAAGGAAAAATGATGCAACCCTTAAATCAAATGCACAAGCTACTCAAGGACCATTTTTTTTTTCACTTCCAGGTTAGGGTTCTCAGACATCCAATTGGCGGTATAAAATAAACAAGTTAATATAGTTAATGTAGAGTAAGAAACTCCTAGAGATTTGAATCCCTTGTTCGGTTAAAGATGTGTTCCACTTAGTTAAATTAAATTATAAACTTGTGACTTGTCAATGAAGTAACCTCCAATTTCATTTGTAAATTGCTTTCACAATAAACAAACATACTTATATTAAACCTTCAACTATTAACATGGTAAATTAGCTTAACACAAGTTCATGAAATCAATGAGTTACAAGTATGATTCCTCCTAAATGCATCTCCTACTAACGTGAACATGCAACCTAGGGTTCATATATCTTGAACTACATATGCAAGACATATTTCATGCACTACATATGCTTGAATAATTCATAATTGATGATCAAGCAACCATGAATAAAAAGAGCAAATACATGAACTAACAACTCACAAACTAAGGGAGTTCGAGTAATCTTCCATCCTCTTCGCTTGGAGCTTGAGGATCATCAAAGGGGGGGAGATTGAACCGGCTAGGAGTTTGGGAAGGGAGGAACTTAGACCCCACAATCTTGAATTTTCCTTGAGCTACAAGAGGTATAATGGCTCCAACAAAACTTTAATTCCTTTGCTTTCATTGTATAGTTTTGGGAGCTTGTAGTTCTTGATGGTGATTTTGTTGGTTTTGAATGATATGGTGGGCTCTATGAACTCCCACCAATATACATATGTAATGGAATGTGTTTGGGATTAAATGTTGTAGCTAGAAGAGTAGGAGGCTTTGAATAAGGTGAAATGAGAGAAAAGAGGGGAAATGCTGCCGGGGTGAATTCAACGAATTCCTCCCCTGTTTTGGGCAGCAGTTTTCATGAGGTTTTTAGGGGTTTTATAAGCTGGAATATTAGACTTTAAATGACCATTTTTCTAGTGAAAAAACTCTCTCAATTGGTGTTTAAAAAGTACAAAGAATAGAGGTCAAAAACCTGGAATTTTGCTTCCAGTTCTGCCCGCAACTTGCTGTTCCGTTCCAATATAGTTTTGGTCCAAATTTTGCTATCATGTAACCTCCATTTGATTAATAAATGTAGTTAGAGTCTTGGTTTTGAAAATGGAATGGAATGGGGGTTGTTTTGGATGAACCAAAGGTTGTAAAGGAAAAGAATTTCGTATGGCAGATTTGAACTCCAAATTTTCAGTCAACTTTGAGCACATGGATCACTATCTTTCCATGTGATTTTTTGGCTAAATTTTGGTACAAACGTAGTTCACATACTGATTTTTATGCCTGTAAAATTTTGTGTTTTTCCAGTATCATTTCATTGCCCAAATGATGTTCCAAAAATGACTCTTCAAAACTGGAAAACTAAGCTGTCAGAACAGCTTACTGACGAGGGTTCAAATGGTTATATTTTCTTGCTCGGGAGTCAAAATTGAGTGCCGTTGGTGGAGTTTGAAACTAGACTTAAAGGGCTTTCCAACGGTATATGGCTTGCATGTTAAATCATTTCCTATCAATCCCAGAAAATCTGAGAAGATGACTGATTTTCAAGACTGATAACTTGATGTTGTTCTTTCATGTCATCCTGTTGCGCACTTTAGCTTATCTTACATCATGAATCTCAAAGCGAGTCCTTCTAGTGATTTGTAATACTCCGAGTCTAGTTTCCATAGCCATAAGCCTTGCCTAATTTCAATTTTTCTACACCAAGTTATGCTCATTTTCCCAAGATTGCACAAAACCCACTGTTATACCCGAACTTCAACTTTTGTCGTGAACTTATTCTTGGTCGAACCTTGGTACTTCTTGAATCTTTGTGTGCTTATTTCATTCCAAACATCATCGTTGACTTGTGAGTCTATTAATCCTTCAATGTTTCATCATTTGGCGACCATGAATCACCCTAGAATTTTCTAGTTTAGATGCATTAACTAGTGGCATTTATTTGCACTTGTTAAGTTACGTTTACTTGTTTTGGTTGAGTTGATGGTTATATACATTGGTTGTACGTAGGGTTTGAAGGTGGTATCGAGGGTGATCAAGGGACGAACGTTTGAGTTACTTAGCTTTATTTGGTGAGTGTTCCTTGCATGTTTATGAATGAATTGCTCATTTGACATGTTAAATATTTTTCAATGCTTTTCAATGATTATGTGAAGGGCGAGTGTATACTTTATCGTACTCGGCCTACTTTTCATTTTACTGTTCAACTGTGTGCTTTTTCACTATTTGTATATTATTTGTGCATGACTGTAGGCCATGTGTACTAACACATAAGCTGAACAAGGCCTTTCCCCCTTCGCTATCGACCTATTCGAGCCAGAAGCGGACTCGGTCGGGTAGGTTGGTAACTTAGGGCACTGTACGGTATACTCGAGTATTACCGCTAGGAGTTATAAGGAGGAGTAGGGGGTTGAGTGATGGACCAGACGGATTGCAACTGCCTCCAGTGAATACTGTATCCTTTCACTGAGTGTTTTCTCAGTTTATGTGTTATATAAATTTTATGTTTTCAAACTAAGTTATATTGATCTATTGAGTGCTTAACTGATATATATTGTTTCACTGCTACTATGAGTTTGCATGTTTTGGGATCACTCATTGGGCTTTTAGCTCATTCCTTCCAATTTTGTTTTCCATAGCAAGGTTTGAAAGCGAGAGCTTACAAGGTTTGCTCTAGGATGTTTGGTTTGGATACTTTAAACTGTATTTTGATGTAATCATTGTATTGTGGATTATACTTGTGAAATTATAAAGGTATAATCTTTGGTATTTGTAACTTTAGTTTGGACGGTTATGAGCATCTAATCAGGATTTAAGGTTTAAATGTTTTCTGAGACTGATGGATTAAAGTTATCTTATTTTTCGAGGTATTTGATTATTATTCAATTGAGGATTGTACCGAGTTCCGGCGAGAGCTGGGCAGGCTGCCCGCCGATATCTTAGGGTTCGCCTTAGGGGAGGTGGGGCTGTCACAAAACTTCCCCACATATATATTCCGTGTAGATATGGGACTTTATCAAATTATTGAAACTGTACGGCCAGGTTAACAAGCTGGTATCATCTGATAGCCAATGAAGCAAAATAAATAAATAAATAAATAAAAAGAAGGAGGCCTGAAAATGAGAACAGCTGACTTGTGAACTAATGAAAAGAATTAGAATTATTGGGTGGTAAGGTGGGTTAGTCGAACAAGAGAGATCTTGCTCTTCTTTTGGTTACGCTCTCCATGTTGCCAAGAAACTTCATGATGTGGTCTAGACTTTCAAGTTAAATTCTCCCAATTATCAATCAATTTTAGCCTTTTAACCCGATTCCCCGCAAGTATACGTATCGTGTATTGAGTATAGTGATAATTAGGAGTCGATCCCTCAAGGATTTGGTTAAGTACTACGACTTTTTGGCTTGTTTTATTATCTAAATAGCAAATAGTAGATAGGTGCAAAATATGAAATGTCGGGCAGTACTACCGTCCCGATAGAAAGCAATTAAAACCAATCGATTAAGGTGGTAGAACCAACTCTAATTAGTGGTAAATGAAAATAAATTAAAATAAAGAAAAAGAAATGTAAACGGGAAAAGGCGGACTCAGCCGACCTAAGGTGTGAGGATAAAGCGATTAAGATCGACCGCTAGGTGTCAATGACATCCAATTGGCGGTATAAAATAAACAAGTTAATATAGTTAATGTAGAGTAAGAAACTCCTAGGGATTTGAATCCCTTGTTCGGTTAAAGATTTGTTCCACTTAGTTAAATTAAATTATAAACTTGTGACTTGTCAAGGAAGTAACCTCTAATTTCATTTATAAATTGCTTTCACAATAAACAAACATACTTATATTAAACCTTTAACTATTAAGATGGTAAATTAGCTTAACGCAGGTTCATGAAATCAATGAGTTACAAGTATGATTCCTCCTAAATGCATCTCCTACTAACGTGAACATGCAATATATCTTGAACTACATACGCAAGACATATTTCATGCACTACATATGCTTGAATAATTCATAATTGATGATCAAGCAACCATGAATACAAAGAGCAAATACATGAACTAACAACTCACAAACTAACCTTTAGTTAACTTAAGTGAACACAATCCAATCCCTTACAAGTTCATCTTACCCTAGGATTAAGAAGCTTAGCTACTCATATTGTTTAAGCACACAAAACTTGCATAAGAAGTCATGGAAGAACTTAAAGAAATAAATAGTAAAGGATGAAGAAACTTCTCCAATTGATGAACTAAGCTCTTTATTCTTCACTTTTACAATCTTTAAAGTTCACTTACAAGGTCAAAAGGATCTCTCCTTATTAAATAGACCTCTTAACTTGATTCTAAAACTAATTCTCTATAATAACTAATTGGTTTTTCTTCTCTCTTCTCTCCTATTTCCTTCCTTTCCTCCTCCTCTTCTTGATGGAATATATGGAGTATTTATAGAGGATTGAGAATGGAAAAGTTTACAAATGAAAAGACCTAAAGTTGATCCTTGATTCTCCAAATCCAAGTTATACAGCTATCAACCGAAATTTTCTAAAAATTGAGCTAGAAATGAGTTGGAAAAATTTTGAAAATCGACTGCAAGTTATGGAAGTCATTACCTGAGATTCGTGAGCTAGATCCGCGAGGCACAGCTCACGGATCGTCTCACGGATCCAGTTGCCCTTTCTTTGCTCAGAGAGAGTTGCGAGCTGTTTACTTTTTCCAATTGCTGCTTTGTGTTTCGGGTTGCGAATCAGCTGTAGAATCGCAAAATTTGAATCTTTCGTTGTGAAATTGAAGCGCCAAACCTTCCAGCTTTTGACTCCTTGGTTACTTATCTTGTTTAATAAAGATGTAATTTTCTTGAGCCTGCATGTTTGAATGTTTTCTTGGCCTCACTGAGCGTTAGCTCACCCCAATTTGTTTTCCTTAACAGGTTTCGAGGTGTGGCCCGTGAATCGAGGAAGCTAGTATTTTTGTAGGATTGCCTCACTTTGTATAAGATTGAAATTAACAGATGAATTTGATGGTTTATGGTAATTTGAGAGTTTGAGTTGTAAGTTGAATTTAGTAAAGTTATTATTTGTGATTTGGATTGAAATGGTTCATTACGTTCACTTTCGAAGGGTTATTGGTCATTTGAGTGAGTGAGTCCTGGCGAGAGTTGGGCTGGCGATCCGCCGACCCATTTGGTTCACCCTAGGGGGAGGTAGGCTGTCACAGGTGGTATCAGAGCTTAGGCTTTAGATCCTTGTAGTGTATCCTAGACTAGATGTTTAGGATGCCGGACTGTGGGATTAGATTGAAAGTTAAGTGAAAAGATTATTTGAACACATTTGGTTAAGACAAGCATTTTAAGTGGATGATTTGGAGTTTTGGAATGTTGAAATATATATATGGTCGAGGTTTGATTTGTGATTTGAGGAATTTGGATGGTATGTCGGGCAAAAATGAGGATCGAGTTGATTTCCACTTTGGGGTGGCCAACCTTAGTGTTGATTGACTTTGTTCTTATTTTGGTGCCTGAATACAAATATGTTAAAATGATGGATATTCGCCATACTTGGAGGTTATCCAAGACCCCGTGAGGAAGTGGAAGAGAGAGTTGAGAGCATGGCTCGTGAGGAGCCCTCGAAGGAGGAGCCATTCAAGGACCCATCTGGGGATTCCTGACCAGCGGTTTGGCCATGAACTAAGTTAGGATTTCCAATCTTTGAGTGTTTTGTCAATGGTTTAGTTGGGGTGATGCTTCATGAGGCCTCTAAATTTTAAAAGACCTAACCTTCAGATTTTGTAGTATTTGTGTGCTATGTGATGTGTGATTATTCTGAAATGACTTGCTGATTTGCTTGTGAATTCTGGAATATACGGTATAGGCCAGTTTACTTGTTTAAATGTTATACTATTGACATGTGTGTTTACCTTTGCTCATGCATATTTAATTTTGTTGTCTATGTATCTAGACATATAATTAGGGCTATGGATGCTCGTGGTCATGGTCGTGGTCGAGGTCGGGGTTGTGGTCGTGGTCGAGGACGTGGGCGTGCGCAACCCCAACCCTCCGTGAGTGTTCACTTTTCCGAAGCCCGAGAGGGACCGGGGAGGTAATGAGGATCAAGGGCTACGCCATCAATAGGATGACTGATATACTTGAACGCCCCGGGCCGATAATCAAGGTCTTGGACAGAATCAACCTTGTAGCCCGATCATGGGGATGATAGGGCTTTGGAGTGTTTTCTTAAGCCACCACCTAAATTTCTTGGAGGATCTGACCCCGAGGGAGCAAGAGAACTGGTTTGAAAGCGATGAGTGAGATATTTGTCACGCACTATACGAAGAGAGACAAGTGAACTTTGCTGTTTTCTAGTTTGAGGGAGCGGCTCGGGCATGGTGGAATGTAATTAGAGTTAAATGGGAAAGAGAACAAACCCCTTGGACCTGGACAAATTTTGAGAGAGAGTTTAACGAGAAGTTCCTTCCACCTATGATTCAAGAAAAGAGGGAGGATGATTTTATAAAGTTGAGACAGGGCCTTGAGTGTTGCAATATGAGGAGATTCACTAAGCTATCTAGGTTCGCTCCGGAGTTGGTGGTCACTGAGCGAAAATGAATAAGACGGTTCGTACAAGGATTGAATGTGGAAATACAATAGTCTTTAGCAGCGGCCCAAATCCTTGCATTCACTGATGCCCTAGAGAAAGCGCAAAGAATTGAGAGTGCTAAACTTCAAGTGAAGGCTTTCCAATCTAGGAAAAGGAAAGTCCCAAGTAACTCTACTGGGCAAGTTGAGATGAAAGCACCGCCTCCTAAAGTTGGAAAGGAAACGGGAGACGTGAGAACCTCGGAACCATCGAGAGGAGTTTCTAGTGGACAGGACGATCAAGAAATGTCTCACAAGGAGGTCAAATATCGACTCCTAGTGTAAGTTGTGGATTCTGTGGGAAACCCAATCATACTGAGGATGAATGTTGGAAGAAGTCGGGGAAATGCTTGCGATGTGGTAGTGCTGAACACCGGATATACAATTGTCCCGAAAGGCCATTTGAAGGAAGCAATAGCCAGCGGTCCGGCCATCCATCATCTAAGCAATCTAGTGTAAAAGAAGGTCAATTGAGAGTACCAGCTAGGGTTTATGCCTTAGATCAATCCCAAGCCCCCGATTCTACTGAGATCATTGAAGGTAAGACCCTCCATTTACTATTGTCTAGTTAACCTTTTAATTGATTTTGGTTCACTGGACTTTCTTGTAACCCCTAGGTTCATGAGTAGGGTAGACGTGAGCTCATTTTGGTTACCCTATAAGTGGGAAGTTAAAACGTTCACGGGAAAACCAAGGTTTGATTGTCAATTAGGTATGTAAAGATTTTGAGGTATGAATTTCGAGGACGAAATTCTTTGAAGGAGGGGAGATTGTGAGGCCCCGATTTTTCCCAAGTTTTTGGAAAATATTAAATAATGCTAATTATAGTAATTATTGTTTGCCAAGGTCTTCATATGGTTATTTTACTTCTTAAAGTGTTTTGTTTTAACTATTTTGTTTTACAAGTCTAAAAACCCTAATTTGAAATTTAAACCCTAGTTTGCTTTGAAAACCCTAAATTTTGACAAAACCCTAATTTGTTTGCACACTAAACCATAAATGTACTAACCCTAATATATTTTGTTGAAACCCTAATTATATGTACAAATTAAACGTTGGTTATTTCATGAATTTTCGGTTTGAACTTGCATGCTCACGGGAGTTAATTACTTCAATTGGGTGATTAGTGACCTAACTAGGTGTGATTAAGTATTAGTGGACTAAGTTGGATTTACAACTTATGGACTTAATTGCTAGGAAATGAAATCACTTGGAGCCAAGGTGGAAGATCATTGAAATGCTAGGGTTGGCTTGATAGTTTTGACCAACCCTTTGACCCATGCCTTAAATATCTCCTAGGCTTTATCTTATAACCTAATTTGAGGCCAATTAAGAGGAAAATGGGAGAGGAGAGTCCGGTGGAAGGCTGAAAAGAAAAGGGAGAAAACCGTGAGCAAGGGAAGAAAGAAAGGAAAAAAAAAAAGAGAGAAAAACAAGAGAAAATCTTGTGTTCCAACCATCCAATCTTGAAGCTTGAGTTAGGAGGAAGTGATTGAAGCTTGGGAACTTGGAGTTCTTGCCTAAAACATCAAGTTAGGAGGTAACTAGTTTCACTTTGAAAGTTGGAATTTCTTGTAATTGGTGTAATTGATGAATTTGGTTGATGTTTAGCCTTGATTAATGCTCATTCTTAGCTTCTAAGATGATTCCATGGATTGGTTTTATTGTTTTGCTTGTCTTGAACCTTGGCCAAGAGCTAGGGTTAGGGTTTCATTAGTTGCAAGACTTAATGTTGGGAATTAATGATTGGAAGTTGAATTTACTTAGTTAGGAACTGAATTGGATGGCTAGAAATTCATTGGTATGGATGAATTCCAAGTGTTAAATTTTTGTTTAAATTTTCTGTCTGAATTTGGTTTGAATATTCGAATATGATGGAGACTATATTAGCTTGAGCACAAAACATGAAAGTTGTATAGAATTGAGTGAGGATTCTACATGTAAATTTTCAGATGAATCGAAGTACTGTAGCATGTGAAATGACTAAATTACCCCTGATACCCTATTTCTGTCAGGAATCTTATTTTGCTATTGTAGTGGATCATTTTGACCAGGAAAATGAATGTTTTTGCTTTTGATGTCTCTTACGAATTGTAGCCTTGTATGTTAGCTTTCTAACGGCTTTGGAATTTCTTGATTTGGATTTGTGAGCGCTGAGTTATGATCGTTTGAATCAAACCTGTCGGAAATCCTGATACTGAAATTCCTGGGACCTAATTCCGCATTTTTGTCCTAGAAAGAGTGAATCTGGGCAGAAGCTGTCTTCATGAAAGTTGTAGCTTGTTCTCTTAGCTTCGAAACGGCACCCCGTTTACTCTAATATGATACTTGTAGCCTGAGTTATGGGTAACGGTGTACAAAGTGTCAAAACTGTCATGTACACCATTTAGTGTGTGTTTTCCGTTTTCGTTTCGTTCTTGTCCGTTTTTCGTTTAATGCCCATGCATGTGCTCCTTTTGCTATTTTAAGTGTTTATAAATGTTTCTTGTGCGTTTTAGCATTGAGTGTATGCATGTCGCGTCATTTCACGCTTGAAAATGGATTTTCATATCTCGTGATCACGCGGACACCCAGACGCCAGTATGACCTCCTCAATTTTCTCGCTTGCTCTCGGTTATTTGGTGAGTGTCAAGTGCATGATTTGTTGACTTGCTTGACCTGTTACCTGTTTAAATTGATCGTAGTATTAAACTTGTCGAGGCGGACGTGTACTTTATCTCGTCCGACCTCTCTTATTTGACCAGACTTGCTTGCTTATACTTGTTGCATTTGAAATGACTTGTCAAACCTGTACTTGTACTTGTTTGATGATTGAGCGTTGTCTCATCATCTTAATTACTATTTAAACCTGTTGGGGACGTCCAAAACCTCATTGATAAACCTTTTACCTTGGGCCGGCAAGGGCTTGGCCGAGGGATTGGTAAATCATGGGTCTTTACATATTTTCGTTGGATTGCGCCGACTACTTACAGGGTATACTGAATATTACCATATTTTCTATTTTGACGGCGGGCCGGTTGTGAAGCGGTGGAGATGGTTGACAAGTGGAGCTCTACATGGATAAGAAAGTTGACTGGAGTGTCAACTATTTGGAATGTGATCAAGATTCATGGAACTTGGCTCCAGAGCCCCCCAGATCCTTTATTTTATGTGTAATTAAATACTGTATTTGTATTCTTGTTCAAAGTCCTGGTTACTTATCTTATTTAATAAAGGTGTAATTTTCTTTGAGCCTACATGTTTGCATGTTTTCTTGGCCTCACTGAGCCAGCTCACCCCAATTTGTTTTCCCATGTTTTGAGGCAGGCCCGTGAATCGAGGAAGCTAGTATTTGTAGGATTGCCCTCTTTGTATAAGATTGAAATTATGATGAATTTGATGGTTTATGGTAATTTGAGAGTTTGAGTTGTAAGTTGAATTTAGTAAAGTTATTATTTGTGGTTTGGATTGAAATGGTTAATTACGTTCACTTTCGAAGGGTTATTAGTCATTCAAGTGAGTGAGTCCTGACGAGAGCTGGGCTGGCAGTCCGCCGACCCCTTTGGTTCGCCCTAGGGGGCGGTGGGCTATCACATCAAACATGTCTCACGTGCCAACAAGTAAAAGCTGAACATGAAAAACCCTCTGGTTTGTTACAACCACTTGAGATACCTGAATGGAAATGGGAGCACATTACGATGGATTTCGTTTCTGTTCTACCACGAACACAAAGAGGTTATGATGCCATTTGGGTAGTGGTCGATCGCTTAACCAAGTCAGCTCATTTCTTGCCCGTGAACATGAAGTACTCCATGGAAAAATTGACTCAACTATACATGGGTGAAATTGTAAGGCTACATGGGGTGCCAGTTAGTATAGTGTAGGTCCCAAAAGTAACCTAAGAGAGAGGTGATTAGGTTGATGGAAAATTAAAACTTGATGAGAGAAAAACACACACAATTAGAGATGATCAAGTCTCCTTGGTGATACAAGCTTTTCAAGACAAGATATGAGGGTCACACCAAGTAAATAATCACAAGTAAAAACACAAAATCAAATAAGAGAGATGAATCCAAATGGACTACCAAGTTGCACTCAACTTGAAGTCCAATACCTCAATTTCAATTGCTACTTCAATTTGAAGAAGTTACACAAAGTTGTACATAGAAGGATCACCACTTGCTTGCATCAATCTCTTCTTGATCAAGCTAAAAGGTTTTACAACAGCCTTGCTGACCCTTACAATGCTACACACTTGAGCCTTACTCTCACAATTGAAAAGCGATGCTTGTTTGCACACACACTACACTACAATAAAGAAGGAAGACACAAATTCTCTCTAGAATTGCTCTTAAACACTTGTAAGTAATGGTTGCAAAAAATCTTTTACATCTCTAGCCTTTATGGTATTTATAGGGTGCAAATTTAACCACCCAAACTGCTCCAACGGTTCTAATTAAATGCAGAAAAATATAGCCGCATTGGGTGTGGACGTCGACACTCAAATCGCCCCAAGCCATCGTCCGACAGTTTGTTGAGTTCGTGTTATAGATCGTCGACGTCCAACCAAGGACTCCACCGTCCGACAGAACGTAGCTCATGTTTCATCTTTCAATGTGACGCCCCAAACTTGGATGATCGTCCGTTTGTCAAATCTGCCGTAGGACGTCCGAAAGCATCGTCCGACAGAACCAGTGGTCTATCCTTCTTTGACTGCATCCTGTCAGATGTCCGAACCTTAGCCTTGTGTCCGACAGTATCGTCCGACAGATTCCTAACTGAAATTTTGAGATTAAACCTGTTTTGCTACACTAAGACTTAAAAGGGGATTAGTAAAAATCATCATGGTGGTTTGTTAATTATCAAAATAGCCAACAATCTCCCCCTTTTTGATGATGACAAACCACTTGATGATTTGAATAGAATAGGGGGCAAGAAAACATAATTTTGAAACGAAATACTCCCCCTTACTTGTATACCCCAATTTTCCAAAAAAAACATGAAGCACTAGACTCCCCCTTACATCGAGCACCAGTTTTTGAACTTATAATCAATCACCAAATATGGTAATCATTTTCACAACCATTCACAAAAACTTTCAATAAACACTCAGCCAATCCAAATCCATTTTCATTTTCCAGCTTTTAATCATTTTACAACACACCACAACCATCAACAAACATATTGCCACCATTCAACCATTCAATCATCATTTTTCTCCTCCTTTTGGCATCGATCAAAAAGAGGGTTAAAACAGCAACCAAGGCACAAGTTCAAATCAGAAAACAATAAAAGAAGTATTAACCAATAAAGGAAGCATCTATAAGAGTTTTAGACAGGTACAGCCAACAAAAGTAGGGCCAAGCAAAAACAACTAGAGGCCCAAAATGAGCAAAATGATGCCAGCCTAAACATGTCTAAGAGATGAGATGAGCTTAGAAATGTCTAAGAGATGCCTAGAAACTTAAAAATGCGGACGAGATGAGCCACGATGCCTGCGAACCAAACAATAACCCTCTGAACTTTCCTCCTCTGTATCAGCATCCATTTCTTGAGGTGGAGTATGAAATTGAGACAGCCCGGGGTCTGGAGTAGTGGCTGCCTGAGAGGTACCCCGCATTTTCATCAATCCTTCAATAATTTGATTATCCTGTGCTATGTTCTCAGTACTTAGATTAGTCGGATCTTGTGCTGTATCCATTTCATGTTCAGTGCCCCTCGGTTCTTCCATTGCTTGTTCAATGGCCTCTTGACCTTGAGAGGGAAGGAGCTCCTCCTTAAGTTTTTGAAATGCCTCTCTTTGTTCCAGATTCATAACCATTCTAAGCCCTTCTTCAAAAAGGATGTGCCTTTGTTTGATTTCTAAGAGGAGAGTGAGAATGGGATTCGAGGAAGTGGAAGAAGAAGGCTGTGAGGTCATTGGAGTGGAGTAAGCAAGAGCGGGGCGTTTCAACCTAGGAGTAGCTGGGGTTTGAGGAGAAGAAAGAGGATCATGAATGGTCTTAGAACGAGACTCCAAAGCAATCTCTTTGTAGACCCACTCATCACCTACAAAGCGGATATTTTTCTTTTCAAAATAAGCTTTTGTGAAAAGCAATTTGGATTTTCAGTGGGAGTACTAGTCAAGGGAATGTTGAAGTGATTGAAAATAGAAGTCAGAAATTTTCCATAAGGAATTTTGCGACGACTGTCGGATTTGATTTTGTTCATAAACCGATGCATGATAAAACCAAAGTCTACTCTTATATCTTCCATAAAACAGTAAAGCAGATACAATTCCATTTTGTTTGCTGTGGTAAGATAACCAGAGGTAGGAATTAACAAGTTACCAATCATAATCCACAGAATTTGCTGCAATGGAGTTAATTCATTTAAATTTGCTTCAGCTAGAACTTCAAAACGAGTTTAGAAATACGATAAAAGTTTTGTTCCATCGAAGTGATTGTATGAAGTTGGTTGTTCTTCATACGAGAAAAAGTTTGCAACTTTGCTAGGACAATCAGGTTCAATGGCAGTATTGAAAATTTCATTTATAACATTTGGATCAAAAGTGATATCAATGCCATTCACCCTAGAAACAACAACAAAAGGAGTTCTTCATTGCCTAATGTTAGCATAAAATTGACGAACCATGGGAGGATAGATAACATGAGGAAAGGAAAGAAGATGAGTCCATTTTTGAAAGGCAAATTTTTCAACCACCCAATCTAACTTGCAGATACGAAAATCAAAAAAGGAAACAGAACGTTGAGTGATAAACCCTTTTCTGCACACAATGGAGAATCGGGCCTCAGCATCAGCATCAATGAAAGTTGGTAGAATCTCCCTTACAGATTTCTTAGTTTCCTGACGTTCAGTACGTCCAGGAGTAGCTCTAGTTCTTCTCCTGTAAGTTTGAGGTCGTCCAGTAGCAGACCTCCCAGAGGATGGTTTTGCAGATGAGGAGCTGCCTCGTGTCCATACCATTATGGATGAATGCAGGAAAATGTATGATGCGGTGATGATCTTTTGAAACCAAACAGCTCTCCTAAGAACTACTGGCAACGTGAATCAGTTCAAAGAGGAGAGATTACAGACCTAGGGTTTTAAAGAAAAATTGGAGATTTTCTCGGTTTTGACAAAAAAATAAAATGTGGAAGATTAAGGGTTGGAGAAGAAGTTTGAAAGCTAATTTTTGAAGAAATACGAGCTGATTCGATCTTGTAAGGGATAAATTTTTTTCCTGCTTTTGGGAAGAAGATGAAACAACTTTTAGGTTGGGAAAGAGAAGAATGAAATAGAAAGCACCGTCAAATCCTTTAAGAAAAATTTGAGAGTGTCGGACGCCAACGCGTAGTGATCGCTCGACACTTGTTCGATCCCCCCGCTTTTCTAACACAAAACCTTTCGCTTTCGGACGTCCGATCCGATGTGGACGTCGAACATGAAACTCATAGAAGTCATGACATCCGATCCCTCAGATTTTCAAAGAAATTTTTTGAAATTCCCAGTTTGTTCCTCAAGTACACAAATTGCTCTAAGGGCAATGCTTTTGTAAAAATATCAGCTATTTGATCTTTGGAACAAACGTAATTAACACAAATTTCTCCTCTTTGAATGAGACCACGAATGAAATGATGTTTGATGTCTATATGCTTTGTCCTAGAATGTTGGATGGGGTTTTTAGTCAAATTTATAGCACTAGTGCACAAAACATAGGTACACATTCATATCTCAAATTAAAGTCATATAACGTATGTTTCATCCAAATCAATTGAGCACAACATGCACCAGCTGCTATATATTCGGCTTCCGCAGTAGATAATGAAATGGAGTTTTACTTTTTGCTAAACCATGAAACTAAGCATTAACCAAGAAAGTGACAAGAACCACTTGTACTTTTTCTATCTATTCTACAACCAGCAAGACCCAAAATCTTTGCCACCGTTCATCTCCAAGAATTAACTCCTACGGTATATAGAGCTCGGTCATATACTTTCCAATTCCGGCTCCTATCCATCACTAGGATTCTATGGCACCACGTGAACCCACCTATCAAACCTTCTCTCGTGGTTCCTCATCTCACTTAGAGTGTAATGGTTGCCTAAACCCACACACACTCTATTCTCATCCCAGCCAAGCCTTACCTAAAACAAGTTCAATTTGTATAAGAAAAAACAATAATCGAAAGCACAAAAGGACTTGATACATATATAAGTTGCAAAAAAACATTTAAATTTAAAACATGATTCATTACATGTACCAAAAAGTCATAATACAAGTCAAGAAGTTACAAAACAAGCCAGATAAGTCAAGTACACCACATAGGCAACTAAGTGCACTGTATACACACATGCAAGAAAATACAAAAGGTCTGGGCAACCATCCCTACTAATGATGTAGCACTCCTTTTGGTTTGACTCCTTACCCTTGCTTGTATAGGAGCTTTATCTCGAATTGAGTGAAGAAAACTTGTATTCATTGGAAGTTTTAGGCTAAGAATTTGGAAAGCCGTTTAAGTTCTTGGATGGATCTGGAGTTCATAATTATTAGAATGATATGGCTTGATATCGTGGAATCTTCTAGTTCTGCCCTAACTAGGCTTATGGCTTCCTTTGTTTAGTCCTGCCTAGGATAGTAGGGCTTGAGGAAGACCTCTTGGAGGACTTCAAAATTGTTAACCGGCCATGTAGGCTAATCCCCTTTTGATAAGGTTTATTATGGAAATTTATGTATAAACAAACTTGCACGACTATCTAACTTTCTTAAGAATAGTTGTCTAGGAGATACATTTTTTTCCCGAATATAGCTTTTAACCTGAAACTTTGAGGGAAAGTTTTTAAGTATTTTCCATGTACCTACTATTATACTATATATGTGTTTTAATATTCATGCCTTGAGTTGCACGATTAACCTTCTTAAACTTATTTGAGGAATTTGAAATGGGTCTCGATGATTGAGGCAAAAAAAAAAAATCTTATTTGAAGTTTCTTACTAAGAAAATTTAGTTTTGACCAATTAAGGAAAGTTTGCATGATCGAATCATTTAATTAGAGTTTTAATTGACCCTAGATCCAGCTAATGTTAGAGTAAACCCTAGTTTCACGAATGATATAGGTATGGAATGTGATCGCTTACTCTACGATATGGACGTGAAGATTTCCTCCAAGGATTAGTATTTAAGTGTAAGTATAATTCATGCAAATTGTGAATCTTGGGCATACAAGAGGAGAATGATTGGCCGATACAGTGAATTTAGCAAATAAGAAGTATAATGTAACCTAAGGAACGGATTGATTAGCTAGATGTGAGAAGTAAGTTAGCATTATCTACTCTTATGTCGGGAATTCAAGTTAGAAAACCTATCCATACGGAAATATGAAGATATATGGCCTTTCTTTATAAGGTATACCCGAGAATAAATGAAGTTCGAACTTGCCAATGGGAAAAAGGTTTATTAAGATAGCACACATACGCTTTATTAGGAATAAGATGCATGAAAGAAAGTGAACCGTCGTGGAAGGCGCCTATGTTTTTGTTGAGAAAAGGTTGGAAGTATAAAGCTATGCGTGGACTTTCGAGACTTGAACAAAGTGACCATTAAGAGGAAATATTTCACCTAGAAGGATTGCTTGATTAATTAAAAGAAATCTTCGTATTTCCTAAGTCATATAATCTCTAAGAAAGGACTTAAGGTTCCGTAGAAATAATAGGATGAAGTATAGAAGAGATGTGCGAGAATATGGGGATTCTTCAACAGGAAATAGAATGTCAAAAGGAAATGGCTGACCATTGGAAAGAAAGGTATGGAAACCTCAGACATTAAGTGAAGAACTGCTCGAGAAACTGGACCCTACCATGGACTCACTGAAGGTCTTAGAGACACTAAGAAATAGTAGTTTCTTTTGGGTGTAGTGTGTCGTGTGAAGATCTTGGATAGTAAGTTGGATCTACTATAAGATTGGAGAGCTTGGAGCTTGAATGGTGAATTGAATTACTACTCCTTGATGGCTGTTAGCTATGATTCTAGGTGATTTACTTGCCTGCATACCATGAGTGTGATGACCTGCACTAAAGGCGCAAAAGGGCTTAGTGGGATCGCTTGCCCAACCTTTCGACTTCGAGCAGCAAAAAGCGTTAAATTCTCATAAAAATGATGATATGTACATTATATATATATATATATATCCTATAAGACCACAAGAGTTAGAGTAACTCCCCCTTCAAGGTTTTCACTCCATGCCATCAAAATACAATATACATGGTCAAATTCAACCCAAAGCAAGTGCTAAAGCTAAAAGGGCTACACTATGCCTCTCATGCGTCAATTCCCGCTTAGGCCCCCTGCTAAGGAAAACAAATTGAAAAGGAGTAAGCTATATGCTTAGTGAATAATCAGGGGAGAGGGGCCAATGTAAATCACATTCCACAGATTTTCAAATCAATAGTGAAAAGTAACATCGCATAAAATAAAGGATGGAAAGCCATTTCAATCTCCATCGCTGATCTTCCGTTGACACCGTCGAGATATCCTGTAGACCCCTTATACTCCTACCGCTCCACCTTATCAACCCACTGCCGGATCAAGCATAGCAGCTTGAACAATAAACATTGAAATCCCAAAGGTATTGACGATCACCATCTATTTGTCGAGAATAACATTTACCATTGAGACCCCAAGGCAACCTCGAGATCGATCATCCAAATGGTGAGAGCTTGCACACTAACATTGAGATCTCAAAGGTATCCCTTGAGATCAAACCATCCAAGTGGTCGTGAGGCAACGACATTGAGACCCCAAAGGCACCTTCTTTTGGATCACCATCCACTTGGTCACTTAACACTAACAATATCACATTTACAAATCATATATCACACATCATATGCATTCATATATCACACAACACATATTTGAGAACCATATATAGAGCTTAGGTCGAGTGTCACGATAAAGACACCCTAAGGCCCAAATGCCCACTTATCACATTTCACAATATAATCATATATAGTAGTCCTAATTACTGCCAAAAGTAGTACAAAAAAACAAGTTAGAAAGGTTCCCCTCTCCCTCGAACTGCACCTCCTGTGAAAAGTTGAGTCAAACGATTACTCAAACAATCACTAAGACGCCAAAACCAACAAATAAGGTACATGTACATGCGCGGATTGAAAACGGACAAGAACAGAACAAAATGCAAAACACACACTAAAGGTGTAAGGCAGTTTTGACACCACAATGCCGCCTTTACTCATAACTCATGCTACAAGCATCGGATTAAAGTTCACGAGGTGCCGTTTCGAAGCTAAGAGAACAAGATATAACTTTCATGAAGACCATTTCTACCCAGATTCACTTCTTCCGGTCCTTGTCGAACACATACCGAAAAAGTTCCAGCTTTCATATCGACTTGGCGGCGGGCAATTCAAACGACCATATCTCAGCACAAAGATCCAAATCAAGAAATTCCAAAGCAAGGTAGGAAAGCTGGTATACAGGGCTACAACTTTTGGATTTGGCGAAAAGGCAACTCACAATGAATAGACACCCAAAAACAGAGCCAAAGTCACCGGTTTGGTCTCCTGCTTTTTTGCTAGTTTCAGGCCAAACACGTCAAACCAAATGCAACGCATGCAATACATGACTTGAAAGCGATAATAAACATGTACAAATGCAGCGCTTTGCAGTCCAACATTACCCTTGACGCACCACACATTTACATACCATGCACCAAATGCACTTAACTCTTCCAATTCGTTCCAAATTGACTCCAACTCATACATTCTCATCGACAGGTATCACACTAATGGATTATCAATCATCCATTTAAGCAACCAAATACACTACTAGGTCCAAGACCATCACCTCCTCGTTAGGGTTTCAACCATTTCATTCACAATCTAGCAATCAAATCACCAACTACAACTTAAACAATACTCAATGCCTTCATTAATCATCAATTTAAGCACTAATGGAAGCAACAATGTAACACTAAACCAAGAACACTAAGTAATGCTTGCTGGCCGAGAATTGAAGGCATGGAATCATCCAAGTTTACACCATAATTTCACAAATTAAGCTAAGAACAAGCATTAATTTCATCCTACCATCAATCACAAACATCAACTCCCAACATTAAAGCTTGAAATCAAGAACCCTAACCCTAACCATGGCTAGGCATGAACACATAGAAATCAACCAATCCAATCCGTAGAATCATCTCAAGAGCTATCAATGATCATGAATTAACCCAAAACAAGAACAAAATCCATCATGTTCATCGAATTAAACCAAATTCTAGCTTACATATAAAGGAAAAATACCTTCTTGGCTTATGTTCTAGAGGAAGTTGTAAGCTCCCATGGTCAATCCACTTCTCCTAGCTTTCAATCAAGGTTGGATGGTTGAAATTGGCAAAATCCCCAAGCTTTTCTCTCTTTTTTCCTCTCTTTTTCTCTCTTTTTTTTCCTTCTCTTTTCTTCCTTCTTTTTTCCTTGCTTGGCCGACCCTCTTGGCTTTTTTTTTGGCTAGGAGATTAAGTCCCTTAGATATTTATTTAGTTTGGTCAAAATTGGGTCCAAGTCCAAGCCAACTATCTCAAGCCAATTCAACCTAGCAACTTAAGTTGGTTTGCACTCTTGCCCAAATGATTTCTTTTCCTATCAATTTACTCCATAAACCATTAATTCAACTTAAGCTACTAATGCTTAATCTCACCTACTTAGGCCACTAATCACCCAAGTACCGTAATTAACTCTCATGAGCATGCACAATCACACATAAAAGCTATGAAACAACAAACTTGTGATTTTTACCTATACTTAAGGTTTTGAGGAAACATTTAAGGATTTGTACATTTAGGGTTTAATATACAACTAGGTTCTAAACAAATTAGGGTTTTAATATACAATTTAGGGCTTTTAAAATCCAATTAGGGTTTCCAAAATAACTTTTGTCATTTAAAGGACACAAATCAATACTTAGTATAAATAATTAGGGTGAGAAAATAGGGAATAAACCGAGTCCTCACAATGAGTCAGTGTGAATTTCGAGGACAAAATTCTTTTAACGAGAGGAGGTTGTGAGGACCCGAAAATTTATTTTCCTCTGACCTAATTGTTTAATTATTTATTTTTCTAAATAATTATTTTAGATCATTTTAATTACAATTGTATCATACGTTACTTCTTTTTATTTTAAAACCTTGTTTAACCACCAATTTAGTTTATAAAATTGTTAAATTCCATATTTTCATAAAATTACTTCATTAAATTAGGTTGAATTATTTGATTGTGTATATCAATTGTAACAGCACAAAAAGTTTTTAAAATGCATTTTTGCACGTTTAAACTACGTTTTCGATTTAAACTATTTGAATGTTTAAATTTCGTATTCGGGCCTAGGATCGACTACTAAACATAAATTTCGAATGTTAGGTTATGTATTCGGGATATATAAATGAGAGAAACTGGGATCGCAGTGTCGTGTCATGTGAATTGATCCGATACGACAAAAGTGGTTTTACGTTAAATTACCCCACTATCCCTCATTTCTTTCCTTTTCCACAAGAGCCCAAAAGTCAAGAATTAACCTCAACCACTCATTTCTTTCTTTCTTCTCCATAGAACCGGTTCTTCTTTTCCATTTCTTCCCCTTCATTTCTTCCTCAAAACAGCCGGCCCTTCATCTTCTTCTCCATCTTGTGTTCTACAAATCACCAACACAAAACCTCCATTGTTGCAACTAAGAAGCTTGAGAAGATCTTTCACCATTTCCCTTGGAGATTGAAGGCTATCCTACTTTGAGGGAGAGCTGAGCTTTGGAAGAGAGGAAGAGGGGTTCTTGGTGCATCCCATATCACATTCAATTTAGGGTTTCACTTGAGAAGGAAGAGGTAGTACACTTCTTCACCATCTTGTTCATTTCACTCCGTTTATGTAGCTTTGAACTTGGATAAGTTTATTATTGTTATTGTGTTGATTTGAGATGGAAAAATGGGCTCTATGAAATCCCATTATGTATGAACTTGAGGCTGTTGATGCATTGTGTGTGGTTATATGGAAAATGGCTAGCTTGAATGTTGGTAGAAAAACCTCAAGGAAAACCGTGAGAGAGGGAAGGAAAAATGAGGGTTAAGATTTCTATTTTTCTTTTAATTTTCATGGCTCCATTTTGGCTGGTGTGAGGGCTGAATTTAATGCTTAAATATTGAGTGTTGAGTTGTTAATTTTTCCCTGTGAGGGCCGTAACTAAATTCTACTTTTGTCTAGATCTTCTGTGAACGATTTTCGTAATTTCACTAATGTATGTGCATGATCATGAACATTTTAAAAACCCACGAACAGATTTCCAAACGATAGCTCAAGTAAGTATTTGAAATCATATTAATAAAATTAGAGTCCAACCGGTTATACCCCCAAGATTTAACCACCATGAACCTTCCTTGAACCGATTTCCTTCAACCAAAATCAGACCACATCCAATCAATTGAACCACATTTTTCCCTCTAAAACTCCATTTGAATTTAGCTCAAGGAATTTCAGCAAGAACTGCCACCCATTCCCTCCATTCCATGGCTGCCAAGTGTCGAATTGTGAGTTGAAAATTCTGGCAGCAAATAAGCTTTTCCTCCCTAAAACCGCAGCTTGGCCTTGAGCATGGGAATTTCAGACCTTGATTAGCAAGTTAATGATGCTTCACCTTCTCTCATACCCAATGCATGAGAGAAAGAGAGAAGGCTGTGACATTTGTCAATCATTCAGCAAAACTTGTTCATTTGAACAAGCTAGATCAGCTGAAATATATCTCCTCCAATCTGGTCAACTCCTTAGCAAGACTCACTCCCATTTCACTTCCCTTTTCATTTCCATTTCACTTCCATTCTCTCAAGAAAAGAAAGAGCTTACTCTCATTTTCACTTCAGCAAATCCTCCAAGCTTCAACCGAAAGTTCCTCCATCACTTAACCTTTTCTTGACCTTTCAAGCATTGCACCAAGAAGATATTCTTGGCTACAAGCTGCTGGAAACCAAGTTCAAACCTGGTATGGACTAAGCTAGCTTCTTCCTTTCAAGCTGCCAAGCAAGAGAGGTAGAACAGGTCATTTGCTTTGTAAAAGAAATTCTGGTTAACTTGAAGACCTTTCCTCAACTTAGTCCGTTTTTTTTTTAGCTGGAAAACAGAACTGATTCAACATCCAAGCAGCCTTGTTCATCCGCTTTCTTACTCAACCAAATAAAAGGTAAGTCTGTAGTTCTAAAATGGTTCCATCTGCAGCTTAGTTCCATTCTCAACATTGCTTTTCTTCTTGTAGCTGGACCTCGACTTCACTAGCTCCAAACACCGATTGTGCATTTGTTCTTGAGACCGCTGAAGGTAAGCATTCCCTCCACATCTCCTTCAATAATGAAGCTGTTTACCTTCTAGAAATATTATCATACTCCAAAACTGTCAAGCATGTACTAGTGAAACCAAAATCCTACTTGCACACATATATCATCTTAAAATGATGATAGAGATTCGTGAACTGATAAGGGATATTACCTTGATGTCTCTAAGCTGACCGAAATTTAAAAATCATGGAAAAGTCCTACTTCCTCCATGCATGATGACCGGACCTATTCTTGCTCTTAGTTGAGACTTAATAACTATGATTGCTTGCTGTTTTGGCATGAACGTGAGCTGATGAATGTTGCCCTATTCCATCCGAAGCTGCTCCTGTCAAAATTTGTTGAAAATCAACTCATTCATGTGGTTTTGGCTGGGTGAATTTGGTTAAAATTTTATGAACTAGCTGTTTTAGCTAGACCAAGCATGAACCTTTCTTTTCTCCTTAAAAATTTATATGTAGCATTTTACCCTTGCCTGATACACATTTGGCCAGCTCAAAACAAAGTAAAAACTGAATGCATGTTGGCTTGAATCTTGGTCTTGAACTGGAAAAAAAAAAAAATTGATCTGGTAGCAAATATATATATGTATATGTATATAATGAGGAGAACCGGACTTGATAAACTTTCCAAACTTGAAGATTGTTATTCGAACTTGTTGCTTAGTTTTGGCAAATGTGCATGAACTCTTGGCTGTTGTTATTGATGTTTACCTGTTCAGAGTTATACGTGATATTCGGAAACCAAACCAGATCTCTAACCGTGGTTAAACAACTGAAAATTTTGCAAAGTTGCTCAAAGTTACGTTTTCTTTTCCAGAAATCAGTGAACAAAACGGACCAGAACAGAATGGTTGTATTTCACAATTTATAACTCCAAATCATGTACCGTCAGTGGCATTCGAAACTAGATCCAAAGAGCTTCGTTTCGGTATCTCACACGCCCCTTAACTCAATTTCTACACACCGTGGCGATCCGACGAACATCGCTGAAAATCAAGACTGCGTTTTTGTAACCAAAATGCTTTCGAAATTTATTGTCCAACTTTGAGTAAGTTCTAAATTAAATTGGTTCGATGTTTTCTGAAGAAGTAAAGAACAATGAATGTAATTTCAAATGGCACCAAACCATGCATTTCAATGAGTAGAATTTCCAATTTAAGTTTCGAAGAAACCGTGGCAAACTAGTTTTCACCTAAACCCGCCTTATGAACCTTATTTGTTACATTTGGTCATTTGACAAAACCTCGATTTTCAAACCTATATTCCGATTGACAAAATTGTTTTAGCCGTGAGGGTAGTACTTCAACAAGACCAAACGAGTAAAATAAAGTCACATTGTTTTGAACTAAAATCACGAAAGCACAATTTTAGTACTATTACAAATGGAATTTCACAACCATCAATAAATTTTTCCAACCAAGACAAACCTCTTTAAAATCCAACCATGATTACCTTATGTTTTCAAATTCTTTAAAATATCACTATTTAAATTTACTCAAACCCTAATTTTGCCGTAACTTTCAAACTCTTTTATCTTGACCTAATTAACCAAAAAAAAAATCTCGATTTGAATTCATACCACCAATTTTCATGCCATCAACTCGTTAGTAAACTAACTATACCCTTGTTTTCATAAATGTATGAATTGGTCAAAATTGATTTTAATAATTAAAAGTTAAATTATGTACCTCTGGATCCGTGGGTGAACCAGCTTAAGACTTTGATACCGTCGAATTCGACTTAAACTTAACTAAGGTGAGGGTTCCTATTTGTTGCTACTTGATCCTTGTTGTTAGGAATTACTTGTTATTATATGACTGGTTTCTAAATGTGATTTATCGTTGAATAATGGAAACTAGGGTTTTATGTAAAATAAATTTATTTCTTGATTTGACTCAACGTGCTTAGGTGGTTTAGTATGCTTTGTTTTAAAAAACAATAAAACTTGTTTTCTTTTCGAGGCTTGAGGTGAAGAGGTTGGCCTTCAAGGGCCCCCCCCTAAAGGCTGGTGCACTCTCCCAAGGGGCTTGAGGTTGAAATTGATTGTCGGCTTGTCCCTAGCCTCTAAAGTATTAAACTAAACCACCATACCTTTTGTGCATGTCAACCTGCATGACCGCTGTCAGGGATCCCAAACCCCAGTGAGTCGGCCTATTCCGAGCCGGCAGTAGGGGCTTGGTCGGTGCCGACGGACCCCGGTCCCGCTTGTTACCTCGAGTGTACACACCCGCTTGTTTAGTTGATCCGTTGGGTGAAAAGGAAAGGAGAAGGAAATGAAATGACCAGTTCTCAGACTGCTCTCCTTCCGAGAATATTATTGTGATTGTTACTTAATGCTCGTTACTATTTAAATGGCTCAATGAGCATCTTGATCTAGTTTCACAACTGTTATGAAAAGAAAAGAAAAGAAAATATATATATATATATGTATATATATACTATCTCCAACTTTCCTTAAATGGATGTCACTATATTTGAAACTAGTTTTGTAATGGATTTTAAATGTTTACAAAGCCCCGTTGTGTTTATGTATTTGATTGCTATGTGTTTTGGGACACTCACTGGTTTAGAAACTCACCCCATATATTTCCCATCCCGTGACTTCCAGTGTATTGAAGAAAGTACAAGGAGTACAAGTCGGGTGAATCTTTTGAATATTGGTGTATTTGACCCTATTATGATGTCGGGACAATGTATAAGAATTGTCTTTGAATTATTGTGTAAGGTTGAGAGTTGAACTCAAAATGGATGTTGGTTAGTAAGTTGTGTCGATCTATTTGAAAATATATTGGTTTGAAAACCTTAACCGAGGTAATTGCTGCTGAGTCCTCACATGAGAGCTCGGGCGGGGTCCTATGGTTCGCCTTGGGAAACGTGGGGCCGCCACAATTTGTGGTATCGTGAGCCTAGGATAGAAAAATGAGCCCTGAGGGTTATGAGGTCCCGGTTTTGTTAGGTTAGAAACTGATAATTGAAATTACCGGTACATTTGGAACTCACATAAAGTTGCTTGTGGTTGTAGGTTATGGCTGGAAATGGAGCTGATGGTAACAATGCCCCACCCAGGGATGCCTTTGCCTTTAGTAACGATATCAGCCGATGATTGGAGGCCAGACTCCATTGGAGTCCCGCTTCCAAGACCAACCCATGTAGTTTAAGAGACTATGCCTACCCCAACCATGTAGTCGTGGATAAGGAAAGGAAGACTTTGGCTCGCTTGTGAGGGGCCACTGAGATAGAGACATTGAGGACCGAGAACCAGCTGTTACGTGCTAGGGTCCGAGAACTTGAGGAGATGGCTAATCAGTTCCTCCGACTGTCTAACACGGTGAGAGATTGCACCGCTGGCATCATGACTGATTGTGAGACGATGATTGAGGAGATGTTGGAGATTTATACAGAGGATCAGGGTGGAGAGCGTTCTAGTATTGGAGAGATAGTTCCAGGAGATGTTGAGGGAGATGGTTCCCAAGGAGATCGTGAGGCTTCTCCCTACTACAGCCCGAGTGACCCCTGAGGACCCCGACTTTCCTATGTCCCTTGAGTTAGGGTTGAGGCCGTAATACCCAATGGGGTCCTACTTGCTTTTGTTGGATGGCTGTACATTGGGGTTATGTTTTGAAATTTCGTGGCTGTTATGATTATCGTGTTGTGCTGTTTTAAGAACTTGATGTATGGTGTTTTGTTATTAATATAAGTTGTTTTATGTTCCTTAATGATTACTAGCAACTGTTTTTCCTTTCTCCTTTTTCTAATTCACAATTATAAAACGAAACCCTTGTACGTGTGTATAGAGGAAATGGAAGGAACAGGAAGAAGGAGAGGAAGGCCTACTAGGCAAACAGAAAACCAGGTGAGGAAGAGGCATCTACCATCTCAGCCGGGAGCACGGGAACAACCTAGAGATCAAATAGCTGAGGCCTTGAACCAATGACAACTCTTTTAGAACGCGTGTGGTGATCGACAAATTCAAGGACCGACAATGGACCAAAGAGGACCGGAGTTAGGCGAAGACAGAGCCTTGGAGAGATTTCAAAGGTTCTCTCCTCCCAAGTTTGCGGGAGGACACGACCCAGATTTAGCCGAACGGTGGCTAGAGAGCATGATTAATATTTTTGGAACTTTAGGTTACACTGGTACGGCAGTGACTTTGCTGTCTTTCACTTCAAGGTGCCGCAAGGGCCCGTGGAATGTTATTAGGGAGAAATGGGCTAGGAACCGGACCCCGCGTGGACTGGGTTAACTTTACTAGGGAATTTAATGAGAAATACCTGCCTCCTAGTCCAAGAAAGACGGAAGGCAGTTTATAAGGTTGCCAAGGAACCACCGAGTGTAGCAAGCACAATTTACCCGTTTATCTAAGTTTGCCCAATGATTGCCACCAACCTCAGAGGTGCGCCGTTTATCCAAGGTCTAAACCTAGAAATCAAGAGGCTTTAGCGCTTTCGGATGCTCACTTTACTTGATGCCCCAGAAAAGGCTCTAAGAGTAGAGAACACCAAGGCTCAAGTCAAAGCTTTTCAAAGCAGAAAAGAGCAGCCGGTAGTAGTTGGGAGACCGTGAGGAAATCAGCCGCCCCAGAAGATTGGAAAAGGGCCTGGAGGAGGGCGAGCTGGACCTGGACAGGGAAAAGGCCAAAAGGGTGGTCCATCTCAACCAAGACAAAACCTACCAAACCGTTACACCTTGTGGATATTGTGGTAAGGCAGACCATCATGAGAACGATTGTTGGAAAAGGCCGGAAATGTCTAGCTGTGGAAGTGAGCACATGATTAGCAATTGCCCTGCCCCTGCAGCTGGAACACAACATTTAAAGGTCCAAACCCTAAACCGCCAATAGAAAAGGAAATCGACCTAGGGTACAATTTACTCCCTTGATCGCCAGAACGCACCCGAGTGGTGGAAGGTACCATTTCTCTATTTCATAGACTAGCTAAGATTTTAATTGATCCTGGTGCTAGTCATTCATTCGTAAATCCCGACTTTATGTGTGCTATTGATGTTAAGTCTGATCTATTACCCTTTGATCTGATAATACAAACTCCTACTGAAGGATCCATGCTTAGCAAATGAGGTCTATAGGAACCTGTGTGGGTAGGAAAAGGAAAATTTTGGCAGACTTAATTTCTCTACCTATTAAAGGTTCGATGTCATACTGGGATGGATAGTCCGCCCGACTTCATGCAGTTGGATTGTAGAATGAAAGTAGTTGAATTTCACATTCCTGTGGGGAACCTATTCTAAGATTTAATGCAAGACAAGGTTTAGCTTCTGCCGCTCTTATTTCAGGGATTCGAGCTAGAAAATTGTTGAGTAAAGGAGCTCGAGGATACTTGGCATTTTTGATAAACCCTCAAGAAGATAAGTCAAGATTGGAGGATATGACTATAGTAAACGAGTATCCAGGAGTATTCCCAGAAGAGTTAACATCCTTACCCCCTGATAGAAACATTGAATTTAAGATTGAACTCACCCGGGCAGCACCTATCTCTAAGACTCCTTAGGGATGGCATGAAGCTCAAGGAATTAAAATTGCAGTTACAAGATTTATTAGAAAGGGATTCATCAGATTGAGTGAGTCCCTGGGAGCCCAGGTGTTGTTACGTGAAAAGAAAGATGGAGGTTCTGACTTTGCATAGACTATCGAGGATTGAGCGAGGTTACTATTAAGAATAAGTACCCTTACCCCACATTGATGAATTGTTGATCAAGCGCAAGGTGCGTAGTGTTTTCTAAGATTGACCTCAAACAAGGCTATTACCGCTTAAAGATCGGGGAGGAAGGCGTTCCAAAAACAGCCTTCAATTCGGATATGGGCATTATGAGTTTTGGTTATGCCATTTGACTAACTAATGCCGGCGCATTTATGGATTTAATGCATCGTGTTTTCAAGACTTATTTAGATCAATTCGTGGTGATCTTCATAGATGATATTTTGATCTATTCAAAGTCCAAGAAGAACATGATCAACATTTGAGGTTAGTTTGCAAACCACGAAGGAGCACCGGTTATGCTAAGTTTAGCAAGTGCAAGTTTTGGCTAGAAGTATCATTTTAGGTCATGTAATCTCCGGGAAAGGCATTACGGTTGATCCAGCCAAAGTAAAAGCAGTGATAGAATGGAAACAACCAAGGAACCCAACGGAAGTTCGTAGTTTCCTAGGTTTGGCGGATACTATCGAAGGTTTATTCAGGATTTCTCTAAGCTGGCGAGTCCTTAACCAACGACTTCGAAAGAATAGGCATTTTCATATGGGATGCAAAATGTGAGGATAGTTTCCAAGAGCTCAAGAGTTCGCCCACCAAAGCCCCTGTGTTGGTCTTACCAAATGAAGAGGATAGCTTTACCGTGTACACTGATGCATCCAAGGAAGGTTTAGGATGTGTTTTAATGCAGCTGGAAAAGTAGTGGCTTATGCCTCGAGAAAGTTAAAGTCTCATGAGCAAAATTATCCAACTCATGATCTAGAACTGGCAGCAATAGTGTTTGCTCTAAAGAAATGGAGGCACTATTTATATGGAGTGGTTTTTGAGGTTTATACCGATCACGAGTCTTAAATACTTATTTTCCCAAAAGAACTGAACTTGAGACAACGGATGGATGGAATTTTGGAAGATTATGAATGTACTATTAAGTACCATCCAGGAAAAGCCAATAAGGTAGCAGATGCTCTGAGTAGGAAAGTCCAAATTTCGGGACTAATGGTTAAAGAATGGAAGATGTTAGAAGAACTTGGTACTTGGAGCCCACAATTGGCAGAAGTAATTTTGGGTAGTATTACTCTAAGTTCTCCTCTAGCTGGCGCATCAAGGAGTCTCAAGCCAAAACCCACTGGTGCAAAATGGATAAATAAGGTTGAGGAAGGAGGATTACCCAATTTTAAACCGGGAAGATGGAATTTTAAGATACAAAACCGTGGTAGTACGACCAAGAGGATTTAAAAGGAAATTATGCGAAGCAATCTAAGTATATCATCCATCTGGAAGAAACAAGATGTATCGATGTAAAGAAGTTGTGGGATAACATGAAAAGGGACATAGCTTCGGTTTATGCGGTCATGTCTTACGTGCCAACAAGTCAAATCGAACAGAGACCCTCGAGTTGCTGCAACCATTAGAAGTACCGAATGGAAATGGGATCAAATCACAATGGATTTTGTTGTGGTTACCCCTTTCTCGCCGAGGTCATGATGCAATTTGGGTCATAGTAGATCGGTTAACTAAGTCAGCCCATTTTCTACACGTGAACATGAAATACAAGATGGAAAACTGGCTCAAATCTATTTGGATGAGATTGTTAGATTACACGGTGCCGTAGTATTGTAGATAGAGACCCACGTTTCACTTCTAGATTTTGGCAGATACAAAGTGCCTTAGGGACTAAGCTAAATCTAAGTCACGCCTATCACCCTCAAACCGATGGACAACTGAACGGACCATACAAACCTTGGAAGATATGTTGAGGCATGTATCATGGATTTTGGAGGCTTGGGACCAGCATTTAACTTTGGTCGAATTTGCTTACAACAATAGCTACCACTCCTCAATTCAAATGGCTCAGGTATGAGGCATTATATGGAAGGAAATGTAGATCTCAATATCTTGGGATGAAATAGGTGAAAGGAAAATTTTGGGTGCAGAGAGAATACCATGGGTTGAGGCATATGAGAAGGTTAGATTAATTTGTCAAAGGATTCAAGTGGCCCAAAGTCGTCAGAAAAGTTACACCGATAACCGAAGGAAGGACTTAGAGTTTCAAGTTGGGGATGAAGTGTTCTTAAAAGTCACACCGTTAAGGGGAATTCTCAAATCAGGAAAAGGAAAGAAGCTGAAACCCAGGTTTATAGGACCCTTTAGAATTTCAAAAAGGATTGGAAAGGTGGCGTATCAGCTGGACTTACCAGCAAGCTTAGCCAGAATCCATAATGTTTTCCATGTATCTTGGTTAAGAAAGTATTACAAGGATCCATCTCACGTCCTACCAACCCTAGAGGTTGACTTAGATGAATCGTTGACTTATCAAGAGAAACCTTTGAAAATTTTGGACAGGAAGGTTAAAGTCTTAAGAAAGAGACAAATCCTCCGTGAAAGTTCTTTGGCGACATCATGGATTAGAAGAAGCCACGTGGGAGCTGGAGGAAGAGATAAACCAGAAATACCCAGAGCTTCAAATGACAAAAGGTAATAATTTGAGGGGCGAAATTTCTTAAGTGGGGAGGTTGTGAGGGCGTGAACTAAATTCTACTTTTGTCTAGATCTTACGTGAGCGATTTTAAGTAATTTCACTAATGTATGTGCATGATCATGAACATTTTAAAACCACGAACAGATTTCCAAGCGATAGCTCAAGTAAGTATTTGAAATCATATTAATAAAATTAGAGTCCAACCGGTTATACCCCAAGATTTAACCACCATGAACCTTCCTTGAACCGGTTTCCTTCAACCAAAATCAGACCACATCCAATCAATTGAACCACATTTTTCCCTCTAAAACTCCATTTGAATTTAGCTCAAGGAATTTCAGCAAGAACTGCCACCCATTCCCTCCATTCCATGGCTGCCAAGTGTCGAATTGTGAGTTGAAAATTCTGGCAGCAAATAAGCTTTTCCCCCTAAAACCGCAGGGCTTGGCCTTGAGCATGGGAATTTCAGACCTTGATTAGCAAGCTAATGATGCTTCACCTTCTCTCATACCCAATGCATGAGAGAAAGAGAGAAGGCTGTGACATTTGTCAATCAATTCAGCAAAACTTGTTCATTTGAACAAGCTAGATCAACTGAAATATATCTCCTCCAATCTGGCGAACTCCTTAGCAAGACTCACTCCCATTTCACTTCCTTTTCATTTCCATTTCACTTCCATTCTCTCAAGAAAGAAAGAGCTTACTCTCATTTTCACTTCAGCAAATCCTCCAAGCTTCAACCAAAGTTCCTCCATCACTTAACCTTTTCTTGACCTTTCAAGCATTGCACCAAGAAGATATTCTTGGCTACAAAGCTACTGGAAACCAAGTTCAAACCTGGTATGGACTAAGCTAGCTTCTTCCTTTCAAGCTAAGCCAAGCAAGAGGTAGAACAGGTCATTTGCTTTGTAAAGAAATTCTGGTTAACTTGAGACCTTTCCTCAACTTAGTCCGTTTTTTTTTTTAGCTGGAAAACAGAACTGATTCAACATCCAAGCAGCCTTGTTCATCCGTTTCTTACTCAACCAAATAAAAGGTAAGGCTGTAGCTCGAAAATGGTTCCATCTGCAGCTTAGTTCCATTCTCAACATTGCTTTTCTTCTTGTAGCTGGACCTGGACTTCACTAGCTCAAACACCGATTGTGCATTTGTTCTTGAGACCGTTGAAGGTAAGCATTCCCTCCACATCTCCTTGAATAATGAAGCTGTTTACCTTCTAGAAATATTATCATACTTCAAAACTGTCAAGCATGTACTAGTGAAACCAAAATCCTACTTGCACACATATATCATCTTAAAATGATGATAGAGATTCTGGTGAACTGATAAGGGATATTACCTTGATGTCTCTAAGCTGACCGAAATTTAAAAATCATGGAAAAGTCCTACTTCCTCCATGCATGATGACCGGACCTATTCTTGCTCTTAGTTGAGACTTAATAACTATGATTGCTTGCTGTTTTGGCATGAGCGTGAGCTGATGAATGTTGCCCTATTCCATCCGGCTGCTCTGTCAAAATTTGTTGAAAATCAACTCATTCATGTGGTTTTGGGCTGGGTGAATTTGGTTAAAATTTTATGAACTAGCTGTTTTAGCTAGACCAAGCATGAACCTTTCTTTTCTCCTTAAAAATTTATATGTAGCATTTTACCCTTGATACACATTTGGCCAGCTCAAAACAAAGTAAAAACTGAATGCATGTTGGCTTGAATCTTGGTCTTGAACTGGAAAAAAAAAAAAAATTGATCTGGTAGCAAATATATATATGTATATGTATATAATGAGGAGAACCGGACTTGATAAACTTTCCAAACTTGAAGATTGTTATTCGAACTTGTTGCTTAGTTTTGGCAAATGTGCATGAACTCTTGGCTGTTGTTATTGATGTTTACCTGTTCAGAGTTATACGTGATATTCTGGAAACCAAACCAGATCTCTAACCGTGGGGTTAAACAACTGAAAATTTTGCAAAGTTGCTCAAAGTTACGTTTTCTTTTCAGAAATCAGTGAACAAAACGGACCAGAACAGAATGGTTGTATTTCACAATTTATAACTCCAAATCATGTACCGTCAGTGGCATTCGAAACTAGATCCAAAGAGCTTCGTTTCGGTATCTCACACGCCCCTTAACTCAATTTCTACACACCGTGGCGATCCGACGAACATCGCTGAAAATCAAGACTGCGTTTTTGTAACCAAAATGCTTTCGAAATTTATTGTCCAACTTTGAGTAAGTTCTAAATTAAATTGGGTTCCGATGTTTTCTGAAGAAGTAAAGAACAATGAATGTAATTTCAAATGGCACCAAAACCATGCATTTCACGTGAGTAGAATTTCCAATTTAAGTTTCGGAAGAAACCGTGGCAAACTAGTTTTCACCTAAACCCGCCTTATGAACCTTATTTGTTACATTTGGTCATTTGACAAAACCTCGATTTTCAAACCTATATTCCGATTGACAAAATTGTTTTAGCCGTGAGGGTAGTACTTCAACAAGACCAAACGAGTAAAATAAAGTCACATTGTTTTGAACTAAAATCACGAAAGCACAATTTTAGTACTATTACAAATGGAATTTCACAACCATCAATAAATTTTTCCAACCAAGACAAACCTCTTTAAAATCCAACCATGATTACCTTATGTTTTCAAATTCTTTAAAATATCACTATTTAAATTTACTCAAACCCTAATTTTTGCCAGAACTTTCAAACTCTTTTATCTTGACCTAATTAACCAAAATCTCGATTTCGGAATTCATACCACCAATTTTCATGCCATCAACTCGTTAGTAAACTAACTATACCCTTGTTTTCATAACAGTGAATTGGTCAAAATTGATTTTAATAATTAAAAGTTAAATTATGTACCTCGGGATCCGTGGGTGAACCAAGCGACTTTGATACGGCTGTCATTTCGACTTAAACTTAACTAAGGTGAGGGTTCCTATTTGTTGCTACTTGATCCTTGTTGTTAGGAATTACTTGTTATTATATGACTGGTTTCTAAATGTGATTTATCGTTGAATAATGGAAACTAGGGTTTATGTAAAATAAATTTATTTCTTGATTTGACTCAGCGTGCTTAGGTGGTTTAGTATGCTTTGTTTTAAAAAACAATAAAACTTGTTTTCTTTTGAGCTTGAGGTGAAGAGGCTGGCCTTCAGGCCCCTCTAAAGGCTGGTGCACTCTCCCAAGGGGCTTGAGGTTGAAATTGATTGTCGGTTGTCCCTAGCCTCTAAAGTATTAAACTAAACCACCATACATTGCTTGTGCATGTCAACTGTGCATGACACGGTGGCCGTAGGGATCCCAAACCCGGAGGCGAGTCGGCCTATTCGAGCGCGGTGGGGCTTGGTCGGCGGACCACAGGTCTGTTCTGGTTACCTCGAGTGTACACGCCTCCCTTGTTTAGTTGGGATCAGAAGTTGGGTGAAAAAGGAGAAGGAAATGAAATGACCAGTTCTGGAACTGTTCTCCTTCGAGAATATTATTGTGATTGTTACTTAATGCTCGTTACTATTTAAATGGCTCAATGAGCATCTTATTGAGTTTCACAACTGTTATGAAAAGAAAAGAAAATATATATATATATATGTATATATATACTATCTCTAACTTTCCTTAAATGGATGTCACTATATTTGAAACTAGTTTTGTGCAGGATTTTAAATGTTTACAAAGCTGTTGTGTTTATGTATTTGATTGCTATGTGTTTTGGGACACTTTTGGGTTTAGAAACTCACCCCATATATTTCCCATCAGGACTTCTGTATTGAAGAAATCTTGAAGGAGTACAAGGGTGAATCTTTTGAATATTGGTGTATTTGACCCTATTATGATGTCGAGGACAATGTATAAAATTGTCTTTTGAATTATTGTGTAAGGTTGAGAGTTGAACTCAAAATGGATGTTGGTTAGTAAGTTGTGTCGATCTATTTGAAAATATATTGGTTTGAAAACCTTAACAGGTAATTGCAGTCTGGCTGGGAGACATGGGGTCCTATGGTTCGCCTTGGGAAACGTGGGGCCGCCACATTCCCCCCAAAAAGCCCTTCAAAAGTTATAGCAAGAATGAGTATTAAGTTGAGATCAAAATCTGGAAATTTTAAGGAAAGCATGCTGTCCTAATTTTGGGCTGTTTTAATGCTAAAAATTGATATAAGCTTCCATCATTTTTGACCATAACTAGGCCTAGGAGGTTTAATACTAGCTTGGTTATGAAAATTAGGTCAAATGGTGGAGATTTGAATAACCTAGGAGCTCATTTACGAAGATGACAAAGCTTCACTGGTTTGAGGCAATTCGCTGAGTGAATTTTGGACTTTCATAAAACAGTATTCCCATGTGATTTTGTGGATGAATTTTGGTATGTACCTAGCTTATATGTGGAAGTATTAGTGTACCAAATTTGGTAATTTTTGAGTAAGAATTCGTCACTCAAAAGAAGCTCCAAATGTTACCCTGTAAAACTGGATTTCAGAAAACGTAGGTTTTTGAACCATCCATGTTTGAACTGCTATAATTTCTTGCTCGAGAGTTGGAATTGATTGAAGTTGGTGGCGTTTGAAACTTCATATATAGGAATTTAAACTGTATAAATTTCAGAGGCCAATTCATTTTTTACAATTTTTGGTGAATTTTCAAAGTTGCCTGGTCGGCCAACCTGTTATGTTCTATTTCAGTACTGTAGCAGTTTGTTAGTTGAAAATATGAGCAGTTTCTGTCCAGAATTTTAATTGGGTTCCTTCTACAAAGTTTTATAATTTTAAAATAGGTTTCCAATGGTACCAAGCTTGTGAAATTTGGACTTATATAACTCAAGTTACGATTTTTCAAAGATTTCTGCTCAAGGAGGAAGATATTGAACTTGATTTTCTTGAATGAGGTTTGGTGGATAAACTAGAAACTTATTTTCATTACTTTTAAAATATTTTAGGAGGTGGTGCTGAATTACACAGTGATCCAAACTTGAACTCCGAGAACCTTGATTGATCTCGTGAATTGCTCTCACTTACTCTCGACTATTGGTGAGTGCCCAGTGCATGCATTGTTGAACTACCTGACATGTTTGCTTGAATATGAACTGTTGAGGCGAGAGTGTACTTTATCGCACTCGTCCTCCTCTACTTGACTCACATGAACATGACTTGTTCCTTGACTTGACTTGAACTGAATGTCTATTGGAGTGATTCATCAATTTAAAAGTTATAACCGAGGACGCCCTAACCTCTTGGGGATCCTTGGGACCCGAGACGGCAAGGGGTTGGTTGGGAAGCTTGGTGAACCTTAGGTTCTATTCTTTGAACTTGATTTATTGCAGAGGTCTTGCTCGGTATTGCTCGTTGTAGCTTTACCCTTTTCACCTGCTTGTTTGGTTCGGGCCCAAGAGGGTGAACTGTTGGTCGGAGATTGTACCAAGTGAAGATTCTACGGACTTTACCTTTGCTAAGTTGACGGAGAGTCAACATTTGGAATGGAATGGACTCAAGCCCCTTAGCAGGTGGAAATTGGCTCACGAGAGCCCATCCTTACCTACTTCTATGTATTTTTCCTGTATGAGCACTCTTTGTTCTTACATTCATTGTAGGTAGAGGCTTCGAAGAGGGTTCTCTGAACCCAGCTCCAAGACTCTTGTCTAATGTGAGCCCTCGAGTAGTGATTCCTTGAGAATATGGTCTCCTGGTGAAAATTGCAATAGTACAAGTGAATGATTGATTTACACGCTTTTATATCTGAATTTACTAGCTTTCCTACTTGCTTGATTACGTGCTTGCATGCCTTTTCTTGGCCTCGCTGAGTGTTAACTCACCCCAATTTGTTTTCCTTAACAGGTTTCAAGGTGAGGCACGTGAATCGAGGAAGTTAGTACTTTTGTAGGATTTCCTCATTTTGTATAGGATTGAAATTAATGGATGAATTTGATGGTTTATGGTATTTTGGAGTTATTATCAATGTAATTTTGATGAAATTTTGGGGTTTGTATTTTGTGAGAGTTTATTAGTAATTTTTAATAACTTTTATTGATGACTTTACGAATGAATGTTTGGATCGATATTTGGGATTTCGTAGTCCCGGCGAGAGTTGGACAGGCGGTCCGCCGAACCCTTTGGTTCGCCCTAGGGGGAGGTGGCGCTGTCAAAATATGTGCTATCACATTAATCTTCTTTTAGATTTATAGTAGATTTTTTAGGAATTCTTTAAAAAAATTAAATGGCTCACTCTGTGGATGAGATATTTTGTATACTAATTTCAAAATCTATTAGTAATTTCTCAAAATCAACCATACAAGTATATGTATGCTGATGTCTTTTAACTTATGTAATACAAATTAAGCATTTTATATGTTTCTTATCCTATATAATAAGCCATGTATTTCTTTTCATTTTTTTATTATAATATTTAGTCATCTAATCTTTGAATTCTTAAGGCTACTCACAAGAAAATGTTTTATTAATTATATTTTAAATTCTTAAGTCAAATAATTTTACTTTAAAAAATTAAGTGCTAATAATCATAAGGCAATCACAAAATTTAGATTTAATTATTACCATTCACAAAATCAATTTATCAATAGCCCAAAAATATGGTGTCTTTATCATGATTTTACATGTGATGACTTTTACTTTATTTTTTATAATTATGTTAGTAATTAATTTTCCTTTTTACTCGACTATCCTTGGTTGAAATTGAGAAGTTAGTTCTTTTTTGTACTATTTACTTTTTCTTTCACTTTTATATTTGACATCACTATAATTATACTACATGCTCATAATAATTTTTTGAATAATTTCAATATGATACTCTTATAATGAGGGTAAGTTTTATGGTGAATAAATTTTATTGATATGGATTCATTTCTTAAATAAGAAATGATGCATTTAGATGGTCAGTTTTAAAAGTGCTTTAGGGATTCTAAAAATAATAAATAGTTATTTACAAAAAAAAAACTACAAAGATGGAAAAATTTTATGCAATTTATGCCTGAATGTTGATTTTTTCCATAGATCATAAATTTCACCTTGGATTTGACCAAAACTATTTAAAAGTAATTTAAATGGGTAGTGAACAAGGAAATGTGGGGTTAGGAGGTAGGAGGACAATTTGTAATATGGAAGAATGGTGCTGAGAGAATGATAAATAAAATTGTAAGATAAATAAGATTGTTGATATTGTTGAGTAGGATCAAGAGAAACTGCGACTTGCAAGATAAGATTGTTGAATGGTAGAGGATAGATGTGCAACTTGCAAGAAGGGAGAAAGGAAAATATTATGGAGATAGGAAAAGGTAAGTCAATTAGGTAAGAAAAGGGTAGCAAACCAAAGGGGATAGTATTAGGAAGGAAAAATGAAGGAGGTGAAACTGTAAAATATGAGAAATGTAGCAAAAGAAGGAGAAGAGTAGCAATGAGTATGGAGTTATAGTGTAGCAGAGGTAATAGAGAGGGAAATGAGGATAGTCATATCTACTTTTAGTAATATCTTTTGGACCTTATTTGAGCATTTTATTATTTAGTTTTAGTAATTTTTTATCTTTTAACTAAAAATGTAATTATTTGAAAACAAATGCTATCTAATAACGAAACTGGAATTAGATTTTTTTATTATGATTCATGGAATCATAAGTAGTTTAAAAAATATACAATATTCTCCAAGTATCATATAATGAATGAAAGGAATTTTTATACAATGGGACAAATTTTTATATGCAATTGTAAGAGTATATGAAAATTAAACACAATTTTTTAGACAATTTCATTATCTTTTTTTTAAGTCCATGAATAGGGATTTTTTTTCCTTTGCTTTTATTTAAAATAACATCCTTTGATAGAAATTAACACTATATCTACATAGCGGTCGAAATCTATTAATGAATAAAAGAATAACCTTTAAATGGCCCAATGTCTTCAGCAAGAGTTGTAAAACAGCAAAAATTAACATAATAAAGCAAGATTTGATTGCAATGAATTGATTAATCTCACAAACAATCAATCAAAACAAGATTCCGTGAGAGATAAACCTTCAAATAATAATAAAATAAACTACCAGATCTCACAAGATCTTTCTCGATAAACTATTGTGGACCTTGTTTGAAATCCACATGGATTTTAAATAGTTTTCCTTTAGTTTAATGTTTCTCAAAAAGTAACGGCATATTCTACAGATACAAGGCGTTTGAAGAAGGAAAAGATATTGAACTAAAGTATTTACATGCAATAAAACTTGAAAATAAGGGGCTGAAATTAGAAAATGATTCTCTCGAGGAAAGACAGGAATATGAGTTGATCCTTATAATTAATGGGACACTAACAGTGATTTACGGTTCAGCCAATATGGTCCTCCGGCTCGACCAATTGATCCTAAAAGCCTAGGCTCAACAACTCTACCTAATGCTTCAGCGTTAATATTTATGTCATTAAACAAACCAATTGATTATTTAGTAGATGCACGCTACTGTTGTTTCTATACTCAATTCACCTTCTTCCAGTTGCAAAGAAACGTAGATGACATGGTTTGTTCATGCATGGATTGATGAAGAAAATGATCTATCAACATCCTCACTACAACTTGAGTAACCAATGGCAAGTGTGCAGCCCACTTGCAAGAAGATTTCAAGTATTCACGTATATAGTAATCCTCATATTATTAAAACCGTAGGAAATTAAGCTCTCTTTTGATCTATTCAAATTTTGTAGTCGTATTAATGCTATTAACTATGTCCTTGGAGGCTTGGATAAGTGATGTTTACCGAACTTCTTATCTGGCATCTTATTCTATTTGCATATTTCCCTTTCTTGGATCTACCCCGGATATGAATGATTCAAATTTTAACGTGCATCAGGTACTTTTAAAACTCGCTATATATCTCCTGCTATAAATGCTTATCTTCCTTGACTTTTTTTATTCCACAAGCTTTGTAAAGTACAAAAATTGGGCATGGTCAAATCTCAAGAAAGCGTAAATAGATTATAGGTATGACAAATCAATGCTATAATACGTAAACATTTACTCGATGATGTGAAAAAAAAAAAGTGTAAAAAATAACTATTCCGTGTTCCTTGACTAGGTATTCTTGGTTGGCAGGAAAAAAAAAAGAAAAAAAACGCATGATAATGTGCATCAAAACTTGAGGGACATGGGGCTCAAGTATCAATCCTGAATACAAATTTTGCACCATGTATATATGTTACATTTATACACACACACACATACATACACACATATACACATACATACATACATGTGCGTGTGTGTGTGTGTGGGTATTGTGCATGCAATAGCTCGATTATCAACATTCCATTGCTGCCATCCTTTCAGCCTCGCGGCTTCTACATTCTAAATTGCTGCACCAAAACGAAAAGAAGAAGAAGAAGAAGAAAATTCATCATAGAAAACTTTCTCCTGTAGAAAATGAGCTTCCATTTGAGCATTATTCTTCTCAAGGCACAGATTTTGTAGGAGATATGGCGAGCTTTTGCATCCATTGATTATGTATGAAAATGATGTAACCGACAATCCAGCAACAATATGAGTTTATAATTTTGTTTAATTTGTGACATTATACTTCATGCTAATGTTCATTATCTTTTCAACTAAAAGAAGTTGGTAATTGCTGGACTTAAAATTTTCAAAGCTTGTAATGGTGTAGTGCTTCTTTAAATTCCTTTTGAAAGCTAATTCTGACTTAGACTTTGTCTTAATTCTTTGATATTTGTCGCTTTCCCAAACAACGCAGGGATAAGAAGTTCCAACACAGCTACCTATTAGATTTGGAAAAATTGAACCATCTCTTCCTATAAATAGCTATCAACATTAACTTGTTTTCTTGCAAGCATAGCAACATAATATACGGAAGATGACTAAATCTCAATTTAGTTACGCAACCTTCTTTGCCCTGCTCATCTGCTTCCTCCTCCTCGTACCAAACGGTGAGTTGTAGCTAGTCTTTAGTGAGATATTTTACACTTCTATAGTCTTAAATGATGAACACATGCACAGATTGGAATATATTTGTACATTCCTAGGGCATTGTATATCTGCCTCTACCTCTCTCTTAGTTAGAGAATTTCGAGTATCAGGAAAAGAAATGGTTCTCACTAGCAATGAATTAGAATAACTGCACATTTGTATCATGTCCATGTACACTCGCAATCAAAATCATATGCTTTTCAATATATGTTTTTGCTCAAAGCGTAGCCCTATATTCAGTTCCAGAATTTTCTCTCTTGCTTTCTAATTTCCCCTCACATGTAAGTATACGGCAAATACATATACACGTATAGTGTTGCAAGTAAACGATACATATGGCGTAACAATAGAAAATGGGATAGAGATTGGCACACAAAGTGAGATGGAGTAGCCAAACCCCATAATACTAACAAACACTTATCCCCTAGGTGGACGGGCTAGATCCCTGATATATACTATAAACCTTGGAGTAACTCTACATCCTTCACTTTTTCTCTCACTTTGTTTCATGCAGAGATGCCAACTGCAGAAGCTAAATATTGCCAGAGGCGCAGTAAGTATTGGAAAGGGAACTGTTACGATGAAGGGTGCTACGACAATTGCAAGTCTCGAGAGGGGGCTTACTACGGAGGAGCATGTACTGGGACTGACCAACACCATCTTGCATGCTACTGTCGCTACAAATGCTAAACGAACAATCCCCACTATTTGCTACAAATTGCACCGTACTTTGTAATGAAATAAAGGCTGACAATTCAATAGAATTGCATATCTGCCGCCAATAGCTGTTGTCCCTATGTCAGTTGCTAATAATGATACGGTGCCCGTATATGTTATTACTGAAACATCACTCCTCTGCGATAATTGTTACCATCTGTCTTGTAGTCGTTTAAATATAAATGAACTATCTGTGTCCAAGTATGAGAGTCATTTTCTGGGACTTCAACTTTTTATGAATACATATGATTATTATTTTTGGTATTGGAACAGGTGCGGTTTTGTATTGTTATGCTTCTTCCAACATTTGGTGAGTACTTACAGGTCAAGTTTTACTTGTATATTAAGATGATATTCACGGACAAACTTTATGCATAGAGCAAAATTATATAATTGTATATTAAATTGTTTAAGAAGTATAATATCCATACAACCACACGAAAATCCAAACTATACCTACTTTGGTCCATTATCTTCAGATGAGGTGGCATCAGATAAATTTACCCAAGTTTTTGAAATTGCAAAATTGAAACAAAACTGATGTTGTGTGTGAGTTTCGAAATCGTGACTTCTATTTTGGGAGCGCAAAATCTTGACTTCTATTTCAGAATAGCAAAATAGTGAAAATATTATAATGCGGTAGAACGGAGAGAGTGCTTCTAAAAAACAGATGGAAGAAGCACCTTTTATTTTACAATACGCTAGTTATACATAGTTTGTTCCAACACAAAAAGAGAAATATACAAGTTCGTCATATATCTGCATATATCAAAAGTGTTTCATACTTCGATTATATGCAAACTTTAATTTTCATCTAAGACCAGATTTGTACTAGATAAAGGCTATAGCCAACTAGAAAAATGCTATCTCCACCTAAATCACTTCCATTTTGATGTATTCTATCAGAATCGGGGGCGGAGGTATGTTATATTGAGGGTGGGCAATTCCCCTCGCCCCTCCCCCTAGGGCCAAATTTTATAAAATAACCTTGGAGTTAGGTAATAATATTTCACCCAAATTCCACTCCACCCCAAAAAAAGAAATGGGGCCAAATATATAAACCGTCTTTACTTGCATTTGATGGATAGAGAATAAAGTGGTTTACTTTCAATATAATGTTGGGAAGGTAATTCAAAGTCATTAATTAACAAGATCATGTAACTTATTTTTTGGAGAAAATTAAGTAATAATTTAGAAAATAAAAAATAATGTTTTTTGAATTTTAAATTCTAATTTTAGGCCCTTCATTTTATTAGTTGATTTAAAAATAAAAAGTTATGCTTTAATTACTAGTAATTTAGTGTATTCAATTAACTAGAACATGCTTATTTTTATAATGTACTTTTATGAGTTAATTTGAATAACAATTTATTCTCTTCAAAACATGAGTACTCATCAAAGACAATTGTGAAAATTGTTTATTAATGTCCAAATAGGAGATTATTTGAAAAATTATTTAGAATACCCTATAGTATTTCTTTATGTGATGTGTGTGAATTAAAAAGGTGAAATGTTGATACTACAGAAATCAGAGGCAATGTCCTTATCCCTATCCCCACTTTAAAAATCTCACATCTCTCTTGTTAGAAAAATATTAAAAAATTAATAATTAGAAAAGGATGGTTGTGAATATAAAAAGATGGTTAAAATATGTACTTATGATGCAAGAAAAATAATATTTTAAAAATATTTGATATCTAAATGAAATATGTAGAAATATTTTACTATACAAATTTTGCCCTCTTGACACGATCGTAGCTCCGCCACTGACCAGAATTGTATTCATATGGCGTCAATAAGGTAATCAATCTTGCTCCCGCGGAAACCCCAGATTATGTGTTTGGTGGTCAAAATTAAGTAGCAAACTAGTTTTCAGCATTTGCAGTTCGCCGTCTACATCTATGGGCTTTGTGGCGAAATATGGTTTGTAGCAAACTAGACTCTAGTACACATGAAAAGTATCTGCTAAACAATTGGATGATAAAAAACAAGTCTAATGAAAAAAAAAAAAAAGAAGGAAAGTCATGAGCACAACCAGTATTCTCCATGACAAACTAAAAATAACCTTAATTGAAATATAAAATTGGCCATGAAAATCTTGCACTCCCACTGTGCCATAATTTGATAATTTTGGTTTTTGGAAATCCAACTTTTTAGAGAAAAAATATAATTATTAAGTTCGAATGTAGTGACTTTGGATGAACTTTAGACATGGTCCTCGCATTCAAATTCGATGGCACGCGAAAATGTAACTTTTTCAAATGGTAAAATAGAACAGCCTAAGAATTTGTGTTGATTTTGAAAATGTGATTCTTTGTTTGGAATATTCAAAAGGTGAAAACATGACATTAAAAATGGGATGGAGGAAGGATAGTAGTAATAGTTGTTCTGTTATGTTACTATTTTACTATTTTATTTGCCTTTTACTTTTTAAGTTTTTAAAAGTTTCCATTTATTCTGGCCTAGCATCGTCTAGTTTAGTTAAATAGAAAACCGAAGACCATGTACTTTTTTTTTTTTTAATTGTTTGATCTGTATAGGACAACAAGTAATTTTTAAAACTAGTGGGTCACATTACAAAAATTCGTAATTTTTTCAAAGAGCGAGTTTGTAGGAGTTTTTGGTGGGGCATGGTCCCCCACTTTAAATCCACCACCATTGCATGTTCCCAAATGTAAATGTTTTGAAATTGGAAATTGTGAAAATGTAAAGGAATAAAAAGTACAACTATATGCTAAAGAAATAAAAAATTAAAATTAATCGATGGCATAAATAAATATAATTATTTTGTAATTAAAAGATTATATTATCTTGGTTAGAGTGGCTGTTCTCATTTTCTTTTACGTCTAGAGTTTAGATTTCTTTTAATAGCCAAAAAGGTCAAAATTTAGAATATACCTAGGAGTTAACTTTAATTGATTTTGATTTTTTTCTCTATAATTACAACCTATGATCAACTTCTGCAAAATTTATGACAAACAAGAATAGGCTAAAAGAAGCATGAATACCGAAACCATAAAATGCGATTGCAAAAAAAATTCTATCATTGGGAATAAACTATGAAACATCTTAACTGACTCCATGAAGATTTGAGTCTAAATTACTCACTAAAAATACGCTTATCTCAAGTGAATATCAGCTTATAATAATAGGTGTTACTCAAGCTTCCCCGCATATATATTTCGTGTAGATATGGGAATTTATCAAATTATTGAAACTGTATGGCCAGGTTAAACTCCTAATTCGAATCTAAGCTGGTATCATATCCTAGCCAATGAAGGAGAAAAAAATCCGGAAAATGACAATAGCTGACTTATGAATTAATGAAAAAAATAGAGTTGGTGGGTGGTAAGGCGGGTTAGTCGCACAAGAGAGATCTTGCTCCTCTTTTGGTTATGCTCTCCATGTTGCCAACAAACTTCAAGGTTCTTACCATTTGTGCACCTATTCCGTTGCAAGTCAATATTTGTCACGCTATGCAAGGACTCTGGAAAACCGTTCTACTTGTTTGGATAGAAGTTGGTTTGAAATGAAAACCATTCTACTTGTTTGGATAAAAGTTGGTTTGAAATATTATTTGAAGTTATTGCTGCAACTCTTTTTTTAATGTGATACACGTGAAATAAAAAAATATTAAAAAGATAAAAATATCTTTTAAAGAATATATTTATGATGCAAGCAAATAATATTTATGTTAGAATTTTCCTCACATGACTTATGAATTAATGGGGAGATGGTTGGATTAGATGGTAAAGTGAAAAAAATTGTAAGTACGAGATTTTAGTTTCAAGATTGAACTTCTAGAATTGAACTCGAACTAGGACCCCCTCTTTAAAAAAAAGAGAGAAAGGAATAGAGTTAATCAATTACGAAATGAAAAATCTAAAATTAATTCTGTGAGTAATACAATCCAGGTGTGTAGATAGAAGAAAATAATAGTTGACTGCTTTAGAGGAAGGGTAGGAACGGTTGCTTCTTGAAAATTCATGACCAAGATTTAGCCAAAAAAAATAAAAAATGTAAGACCCAGATTATATCTTGTATTTCGTTTTTCACACTATGTGTGGAGTTCACAAAATTTTGTCCTATAGTTACACGTTTTTTAAAGTGACTTACATAGTGTGTAAATAAAATTACATCTTGTGCATTTATCCAAAACTGACCCGAACATTTTCCTAACAACTGTTCAGATCCCGTGTTCGACTTATTCATATGTTGTACGCATCTGCTTGAGTAGTACTTGCTGCTTTAGTAGTCACAAGTCAATGTTATTAACAAAATCCTAATGAGTACACAGTCAATGTTATTAACAAAATAAAATCCCACTACAACGCCGTACCGTACCTGCTTCTGCAAAGCTGCTGTATGTTGAATGGCCCAAGTCGGGACGGACAAGCGGCTATGACAATGACCAAGTCCAAGTCACCAGCAAATGAAAATCACTTTTCGGGTCAATTAATTCAATGGACAAATAAATCTTGTCATTTCTTGAAATTACTCAAGTATAAATTTTGTTAGCTTTTGTCTTCACACATTGAAGAGATGGTTGGTGTTGGTTATTAGTAGAATTTCAAGTACATTCATCAGTTAAAGGTCGTAGCTGGTCAAGCATCTTTGAGTGTCAAATTGGGATCAAATTGTTGTGTATAGACTCAGGCTCCAAATTGGTTAAGCCAATGCGGTCCTTTGGTTCGACAAATTGATGCTAATTAAGATTCAATCACTTTATTTTCAAGTTTGGCTTAGGTTCAAGAACTCTGTCTCAGGTTAAGCATTAATATATCCATTATTGTGCCACCAAACAAAATAATTAATTATTGTATTTGTTATTAGACACTTGTTAAAGCATTTAAATCATACTTAAGATATCATGTAAATATGCACACTCGTATTCATTACACCCCTGAATTGTGATATTTTCTCAAATTAACTACACTTTTGTAAAAAACTAACACCTGACCCCTCTTATCAATTGCTAATGGGTGTCCATTGTCCATAATGTTGATTGTTAACTATTGACATACAACCGTTTGTTTCTATAGTCAATTGACATTCTTCTAGGCCCACAAAATATTCTAGGTGAGATGGCTTCTTTCATGCTGGGATTGGAGAGGAAAATTGGTGGGTGTCAAACCGCAAAAAATAAAATACCTACTCTAAAAATATAAATTCAAATATAATGGCGAGTAAGGTCGTATTCTCAGGGATTGGGTGATTTATTTCCTACAAAGAATTTGGGGGGTTTTTGAAAAAGAGAGCAAATAATTAAAAAGAAATAAAAACTGAAATTCTAAGTAAGCTAGATCACAGGAATTAAATAACACAACAAACACTTAATTAAAACAACCTAGTCAAGGAATTAATCTTGGCACTGGTACACACAACTGATCATAGATTCATGAAAATATTCATACATTCACGAATAAATTGGTTATAGTGGTCAAGCGACGCGCCCAACCACCAATCTTTCCTTAATTTTATAGTAGTCTAGAGACGCTCATAAACTACCCTCTTGTGAATTAGATAACCCTAGAGATGCTCATAGGATTTAATGTAGTCACAGCACTAGAAATTAGAAAGACCCAATTCTAGATGACAAACACACATGCAGGTTTATTTAGATTAGATTAATTATTCCCATGATCCAAATTAGACTGCTTGCGAGGCGGTGAAATTGTCTCGTTTGCCACTAATCAAGATGGTTAAAGGCGACGCGCCAATACCCTAATTGGCTATATATTATTTAGACAATTGAATAACTGGCCATATTAATCAATAAATCTAAACAATAATAACTCAGAGAAAAATAGAGAATAATTAAATACCCAAGAACATACAAATTAAAAATAGATAATTAAAACGATCTCACTGTTGTTGTGCCCCGAGTCTCGATTATTCCTCAACTAGGAATTTGGTTTAGCCACGCTTCATGTTAACGAAGCAATTCTGCCACGCTTCATGTTAACAAAGCAATTCCAAGAGTTCATGAAAGTCGACTAGATGTAGAAATAACTTGACTTGCAATTGAAATAATCTTCACTGCTTGTGCATGAATTCCGAAAGTGAAAAGTAAGCAAAACGAACTATAGATATGAGTCACCACCCAAAAGAACAAAACAAGTACTAGCCTCTACTAATCTATGAAGCAACGGAAAACAACGAAAGACGGAAAACTACGGGATAAATCTATTCTAAGTTGCGGCTGAAAAACACAAAAGCAAGAAACTACTAATCAACTATGCTAGGCTCCCCATTCCTCCACCGATAGAAACCAATTCCTATATATATTAGTCTCCAATTCATCGGCCCAAGGAAACAAGAAGTCCGGAACCAAGATGCCTCTCGAGTCCTCCCTCGACAAGGAAAGTGCTTCTAATTCTCCAACTTGTCACCATCTAAGGAACTTTCCACTTGTTTTGGTAATCCAATTAGAATAGGGAAACTGGCCTTCAAATTGTGAGGAATTTGTTTCCTAATCCGCTGCCAATTCCTTTAAGGGATGTTTCCTACCCAGAATTGATTTCCAAAATATAACAAGAATAACAGCACAAAGCCCAGAAATTTAGTTTCGCAAACCGCCACCTCAGCCTTGCTCCAAGCTCTCTGACACAGGCACGCCCTGGAAGTATAAGTCTTCTGGAATTTTGCCAATAAACACCACTTTCAATACCCATGGCCTGCAAGTGATCCAAAAATCAATTATAAGCAGTAATCCAATTCTTTGCACAATAAATGGTCGAAATTAAGATCAAATACCAACAAATAAAGTGCACAATTATCTTCCTATCAAAAATGATTTGTCAACATCCCCACTACCACTGGTAACCTATGCAAGTGTGTAGCCCACTTGCGAGAAGATTTCGGATATTCACGTAAGGTAATCCTCAAATAAATTAATGTATCTTATTAAAACTGTGGGAAAGTATGCTGGCTTTTCATCTATTCAAATTTTGTAGTGGTGTTAATGCTATTAATTATATCCTCGGATAAGTGGTGCTTACTAATTGTCTTGTCTAGCATCTTATTCTATTCGTATATTTCTCTTTCTGCAATCTTCCACGATACGAATGATTCAAATGTCAACGTATCAGGTACTTGAAAGGCTCTCCATATATCTTCAACTATAAATGGTTAACCCTGACCTTTCTTTAATTTCCCCGAGATTTGGAAAATACAAATATTGGACAGGGTGAAATCTTAATTTAGCTACACAAACTTTCTTTGCCGTCCTCCTTGGCTTCCTCCCTTTGGCAACAACTTTTTGAGTCGAAAAGCAGTATGTAGTGAATTAAATATGTCCTGCTTCTGATGATGTAAAATGTAAATAGTCAAGTAAACTGAAATAGATCAGAGGTAAGAGAAATTAATACCATATGAGGTGAACTCTCACTCTGTGAAGATATAAAGAAGAAAAAATAAAGAGTCCAGAAATTTCTACTCCATCTTCCTTTACTAGATAGTTTCGGTTGGAAGAAACTAAAGCATAAGAATATGCATTGAAAATTTGAGAGATATAGTGCTAAAGTATCAATCCTGAATATATTTTGGACCATGTATATATACACACACACATTTATATACATGTATATATGTATGCAAAGCGTATATGTATCATGCATATAATGGCTCGATTACCAGCATTCTACATTCTGGATTGATGTACCAAAACGAAAAAATAGGGTTTAGAAATTGCTGGAGTTAAAATTTTCAAATCTTGTAATGGTGTTGATGCTTTTTTTCCTTGTATAAGCTAATTCTGACTCAGCTACTTGACTTTGTCTTAATTCTTTTGATACTTGTCGCTTTCTCTAACAACTCTGGGATAAGAAGTTTCGAAACAACTACCTATTAGATTTCGGAAAATTGCACCATCTGTTGCTGTATATAGCTATCATCATTTAGTTGTTTTCTCACAAGCATAGCAACAGAAGATACAGGAAATGGCTAAACAATTTAGCTACGCAACCTTCTTTGCCCTGCTAATCTGCTTCCTCCTCCTCCTACCAAATGGTGAGTTGTAGCTAGTCTTCATTGAGATATTTTGCACTTCTATAGTCTTAAATGGTGAACACATGCACAGAATGGCGTATATTCGTACATTCCCAAGGTTTTTGTCTGTCTGCCTCTACTTCACTCTTAGTTAGAGAATGTCGAGTATCACAAAGAGAAATAAATGTCAGTAGCAATGAATTAGAATAGCTGTACATGTGTATTATGTGCATGTACACTCGCAATAAAAATCATATGCTTTTCATTTTCTGTTTTTGCTCAAAGTTTAGCCCTGTATTCAACTTCAGAATTTTCTCTCTTGCTTTCTAATTTCCCCTCACATGAAAGTATACTGCAGATACATATACACGTATAGTGTTGCAAGTAAAGTTATATGTGGCGTAAAAATAGAAAATGGGATAGGATTGGCACAAAAATTGAGATAGAGGAGCCAAACCCCATAATACTAGCAAACGCTTATCTCCTAGGCGGACGGGCTAGATCCGTCATATAAGCCATAAACTTTGGACTAACTCTACATATTTGGCTCTTCTCTTGCTTTGTTTGATGCAGAGATGCCAATTGCTGAAGCTAAATATTGCCAGCGGCCTAGCAAACATTGGAAAGGGAAATGTTACCCTCAAGGGTGCTACAATTATTGCAAGTTTCAAGAGGGGGCTTACTACGGAGGAGCATGTACTTGGACTGACCATCATCATCATCTTGCTTGCTACTGTCGCTACAAATGCTGAATGAACAATTCCCACTACTTGCTACAATTTGCAGCGTACTTTGTAATGAAATAAAGGCTAACAATTCACTAGAATTGCATATCTGCCACCAATAGTTGTTGTTCCTGTGTCAATTGCTAATAATGTACCGTGCCTGTATGTGTTATCATTGAAACATCACTGGTCAGTGATAAGTTAATCAGTCTATCCATGTGTGTCCGTTACCTTCTGTCTTGTAATCGTTTAAATATAAATGGACTTACCTCTGTCCAAGTATGAGAGTCATTTTCTGGGGTTTCGTCTTTTTATGAATGCATGTGATGATTATGTTCACAATTGGAATAGCTGCGGTTGTGTACGATTATTATACTTTTTTCAATATCTGGTGTATGCCTACAGACCAAGTTGTCCTTACAAATACTTTTCGAGTTAACAGAGTTTGTAGGTCTGATGCATATTCCTGTCCATGTCAGGTGAAGTTGGGATTTTTGTGTGGTTGTACGAATATTGTACTTGTTAACTCGAAAATTCTATAAATAATTTTACAGAGTTTCCCCTTACAAATGGAGCAAACTCCCTACCAACGACCGAATTTCAAACAATTCAAAAACACCACAAACAATTTCAAATTGATTATAATACAATTGAGCACCAATTCAAGCATAATTTGACACATAAAGTCCAAGTTCACCCCATACTTAGAATACACATTGTCCTCAATGTGTAGGAAGTAAACGGAAAGAGAATAGATAAAAACTCCCCTATAAATATAATAGAGATCCATGGCAATCCTTTCATGAACATCGACTATCGAGAATATCCATTCATCCCCATTTGCTTACTCAACTGCAGGGTCACATTTAAACTCCAAAAATTACTAAAAACAAATGTAGAACAAACCACTAAGAAAAAGTAATAAGGTTTACATATTTCAATTTTAACCTAAAAGTCAAAAGAAAAGAAAAAGAAAACAAAGAAATAGAGCTAGGCCGTTGGGCTACCGACATCCATAATAGCATGAAGAGAAGTCCCCTCCTTACGATGTGCAACTCCTAAAGTCATGCCTCTAGGTGCATCATCGGTCACACCTCTGTGTGCTCCACCCTCATCAACATGTGTCGCTCCGGAGGCACCCTCATCTCTTCAGCGAGGGATAGGCGTAGGTGGGCATATGATCTAGAGATGGTCCTCCAATGCCTGAAGATGAGTGTCATGCTAATTGAGGTGCTCTATCACCCGCTACTCATGTCTATCAATCCACTCCATCAATCTCGTTTCCATACAACATATAGCATTCAATATTTCGCTCCAACAAGATCAAGTGGGCGGAGGTGGAGGAGGAATAGGAGTAGTGGTGGATGGTCGGGTAACTGGAATCTCCACTAGTGCAGAGGTGGTGCTTGGTAGTGCTGTTAATCGAAACGAGCTCCTCGAAAGCTCACTTAAGCTCTACTCGACAAGGCTCGAGCTCGGCTCGTTTATTTCAATAAACAAACCGAGCTCGAGCTCGAAAAATACTTGCCAGATAAATGAGTCAAACAGCTTGATTATGCTCGTTAGTGAGGCTATATTTATCATTTTACATTATATTTATTAAATTTTTTTCATTTCACACAATATAAATTTTCAAATTCTTGCTCGGCTCATTTGTGATTAACTAGTCGAGCTCAAACTCAAACTCAAACTGGAACCACATATCCCCTTTATCGAGTCAATCTCAACCAAATTTTAAGACTCATTAACTTAAACGAGTGAGGTTGAGCTTGACTCAGTAAAAGCTCGAGTCGAGTTTGAAAATCTAAAACTTGATTCGACTCGACTCAATTAACAGTTCTAGTGCTTGGTATAGTTGCTGAAATGGAAGCTTCACAATGCGCCTCCTTTTTAACAAGCTCTGCTCCAAAAGCAGTGAAGATCTTCAATGACTTCAAAAGTGAAGTGTTTGCCTCATTAGTAGATTTGGTTTTCACCTTGTTCTCTCCACTTACATTCATGCCTTTGTTCTCAAATAAAAAGGAGATGAGGCAAGGAAAACCAAAACAAGAGTCACTAGCCTTCATCTGTGCTGTTGTCCACAAATAACAGAGAATAATACTCGGCAACGGAAGACCAATGAGATGCGTGCCCATGCTTGTGATCATCTTGTCCACGAAATAAATATCACTGTTTCTCAATTTACTTTTCCCACTCTTCTTGGGCAAGATATTATGGGTGGAAAGATAAACGAGCAAGTGGAAGCAGTCCTGAAATGAATCCAGAAGCACCAACTTTTTAGTGCCTCGTGATGTGCGGTAGGCTCCTACAAGTCGATTCACTGCTACTGCCATGTGACTGAAACTCTTTTGTAATTTTCACATCAATGCCCTCATTCTTGCAATTGATGAGAATTGAGACTCTATCACGCTTTATGATCAAATGTGTGCCTCAAACTCAAGACTTGATACGATTGGCACTGTGGCTATCCTTATTCACCATGTTGGCATAGAACTCCCAAACCAAGTTTGGATAGAAATGCTAGGGAAGAGAAAGAATACGCGCCCAACCATGGTGAGCAAATGCTGTAGTGATATGGTAATGAGCATTGATTGCCAGTGCAAGATGATTCTCTATTATGATCTCTTTCCCCAAACTCACTTCATACCACTTTTGATTTTCTTCTAACATGAAACGAGTGGGATCATAAGTAGGACGTGGGAGAGGTGGTGCCACTTGGTGGCTAGAAGTAGCTTGCCTACGGAGTGGTTTTGGTGGTGACTCTGATGTCTCTTCCTCTTCACTCGAAGAAGGAAGAGAAGTAATTTCAGGTGTTGAAGAAGAAAATGGAGGAGTAGGTTTGCATTTAGCTTTTCTCTTCCCTGAGTTCTCACCATTGTAACTTTTACGAGTAAAAATATATCAATTTTTTGGCAATAGGTACAATGTATGAGAAATAGCAAAATTAACCTCAGTTATGGCAAAAATATTGCCATGACAGCTAAGTTGTGAGAAATTAAATAGAAAAGATTTGATTCACCTAAAATTTTTCCTTTTTCACCACTTAATATTTCTCAAACAATTATTCTCAACACACCAAATCATCCATAAGAAGCATAATCACCAGAAGCATAATATCACAATAAATGTCCCTTAAATGTAAAAACATGCTTTCATCTACCGAAGGCATGCAATTTCTCAGAAAAAGCCACAATCTCTCAAGAAATATACACCTCATCTACATGCTCTTCAAACCGAATTCAATCCTTACCACTTGCCAAGCATGAATTCACCAAAGTTCAATCAATTGTTAAGTATAAATTCAACTGTTTTCAATTGAGTTATATTCAAGAACATTTTCAACATGAGCCAAGATGAATTTTTTATCAATTAACCACCAAATACGAAAAGTAAAGCACGTAAATCAAATGAAATTCATAATCACAATTCATCAAACCTAAAAGTATCACTAAAACATCACAATTCACAACTAAACATTCAAATGAAAATTTGCAAGAAATTATAAAAAATTAAAAATTATGAATTTTCAAGATTGAATGATTTAGTTGAAAAATTCACCGTGAATCAATCAAAAGATGTTTAGTGCTGCACTAACGAGTGATTCAGATTAAGAAACACTACAAAACGACCCCCAAAATTTGTGAAATTGGGTTTCCTAAAAATAATGAACTTTGAATCTAAACTCACTTTTTTGTTGATTTTGTTTCGAAATTCTTGAAGGTTTTTGCTCCCAAGTGATTTTTGGATGATTGAATGGTGAGAATTAGGAGTTTAATCAGTGAAAATTGAAGATTGAAGAAGGAGGATAGTGAGGATTTCGGATCTGAGGAGGAAAAAGGAAGAAATGTGAAGAGAAAAGCCTTGGATAGTGCTTATACCCGTAATTTCCAGACCAATATGAGGTCGGATCCATATGGTCAGGCCTCGGATTGTGCCCTCAAATCACCTCTCTAATATTGGAAGTTTATCCAAACCTCGAATCTGAGGACTTCATCCTTGATTCGAGTTTGGATCTTTCTGCAAATGCAATTCTATAGAATTTTCAATTCTGTCAAATTTTTCCTTAAAAATTAAAACTATAATTTTCAATGTAATTCTTACCAATTCAACACCTCTCACACATGAAAAATAGTCCAAATATAGTTTCCAATCTATTAAAACACACCAAACACATCTACATTGTAAATTGAGGTATTGAGTTTCTTGATTAAAATAACAACTTGGACACTCAAAATGCAAATGCAATGTTTTTAACACCTCAAATGAGCATCAATCAATCTTGCAATCATTTTACACATGCTTATGTACAAAGTTCATGCTACTAACTTGTTTAGCACTCTATCAAGAATTGCATGTCCTTTAAAAAAAAAGAGAGATTAAACTTCCCTTTTTCATTCCTTTTGCAACACCTTCGATGTAACAACATTTACAACCAATAAAAACACACTAAAACTAAAACTCAAACTAAAATAAAACTAGACATATTAGAAATGCTTAAAAGAAATAAAATGTTGGGTTGCCTCCCAACAAGCGTTTTATTTAAAGTCGTTAAACTCGACTTCTTACTCGATTTGTTTTAATAACAAGATGCGTTTCCCAAGAAGTAAACTATCCCTCTAGGCACTATTTCACCGGCTAGATGTGGTTTCAACCTCTGACCATTAACTTTAAAAGGCATACCATTTTCACTATTAATTTCTACCACTCTATAAGGAAAGACTTGAGTAACTATGAACGGTTCCAACCACCTTGATTTGAGTTTTCCTGGGAACAATTTGAAGTGCAAATTAAATAAGAGCACGTTTTGTCCTTCCTCAAATTGCTTTGGAAGAATATGCTTGTCATGACAAAATTTCACATTTTCATTATAAATTTTGGCATTTTCACATGAAGATAACTACAATTCCTCCAATTTGCTTAATTCGAGTAATCTATTCTCACCTGCACATTTAAAATCAAAATTAATTACTTTAATGGCCTAATATGACTTGTGTTCAATTTCTACTGGTAAATGACATGCTTTTCTATAAACAAGGCAATAAGGTGACATCTCCAACAGAGTCTTAAATTTAGTACGATATGCCCATAGAGTATCATTTAACTTAGTGCCCAATTCTTACTTGATTTATTGACTATCTTCTCAAGAATGACCTTAGTCTCTTGGTTAGCCAACTCCATTTGGCCATTTGCTTGTGGATGATATGGGAGTGAAGTCTTATACCTACAGACATATCTAAGCAGCAAAGTATCAAATGGTTTATTACAAAAATGCTTACCTTCATCACTTATAATGGCCTTTGGAACACCACACCTATAAAAAATATTCCTTTTAAGGAATTTAAGTACAACATTAGCATTGTTAGTAGGTGAAGCAATGGCTTCTATCCATTTAGAAATATAATCAACCATTAAAAGAATATACTTTTTATTGTAAGAACTAAGAAACGGTGCCATAAAATCTACCTCCAATAGATCAAAAACCTCTACTTCCATAAAAGCAGTTAATGGCATTTCATTTCTCCTAAAGATGTTACCGGTCCTTTTCCATTCATCATATGATTTAACATAATCATGAGTATCTTTGTATATAGTTGGCCAATAAAATTCACATTGCCACCATTTTCTAAGTACTAAAATGTTCTCCAGTTCATGGCAATGACAATGATTTAAAATACTATGTATCTCTTCTTCTAGCACACATCTCCTTATTATGCCATTCGCATAGTACTTGTAGAAATACAGCTCTTCCTAAAAATACTACTTGGCATCATTGACGAATTTCTTTTTTGACGAGATTTAAAATCCTTTGGAATAATCCCACTTACCATGTGATTCACCAAATCGGCATATTGTGGTGATAGTTGTACTGCTAATAGGAATTCATCTGAGAATTCTTCCTTGATAGGGGTACAGTTTTCACGTGGTATATTCTCCATTCTTGAAAGATGATCGGCCACAAGATTTTTCAATCCCTTTATGTCTTTAATTTTCAAGTCAAATTCTTGCAGAAGAAGAATCCATCTTATTAACAATGGATTTGCATCTTTTTACCTTAACAAATATTTAGGAGATGAATGGTTTGTATAGATGATAACTTTAGATTCTACTAGATAAGATTGAAATTTATCTAAGACAAATATCCCTACCACAAGGTCCTTTTCCATGGTTGCATAGTTGAGTTGAGCATCATTTAATAATTTACTAGCGTAGCAAATCACATGCAATTTTCCTCCTTTTTTTCTACCCTAAAATTGCTTCAATGGCATAGTTACTTGTATCTCACATCAATTCAAATGGTAATGACCAATCTCGTAAAGTAATTATTGGTGCTGAAATCAACTCCTTCTTCAATCTATTAAATGCAATCAAACACTCATCAGTAAAAGAAAATAGAATATCTTCGCATAATAAATCACATAAAGACTTAGAAATCTTGAAAAAATCCTTGATAAATCATCGGTAAAAGCCCGCATATTCAAGAAAACTTCTAATGCATTTGACATTCGTCGGAGGTGGAATTCTCTCAATTACTTCTATTTTCTCTTTATCTACCTCAATATCTTTTGATGAAATTTTATACCCAAGTACAATTCCTTCTTGTACTATAAAATTACATTTCTCCCAATTAAACACCAAATTTGTGTCTTCGCATTTCTATAAATTAAATCTAAATTGTGAAAACAATTATCAAATGTAGATCCAAAGATCGAAAAATCATCTATAAAAATTTTCATTATTTTCTCAATATAATAAAAAAAATTACCATCATGCATCTTTGAAATGTAATAAGAGCATTGCATAATCCAAATGGCATTCTTCTAAATGTAAATGTGCCATAGGGACAAGTGAATGTGATTTTCTCTTGATGTTTGACAGCAATAAAAATTTAGTTATAACCTGAAAATCTATCAAGAAAATAATAAAATTCATAACCTGCTATACTCTCCAATAATTGATCAAGAAAAGGTAAAGAAAAATGATCCTTTCTTATCACCACATTCAATTTCCTATAATTAATACAAACTCTTCGCCCAACCACAATTCAAGAAGAAATCATTTCGTCTTTTTTTCCACTATTTTAATGATTTCACCCTTTTTAGGCACCACATTGATAGGACTTATCCATGCATTACCAGATATAGGAAAAATTGTACCCGCATTGAGTCATTTGAATATTTCTACTCTTACCACTTCCTTCATATTCGGATTAGTCTTCTTTGAGTTTCTACCACGAGCTTTGCATTATCCTCCAACACAATTCTATGCATGCATATTGTTGGACTAATTCCATTTATGCCAGAAATAGACCATCCAATTGCCTTCAGATACTTTCTTAAAACTCTAAGAAACTTCTGAAGTTGTTCATCTTCAAGATATGCATTTACTATCACTAATAGTGTCTCATTTTCTCCAAGAAATGTACATTTGAGATGATTTGGAAGTGACTTGAACTTTAGCTTTGATGCTTGTTCAAAAGATGGTGGTGGAAGTCCGTTGTACACTTCAATGTCTTCATATGATGTTCTTCTCCTATATGGTGCTTAAGCACTCAAACAATTGACAATCATCTCCACTTCTTTCTCTTGCATTCCTACACCATTCAAACAAAATTCAAGAGGGTTATAGTCAAAATGAATTTGATTCATCTCTTTGGTTAGAACATCACATAAACATATAGAATAAACTTGATCGGTGCAATAATAGTATTTTTCTAATTTACTCAAATAATATTCTGCCTCTTCTTCACCAACTTGAAATTTAAGCTTGCCTTTTTTAACATCGAATATAGTACCTGCAATGGTCAAAAATGGCCTATCTAGAATAATAGGCAAGCTAATATCTTTTTCCATATCTAATACAATAAAGTCGATTGGGATGAAAAATTTTGTACGTTAACAAGAACATTTTCTAGTATGCCCATTGGATATCTAATAGACATATTGACTGATTGCAAGGTAATATTAGTTCGTTGTAATTCATCCAAGCCTAATTGCCTAACTACAGTTAAAGGAATCAAAGACACACTTGCACCAATGTTACATAATGCCTTAGAAAATTCTACATTACCAATGGTGCAGGGAATAGAAAAACTTTCCAGATCTCTTAATTTAGATGGCAATTTTTTTTTAACAATGGCACTATATTTTTCCATCAATATTATCTATTCCCTATCCTCGACCTTCATTTTTTTGGTCATGATCTTCTTAAGGAATTTCACATATGAAGGAATCTGCATAATAGTATCAACAAGAGGAATGTTAATATGCAATTGCTTGAAAATATTTACAGATTTCTCAAACTCTTTATTGACTTTTAATGGGTTCAATCTTTGAGGAAAAGGCAACAATGATGGAATTTGAACATTTTTCGAAGTTGGTAACTCATCTCCCACAACCTTCTCCTCTCCCTTCTTTTCTTTTTCTGCCATTTGTTCATTCTCTCAATTTCTTTCTCTCCCTCATTTTCTTTTTCTTCTTTCTTTTTCACTAGAGGTTCACTTAATTGCTTACCACTTTTAAGGATGATAGCCTTTAAATGCTTCTTAAGATTACTTCCATCTTATTCAGTCATCTCCTAGTCGCCTAGGATTCATTGCATCGGTTATTTGACCAATTTGCCCTTTCACATTCCAAAACATATCAGTAAGTTAATCGATTTGTCTCATCCTTCCCTCCATTCTTTTAAACCGTTTTGTTGTGGCTTCCATCAACTTCTCAATTTTATCATTAGAAGTATTTGCGAATTTTTCAATTGCCAACTCCCAAGTCAGTTTTGAGTCTGAAGGTTATCTAGGTTGAAAGTCGAGTGGAGGTTAGTCTGGATTGATTATTTTGCTTGCTCCATCCAAAATTTGGGTGATTTCACCAACCCGGATCATATATGAATGAGTACAGATTATTTTAGAGTTGACGGTTGTGATTCTTGACATATTGTACATGTGTAAAATCAACATATTCATTAGTTTCATGATCTCCTCCACAAGTAGCACAACAACACTTACATTGGATGATGAGGTTGTACCACCATTGGATTGCTTGCTAAGTAATTTAACAACATTGTTCATTTGAGCACTTAACATGTCAAGGGTATCCATTTCCAACATACCTGTGGTCTTCCTTTAGTTACCTCTTTCATTTGCCCATTGATAATTGTTTGACGTTATTTCCTCAATTAGTTTTTGTGCCTTTTCAATTGACTTACCCATTGAAGTTTCACCAGCTGCCATATCCATATGATTTCTTGTAGGATACAAGAGACCATTACAAAAATTTGTATAATGAGCCAATTGGGTAAACCATAATGTGGATATCTACGTAGTAACTTCCAAAAAAGCTCCCAAACCTCATATAAGGTCTCTCCTTCTTCTTGGCCAAAAGTTGTGATGTCTTTATGAAGTTTAGCAGTTTTATTTGGTGGGAAGAACTTGTTAACGAAAACTTTAGACAATGCTGCCCAAGTGTTGAAAGTATTTGGTGTATGCGATTGTAACCATAATTTAGTTTTATCACTAAATGAAAATTGAAAAAACCTAAGCCTAATTGCATCTTCACTAACTCCATTCAATTTAATAGTCTCACATATTTCCAAAAATGAGGCTAGATGTGAATTAGGATCTTCAAGTGCACTTCCACCAAATTGTGTTTGTTGAACCATTTGAATCAATGATAGTTTAAAAATTTTAAATTGTTTGCATTTTCCATAGGCCTTGCAATACTCACTTGTGTTCTATCACCCCCGGGCAATGCAAAATCCCGTAGAACTCTTCTATTTACTTCTTTCGCTATAATTTCAGCCAATGGAAGCTCAATGAATATCTTACCTTCTCCTTGATGCTCCATGTTTTCTTGATTATGTGCTAATCTTCTCAACCTTCTCAATGTTCGTTCAATTTCTGAATCAAGAGGAAGATTCGAACATATAGCCTATGCATACAACAAAAGAAATTACAATTAATTTATAAAAAATATGAAATACTACTTACTATCTCATTAACACTTAATATTTAACAAGTATAACACAATGTCTAGACTAATAAAGCTTGCTTAACCCTAGTATTGCTATGAATCCTGAGCAACGGTGCCAAAAACTTGTTCGACAATTTTCCTGTACTCAAAATTTTAATACCTAATTTCTCGTTCTACTGTAAGTATACAAGTCGTTAATTGTAGTATAAAAAAGTAGGATCGTTCCCATGAGAATCACTCTTTAATTAATAAGGCTATTAGCTTATTCTATTATCCAAGACCATCCAACAAATACTCAAATCATACAAAATGTTCTAGGGGCATAGATTCCACTAATCATATTTAACCATGGAAACAAACATCAATTTTGATGGATTCACTTGTCTTACTAAGGATGGATTTGAACTTGCTTTTGCCAATAAATCAAACTAGCTAACACTTGGATCTACCTACTTTCATGATAAAATCACAAGTATAAACTTAAAAGCACAAGAAATCTAATAATATCCACCTAAGAGTACCACTACTTTCGTATGCCTACCATTTAAGTTTCTTCTATATTTGTTTCGTTGTTATCAACTATTTTCATAGATTAGTAACAACTAATATGACTTGTAAATAGAGATCAAGAGCTCACAATTATTAAGGCATAGACAGATGAACTAGCAAATACAAGCATGATCAAAACAACATCAATCATCTATAATCAAATAATGAAAAGTTTCATCTACCCCAAGAACAAGTAGATCTAGCTACACATGCTAACTTTAACACAAACTCATACTCAAGAGATAATCACACATCTTTTCAAACAATAAAGAGATTAGTGAAGAAGAAATGCTCATTCAAAGGAAGAAAAACATTCTCTAAGTTTCATCATCTTCATTGCCATCAAAATATGGATTACATTAAGTGTTTTTCAAGATTTTCTCCAAGAAAAATGAGTAAAACTATGTCTATTTTGCTAGAGAGGACAAAGGGTTCTTTTTCTTTCTATCTATTCCATTCTCCCCCTTCTGTCTGTCTGTCTCTCTCCCCCTTTCTTTTCTACAAGACCTCCAATATCTCTCTTATTGTCTAGAAAAATCATTAGCCTTTACAAAGATACTTGTTCATGTCACTTTCACCTAAACAGCTGTCTTCAAATCGAAATTTTCTCTGAAGAAAAAGTCAAAAAAGCAAGTGTGAAATGAGCACCACTTGTTCCGTAAATTGCAAAATTGAAGTAGGATCTGAGATCTCGATCCAAGGTTGGATTGGTTCCATTGCCCGTCGGATCCAAATCCTCTGAATTTTATTTTTGCCTGTTGAGTTTGACCTGAGGACTCTTCACACTGGATTTGAGATCAGATCGATTCTCTAAGATTGGAAGTGTATCCGAGGTCTTGAATCATAGAATGCATGGTTGATCCGAGCTCGGGTCAACCTCTCCTATTTTTTCTTCTATTTCGAGCACCGCTTCAACTCTTCAATATTTCCTTGAAATTCAAACTTCCTTAGATGAAATTCGACTGAAATCTTTTCTCCAATCAATCCACAAACATGAACTAAATTCCAAATCCTACAAGAACAACATCAATTTTCACATTAATCCATTCAATTTGGCTGAATTGCAAGAAACTATAACTTGGACAATTTTTAATAAAAATAACTTTAAACGCTTAAATAAAGCCAGAAAGTACCCTAAAAATAACACCAAACAACATACGAATTATAGGTAAAATAAACTCTTATCAAATAGTAAGAAGTTTCTCTTATGTAAGTAATATTTTCAAGATTTTGTTATCATTTGTTTTATTAATGATAATGAAATAGTATTGAAACAAAAGTTTTTATGTGTATTAGTTACAAATTTTACTGAAATATTGTAATGTTGAACGATAAATAAATTGTAATATTAAAATTGTCAAATATCTAAAGAAGTACTATAGAAACTTAAAATAGTACTATCAAATAAAGTAAAAGGTATTATTGTTTGACTAATAGTACTATCAAATATGTTAAAAACAACTCTTACCAAAATAAAGCTTCAAAGATTCATCAGCACGGGTTGGATCAATAATCATAAAGTAGTTATTAAATATAAAGTTATGATAATATACAAATGGTAAAATGTATAAAAAAATTTTAATGGCCAAAGATAATTAGCCTATATCATTCGTGATGTCAAACATTAAAAAAATATTAAACACCATTAAATGCAAAAGTTGTATTGTCCACAATGTACTATAATATGCTATCCAACAGTTTGATTAATAAAATATACTATCAAAATATGATAAAAACCACCTTTCATTTTAATAGCAAAGTGAAATTTTGTCATCGTCATTTATATTAATCATAATAAAATAGTTATAAAATATGAAAATGTTATATTGCACCAAAAATTTGTCAAATGAAAAGAAAAAGCAAATTATGGTAGTAGGATTCTTAAATACTACAAGAAGTACTTGAAAGCGACTAAAAGAATGACTAATATACTATGGACTATAACCCAAATACATAAGTAATGGGATAATCAGATATAATATTTTAAAATATCATCATTATTGCTTATATTAAAGATTATGAAATAGTCTTAAAAGAAAAATTTTTAAAGTGTACTAGTATCAAATATTATTAAAATATTATAATTTCCAAGAGACAAGTGGGTTGTGGTATTAGTATTGTCAAATACTTATAGAAGTACTATCAAAATTGAAAATAGTATTATCCAACATAGTAAAATACAAATTATATTATCAAAGATATAGATGTTTAGAAAGATGAATAATTGATTGATTGATAGTATTAGTACTGTCAAATACTTATAAAAGTATTACAAAAGTTCATAAAAGATAGAATCATTTAGTATAGTATTAGTATTGTCAACAGTATTGTATCCGTATTGAATGATACTAATTGAAGTACTATGAAGGTAAAAATATTAGTATTCAATATATAGATTACAGTACTAATACTATCAAATATGTGAAAAAGTACTACAATTGAGAGACTTTTGAAATTTGCTTTGAAAGGAAAAATTTTTAGCCGATTACAACATTTAAACAATAGGGCAAAGAGATTGTAAAAGATAACCATATGGTGTGATGGTGTGAAGAAATTTGAAATCGTGGGGTGATGATATGAAAGATTTACCTAAGGAAACTTGAATAGGAGCCGGTTTCCAATAATTAGGATAGGATAATGTTTTAATCTATATTTTATATTGTGGTACTTCATCAAATCTAATGGCCAGTAATGCATTTAAATATTGTATGGCAAATATAGAATAGAGGTATGGTATTCAAAAGGTACTGTAGAACTCCCTTTTTTAACAGCCAAAAATGTCAAAATCTAGAATATACCTACGAGTTAACTTTAATTGATTCTGATTGTTTTCTCTATAATTACAACCTATGATCAACTTCTGCAAAATTTACAACAAATAAGAGTAGGCTAAAAGAAGCATGAATACTGAAACAATAAAATGCGATTGCAAAAAAATTCTATTATCGGGAATAAAATATGAACATCTTAACTGACTCCATAAAGTTTTGATTCTAAATTACACACTATAGATATGCTTATCTCAAGTGAATATCAGCTCATAATAATAGGTGTTACTCAAACTTCCCCACATATATATTCCGTGTAGATATGGGACTTTATCAAATTATTGAAACTGTATGGCCAGGTTAACAAGCTGGTATCATATGATAGCCAATGAAGCAAAAAAAAAAAAAAATAAATTAAAAGAAGGAGGTCTGAAAATGAGAACTGCTGACTTATGAAATAATGAAAAGAATTAGAGTTATTGGGTGGTAAGGTGGGTTAGTCATACAAGAGAGATCTTGCTCTTCTTTTGGTTACACTCTCCATGTTGCCAAGAAACTTCATGATGTGGTCTAGACTTTCAAGTTAAAGTCTCCCAATTATCAATCAATTTTATCCTTTTTAACCCGATTCCCCGCAAGTATACGTATCGTGTATTGAGTAGAGTGATAATTAGGAGTGGATCCCTCAAGGATTTGGTTAAGTACTACGACTTTTTGGCTTGCTTTATTATCTAAATAGCAAATAGTAGATAGGTGCAAAATATGAAATGTCGGGCAGTACTACCGTCCCTATAGAAAGGAATTAAAACCAACCGATTAAGGTGGTAGAACCAACTCTAATTGGTGGTAAATGAAAAATAAATTAAAATAAAGAAAAAGAAATGTAAACGGGAGAAGGCGGACTCAGCCGACCTAAGGTGTGAGGATAAAGCGATTAAGACTGACCGCTAGGTGCCAATGACATCCAATTGGCGGTATAAAATAAACAAGTTAATATAGTTAATGTAGAGTAAGAAACTCCTAGGGATTTGAATCCCTTGTTCGGTTAAAGATGTGTTCCACTTAGTTAAATTAAATTATAAACTTGTGACTTGTCAAGGAAGTAACCTCCAATTTCATTTGTAAATTGCTTTCACAATAAACAAACATACTTATATTAAACCTTCAACTATTAACATGGTAAATTAGCTTAACACAGGTTCATGAAATCAATGAGTTACAAGTATGATTCCTCCTAAATGCATCTCCTACTAACGTGAACATGCAACTTAGGGTTCACATATTTTGAACTACATATGCAAGACATATTTCATGCACTAAATATACTTGAATAATTCATAATTGATGATCAAGCAACCATGAATACAAAGAGCAAATACATGAACTAACAACTCACAAACTAACCTTTACTTAACTTAAGTGAACACAATCCAATCCCTTACAAGTTCATCTTACCCGAGGATTAAGAAGCTTAGCTACTCATATTGTTTAAGCACACAAAACTTGCATAAGAAGTCATGAAAGAACTTAAAGAAATAAGTAGTAAAGGATGAAGAAACTTCTTCAATTGATGAAATAAGCTCTTTATTCTTCACTTTTGCAATCTTTAAAGCTCACTTACAAGGTCAAAAGGATCTCTCCTTATTAAATATACCTCTTAACTTGATTCTAAAACTAATTCTCTATAATAACTAAATGGTTTTTCTTCTCTCTTCTCTCCTATTTCCTTCCTCTCCTCCTCCTCTTCTTGATGGACTATATGGAGTATTTATAGAGGATTGAGAATGGAAAAGTTTACAAATGAAAAGACCTAAAGTTGATCCTTGATTCTCCAAATCCAAGTTATATAGCTATCAGCCGAAATGTTCTAAAAATTAAGCTAGAAGTGAGTTGGAAAAATTTTGAAAATCAACTGCAAGTTATGGAAGTCATCACCTGAGATTCGTGAGCTAGATCCGCGAGGCACAGCTCACGGATCGTCTCGTGAATCCAATTGCCCTTTCTTTGCTCAGAGAGAGTTGCGAGCTGTTTACTTTTTCCAATTATTGCTTTGTGTTTCGGGTTGCGAATCAGCTACAGAATCGCAAAATTTGAATCTTTCGTTGTGAAATTGAAGCGTTAAACCTTCCAGCTTTTGACCCCTTGGTTCCTTGATGATTGAATTACATTATGACCATCTCAATTTGGAATTTCATCAACTTTAGATTCTTTAATTTTCCAACTTTCTTTCCAACCTTCATTGCTTTCAAAAAAACATTCAATCGTGCATTAATTTGCTAAAAATCATTTTCTATTTAAAATTCACACTTGAATGCATATTAATCAAAAAGGGCTTAATTCCATAATAGAAATACATAAAAATAGATAAATAAATACACTAAAATAGGAAAAATATTTACTTATCAAATTCCCCCACACTTAAATCATTGCTTGTCCTCAAGCAATAGCAATTTTTAACCAATAATGGTTTAAGAATCTTGGAGTAACCTATGTAAACCTTAAAAGTCAATTTCCACAACTTTAGTAAAAATGTAAAAATTCCAATTGCCTTAAATACTTAGAATAATCAAGTAAAAGAAAGATAATTATACCCTTAATTTAAACAAGTTAAATTCAACCTTTTTCTTTGACCTAATTACACAAAAAGGTAATTCATATAGTCAATGAATTGGCTTTCCTCATTTCACACCAATTCTTCCTTAACACTTAGAGGGATTATATTTTACTTAAATAGTGGAAAAGTCTTTTGACGCAAAAGTCGACACTTTTAGGTGAAGATCTTCGGTTATTCAACTTTTCTCTTATTCAACTACTCCTTACTCAAGTCCTTTTTTACGCGAAAATCGAATTGTTAGATGGAGATTCCCAGTTACTTAGCACAAGAATAATTAGAGTTTTTTTTTTTAGATGAAACTCTCCCTCTAAAACTTAATTCATGGAAAAGGAAGCTTTTTTTATTTAACTGTATCAATCACATCTTTGCATAGGTAAGTAAAAGAAAAGATCTCATTTAACAAGTAAAATTGTAGGCATAATTTTCCTTATTTTACAAAATATACTTTCTAAAAGGCAATTGTTCTAATTATGTAATAGCTAATTCCAAGTTAAATGAAAAATGAGTTCTCAATTCACATCAAGTTATTTCAAAGAGATGAGAAAAAATGAAAAAGCAATACTTAAATGAGTTCTCAATTCACATCAAGTTATTTCAAAGAGATGAGAAAAAATAAAAAAGCAATACTTAAAACTTTCTCCTTTGTGGACCAATATGAAGATTTGAAAAAATTTTGGGGCAATTTCACAAATTTGAACAAGTGTGTGAAAAAATTTTGATAGTGTCTCTCCTTATAACTAGACTAAACTCCCTGCCAACAACCCAAATTTTCAACAATACAAGTCACAAAAATATTTCCAAACACAAGTCCTAGTCATTCAAGCATATAAAGCATAAAAACATATAAACCTCCTCCCCTACACTTAAAATACACATTATCCTCAATGTGTAGAGGAAATGCAAAAAATAAAACAGAAAAAACTCCCCAAATAAATAAGATAGAGATCCAGAAAATCCAAATCATCACGAACATCCATCTACGAGTCCACAAATTGCTGCATAAGGATGGAAGGAGAATTGTTCATAAGTTCAAAAATACTACAACATAAGAACTAAAATAATACTAAAAAAAAGAAACACGGTCTTCAGGATTGCCCATCTTCCTCTTCTTGAGCATCACCATGGGGCCTTGAGCTTGCTCGCCATCTCCTTGAGGAATGTGCATTTGATCTTTTATGCGACGAAGGTGAGTTTCCATGGTGTCTAATCGGGTGTTCACTTGATCAAACCCTTCTTGTACTCGAGTCTCCAAACAACTATTGGCTATTAACATTCGCTCCTAAATTGATCTTTGATGAGGAAGAGCAGAAGTAAAAGGGCGAGTTTGGGGAATGGAAGTCGAGGGACCGGCTCCTCATTCTTCTTCATGAGCCATACCTGAGGGTCCTCCGATTTCAAATTGAGAAGTGGGTTGAGATTGCTGAGCTCGCGGATGAAGAATATTGGTCGAGTTAATGTTCAAATCGTTGAAGACATAGCAGTTCAATTCATAAGTAGACTTGACTAACCTTTGCTCAACTCCATCCAAATTCATCTCTCTGAGGACCCGAAAATATATTTTCAACTGACCTAATTGTTTAATTATTTATTTTTCTAAATAATTTATTTAAATCATTTTAATTATAATTACACTTACGTTACCTCAATTTATTTCAAAAACCATGTTTAACCATCAATTTAATTTTTCCGCACTCACCAGAAAAAAATGAAAATAGGCACGTTTTTCGAGACAAACATTTGGACTGAGAGTGATGGAAGTTGGAGAATAAGGATGATCACTCATAGGTTAAGGGTACAATCACGGGACTAGAAGTGAATCATTAAAAGTTAAATTAGGGATGGTTTTGAGACCCTAAGCTTAGATAAACAATTTTTCCTAAAACTAGGGTTTTCATCTTGTTATTGTTCCAACCATTTAATTTCTTCCCAATTCACTTTAATTACCCTTTTTCCTCTCCTTGTTGGCTGAAATTTTCCCTTTAATCTTCTAGTTAAATTAGTCATACCACTCCCTCCAAATTAAGTTGCAAGACATGAAATTTAACTGGGACCACAACCCTTAAAATTGGGCTTTATGTCTTGTCAAGCTTTATGACCAACTAACCAAATTTTCTCCCCATTTCCTCCCAATTTCAGCCGGCCACTCACTCCCTTATCCCTTAGCAAAAAATTGCTTTTTATCATCTTCTCAAACTCTCCATTTTAGCCGGCCATCCTCTTCCATTTCCACTCAAGAAAAACCTCCACAATCTTGCTATTATTTTGGTTCAAGCTCAATGCTTTGGAGAAGAATTTTGTGGAGGAAAGACTCTTGGGTTTTGCTACCTATTTGGTGAGGGTAAGCACCCAAAGCTCTCATCTTTGCTCCATTTTCTTTAAGCTTCCAAGCATGATTTAGGTTGGGATGTTGAAAGGTTGTTAGAACCTTGATAATAGGTAGAAGACTTGAGGATTTTCTATTGCTTTCTTGTTTTCTTGGCATGATATTAGGTAGAGGACTTTAGGAAATTATGAGTTTTGAATATCCATGTGCAAGACCATGCTTTAATATATATGCTTAGCCTATTGATGAGGGCAACATATCTCTTGAATTGGAAGATAATGAACTTGTGTGTGTGTGTAGAAAGAATGGCAAGAGAAATGCTGTTTTGGAAACCTAGGAGTTGGCCGAACCATTTTGCTGTTTTTTTTTTCTGTTTTGAAGCTGCATTTTTGCAAGATTAAAGACTGAATTTAAGGCTTAAATGTTGAGTTTTGAGTTTTTAATTTTTCCCCACAAAAATCCCTTCCAAAGTTATAGCAAGATTGGTTGTTAAGTTGGAACTAAAAACCTGGAATTTTGGCCTTCATGCTGTCCGAATTTTGGACCACTTTGGTGCTAGGTTTTGAGAAAAATTTCCAACATTTATGACCATCATTAGACCTAGGGAGTTTAATACTAGCTTGGTTTCAAAAATTAGGGCAAGTGGTGGTGATTTGTGGTGTGATATAAGTTCCTAGATGAAGAAGAGGAAACTTCACAGGTTTGAGTTGGAAAGATGAGCTCAATTTGGGCATTAATAAAACTACCTTTTCATGGGATTTTTTGGCTGAATTTTGGTATGGACATACTCTATATATGGAAGTATTAGTGTACCAAATTTGGTAATTTTTGGACAAGAAATCATCACTCAAACAGGGCCTAGAATTCTGCCCTGCAAACCTGAAAAACGAAAATCTCAGAATTTCGAATCCTCTCTGTTTGAACTGCCATAATTTCTTGCTCGAGTGTCAGAATTGAGTGCCGTTGATGGCGTTTGAAACTCATTACATAGTACTTTAAAATGTATAAATTTGAGAGGCCAATTCAGTTTCTGTAATTTTTGGTGAATTTTCGAAGTGGTCTGGTCGACCAACCTGACGTGCCCTGTTTTGGTACTGTAGCAGTTTCTTTCTCAAAAATCTGGGCAATTTCTGCCCAGATTTTTAACTAGTTGCCTTCTACAAAGTTTTAAAAATTTAAATGAGGTTTGTAATGGTACCAACCTTGCGAGATTTGGACTTATACAACTCAAGTTACAATTTTTCAAAGAATTCTGCCATAAACCCAAATGTTTCTTCATATTGCAATAAATTTGAAAGTGATTTGAAAATTTGCTTGGCCTTGATTGTGCACTTAAATGATCGTGATCATACATGTCTCAGGTAATTACAAGGACTCTGAGGAGCTCGTTTAACTACTTGACTTTCTCTCTCACTCGACCATTGGTGAGTGTCAAGTGCATGAATTGTTGAACTACCTAACATGTTTCCTTGAATATGAATTGTTGAGGCGAGAGTGTACTTTATCGCACTCGTCCTCCTCTACTTGACTTGCATGAACATGATTTGTTACTTGACTTCACTTGAACTGAATGTTGATTGGAGTGATTTGTCGACTTAAAAGTTATAACTGGGGACGCCCAAACCTCTTGGGGATCCTTGGAACCCGAGCTGGCAAGGGCTTGGTCGGGAAGCTTGGTGAACCTTAGGTACTGTTCTTTGAGCTTGATCTATTGCAGAGGTCTTGCTCGTTGTAGCTTTACTCTTTTCACCTGCTTGTTTAGTTTCGGGCCCGAGAGTGAACTGTTGGACGGAGGTTGTACCAAGTGGAGATTCTATGGACTTTACCTTTGCTAAGTTGACGAAGAGTCAACGTTTGGGATGGAATGGACTCAACTAGTTAACCGTGGAAATTGGCTCCTGAGAGCCCCGTATCCTTGCCTGGTTCTGTGTATTTTTCCTGTATGAGCACTGCTCACTGTTCTTGTGCATATTCATTGTAGATAGAGAGGCTCGAAGAGGGTTCTCCGAACGCAGCTCCAAGACTCTTGTCTAATGTGAGCCCTCGAGTAGTGATTCTTTGAGAATACGGTCTCCTGGTGAAAATTGCAATAGTACAAGTGAATGATTGATTTACACGCTTTATATCTAAATTTACTGGCTTTCCTACTTGCTTGATTACGTGCTTGCATGCCTTTTCTTGGCCTCACTGAGCGTTAGCTCACCCCAATTTGTTTTCCTTAACATGTTTCGAGGTGAGGCACGTGAATCGAGGATGTTAGTACTTTTGTAGGATTTCCTCATTTTGTATAAGATTGAAATTAATGGATGAATTTGATGGTTTATGGTATTTTGGAATATTTCTTGTACAATCGTAATTTTTGTTGAGTTGTAATTTATATTTTGGAGAACTTGGGTTGTATTTACTACTGGGACGTACTTGTGGATTTTAGCATTTTGTACTTTTGGAGTTTTAGAATTGTAATTATTATTTAATGGAGTTTTTAATTTGTAATTAATTGAGGACTGTAGTGAGTCCCGGCAAGAGTTGGGCAGGCGGTCCGCCGAACCCTTTGATTCGCCTTAGGGGGAGGTGGGGCTGTCACAGGTAGTATCAGAGCCCAGGCTTCAAATCGGTTAGTGTATCCTAGGATTAAATGTTTGGGATGCCGGACTGTGGGATATGATTGAGAGTTAAGTGTGATACGACCTTGGCATTTGATGTTTAATAAGTGATATTGAAGTGTTCATGTTTCATTTGAGTGTTATAAATATGAAACGATAAGTGTGCTAGTTTTATTGGCAAAGTGTATAAACTCCCCTAAGTGATTGGTTTTCTTTAGCTCTAAGGGTTGAACTTGGAATTGAATTCAAGTTTTTCCCTGGTTGTCTTGTAGACTCTACTCTATTGATGATTTCATCTCTTTAAGTCGTCCTTGAGTTGAGGACTTAGAGCAGGCTTGATTTCTCAGGTATTCTTGATGATGTAGCACTCCTTTTGGTTTGACTTCTTACCCTAGCTTGTATAGGAGCTTTTATCTCAAATTGAGTGAAGAAAACTTGTATTCATTGGAAGTTTTAGGCTAAGAATTTGGAAAGCTGTTTAAGTTCTTGGATGGGATCTGGAGTTCGTAATTATTAGAATGATATGGCTTGATATCGTGGAATCTTCTAGTTCTGCCCTAACTAGGCTTATGGCTTCCTTCGTTTAGTCCTGCCTAGGATAGTAGGGCTTGAGGAAGACCTCTTGGAGGACTTAAAAATTGTTAACCGGCCGTGTAGGCTAATCCCTTTTTGATAAGGTTTATTATGGACATAGTAGGGACGGTGCACGCCGTGAGGCCCTTTTGTATTTTCTTGCATGTGTATGTATACCAGCGGCACTTAGTTGCCTATGTCGTGTACTTGACTTATCTGGCTTGTTTTGTAAATTCTTGACTTGTATTATGACTTTTGGTACATGTAATGAATCATGTTTGAAATTTAAATGTTTTTGCGACTTATATATGCATCAAGTCCTTTTGTGCTCGATTATTGTTTTTCTTATACAAATTGAGCTTGTTTTGAGTAAGGCTTGGCTAGGATGAGAATAGAGCCGTGTGTGTGGGTTTAGGCAACTTTACACTCCTAAGTGAGATGAGGAACCTTGAGAGAAAGTTTGATAGGTGGGTTCGCGTGATGCCATAGAATCCTAGTGATGGATAGGAGCTGGAATTGGAAAGTAAATGACCGAGCTCTATATACCGTAGGAGTTAATACTTGGAGATGAACGGTGGCAAAGATTTTGGGTCGAAATTTATGTATAAACAAATTTGCACGACTATCTAACTTTCTTAAGAATATTTGTCTAGGAGGTACATTTTTCCCGAATATAGCTTTTAACCTGAAACTTTGAGGGAATGTTTTTAAGTATTTTCCATGTACATACTATTATACTATATATGTGTTTTAATATTCATGCCTTGAGTTGTATGATTAACCTTCTTAAACTTATTTGAGGAATTTGAAATGGGTCTCGATGATTGATTAAAAAAAAAAAAATCTTATTCGAAGTTTCTTACTAAGAAAATTTAGTTTTGAGCCATGAAGGAAAGTTTGTATCCTTACATTTATTTTGAAGTTTTAAATTAGTGTTTTACCATATATGCCTCCTATATACATTAAAGCCTTCGAATATATTTCGCAAATTATGATTTAACTTGATTTGAACAAAAACATGGATTGGACCTTTAGGACAAAAGAACTAGGTCATTTCTAACATTGTTCATATTGAAAATCGAAAGCCAATAAATGATCTTGGGCAAATTGAGTTCGAGAATCTTTTTGTAAACTTAGTTCTCTATTGAAAATATATCTTTTTACTCGAGTTTTAAATTGCATGATCGAATCATTTAATTAGAGTTTTAATTGACCCTAGAGCCACCTAATGTTGGAGTAAACCCTAGTTTCACGAATGATATAGGTATGGAATGTGATCGCTTACTCTACGATATGAACGTTAAGATTTCCTCCAAGGATTAGTGTTTAAGCGTTAGTATAATTCATGCAAATTGTGAATCTTGGGCAAACAAGAGGAGAATGATTGGCCGATACAGTGAACTTAACAAATAAGGAGTATAATGTAACCTAAGGAATGGATTAATTAGCTAGATGTGAGAAGTAAGTTAGCATTATCTACTCTTATATCGGGAATTCAAGTTAGAAAACCTATTCATACGGAAATATGAAGATATATGGCCTTTCTTTATAAGGTATACTTGAGAATAAATGAAGTTCGAGCATGCCATTGGGAAAAAAGGTTTATTAAGATAGCACACATACGCTTTATTAGGAATAATATGCATGAAAGAAAGTGAACCACCGTGGAAGGCGCCTATGTTTTTGTTGAGAAAAGGTTGGAAGTATAAAGTTATGCGTGGACTTTCGAGACTTGAATGAAGTGACCATTCAGAGGAAATATTTCACCTAGAAGGATTGCTTGATCAATTATAAGGAATCTTGGTATTTCCTAAGTTGTATACTCTAAGAAAGGACTTAAGGTGGACCTAACTAAGAATGGAAGCATTATCTCTATAAAATGACTTTTGAGGGTCTTGTTGATCATAAGAGCATTGCACCAGGTTTGAAAGACCTTAGAGCTTATAATTAGGGTTGAAATCTCAAATCAAGATATGCTAATAGAGATATTATGACATATTTGACAAGTTACTACTTAAGGTTCCGTAGAAATAATAGGATGAAAAGTATAGAAGAGATGTGCGAGAATATGGGGATTCTTCAACAGGAAATAGAATGCCAAAAAAGAAATGGCTGACCATTGGAAAGAAAGGTATGGAAACCTCAGACATTAAGTGAAGAACTGCTCAAGAAACTAGACCCTACCATGGACTCACTGAAGGTCTTAGAGACACTAAGCAATAGCAGTTTCTTTTGGGTGTAGCGTGTCTTATGAAGATCTTGGATAGTAAGTTGGATCAACTATAAGATTGGAGAGTTTGGAGCTTGAACGGTGAATTGAATTGCTACTCCTTGATGGCTGTTAACTATGATTCTAGGTGATTTACCTGCCTACATACCATGAGTCAGTGTGAATTTCGAGGACGAAATTCTTTTAAGGAGGGGAGGTTGTGAGGACCCGAAAATTTATTTTCATCTGACCTGATTGTTTAATTATTTATTTTTCCAAATAATTGATTTAAATCATTTTAATTATAATTACACTTACATTACCTCAATTTATTTCAAAAACCATGTTTAACCATCAATTTAATTTTTCTGTCACTCAATTGAGAAAAAAAAAAAGAAAATAGGCATGTTTTTCGAGACAAACATTTGGACTGAGAGTGATGGAAGTTGGAGAATAAGGATGATTACTCGTAGGTTAAGGGTACAATCACGGGACTAGAAGTGAATCATTAAAAGTGAAATTAGGTATGGTTTTGAGACCCTAAGCTTAGATAATCAATTTTTCCTAAAACTAGGGTTTTCATCTTGTTAGTGTTCCAACCATTTAATTTCTTCCCAATTCACTTTAATTACCCTTTTTTCGCTCCTTGTTGGCTGAAATTTTCCCTTTAATCTTCTAGTTAAATTAGTCATTCCACTCCCTCCAAATTAAGTTGCAAGACATGAAATTTAATTGGGACAACAACCCTTAAAATTGGGCTTTATGTCTTGTCAAGCTTTATGACCAACTAACCAAATCTTCTCCCCATTTCCTCCCAATTTCAGCTGACCACTCACTCCCTTATCCCTTAGCAAAAAATTGCTTTTTATCACCTTCTCAAGCTCTCCATTTCAGCCGGCCATCCTCTTCCATTTCCACTCAAGAAAAACCTCTACAATCTTGCTATTATTTTGGCTCAAGCTCAAGGCTTTGGAGAAGAATCTTGTGGAGGAAAGACTCTTGGGTTTTGCTAGCTATTTGGTGAGGGTAAGCACCCAAATCTCTCATCTTTGCTCCATTTTCTTTAAGCTTCCAAGCATGATTTAGGTTGGGATGTTGAAAGGTTGTTAGAACCTTGATAATAGGTAGAAGACTTGAGGATTTTCTATTGCTTTCTTGTTTTCTTGGCATGATATTAGGTAGAGGACTTGAGGAAATTATGAGCTTTGAATATCCATGTGCAAGACCATGCTTTAATATATATGCTTAGCTTGTTGATGAGTGCAATATATCTCTTGAATTGGAAGATAATGAACTTGTGTGTGTGTGTGTAGAAAGAATGGCAAGAGAAATGCTGTTTTGGAAACCTAGGAGTTGGCCGAACCATTTTGCTGTTTTTTTTTTCTATTTTGAAGCTGCATTTTTGCAAGATTAAAGACTAAATTTAAGGCTTAAATGTTGAGTTTTAAGTTGTTAGTTTTTCCCCACAAAAAGCCCTTCCAAAGTGATAGCAAGATTGGTTGTTAAGTTGGAGCTAGAAAACCTGGAATTTTGGCCTTCATGCTGTCCGAATTTTGGACCACTTTGGTGCTAGGTTTTGAGAAAAATTTCCAACATTTATGACCATCATTAGACCTAGGGAGTTTAATACTAGCTTGGTTTCGAAAATTAGGGCAATTGGTGGTGATTTGTGGTGTGATATAAGTTCCTAGATGAAGAAGAGGAAACTTCACAGGTTTGAGTTGGAAAGATGAGCTCAATTTGGGAATTAATAAAACTGCCTTTTAGTTGGATTTTTTGGCTGAATTTTGGTATGGAAATACTCTATATATGGAAGTATTAGTGTACCAAATTTGGTAATTTTTGGACAAGAAATCACCACTCAAACAGGGCCTATAATTCTGCCCTGCAAACCTGAAAAACGAAAATCTCAGAATTTCGAATCCCCTCTGTTTGAACTGCCATAATTTCTTGCTCGAGTGTTGGAATTGAGTGCCGTTGGTGGTGTTTGAAACTTCTCACATACTAATTTGAACTGTATAAATTTGAGAGGCCAATTTGTTTTCTGTAATTTTTGGTGAATTTTCAAAGTGGGCTAGTCGACCAACCTGACGTGCCCTGTTTTGGTACTGTAGCAGTTTCTTTCTCGAAAATCTGGGCAATTTCTGCCCAGAATTTTAACTGGGTGCCTTATACAAAGTTTTAAAACATTAAATGAGGTTTATAACGGTACCAACCTTGTGAGATTTGGACTTATATAACTCAGGTTACAATTTTTCAAAGAATTCTGCCATAAACCCAAATGTTTCTTCATATTGCAATAAACCTGAAAGTGATTTGAAAATTTGCTTGGCCTTGATTGGGACCCGAGCCGACAAGGGCTTGGTTGAGAAGCTTGGTGAACCTTAGGTACTGTTCTTTGAACTTGATCTATTGCAGAGGTCTTGCTCGGTATTGCTCGTTGTAACTTTACTCTTTTCACCTGCTTGTTTAGTTTCGGGCCCGAGGGTGAACTGTTGGACGGAGGTTGTACCAAGTGGAGATTCTATGGACTTTACCTTTGCTAAGTTGACAGAGAGTCAATGTTTGGGATGGAATGGACTCAACTGCTTAACCGTGGAAATTGGCTCCTGAGAGCCCCGTATCCTTACCTGGTTCTGTGTACTTTTCCTGTATGAGCACTACTCACTGTTCTTGTGCATATTCATTGTAGATAGAGAGGCTCGAAGAGGGTTCTCCGAACGCAGCTCCAAGACTCTTGTCTAATGTGAGCCCTCGAGTAGTGATTCCTTGAGAATACGGTCTCCTGGTGAAAATTGCAATAGTACACGTGAATGATTGATTTACACGCTTTATATCTAAATTTATTGGCTTTCCTACATGCTTGATTACGTGCTTGCATGCCTTTTCTTGGCCTTACTGAGCGTTAGCTCACCCCAATTTATTTTTCTTAACAGCTTTCGAGGTGAGGCACGTGAATCGAGGACGTTAGTACTTTTGTAGGATTTCCTCATTTTGTATAAGATTGAAATTAATGGATGAATTTGATGGTTTATGGTATTTTGGAGTATTTCTTGTACAATTGTAATTTTGGTTGAGTTGTAATTTATATTTTGGAGAACTTGGGTTGTATTTACTATTGGGACGTACTTGTGGATTTTAGCATTTTGTACTTTTGGAGTTTTAGAATTGTAATTATTATTTAATGAAGTTTTTAATTTGTAATTAATTGAGGATTGTAGTAAGTCCCGGCGAGAGCTGGGCAGGCGGTCCGCCGAACCCTCTGGTTCTCGCCTTAGGGGTAACCTCCATCCTCTCAAAAAGTAAAGAAAAGAGCCGTGGGAAACCAAAACGATATGTAGTGGTTGCACGTCTCGCCGCTGTCCTCAAATAGCAAATGATAATATTCGGGAGTGGAATATTAGCAAACGTCGAAATTTGATCATGGAACATTTTATCTAAGAAGTACAAATCGCTCTTTCTCATTTCATTTAGACTGCTTTTCTTGGGGATTACATTGTGGGCAAATAAATAGGTGATCAATCCCAAGCGAGACTCAAATTTGTTCACCTTCACGGTAGTTTTTTGCTTGGAGCGAGTATATTCTTGCTCAATATGAAATCAAGCAAGTGCATGCCCCATCTCCCATTACCTATCCGGTGCATAAAACTCCTTCTTCAAGTCTATGGGCGGACCATCATTCTGAATACCAAGATAGTCGACCAAAGTGTCTTAAGTGATGTCAATCCTCTTCCCTCGAACATAGGAGCGCACATTTTCTCTGCTATGGCCAGACTTGTTTACCACATTAGCATAAAACTCCTTCACCAATTGGGAATAGTAGTGATCCGGCAATGACAAAATAAGACTCCAACCAAGGATGTCAAATGCATCGATGACTTTGAACTCAGCATTTACATCAGGAGCTACATGCATTTCAAAAATAAAACCCTCGTGCTCCCTTGCCTCTTACCACTATTGGTTCTCTTTTGAAATGAATCTAAGAGCATTATATTTCGGAGATGGAGGCTCTCTAGTAGATGTGCGCCTAGTTCATTGTCTTCATTGTGGAGGCGATATCTCACGTTGTTCCACTTCACCACTAGAATCCGAAGACAGTGAACGACAACGAATAGCCCCCCTAGTTTGGGCCATGATACTTACTAAATTGCTAAAATTAGTCTTCTTGCAATGTCAAACATATTCACCAATCACTTAATTTTAGTGACTTAACAACTCATCAAATAGCAATTGAGAACATTAAAATCATCACTTTAAGCCAAATTCCTTTCAAACCAACAAAAAGTCATCATCCCCTTGAACAATTTTCAACATGCAAATTTTCATCAATTTATCCCAAACAATTTCTCAAAATCTCAACATAAATAAATAGCATACTCCATATCAAGAATTTAAAGTCCATGAATATGCACAAATTCACCAATATTAGCCTTTTTCTATACATAGAATTAAACTCCAAAATTAAGTAAAAATTGGCAAAAACTGTGAGGGTCTCAAAATTCTGTTTTTATTAAAAATTAAATAAAATTTTTAAATTATGTTTATTCACTAAAATATTAGTGAATTTATATTTTGGGTTATTATTTTCTAATTTAGAGAATTTTTCAAGAATTAATTACCGGTGTTTGGTTTTGACCAGTTTAAGCGACGATTTTGTTCCGAGACATGAATAGTGACTCTAAGAGGAAATCGAGCATATGTAGAGACATTACAGAAATATATTTAAGGTTGAATAGTGTTGAAATGAGAAAAACCAGTAAATGTTGAAGCATCGCGCGTTGATGCGACAAAAAGTGAAGTTGGTCACCGTTTTCCTTAAATTAAGGATGGCCAAGTATTTTGTCTATAAAAAGCCACAATTCTTGCTCCTTGCCTCTTCATTTTTCAGCTGCAATTTTTGGAGCTTTAGAGAGAGAGAGGGCCGAGTAGAGAGAGAGGGAAAAGAGAGGAAAAACCAAGTCTTCTTCTATTTCTTGAAACTTCAAGACACCATTGGAGGGCATTTCTCATGTTCCTTCTCTTCCTTGTTGCTGCCGTGAGAGAGAGAGAGAGAGGGAGAGAGGTTCGAGACTGAGAGAGAGAAAAGAAGAGGGAAGAATGCTTCTCCTTGCTTGGCATCTTCTTGCTTTTGAGATTTGAGGAGGAAACCATTTTCACGCAAGCAAATCTTTGGATAAACTCAAAGGATCTCGAGGTTTCAAAACTTGAAATATCATCCGTGGATGGAACTACATTAGATCCTACTTGATCTCACTAGATCTAGTTAGATCTTGTGGCATAACACTTAAATCGATTAGTTTTAACTTTATTAGTGTTAGATCTTGTAGATCCATGGTTTATTTTGCTAGAAATGCTTATGCTTGGAACATTTGAGTTAGGCTCTTGAATTCCCAACTTAGGTAGCTGACTTGAGGTGACTTTTAGGTAGCAGACTTGAGAACTTGCTTGTGGTTGTGGTTGTTGTTTATGAGATGTGTTAATTTTGTGGTTTGAAAGTAGGAATGTTATTGAAAATTTTGAAGAAAAAGTATGAAGGCTGGCCAAACCTCACTTGGAATGTTATGATGCTTGATTTCAAATTTTTACGATGTTTCTTAGTGAGATTTTTCCTAAATAAAAATGTATTATGTTCATTTATGCATATATGTTTGAATAGAGTTAAAATCTTGAATTTGAATGGTGAAAAGTTAAGTTTTCACTAATTTTTGGGGTTAATGAACTATTTGGACAGATTTGAGGGATCGAAATGTTTTATTTATTTTTCATGAATTTTGTACAGTGAGATTTGGTGAAAATTGTTCTAAACATGTGTTAAAACTTTGATTAAATGTTTAGTGTTGAGTTTAACCTCAAATAAGTAATTTTCGAGGTGAAAGACCTCACTTTATTACTTTGTTCTAAAAATTTAGAAGTCGTGAGTATGGAGTACATCGAGAGTGTATTGTATTTAAATGATGTAGTGATTTGAAAATGGAGTCTTTTATGACGATTTTTGACTCGAGGGACTACTTTTTCACTCGAGCAAAGCTAGAGGAATTTTGGAAAGAATTTTGATAAAATAAATGAATAATTTATTTGAGTTTAGTTTCACTATTTGTGGGGCGAAACTTATTTCTTCTTTTACTTGATTATAGGAAGTGGGGAAGAGTTTGAACCAGATCCCAACTTGGGAACCGAACCTTGCTACTTTGGTGAGTTTCATGCATGTTTCGTGACTTGAAATGCAAGTATGTTTTGAACCTCTTGACTTGTGATATGAACTTGAATCTTGTGAGTTGATATGAATCCGTTTTGATTATGTGATGTGATGTGATATGTTTTGTATATGTTATTCTCGAGAATACTTAAATCCCCCTGATAAGTTATCGAATCGAGTCGTGGGAAGGCCCAGGTTGAGGAGATTTAACAAACTTGGACTACGTGATAAGTTGTGTGCTCTAGATTTGGTGTATGGACTTGTCCCTTTATGAAAGTGCAATACACAAATATATAAGTTTTTCGTGTGATGGGCGGGCCCGGTTGGGGGTTTTGGTGGAGTAAGGAGTAAGTGGGTGTCTACCTGATTTTTATATGTGAAAGTTGACAAAGTGTCAACTACGTGATTTGTGCACTAGTCCATGGACGTGCTCCAGCTTCGAGGACCTTAGCCCCTGAGGGCTACCCGTATCCTACCTTGTGTTGTTACTTGTTTTCCTTATTTGTTCTTAAATGCGAATTTGTTGTGAAATGTTATATGCTAAATGTGAATTGCATGTATTTTGAAACTCACTGAGTTTTAGCTCATCCTTTTAAATTTTGTTTTTCTTAGCAGAGACTGAGAATCCAAACGAAGGCGCCAACCCCTAGAATTAGGGTATACTTTTGTATCTGACTTGAGAAACTTGAATTATGATTTTTGGTGTATTGTATGGTGAAACTTCGCATGTGTATTTAAGTACTCTATATATTTTGGGATTTTAAGATTTGATTAATGAATTTGTGAATTATCGTTTGGTTTCAATGGTTATTGGAATTTTGGGTTTGTAAGATTGAAGTAGCTTGATTATGAGTTATGTAAAAGTTTAGAAGTGGTGCTTAGAGTATATTTTGGAGAAATATTTATCGTGTGTGTGAGTGAGTCCTGGCGAAAGTTGGGCAAGCGGTCCACTGATACTTTAGGGTACGCCCTAAGGAGATGTAGGGCTGTCACAGGTGGTATCAGAGTTTAGGTTTCAGATCCTTGTAGTGTATCCTAGGCTAAGGGTTTAGGATACTAGCCTGTGGAAAATAGGACTAGAGTGTTTCTAGTGCTTGATGGGTAAGTGTTGCTGCTTGAGAGTTTCTTATATGAATTGATTTGATCGAGTTTGATGCTGTTGTGATCAAGGCGTAAGAATGACTCTTAGTGTTTGAATGACTTTTGAGAATTGTCTTGACCCTAATTAGTATGAATTGAAAAGTCGACGACGACACCCTTAAGGGAAAGAGATTATACCGCCTCAAATTTTAAAGGTGATATTGAAATGTATTTTCAAAGGTTCTACCTTGAATAAAATTTATTTCTTAGTGATTCGAAAATAATTTATATATATATAATTTCATATCTTCTTGTTTCCATTCAATTAATTTACGAATATTCGTAAGGGTTCAATTGACCTAGTCAAGCTTGTTTGAGTGTGTGAACTATATTTGGATGTAAAAGAAGGGTTTATTGTCAAAGTTTCAAAGATATTTTAGAGGAAAACAATGAAAGCTTGACATTTGTCATCAAATTAATAGCTAAAGTTTTGACCAAATAACATAAATAGCCAAGCTTTCAAACCTTCCATCATCTTTCATTTTTTTTTCTTTTCTTCTTCTTGGACGAAATTTTGAGAGGAAACAGAGAAAAGAAACCCCACATGCTTGGCTTTATTTGCTTGTCTAAAATTTGAAGAGAAAAAGAGGCAAAATTGATTTTTCCTCCATGAAGTTACAATTCAACCTTGGAAGGAAACCCTTGGTGGAGAACCCTTGGTTTCATTTTCTTAGGATGCCGGACTGTGAGATTAGATTGTGTGTTAAGTATAAGGTGATTTTATCACTTGATGATTGACTGAGAATTAGAGTTATTAAGTATTTGAGAGTTTAATAGGGTAGAAAGAAATGTAAGAAATAGCTGTTATTTATGTTTAAGTGTTAATGATGCCTAAGTTCGGTTAAGTTCTCATCGAATTCGTTCTTGTAGGATATGGATCATGGTGGTGATGATGATGTGCCTAGACATCTTCAGCTCGTGATTTGGTACCGACCAAGACAGGGGGTGCTCATAGGGCCTATAACTCCAGGACCAGAGCTAAGAGGGATTGTGAGTGTTGGAGGATGCAAGCTTACCCTGACCATGTGGTCTTATCTATCTATCATGCAAGGAAGAGATTGACCAGAATTAATAGGGAGTTGCAAGAGGAAGTAGATAGACTCATGATTGTAGAGCGGACTTAGGCTGATCGAATTCGTGAGCTTGAGGAAGAGGTTTGCTCGACTGCCGAACGATTGGCTAGAGTTGTGAAGGTTGCTCGAGAGCGGGCCAATAACGTAGTGGCCGAATGCAAGGCTATAGTTGAGGGAGTCCTTAAGGCTAATCGAGTTAAGGATGATGCAGTGGCTAGTGATGAGGATATGGGAGGGGATGCCGCTGTGATCAAGGCAAATCCCTAGTATTTGGAGTTTGACCCTTCGGAGACTACCACCTCTGAGACTTCTGCTTCTGAGGCTGGATAGGCTAGTCGAGCTTAAAAGTTGGGACTTTGTGTAACCTTTTGTGAGAAAAGCCATTCGAGTGGTTCTCAATCCTTGTAATTGCATACTTGCTAACTTTTCAAGTACTATGCTTTTGTTTGATTGTACTTGTGAACTTTGTGAGAACCCTGGAAAAAAAAAAGAGATTTCTAAATTGATTGCACCATTTAATCAATTAGTGCATTACTTTCCTTAAAGTACTCTATTTTGTGTGTATTGTATAGCATTAATCTAGAATTGCATTTGTATTTTACATGTTTCATGTAGCCAAAACATCAAACTTACTCTATTTTGTGTGTATTGCATAGCATTAATCTAGAATTGCATCTGCATTTTACATGTTTCATGTAGCCAAAACATCAAACTTATAGTGTATTAATTAGGTCATATTGTATATTAAGGGATTTGAAGACCATTTGTATAGATTTTATCCAATTCATGGCCAAGACTTTACCACTTGTCAATCATTCATCAAAACCTTGACTTAAGCCTTCCTATATAATCTCTCATTTTCAAAAAAATTGAACTAAATTTCCTTCTCTTCTCTCTCCTCTTGGCCGGCCACTCTAGCAAGAAAAACACTAAAATCCTAAGCTTGATTTAGCCATTTTAGTCAGGGAAAAACTACTCCAAGTGAAACCCTCGGTTGGATTACTACTTAGTCATCAAGTTTGGTTGGAAGAATTGAAGCTTTTAGGTGGATTTTCTCTCTCAACTCTCAAGGTAATTCACCACTTATCTATGCTTTAATGATCTTCAAATTCAAAGAGGATGCATGTTAGTTAAGCTTAAGGTGTTTGAGGTCGATTAGGAGGAGAACTTAGGCTTTTGTTTTAAGCCTTTATGTGTTTGATGAAATGTCTAAGGGTTTGTAATGTTTTTTTGATGGATTTATTTGATGTTTTAGCATATTATACATCTTACTGAGAGATGGAAATAACCTTAAAGGATTAATTGTAGTGATTGTGTCGAAGCTGGAAATTTTCACAGGAAATCAGAAATGGAATTCAGTGAAATTTCCAAACTTGCTGGTGATTGTAGAAATTGAATTAGAGCCTGAGCTTTATAACATTAGAAAGATCTATGAACCTAGTTTTAAATGCCACTGACCGGACCTGCTAATTCGTGATTCTAATATGTTGATAAGATTTTCGTTTGTTCACCCTTATAATTTGGATTGGTCATTTTGTGGTTTGAGCATCCAAGTTGTGATTTCTATCAAGTAAAGAGAACAACGAGCATATGCATTAGGTCTTTCTTGTTTGGGGTAGCCGAACTTAAATTCCTTTCATTTCATTTGTTATTAGACTTGGAAGGAGGAAATAGAGGAGATTTGGGTGCGAGCACTTGAAGATACTTTACTTAACTAGGTGAGTGTTCCATGCTTGTTACTTGACCAACTTGATAGCTGAAATACTGGACTATTTGAATTATGTGATGATTCGTTCTCTTGTGATTTGCGAGCCAATTAATGTGATCGAGACGAGTGTGTACTTTATCACACTCGATCTCTCCTGCATGAAATTTTGTACTTTGATGTTTGAATCCGTGTGAATTGGCCTTTGGCCTATATTTGATTTGTGAGTCGCTTGGATGATATCCCATTGACAAATCTGATTTGTTTGGAGTTCAAAACCTAGTTGGTGAGTCAATCGATTCGAGCTGGCACGGGCTTGGTCGAGGAAGTTGACGAGTCATTAGGTATGATATGTGAATCTAGAAAATTGGTATACTAGAGTATTACCCAAAATTTAACTTGTAGAGGTGTTCGGGCCTAGTAAGGGGGTGAAATGGTGGACAGTACTTGGTGTTAAGTAGGGATCTACTGTTTTGGCTCTGAACAGCAAATGTTGACGGAGAGTCAACGGGATGTGATATGATCAAGCTACGGGGAAATTGGCTTTTGAAAGCCATCCGTATCCTTTAATTGAGTATGTTCAATTTATTTGTTGATTTTATTTGTGATACTTGTTTATTAAGTGAATTCTAATTGTATACTTGGCTGCATGTTTCTGGAACCTCATTGAGATCTTAGCTCACCCTTTCCCATTTGTTTTCCTTAGCAGGGAAATTGCTTGAGCTCAGGGCTGGAAGTGCGCGCGATTAGTATAAAGTTTTGTGTTACTTTTGTTTAAGGGATGTTGTACTGGAAAACCCTATCATGGATAAGCTTAACTTTTGGTTTTGTGACCTAAATCCCCTGTTGAATTTTAAGTTTGAATTGTGGTGTGAAATTTATGTAACTATGTTGGTTTGTCATTTGAACTTGGAGAATTTAGTTCAGTAAGTTGGGTTGTTGGTTTCTTTTATTGACTATCGAGTCCTCGCGAGAGTTGGATAGGCAGTCCGCTAAATCCTTTGGTTTGCCTTAGGGGAAAGTGGGGTTGTCACAGTTGGTATCAGAGCATAGGTTTAGAAATAGCCTGGGTAGAATAAAAGTTTTGATCTAAGTTTATATAAGTTTGATCTTAAGACAACTAAGTTGAAATTTGTGTTTGTTCTTGTAGGTCATGGAAGGAAACAATGGAGAGGGTGGAAGTGAGCGGCCCTGAAAATGCCTTCCGATGGTTGACTATGAGGTGAAGTTAGGAGGATTGGTTCGATTTTAGAGCCCCTCTAGTCGAGCCAAGCGATGTAAACGTTGCCAGAACTACTCCTACCCTGATCATGTGGTTCTAGCAGTGCTAGATGAGAGGCGGAGGTTAACTAATGCGAGTTTTCGGGATCAAGATGAAATGGAGAGGATAAGTCAAATCTTGATTATGCAAAGGAATAGGATCCAGGAACTTCAGGAGGCTGTCATAGAGGAGCAGGAGTGTACTGATGTGATGCGCTAACAGGTGCAAGCTGTGACTAAGCGCCTTACTAGGATTCTAAGGGAAGTAGGTGATCGAACCGAGGGTATTATACTCGAATGCCAATCTTTACTTGGCGAGATTGTGGACGTCAATTTGGAGGACATGCATTGTCGTGATAACAACCCTAGGAACGCGACGTCTGCTAGCTCTGTTGGAAACTAGGATAGGAAGCCGTGAACGGCCAACTATATTTTGACCCATGAGAAGGGTAGTTAGGAAAAGCCTTAGTAACTATTATGTATTTTGGTATGGTTTTCCTAACGTACTTTTGTTATAAACGTGCAACTTTTCTTATGGGCTTTCTTTTGTTTATAATCTATCTGGGTATGTAAAATATTTTGCTATGTGATGTATATGACTGGATGGTGTGTGAATATATGTAACCTTTCCGTGTGTTATAATTTTGTGTTTACTTACATGTAGTTACAATTTTTTTGATATGTGTATTCGGCCCTAGACTTAGTAAAAAAAAATCTAATGGAGGGTAGACGTCGAGGACGAAGCCGTGGACGTGGACTCAGACAACCCCAAGATCAAGGAGGTGATCATGAATCGGCCGCGGGGGATAGTCGTGAACAAAGGGTCGATGCTAACGAGCAAGTAGGCACAGCTATCCAATGTATGACTGACTTACTAGCTTAGATAGCTGGTCAAAACCCTGAAAATCAACAAGGAAACCTTGGGAATCAATAAGGAAACCCTGGGAATCAGGTGGAAGGAGAATATAGGGCATTATAGAGGTTTCAGAAAATTTCTCCCCCAAAGTTTCTTAGAGGACCAGACTCTGAGGTGGCCGAGAAGTGGATAGAGAAAATGGTTGACACTTTTGCCGCTTTAAACTATACAGAGGAAAGACAAGTTACCTTTGCTGTATTTCAGTTAAAAGGGGCAGCTCGTGCTTGGTGGAATGTAATACGGCTAAAGTGGGAAAGGGAGCAGACCCCGAGAAATTGGACTAATTTTATGAGAGAGTTTAATACTAAGTACTTTCCACCTCTGATCCAAGAAAGGAGAGAGGATGAGTTAATTAAATTTTGTCAGGGTATTCAGAGTGTGGTTGAGTATGAGATCCAATTCACTAGACTTTTTAAATTTGCACCTGAGCTTGTGGTGACTGAGCAGAAGCGGATAAGGCATTTCGTTCAAGAGTTAAATGTTGAGATTCAAAATGACTTGGCGGTAACTCAAATCAATACTTTTAGGGAAGCTTTGGAGAAAGCTCAATGAGTGGAAATTGCCAGGCAACAGGTTAGGGAAATCTAGGCAAAGAAATGAGGTGCGCTAAGTGGTACTCAAGGGCAAGTTGACAAAACTGTGCCCCCTCCTAAGTTTGGCTGAGGGACAGGTGGAGGACGATTTCCTAGGACATCAAGAGGGGCCCCATCTCGAGGAGTCCAACGTGGAAGAGGATCGCAAAGAGATGCCTCGCAAGGAGGTTCTACCTCGACTCCCCATGTAAATTGTGGGTATTGCGGGAAACCAAACCATATGGAGGATAATTGTAGGAGGAAGGAGAGAAAATGCTTGCGTTGTCAGAGTTCTGAACACCAAATTTCATCCTGCCCTAATATGCCCCGTGATGGGAGTGCAGCCCCACAGTCGGGTAAACCAAACCCAAACCCTAACCAATCAGCTGTAGGAGGGAATAGTCCTCGAGTCCCTGTGAGGGTTTATGCTTTGGATCAATACCCAATTCCCGAGTCATCTGAGGTGGTTGAAGGTACGATCCCTTTATTCCATCGCTTAGCTAAGATTTTGATCGATCCCGGTGCAACGCATTCTTTTGTGAACCCTGCTTTTATGTGTAACATTGATGTTAAATCTACTAGATTACCCTATGATTTGGAAGTTAGTACACCTACGGGTAATCAACGTCTAGTCACAAGCACAATCTCTAGAAATTGTGAGATTTGGATAGGGGAATGGAAATTGATGATAGATTTGATAAGTCTGGACATCAAGGGGTACGACGTGATTATAGGGATAGACTGGCTAGCTCACTACCATACTTGGCTGGACTGTAAAATGAAAATGGTGGAATTTTGTATACCGGGAGAGGCGACCTTAAAGTTAGATGTGCGGGGTAAGTTAGCCTCGTCTGCACTTATTTCTGAAATTCGGGGTAGAAAATTATTGAGTAAAGGAGCACAAGGTTACCTGGCTTTTCTAATCAACACTCCTGGAGATAAGGTGAAATTAGAAGACATCCTAGTGGTCAATGAATTTCCAGAGGTGTTCCATAATGAGTTAGTGTCGTTACCATCAGAAAGGGAAATAGAATTTAAGATTGACCTGGTACCTGAGACAACTCCTATATCGAAAACCCTGTATCGAATGGCACCTGCTGAACTCAAAGAGTTAAGGTTACAATTGGAAGACTTGCTAGAACAACGGTTTATTCGAGAGAGCGAATCTCCATGAGGAGCTCCAGTTTTATTTGTGAAAAAGAAAGACGGCAGTTTGCAGTTATGTATTGATTACCATGGGTTGAATGATGTGACTGTGAAGAATAAGTATCCATTGTCACACATCGATGAGTTATTTGACCAATTGCAAGGGGCCGAAGTATTTTCTAAGTTGGATCTTAGACAGGGATATTATCAGCTGCGAATCCGAAAGGAATATATTCCAAAAACTGCTTTTAACTCTAGATACGGGCATTTTAAGTTTGCAGTAATGCCTTTTGGTTTAACTAATGCCCCAGCTGCATTCATGGATTTGATGCACCGAGTCTTTAAACCCTATCTAGACCAATTTGTAGTGGTATTCATTGACGATATCTTGGTATACTCTGAAACTTGAGAGGAACACGAGCAACATCTAAATATAGTTTTGCAAACCCTAAAGGACCATCAATTGTATGCTAAATTCAGTAAATATGAGTTTTGGCTGGAACAAGTACCTTTTCTCGAGCATGTGATTTCTAAGAAAGGAATCTCCGTAGATCCAGCAAAGGTGGAGGCCGTTATTGAATGGAAATAACCAAAAAACCCGACAGCAGTTCGTAGTTTCCTAGGTTTGGTGGGGTATTACCGTCGGTTCATTAAGGATTTTTCAAAACTTGCAGGACCATGAACTGATTTAACAAAGAAACATGGAAGCTTTGTTTGGACCTCTAAGTGTGAAGCTAGTTTTCGAGAGCTAAAGAAGAGATTGACCTCGGTACCAATTTTAACTTTACCCAATGGAATGGATACTTTCACAGTATACACCGATGCTTCGAGGGAAGATTTGAGATGTGTGCTAATGCAAAATGGAAGCGTGATTGCCTATGCCACTAGAAAATTAAAACCCCATGAACTAAACTCCCCAACCTATGACTTGGAATTAGCAGCTGTTGTTTTTACTTCAAAGAAGTGGAGACATTATTTGTATGGGGTGGTTTTCGAAGTCTATACGGACCATAAAAGCCTTAAGCACCTATTTTCTCAAAAGGAGTTAAATTTAAGACAGTGTCGGTGGATGGAATTTTTGGAAGATTATGACTGTACGATTAACTACCATCCCGGGAAGGCCAATGTGGTAGCAGATGCTTTAAGTCGAAAGGCTCAAGTAGCAAGGTTGATGATTCAAGAGTGGGATATGCTGGAAAAGATCTGTGAATGGAACCCTCGTCTTGAATGCCAAAAGGTGATGTTTGAAAATATCACAGTAAAGTCCACACTACTAGATCGTATCAAAGAGGTTCTGATGTGGATGCAGATCATCCCAGCACAAAGGAGGTCGAGTCAAGGAATGGTCAATCATCAAGCTCACTTCAAGTCCCTCACGGCCCAATGATGCGTGCAAGAGCTAAAAGGCTCAAGGAAGAATTGGCCATGTTGGTTCGTGATATTCAAGAGAGTGTCAAACCACTTAGCAACTTGGAGGATCAATCACTACCTTGTGTCACATTGCTGAGTGTTCATGAGGGTTTATCGAGTCTAAGGAATGCAACTTCAGTTGATGATCAGAAGCATTGACACTAGTTAGACGTGCCCACGCCAAATGGTTACTCCTAAGGTGCTGTTGGACAGAAGCGTTGGTACCAGTTAGGCGTGCCCATGTCTAACAGTCACGCCTACAGAATTTATTTTCATTTGTTAGTTAAGTCTTGTTTGTCCGATAAAGCAACGGCTAGGTGTGAACAAGGCCTTGCAGAATGCCTTCATCTTATTTCCTAATTAGTAAGTTAGATTTAGTTTTCTAGATGCTTTAGTGTCAGGTTTATTGGTAGTTTCTTAAAACAAACCCTAGCTTTCCATTTCATTTTGTAAATCGGTTTCGTATGCTAGGCTGGCCGATTTTTGTCTCCTTGTTTGATTAGGATTTTTGAGTCTTGTTGGCTATAAATAAGCCACTCTTATTTCGATTTTAATAGAAGAATTATTCAGCAAAATTACTTTGAGTGTTTCACACCTCTCTTGTTTCCTTGAAGTGACTTGAATACCTTAGAGAGTTCTTTAAGGGTTCATTGACTTATCAATTCAAGATCACGTTGAATTGTGGCGTCTTCTACCATTATACCAACGTTCGTTGTCCAAGTGCTCAACGGGTGAAGATCTTCCGCTGTGTGTTCTAACTCTTGTTACCAAATCCTAGATCCTACGTTCTTCATCTGCGGGTTGCATTACCTATTAATGTAGTTCGTATCAGTTGGCCTCAGACCTAGTTGGAGGTAACAAAGTATATCTTTTTCTTGTTTAAATCAATTGTTTTCGTTCTTGTCTCTTTCAATTCTGCCCATGTAAAAAAAAAATTCCGTTTCACGTTTATCGTCTTGTCATCTTGTCTAGTTTTGTTTCTTCTTGTTGAAGCGTTTTTTGTCCGTGTGTCTTACTATTCTTGTTGAGTCGGGTCTTTCTTGTTTGTTATCTTAGGGTGTCATGTCTTGCATCTAGTTTTCTTTGAGTCAAAAAAAAAAAGGAGTTCTACCCAAATTTGATTCTGCCCGTACCTACCTTGCTGGAAATTGTGAATCCATCTTGTGAACTTGCAAAAATCTGAATTTCTTGATGAAATTTGAGTGAATCTTGAAGCCTTCTTGATTGTAACTTAAGATGACCTTGATCCTGTGCAAAAAATCTTGAAGTTCTTCTTGTGAAAAAAAAAAATTCCAAATGGTTCTTGAAGCTTGCAAGGTGCTGTCCAAATTCTGCTCTACCCTTTTCTTGATACCTGAAGCTGTGCTTGAAAAAAAAAATGAAACAGCAAAGAAAAGGAAAGCCCAAAGCAGGAAATTATCAAGAGGGAGGCTTCTAAAGTCGGTGGAAGCAAGGATTCCAAACCAGTTACGGAAACCAACAATTCCAAATCTGATTTGGACAAGAATCAACCGCCTCAACTTGTTTCCTTTCTCCTAGACCAAACCTACTCTTTTGCAAACAAGTTTGTGCCGTTATTTTGCTGCCTAAAAGCCACCTGGAAAGCTGCTAAATTCATCCACAAAATTTGCTCAAAATTCCAGCAAGCCAAAACCTGAAAAATCCGAGGCAACAAAATTGCCCAAACCATTCGCTTGTATTAGTTTGTTTTCATTACTAGGTGTTAATTTCAGTTTTAGGAATTAATTTCCAGCGTTTAACTTGTCTAAATTTCGTACCCTTCTTATTTTTGTTGAGCACTTATTTGGTTCATCATTTTCCTAATCTATTGTGTCTTTGTTTCCTAAATCTCTTGTGTTTTAGTTTCCTAATTTCTTCGTGTGAGTCTTAGTTCTTAAATCTGCCATGTCTTTTAATTTCTAATTTTGTCCTTTGAATTCTATCCATTCTTGCCTAATTTCACTGGATTCTAAATTGGTAAGTTGGTCTACACTAGAAGAAACTCAAATTTCTTCAAGTTGTTGCCAAGGTTGACTTGAGAGGTGATTGGTGAGAACATTAGAGTGCTATTGAGTGTAAACACGAGGGTTGAGTGCATACACGTGAGGGAGTGTGTGAGGACTTCCTAACCCTAATTTACACTTTCTTTATTGATCATCATGTCTAATGAGGGTGAGGGATCTTCCCAGCCTTTGATTTTAAAATGTTTTTAGAATCAATCAACCGCTTGGATCAAAAATTGGAGCTTCTACACCAAAGAATTGACAACTTGGAAACATCATGTCCAAGTGCTAAAGGAAGTCAAAGTAAGGTGTCCGTGCATGAATCCAACGACTCTAATGATGAATTTGAAACTAGAACACGGCAACCTAAGCATGAGAATAGATTTAATGATGACTCCATCCGTGGTATTAAGTTGAAGATTCCTTCATTCCAAGGGCGTTCTGATCCTGATGCATACTTGGAGTGGGAAAAGAGAATTGAGCTCGTGTTCAATTGGAACAATTACTCTGAGAAACAAAAGGTAAACCTTACAGTTGTGGAGTTTATTGACTATGCGGTTTTTTGGTGGGACCAAGTAACAACTAGTATGAGAAGAAGTGGAGAACCACCCACCGACACATGTCATGCATTGAGGCACATAATGAGAAAACGCTTCGTGCCAAATCACTACTACCGTGATTTGTATCAAAAGCTTCAAAGCCTCACTCAGGGAGACTAAAAGTGTTGAGGACTATCACAAAGAGATGGAGGTACTCATGCTACGTGCCAATGTTGTAGAGGATCGGGAGGCCACCATAGCTCGATTCCTGAATGGATTGCGGCCTGAGATTGCTGAGCAAGTAGAGCTACAACATTATGTAGAGCTCAATGACTTAGTAGGTAAGGCTATCAAGATTGAGAGGCGTCACAAAAGGAGGGGTCCCATCCGGACCATTCCTACGTATTCCACTCAAGGGGGCCGAATCTACCGAAGCTGCAAGGAAGAAAAACCAGCCACTAGCTCGAATACTCCAAAACCGCGGATTGAAGCTGCCAAATCTGAGCCTACGCCTATGTCCAGCACCACCAACAATTTCCAAACAAGAAATAGGGACACTAGGTGTTTTAAATGTCAAGGGAGAGGGCACATTGCCAGTCAATGCCCTAATCAAAGAGCCATGATCATTCTACCCAATGGTGACTGGGTCACTGATGATGAGGGTGAGTATGAAGACATGCCACCATTGACTGAGGATGTAAATGAAGAGGAGGAGGAAATCCCCGATAATGAACAACTAGGGCTTGTGGTTCGACGTGCCCTAGCTACACACATCAAAGCCAATGATGCTTTACAAAGAGAGAACATCTTATACTCTCGTTGCCATATTCATGGACATGTTTGTAGCCTAATTATAGATGGAGGAAGCTGTGCAAATGTTGCAAGCCAGCTCATGGTGGAAAAACTTGCCTTGCCCACACTCAAGCATCCAAACCCCTATCGTCTCCAATAGCTAAATGATAGTGGTGATGTGAGGGTCACAAAGCAAGTTCAAGTTCCATTCCGCATTGGCAAATATGAAGATATCGTGCTATGTGATGTAGCGCCAATGCAAGCTTGCCATATACTACTTGGAAGGCCATGGCAATATGATAGAGCTATCAATTTTGAAGGAGTAACCAACAAGTATTCTTTCATGCATGGCCAAAGAAAAGTCATTCTCGCACCATTAACTCCAAGTCAAATCCGTGAGGATCAAGAGAAGCTACACAAGGAGTATGAAGTAGAAATTGCCAAGAGGCGACAGGTTAAAGCCAAGGGCAAGCAAAAAGAGGTTATGGCCGAACCTAATGAGAGAGAAAAAGGAAGAAAAATTTAGGCCAAAGGAGGAGAAGTTGAGAGAAAAAATAATCTTTTTGTAAAAACAAAAGATGTGAGGAGAGCATTAAGTTCTAATGCACTTGTACTTGTACTTTTGTGCAAAGAAGTGCTAATTATTCCCCCTGACCTCACTAACACTTTACCTCCAAGTGTTATGAATCTCTTGCAGGAATTTGAAGATGTCTTTCCTGACGAGATACCAAATGGATTACCACCAATTAGGGGAATTGAACACCAAATTGATTTGGTGCCTGGAGCTTCACTGCCAAATAAACCCGCCTACCGAATGGGTCCTGAAGAGACAAAAGAGTTACAACGACAAGTTGAGGAACTCTTGAAGAAAGGATGGGCGAGGGAGAGTTTGAGTCCATGTGCAGTTCCTGTAATTCTGGTGCCAAAGAAAGATGGAACCTAGCGCATGTGCACTGATTGTAGAGCCGTCAATGCTATAACGGTAAAGTATCGTCACCCTATTCCTCGCTTGGATGATATGTTGGATGAATTGCATGGTGCCATAATTTTCACAAAAATTGATTTAAAAAGCGGTTACCGTCAAATAAGAATGAAAGAGGGTGATGAATGGAAAACGGCTTTTAGGACTAAGTATAGTTTCTATGAGTGGCTTGTCATGCCTTTTGGTTTGACTAACGCCCCTAGTACTTTCATGAGATTAATGAACCATGTACTTAGACATTTCATTGGCAAATTTGTGGTTGTTTAGTTTGATGATATCTTGATTTATAGTCATAGTCTAGAAGAGCATGTTGAACATCTTAGACGTGTGCTTGAGACACTTCGTGATGCACAATTGTATGCTAACATTAAAAAGTGTTCCTTTTGCAATAGTGAAGTAGTGTTTGTAGGCTATGTTGTGAGTGCCAATGGAATTCATGTCTATGAAGAAAAAGTGCATGCTATTCGTGAATGGCCGACACCTAAAAGTGTTGGAGATGTTCGAAGCTTCCATGGTCTAGCTAGTTTTTATCGTAGACTTGTTAAAGATTTCAGTACCATTGCTGCACCTTTGACATCTGTGATGAAAAAGAATGAGAAATTCATGTGGAATAAAGCTCAAGAACATGCCTTTCATGTACTTAAAGATAAGCTTACTCATGCACCTGTACTTGCATTATCATGTTTTGATAAGACATTTGAGATTGAATGTGATGCATCGGGTGTGGGAATTGGGGCTGTTTTAATGCAAGAAGGTCGTCTCATTGCATTTTTTAGTGAAAAGTTGAATGGGACAGCCTTGAATTACCCCACATATGATAAGGAAATGTATGCATTGGTTAGGTCTTTAGAGACGTGGCAACACTATCTTAGACCTAAAGAATTTGTAATCCATACTGACCAAGAGTCGCTTAAGCACCTTAAATCTCAACATAAGCTTAACAAGCGGCATGCTAGGTGGGTTGCATTCATTAATACCTTTCCTTATGTTATCAAGTATTAAGTAGGAAAGTCTAATGTTGTAGCGGATGCATTATCACGTAGACATTCTTTACTCACTATACTTGATGCTAAATTGCTTGGACTTGAGTTTATCAAGGAATTATATGAGAAAGATGAAGATTTTTCGGCCTTGGTAAGTTTACCAAGTAAAACACCATCGAATGGTAAGTTCTATTTTCATGATGGTTTCCTATTTTATCTCAACAAGCTTTGTATACCTAATTGTTCTATTCGTTTGTTGCTTGTGGGGGAATCACATGGAGGAGGGTTGATGGGGCACTTTGGAGTTGCCAAAACTCTTGCCATTCTCCAAAAACATTTTCATTGGCCAAGGATGAAGCGTGACGTGGAACGTGTGGTGGCTAAGTGTGTCACTTGCCACAAAGCTAAGTCTAAACTTCAACCTTTTCGCTTATATTCTCCTTTACCTATACCTAAGGAACCTTGGGTTGATTTATCTATGGATTTTGTTTTAGGGTTGCCTAGGACTAAGAGGGGAAATGATAGCATCTTTGTTGTTGTTGATAGATTTTCAAAAATGGCACATTTTATACCCTGTCACAAAACTGATGATGCTTCACATGTAACTAATTTGTTCTTCAAAGAAATTTGTTAGATTGCATGGTATTCCACGTACTATTGTATCTGACCGTGATGTGAAATTTCTTAGCTACTTTTGGAAAACTTTGTGGGGAAAGCTTGGGACTAAATTGTTATTTTCTACATCTAGTCACCCACAAACTGATGGCCAAACTGAGGTCGTCAACCGCACCTTGTCTACACTCTTACGTGCTATAATTAGCCGTTATCTTAAGACATGGGAAGAGTGTTTACCACATGTTGAGTTTGCTTAGAATCGTTCTACTCAATTTTCACCTTTTGAAGTTTTTTATGGTTTTAATCCTTTGACTCCACTTGATCTTTTGCCTTTGCCCGTGAATGATCATGTTAGTTTAGATGGAGCTAAAAAGGCTGATTTGGTCAAACGACTTCATGAGAAGGTACGGCTCAATATTGAACAACGCACGGCACAATACGTCAAGCAAGCCAATAAAGGGCATCGTCGTGTGATCTTTGAACCAGGCGATTGGGTATGGTTGCATATGAGGAAAGAGAGATTCCCAGCCCAACGTCGTAACAAGTTGCTACCAAAAGGAGATGGGCCATTCCAAGTCCTTGAACACATTAATGACAATGCTTACTCTCTAGACCTACCTGGTGAGTATCAAGTTAGTGCTACTTTTAATGTTTCTAACCTCAGTCCATTTCTAGCAGAGGTTGAACAAGATTTGAGGGCAAATCCTTCTCAAGAGGAGGGGAATGATGCGGATGTGGATCATCCCAGCACAAAGGAGGTCGAGTCAAGGAATGGTCAATCTTCAAGCTCACTTCAAGTCCCTCACGGCCCAATGACGCGTGTAAGAGCTAAAAGGCTCGGAAGAATTGACCATGTTGGTCTGCGGATGTTCAAGAGAGTGTCAAACCACTTAGCAACTTGGAGGATCAATCACTACCTTGTGTCACATTGCTGAGTGTTCATGAGGGTTCATCGAGTCTAAGGAATGCAACTTCAGTCGATGACCAGAAGTGTTGACACTAGTTAGACGTGCCCACGCCAAGTAGTCACGCCTAAGGTGCTGTTGGACAAAAGCTTTTAGGCCCGCTAGGGCGCGTCTACGCCAACGCCTACAGAATTTATTTTCATTTGTTAGTTAAGTCTTGTTTGTCCGATAAAGCAACGGCTAGGTGTGAACAAGGCCTTGCCGAATGCCTTCATCTTATTTCCTAATTAGTAAGTTAGATTTAGTTTCATAGATGCTTTAGTGTGAGGTTTATTGGTAGTTTCCTAAAACAAACCCTAGCTTTCCATTTCATTTTGTAAATCGGTTTCCTATGCTAGGCTGGCCGATTTTAGTCTCCTTGTTTGATTAGGATTTTTGAGTCTTATTGGCTATAAATAAGCCACTCTTATTTCAATTTTAATAGAAGAATTATTCAGCAAAATTACTTTGAGTGTTTTACACCTCGCTTCCTTGAAGCGACTTGAATACCTTAGAGCATTCTTTAAGGGTTCATTGACTTATCAATTCAAGATCACGTTGAATTGTGGCGTCTTCTACCATTATACCAACATTCGTTGTCCAAGTGCTCAACGGGTGAAGGTCTTCTGGCTGTGTGTTCCAACTCTTGTTACCAAATCCTAGATCCTACGTTCTGTGTGCGGGTTGCGTTACTTATTAACGTAGTTCGTATCAGGTTCAGAAAGGTGATTCTGCGGTACAGAAGTGGAAGGAAAAGTAGAAAAATGAGAACTACCCGATTTGAATTTGAGTTCCGAAGGAATTTTAAGATTTCGAGACCGAATGGTGGTGCACAAGAACAAAACATTGAAAAAGGAGATCTTGGAAGAGGCTTATCGTTCTAAGTATACGGTTCACCCCGGCAGTACCAAGATGTATCAGGATCTAAAAGGGTTATATTGGTAGGATAACATGAAAGAAAGAAATTGCCCAGCATGTTCAAACATGTCTCACGTGCCAACAAGTAAAAGCTGAACATAAAAAACCCTCTGGTTTGTTACAACCACTTGAGATACCTGAATGGAAATGGGAGCACATTATGATGGATTTCATTTCTGGTCTACCACGAACACAAAGAGGTCATGATGCCATTTGGGTAGTGGTCGATCGCTTAACCAAGTCAGCTCATTTCTTGCCCGTGAACATGAAGTATTCCATGGAAAAATTGGCTCAACTATACATGGGTGAAATTGTAAGGCTACATGGGATGCCAGTTAGTATAGTTTCTGATCGAGACCCTGGTTTTGTATCTCGATTTTGGCAAAAACTACAGGAAGCCTTAGGAACCAAGTTGAACCTTAGCACAACCTATCATTCTCAAATTGATGGACAATCCGAAGGAACCATTCAAACCCTGGAAGATATGTTGAGGACGTGTGTTATGGATTTTGGAGGTAGTTGGGGACAATACATGGCACTGGTAGAGTTTGCTTATAACAATAGCTATCATTCATCTATTCAAATGGTACCCTACGAAGCTTTATATGGAAGGAAGTGCCGATCACCAATTTATTGGGATGAAGTAAGAGAGAGAAAGATCTTAGATGCGACCACAATGCCCTGGATGGAGGACGTACGAGAGAAGGTCAAGGTGATACGTCAAAGATTTCAAACCACCCAAAGTCGGCAAAAGAGCTACGCAGATAACCGAAGAAAAGATTTGGAATTTGAAGTTGGGGACAAAGTGTTCCTTAAGGTCATACCACTGTGAAGTGTCACAGCGGGAAAAGGAAAGAAACTTCAACCAAGATACGTCGGACCTTTTGAAATTCTTCAGAAAGTGGGTAGTGTGGCATACCGAGTCCAGTTACCATCAAGTTTATCCAGGATTCACGATGTTTTTCATGTCTCAATGTTGAAGAAATATCATCCGGATCCAACACATGTTTTGAAGTCAGAAGAAATTGATATAGATGAATCCCTAACCTATGATGAGAAACCCGTACAACTCTTGGATCAAAAGGTGAAGGAATTAAGAAATAAGAGAATTCCTTTAGTGAAAGTTCTGTGGAGAAATCATGGGATAGAAGAAGCAACTTGGGAAATAGAGGAAGAACTCCAAAAGAAATATCCAGAGCTATTTACCAATCAAGGTGAGAATTTCGAGGATGAAATTCTTTTAAGGGGGAGAGAGTGTGAGAACCCTAGAAAAAAAAAAGAGATTTCTAAATTGATTGCACCATTTAATCAATTAGTGCATTACTTTCCTTAAAGTACTCTATTTTGTGTGTATTGCATAGCATTAATCTAGAATTGCATTTGCATTTTACATGTTTCATGTAGTCAAAACATCGAACTTATAGTGTTTTAATTAGGTCATATTGTATATTAAGGGATTTGAAGACAATTTGAATAGATTTTATCCAATTCATGGCCAAGACTTTACCACTTGTCAACCATCCATCAAAGCCTTGACTTAAGCCTTCCTATATAATCTCTCATTTTCAAAAAAATTGAACTAAATTTCCCTCTCTTCTCTCTCCTCTTGGCCGGCCACTCTAGCAAGAAAAACACTAAAACCCTAAACTTGATTTAGTCATTTTGGTGAGGGAAAAACTACTCCAAGTGAAACCCTAGGTTGGATTACTACTTAGTCATCAAGTTTGGTTGGAAGAATTGAATCTTTTGGGTGGATTTTCTCTCTCAACTCTCATGGTAATTCACCACTTATCTATGCCTTAATGATCTTCAAATTCAAATAGGATGCATGTTAGTTAAGCTTAAGGTGTTTGAGGTTGATTAGGAGGAGAAATTATCCAAGAGTTTCTTGTGTTTGAGAACTTGAACTTAGGCTTTTGTTTTAAGCCTCTATGTGTTTGATGAAATGTCTAAGGGTTTGTGATGTTTTATTGATGGATTTATTTAATGTTTTATCATGTTATACACCTTACTAAGAGATGGAAATAACCTTAAAGGATTAATTGTAGTGATAGTGTCGAAACTGGAAATTTTCACAGGAAATCAGAAATGGAATTCAGTGAAATTCCTAAACTTTCTGGTGATTGTAGAAATTGAATTAGAGCCTGAGTTTTATACCATTAGAAAGCTCTATGAACCTAGTTTTAAACGCCGCTAACGGAGCTTGATTTTGATTTTTTTACACTGAATTATGGCCGTTCTTCCGAGGCTGTTCGACCAACCTGCACCTAGCCGATAGTTTTCTGATGTCTCTGAGTTTGGCCATTTTGACCCTGATTGTGTGTGATTTGATGTTCAACCTATTCATAAAAATTGTAGGGCTATGTCTTTGCTTCGAAACGCCATAAAGTACATTGGAATCTGATAACTGTAGCCACATTTATGATTAAATTACTAAAGGGCAGCAAACCTGTCAATTGTTGTTTTCATTCCTCTTGACTCTTGTGCATTCTTGCCATGTCCCGACCTGCTAATTCGTGATTCTAATATGTTGATAAGATTTTCGTTTGTTCACCCTTTTAATTTGGATTGGTCATTTTGTGGTTTGTGCATCCAAGTTGTGATTTCTATCAAGTAAAGAGAACAACGAGCATATGCATTAGGTCTTTCTTATTTGGGGTAGCCGAACTTAAATTCCTTTCATTTCATTTGTTATTTGACTTGGAAGGAGGAAATAGAGGAGATTTGGGTACGAGCACTTGAAGATACTTTGCTTAACTCGGTGAGTGTTCCATGCTTGTTACTTGACCAACTTGAGAGCTGAAATACTGGACTATTTGAATTACGTGACGATTCGTTCTCTTGTGATTTCGAGCCAATTAATGTGATCGAGATGAGTGCGTACTTTATCACACTCGATCTCTTCTGCATGAAATTTTGTACTTTGATGTTTGAATCCGTGTGAATTGGCCTTTGGCCTATATTTGATTTGTGAGTCGCTTGGGTGATATCCCATCGACAAATCTGATTTGTTTGGAGCTCAAAACCTAGTTGGTGAGTCAATCGATTCAAGCCGGCACGGGCTTGGTCGAGGAAGTTGATGAGCCATTGGGTATGATATGTGAATCCAGAAAATTGGTATACTCGAGTATTACCCAAAATTTGACTTGTTAAGGTGTTCGGGCCCGGTAAGGGGGTGAAACGGTGGACAGTACTTGGTGTTAAGTGGGGATCTACTGTTTTGGCTCTGAACTGCAAATGTTGACGAAGAGTCAACGGGATCTGATATGATCAAGCTACGGGAAAATTGGCTTTTGAAAGCCATCCGTATCCTTTAACTGAGCATGTTTAATTTATTTGGTGATTTTATTTGTGATACTTGTTTATTAAGTGAATTCTAATTGTATACTTGGCTGCATGTTTTTGGAACCTCATTGAGCTCTTAGCTCACCCTTTCCCCTTTATTTTCCTTAGCAGGGAAATTGCTTGAGCTCGGGGTTGGAAGTGCGCGCGATTAGTATAAAGTTTTGTGTTACTTTTGTTTAAGGGATGATGTACTGGAAAACCCTATCATGGATAAGTTTAGCTTTTGGTTTTGTGAACTAAATCCCCTGTTGAATTTTAAGTTTGAATTGTGGTATGAAATGTATGTAACTATGTTGGTTTGTCATTTGAACTTGGAGAATTTAGTTTAGTAAGTTGGGTTGTTGGTTTCTTTTATTGACTATCGAGTCCTAGCGAGAGCTGGGCAGGCAATTCGCTAAACCCTTTGGTTCACCTTAGGGGAAAGTAGGGTTGTCACAAACTTGATATGCCTTTTGTGTATTTTTGTTAAAAGTATGCCCATCTGATGTACTCCTAGCACTTCTCTTATTATGAATTATGTATATAAAGTGCTTTGCTTTCTTTTTCGAGTTGATTTTCAATTACTGTATTTTATTTTTATGTTTTATTAAAATATCTGCCCTCTAAAGAACCATGGAGGGTAGAAGAGGCCGAGATTGAGGACGATGAACTAGACTACTCTAAGATTGAAGAATAACGTATATAGATTAAGGACATGGTATAAATATTTGGGGTAAATACTCTTTACTTTTTGAGTATCCTCATCAATGATGGCAGGACATTGAATTTGAGGACAAAAGGATGGCTTTAAGAGAGGAATATTGTGTTTTCTTGTTAAGTTATTAGTTTGAATAGCTCAAGATGACAAGTTAAATTAAGGTAATTCAGGTCCAAATTTTCATGGTTATACTTGCTAAGGATCTTGGCTAGATGTTTCTTGATATGTTGATGAGAGGATCTTGTGGATTTGCTTGGAAAAGTTGGAAGAATTGTGGATCAAATGATGAGAGATTGTTGGTGAAAATTCTGTTTTGTGATAGCTAAAACAGGGAAAGTAAATTAGCTTTGATTTCCACTTTTCTTGATAATTTTGGGCAAGTTCTTGTTCAGTGAACTTGTCAAAACATCAAGCTTCACTTGTATGTTGAATGTGAACTAAAACTATGCATTTTCTGCCTTGAATCCTTGTTGAAAATTTTGAAAACTGAGCAGAAACTAGGGACCAATTTCAGTTAATTTCTTAGATTTTTTGGTATTAATTGGCAATGACTTAAAGTCTGATTTTTGTACTATTGAAAGCTCTATGAATCTAGCTTCAAATGCCACTGATGGCATTCAATTCCGACTTTCCTACTGGGAGTTATAGTCAATTTCCTGAAACTGCTCAAGTGACTTCATTCTAACCCGACAGTTTCTTACACTTCTGTGATTGCTGTTTTGACCACAGAAATGTATGAATTTAATTTTGAAACCTTCATATGAAATATGGCCCTATGTCCTAGCATCGAAATGGCATAAAATGTATCCTAATCTGATAAATGAAGCTCCAGATACGATCAAAACCAAAAGGTGGTAAAGCTGTCAACTTTGCTCCTTCTCTTTTGCATTCTTTCCATTACTTTCCTTTGTTCGACTCACTTTCCTTGGTTCTAAATCACATTTTGTGACAGCCCCACTTCCCCTAAGGCGAACCAGAGGGGTAAGTGGACCGCCTGCCCAACTCTCGCCAGGACTCAAACATTCATTTACGGAACCATCGTTAAAAGTATTTAAAAACGCCGACAAATTCACACAAAATACAAACCCCCAACATTCCATCCAGGAGACCTTGATAACAACTCCAAAATACTATAAACCGTCAAAATCATTCACTAATTTCAATCTTATATAAACGAGGAAATCCTACAAAAGTACTAAGAGGAAATCCAGCAAGGATACTAGGTTCCTCGATTCTCGTGCCCCACTTCCAGACCTGTTAAGGAAAACAAATCTTATAGGGTGAGCAAAGCCCAGTGAGGTCAAGAATGCATGCACAAGCAGGTGAAAGCGATAACAATTCTTGACAACCAATAACAGTAGAAAACTTGGAAATCATATAAGACAATATAAAGTAATCACGATAAAAGGATACAGTGCCGTTCCATCTTTTTGCCATTTTCCACATCTCGCTTCGATCCGGTCCCAAGCCGTAGTGTCAGCAGGAATGTTGACACTCCATCAACCAATATCTCACCGACCATAGAAATCACTTTGTTCTCACCCATCTACTTACACCCCCTGTACCGGGCCCGCTCGTCAAAATAGTAATAACATCAAACCAAGTCGGGATGAGCGGTACCTCCCGCTTCATAGAGCGTGGTACAAACTACCGCTTGGTAATTAACATCAAACCAAGTCGGGATGAGCGGTACCTCCCGCTCTATAGAGCATGGTACATACTACCGCTTGGTAAATGAGTCGACGAGACTACGCTCCAATCGACTTAACTAGAACCCGACCAAAACGGGAGGAGAGGCACATCCCACTCACTCGAGTGTGGTACATGCAACCGTTTGGTCTTATCAAGTCAAGAACAAGCACAAGTAGAAGCACTTAACGACTTCAAATCAAGCAAATTCAAGCAAGGGTGAGCGCGATAAAGTACACGCTCACCAATTCAAACAAGCATGCTTTTCAAACGAAGTTCACCAAACCAAGTATTCAGTAACAAGCACTTGAACACTCACCAACAGTTGAGAGCAAGTGAGAAAATATAGAGGACCAAACATGTTCTTTGAGGTCCACGGAATCCCCTGTGATATGCAAATTCAAACAATTAACCTTTCAATTTCCAATTAAAAGGAATCTCGTAAGATTTGGAAAAATCCATTTTCAAATGTGAAATGACGTGTCGTGCATATACTCAATGAACTAAACTCTCGAGAAATGCTTATGAACACTTAAAATAGCAAAAGGAGCACAAGTATGGGCGTTAGACGGAAAACGGACAAGAACGGAACGAAAATGGAAAACACACACTAAAAGGTGTGAAAGGCAGATTTGACACCTCTTGCCATTTTGACCATAACTCATGGTACGAGTGTCGGATTGAAGTTCACGAGGTGCCGTTTTGAAGCTAAGAGAACAAGTTATAACTTTCATGAAGGTTATTTTTACCCAGATTCACTATTTCTAGGTCAAAAGTGGGGAAACATGTCCAGGAATTCCAATATTAGGATTTCCGACAGGTTTGATTCAAACGATTATAACTCAGCGCTCACAAATCCAAATCAAGAAATTCCAAAGGCTTTGGAAAGCTAACATACAAAGCTACAATTCTTAAGAAGACATCAAAAGCAAAAACATTCATCTTCCTGGTCAAAATGACCCATTACAGTAGCAAAAAAACATTTCTGACAGAAACAGGGCATCAGGGGCATTTTAGTCATTTTACAAGCTACAGTGCTCCGATTCATCTGAAAATTTACAGGTAGAATCCTCACTCAATTCTCTAAAACTTTAATGTTTTGTGCTAAAGCTAATACAGCCTCCATCATATTCTAATATTCAAACCAAATTCGGACAGAAAATCTAAACAAAAGTAAAACTTGGAGTTCATCCATACCAACCAATTTCCAGCCATCCAATTCAGTTCCTAGCTAACTAAATTCAACTTCCAATCATCAATTCCCAACATTAAGTCTTGAAACTAATGAAACCCTAACCCTAGCTCTTAGCCAAGGTTCAAGACAAGCAAAACAATAAAAGCAATCCATGGAATCATCTTAGAAGTTAAGAATGAGCACTAATCAAGGCTAAACATCAACCAAATCCATCAATTACACCATGTACAAGAAATTCCAACTTTCAAAGTAAAGCTAGTTACCTCCTAACTTGATGTTCTAGGCAAGAACTCCAAGCTCCCAAGCTTCAATCACTTCCTCCTAGCTCAAGCTTCAATATTGGATGATTGGAACACAAGACTTTCTCTTGTTTTTCTCTCTTTTCTTTTTTTTCCTTTCTTTCTTCCCTTGCTCACTGTTTTCTCCCTTTTCTTTTCAGCCTTCACCCGACTCTCCTCTCCCTTATTCCTCTTAATTGGTCTCAAATTGGGTTATAAGATAAAGCCTAGGAGATATTTAAGGCATGGGTCAAAGGGTTGGTCAAAACTATCAAGCCAACCCTAGCATTCCAATGACCTTCTACCTTAGCCCCAAGTGATTTCATTTCCTAGCAATTGAGTCCATAAGTTGTAAATCCCACTTAGTCCACTAATACTTAATTACACCTAACTAGGTCACTAATCACCCAATTACCGTAATTAACTCCCGTGAGCATGCAAGTTCACACCGAAAATTCATGAAATAACAAACGTTTGATTTGTACATATAATTAGGGTTTTGAGAAAATATATTAGGGTTAGTACATTTAAGGTTTAGTGTGCAAACAAATTAGGGTTTTGTCGAAATTTAGGGTTTTCAAAGCAAACCAGGGTTTAAATTTCAAATTAGGGTTTTTAAGACTTGTAAAACAAAATAGCTAAAATAAAACATTTTGTGAAGTAAAACAAACCATATAAACACTTTGGTAAACAATAATGATTATAATTAACATTATGTTGTGTTAAAGTCGATGTTAAAATTTAAACAAAAATATTAAATAAGTAGGTCAAATAAAATAAATTTTCCGGTCCTCACACATTTTCACTCTATTCTGATACCTAGATTTTTGCCCTAAAATATTTGTAGACTTTCCCTTGACTAGCATTAAAGGTCTTGTGAGATTAGAATTAATTTTAGAGAATTAAGGTTGGTAATGTTGAATAAGATATTGAAGTGAAAATTCTTGTTTCTTGTGAATTGGAGATTAATGAAAGTCTTGTTATATCATGTTCCATCTTAAGATTCGATTATGTCAATAAGAAAGACTTGTGATTGTTATGTTGAGGTGAAAATGAGTTTAATTGGTGAGTGATCATTGTTACCCTTGATTGGCTTATTAATGAGATATGTGGATTTGTAAAAGTATGTAAGGAGATTAGTTCTTTAACTTACGTGAGATATTATGGATATATGGTTTACATGAGATAAGATGGATAAGATGAAGTCAAAAGCTATATTAATGATAAGAAATAAAAGTATGACTAAATGATGTGTAGGAGTAACAGTTATTCGAGTTGTGAGAATCACCCTGGAAGTTCGGTCTTAATTGCTAAGAAAGATGAGAATTTAAGATTCATGCACAGATTATTGGATTTGAATTATACTATTGATTAGAAAGTGAATACCTTTGCCGTGCGATTATGAATGGATTGATCTAGTATAAGTAACGGAAGTTTTTTTTTAAGACGAAATTTTATAAGATTATCGTCAATTGAAGATTAGCAAGGATATATACTAAGAGTACTATTGTCGAACAATATGGAAATCATGGATTTATAGTGATGCCATAAGACTAATCATGGCATTAGTGGCATTCATGGGGCTGGTACACAGCATTTTAACCTTATTCGGACTGCATTGTGGTAAATTTATTAAGGATACTATGATACATTTAAGATTCAAGGGGAGCATGAGTAACACTTGAAGATAGTCTCGCAAACCATGGGGAAAGTGAGGAGGAGATTTGAAAGAAATATCCACAATGGTTTGTAAACTGATGTATGAATTTCGAGGATGAAATTCTTTTAAAGGGCGAAGGATGTGAGGGCTTAAAAATTCTATTTTTTTAAAAATTAAATAAAAATTTTTAAATTATGTTTATTCAATAAAATATTAGTGAATTTATATTTTGGGTTATTATTTTCTAATTTAGAGAATTTTTCAAGAATTAATTGCCGATGTTTGGTTTTGGCCAGTTTAAGCAACGATTTTTGTTCCGAGACATGAATAGTGACTCTAAGATAAACCGAGCATATGTAGAGACATTACAGAAATATATTTAAGGTTGAACAGTGTCAAAATAAGAAAAACTAGTAAATGTTGAAGCATCACGCGTTGACGCGACAAAAAGTGAAGTTGGTCACCTTTTTCCTTAAGTTAAGGATGGCCAAGTATTTTGTCTATAAAAAGCCACAATTCTTGCCCCTTGCCTCTTCATTTTTCAGCTGCAATTTTTGGAGCTTTAGAGAGAGAGAGGGCCGAGTAGAGAGAGAGGGAAAAGAGAGGAAAAATCAAGTCTTCTTCCATTCTATCTTCATCTTCCATTTCTTGAAACTTCAAGACACCATTGGAGGGCATTTCTCTTGTTCCTTCTCTTCCTTGTTGCTACCGTGAGAGAGAGAGAGGGAGGGAGAGAGGTCCAAAACTGAGAGAGAGAAAAGAAGAGGGAAGAAAGCTTCTCCTTGCTTGGCATCTTCTTGCTTTTGAGATTTGAGGAGAAAACCATCTTCAAGCAAGCAAATCTTTGGATAAACTCAAAGGATCTCGAGGTTTCAAAACTTGGAATATCATTCGTGAGTGGAACTACATTAGATCCTATTTGATCTCGCTAGATCTAGTTAGATCTTGAGGTATAGCACTTAAATCTCTTAGTTTTAACTCTATTAGTGTTAGATCTTGGAGATCCATGGTTTATTTTGCTTGAAATGCTTATGTTTGGAACATTTGAATTGGGCTCTTGAATTCCCAACTTAGGTAGTTGACTTGAGGTGACTTTTAGGTAGCAGACTTGAGGACCTGATTGTGGTTGTGGTTGTTGTTTATAAGATGAGTTCATTTTGTGGTTAGAATATTATTGAAAATTTTGAAGAAAAAGTATGAAGGCTGGCCGAACCTCACTTGAAATATTATGATGCTTGATTTCGAAATTTTATGATGTTTCTTAGTGAGATTTTGCCTAAATAAAAATGTATTATGTTCATTTATGCATATATGTTTGAATATAGTTAAAATCTTGAATTTTAATGATGAAAAGTTAAGTTTTCACTAATTTTTGGGGTTAATGAACTATTTGGACGGATTTGAGGGATTGAAATGTTTTATCTATTTTTCACGAATTTTGTACAATGAGATTTGGAGAAAATTGTTCTAAACATGTATTAAAATCTTGATTAAAAGTTTAGTGTTGAGTTTAACCTCGAATAAGTGATTTTCGAGGTGGAAGACCTCACTCTATTACTTTGTTCTAAAAATTTAGAAGTCGCGAGTATGGAGTACATCGAGAGAGTATTGTGTTTAATGACGTATTGATTTGAAAATGGGGTCTTTTATGACGATTTTCGACTTGAGGGACTACTTTTTCACTCGAGCAAAGTTAGAGAAATTTTGGAAAGAATTTTGATAAAATAATCAATAAGCTATTTGAGTTTTGTTTCACTATTTGTGGGGCGAAACTTATTTCTTCTTTTACTTGATTATAGGAAGTGGGGAAGTGTTCGAACTAGATCCCAACTTGGAAACCAAACCTTGCTACTTTGGTGAATCTTATGCATGTTTTATGACTTGAAGTACAAGTACGTTTTGAACCTCTTGACTTGTAATATGAACTTGAATCCTGTGACTTGATATGAATCCATTTTGATTATGTGATGTGATGTGATATGTTTCGTATATGTTATTCTCGAGAATACTTAAATCCCCTTGGTAAGTTATCGAATCAAGCCGTGGAAAGGCCTAGGTCGAGGATATTTAACAACCTTGGACTACGTGATAAGTTTTATACTCTGGACTTGGTGGATGGACTTGTCCCTTTATAGAAGAGCAATACACATATATAAGTTTTTCGTGAGGTGGGCGGGCCCTGTTGGGGGCTTTGGTGGAGTAAGGAGTAAGTGGGTGTCTACTTAGTTTTTATATGTGAAAGTTGACGGAGTGTCAATTACGTGATCTGTGCACTAGTCCATGGACGTGCTCCAGTTTCGAGGACCTTAGCCCTTGAGGGCTACCCGTATCCTACCTTGTGCTGTTACCTGTTTTCCTTATTTGTTCTTAAAGGTATATTTGTTGTGAAATGTTATATGCTAAATGTGAATTGCATGTATTTTGGAACTCACTAAATTTTAGCTCATCCTTGCAAAATTCGTTTTCCTTAGCAGGGACTAAGAACCCAAACGAAGGCGCCAACCCCTAGAACTAGTGTATACTTTTGTATCTGGCTTGAAAAACTTGAATTATGATTTTTGGTACGTTGTATGGTGAAACTTCGAATGTGTAATTATGTACTCTATGTATTTTGGAGTTTTAAGGTTTGGTTAATGAATTTGTGAATTATCGTTTGGTTTCAATGGTTATTGGAATTTTGGGTTTGTAAGATTGGAGTAGCTTGATTTTGAGTTATGTAAAAGTTTGGAAGTGGTGCCTAGAGTATATTTTGGAGAAATATTTATCGTGTGTGAGTGAGTCCTAGCGAGAGTTGGGTGAGCGGTCCACTGATACTATGGGGTACGCCCTAGGGAGATGTGGGGTTGCCACGAAAATTATCAAAATGACTCCAAAAATTCTCAAATTTGGAACAAACAGTATCTAAGAGTAATTATAAGTTCCATAAAATCAACCAAATATAGTCTTAATATTGCCAAGCATAAATTATTGAGCATTTTATGGGAAATTTAAGAATTTAATCTTCACCAAAAAGTACCATATTTCCATAATCTCTCTATAGAGCATGCTCAAACATAATCAAGAAACATAATGGAAGCAAGAAATATCATCAAATATTCACAAAATTTGCACCCAAATTTTGAAAAAATGCTCAAGAACATGAAATTTGAAATTTGTGGATATAAGTTGAGAAATGTTACTTGAAATCAGTAGAGGGATAGATAAGGAGATGATTGATGCAAAAAACCTTATGAATCTTGCTCAAAACAGCCACGAATTTGAAGAATTAAGTTCAGCCAAACCCTAAATCAAATCTTCAAAAATCTGATTTTGAGGTGTTTTTGTTCGATTTTAATCGGATAAAATTGCTCCTTGATGCTCAATAAGGGTTGGGTTGATGGTTTTTGAGAAAATTAACAAGGAAAAGGAGGGATTTGGTGAAGTGTGTGCTAGTGTGTGTTTTTGCATGTAATCTTGAAGAAGAAGAAGAAGAAGAAAAAATGCTTCATGGGTTTTTTTTTTCTTTCTGTCAAATGATCTGCGGACCAATCCGTGATGCATGCATCGTGGATCTGGGTCACGGACTAGATCAGCGAAGCATGCTTCGTGGTTCAAACATCGCGCTTTCAGTTTGAAACTCTCAGAAGTTGATCTGCGAGTCTCAGAGATCCGCGAGGTAAGGTTAGCGAATCACTTCGCGGATTTTTCTAGATACTCTTTGATCTTGATCTGCAAGTTTCAGAGATCTGTGAGGTGTATCTCGCAGATCACCTTGCGGATCTTTTTGGGAATATGAATCTGCAATTTTTCTGTAACTGTTTCATTGTTCATTCATTTTCTACTATTTCCACATTAAAAACCCTGCTTGTTAATTGTGCAATGTACCTTCCCTAACACACGTCAAATGATCAAAACAATATAACTAACCTCTTTTCTTGGATCATTAACAACTAAAACGCAATTTGAGATACCAAGTTCTTTGCATTTTTGGCTATTTACGCCGCACCAAAAAGGTCACTTTTGCCATGCTTGATTTTCCTACAAAACAAACAAAACAAACACAAACATAAAGTACACATGCTCAAACATTAAAACTAAGAAAAATGATGGTTGCCCCCCAATTAGCGTCTTTGTTTAAAGTCATTGACTCGACTAATAGTGGCTTTTTCTTTAATCATAACAAGGGTTCTTTGAGGAGTATGTTACTCCTTTAGGAACCCATGCACCACCAAGATAAGGTTTCAAAAGCTGTCCATTGACTTTAAAGGGTGGATCTTGCTCGGTAGTCATCTCCACAGCACCATATGGATATACCTTTGTAATCGTAAATAGGTCAGACCACTGAGATCTTAATTTTCCTGGAAACAACTTGAGACGTGAGTTAAATAAAAGAACTTTTTGACCTATCTCAAATTATTTTTTAACAATGTGCTTATCATGCCAAAATTTCACTTTTTCTTTATACATTTTTGCATTTTCATACGACATCAAGTGAAATTCCTCCAATTCACTTAGTTGAAACAATCTTTTACTACTTGCAATAGAAAAATCCATGTTAGACTCTTTAATTGCCTAATAAGCTCGGTGTTTGAATTCCACTAGTAAGTAACATGCTTTTCCATACATAAGGTGATAATGAGACATTCCTAATGGTGTTTTAAATGCAGTCCTATATGCCCAAAGTGTATCATCTAACTTTTTGACCCAATCTTTTCTAGACTTAGTAACCGTTTTTTCTAAGATTAATTTGATCTCTCTATTAGTTAACTCGACATGGCCATTAGCTTGTGGGTGATATGCAAGAGATGTCTTATGCCTGCAACCATATTTAAGCAGAAGTGAGTCAAACCATTTATTACAAAAATATTTACTTTCATCACTCACTATTGCTCTAGGGATACCAAATCTAGTGAAAATATTATTTTTAATGAACCTAAGTACTACCTTTGCATCATTAGTAGAGGTGGCAATTGCCTCTATCCATTTTGACACATAATATACCGCAACAAGTATGTACTTATTATTAAATGAGTTAGGAAATGGTCCAATGAAATCAATACCACACACATCAAATAATTCAACTTCAAGAAACACATTTAGAGGCATTTCATGCTTTCTAAAGATATTACTTATCCATTGGCATTCATCACAACTTTTAACGTAATCTCTAGCATCTTTGTACGTAATAGGTCAATAAAAACCGGATTGCCATACCTTTACCATTGTTTTGGTAGTACTAAAGTGACCACCGATTTCACGGTTATGACAATGAAAAAGAATACTATATACCTCATCTTTCGGCACACATCTTCTAATAATCCCATCGGCACAATGTTTATAAAGTAAGGGCTCCTCCCAAAAGTAGTTTTTCACATCATAAAGGAATTTTTTCCTTTGATGATAGCTCAACTCTTGAGGAATTTTACCGCTTACTATATAATTAACATAATCCGCATAGCATGGTGAATCTTTAATAGCTAGTAATTGTTCATCCGGAAAATTCTCATTGATAGGGATATCTTCTTTTGAAGGGATGTTTTCCAAGCTAGAAAGATGATCGACGATCATATTCTCAGATCCCTTTTTATCTCTAATCTCTATATCAAATTTTTGCAAGAGAAGAATCCAACGAATTAGTCTAGGTTTTGCATCCTTTTTGCTCAATAAATATTGAAGGGCCGCATGATCTGTATAAACAATAACTTTAGAACCAATTACATAGGATCTAAATTTATCAAGTGCAAATATCACTACTAACAACTCTTTCTCAGTTGTGGCATAATTAATTTGAGCATAATTTAATATCCTACTAGCATAATAAATAACATGCAATCTCCTTTCTTTTTGTTGACGAAGGACGACTCCAACCGCATAATCTCCTGCATCATACATTAATTCAAATGGCAATGACCAATCCAATAATGTGATGATTGGAGTCGATGTCAATGCCCTTTTTAACCTGTTAAAAGCATCCAAACAATCATTATCAAAGTCAAAATGAACATCCTTACTTAGTAAATCACACAAGGGTTTAGCAATCTTAGAAAAATCTTTAATAAACGACAATAAACCCCTGCATGGCCAAAAAAGCTTCTAATTCCTTTTACATTAGTTGGTGGTGGTATTTTCTCAATTAAGTCAATTTTAGCTCTATCCACTTCAATTCCTTGAGAGGAAATTTTGTGGCCTAACACAGTGCCTTCTCTAACCATAAAATGACATTTTTCCCAATTCAAAACAAAGTTAGTTTCTTCACATCTTTGCAAAATTTTCTCAAGATTATTTAAGCAATTATCATAAGAAGATCCAAAAAGTAAAAAATCATCCATAAAAATCTCCATAATCTTCTCGGCATAATCGAAGAAAATAGCCATCATGCATCTTTGAAAAGTTGCCGGTGCACTACACAAGCCAAATGGCATCTGCCTAAATGCAAAAGTACCATAAGAACAAGTGAATGTGATCTTCTCTTGATCATCTGAAGTTATGACAATTTGATTATACCCTAAATAGCCATAAAAAAAACAATAAAACTCATAACCGACAAGCCTTTTCAAAATTTGATCAAGGAAAGGTAATGGAAAGTGATCTTTATGCGTGGTTGCATTTAGTTTTCTATAATCTATGTATATTCTCCATCCGACTATAATTCTAGTGGGTATAATTTCATTATTTTCATTCACAATTATGGTCATCTCACCTTTATTTGGCACCACATGAATTAGACTAATCCAACTACTATCAGAGATAAGAAAGATAATACCTGAATCAAGCCATTTTAAAATCTCCTTTCTTACCACTTCCTTCATGTTTGGATTCAAATGCCTTTGAGTTTCTATCACTGGTTTGGCATTTTCTTCCAAAAGAATCTTATGCATGCAAAGAGTTGGCTTAGTCCTTTGAGATTAGAAATGGTCCATTCAATTGCCGATTTATGCCTCCTTAGAACACGTAGTAACTTCTCCAACTGCACATCATGAAAAAAAGCACTTACTATCATTGGAAGTGTATTATTTTCTCCAAAAAATGCATACCTGAAATGATCGGGTAATGGTTTAAGATCAAGAGTAGGAGCTTGTTCACTTGAGGGAGGTGGTAAACCTTGGTTTTTCCTAAACTCTCATAATGATTTCCTCTTTTATAAGGTGCCTGAGAGTTCAAAAAATTAGCCATTTGGAAAATCTTCAAATCATCATCTTCATGAAAAATGCCATCAAACAAGCATATTTCAAGAGGATCAGACTCATGTTTCATCCTACTCACTTCTTGAGTTGGATTCTCAATCTTATCAATGGCATAAATATGATTAGTAAATGAAGGAAGTCTCTCAAGTTCATGCAAATTAAATTCAATTTCATCTTCACCTACTTGAAACTTAAGCTTTCCTTTTTTAACATCAATTATTGCACCAGCTGTAGCTAAGAAAGGTCTACCAAGTATAATTGACATATGAACATTCTCTTCCGTATCAAGAACAACAAAGTCAATAGGAATTATGAAACTTTTGACTTTAATAAGCACATTTTCAAGCACACCAAGAGGATATTTAACCGACCTATCTACTAATTGCAAGAAAATATTAGTACTCTTTAGTTCACTTAATTCTAATTTCCGAGCAACACATGTGACGACCCCACCTTCCCCTAAGGCGAACCAAAGGGGTCGGCGGACCGCCTGCCTAGCTCTCGCCAGGACTCACACTCTCACTTGTCCAATAATACTTAACAACTAAAACCCTGAATACAATACATAGGAGTACAATGTCTTAAAGATACATAACATCCCAAATACAATTCGATAAATACATGATTCCATTATACAAAAGTCCACAAAAAGGGCAATATCCAAATTCTCCAAACATACATAACACAACATATGAAAGCCCTAATCTCAAGAGTTGGCACCACCACTTGGTTGCTCATTTCCTGCTAAGGAAAACAAATGGAAAGGGTGAGCTAAAAGCCCGTGAGTTCCCAAAACATGCAAACCATAACACATAACAATATCACTTTGCAAGAATACTTGAAATATAAATAGGTAGAAAAGCAATTAACAATACAATGTAGGATACGGGGCCCTCGGGGCCAATTTCCAAAAACTTGTCCACGATCCACGAACCGGTGGTTGACACTCAGATCAGCGGTCACTATTACCATGTAGAACTTCACTTTCTCCTTACTCCACCAAACCCCACGGACGCCAAACACTTTTCACTTCACTTTAAAACACTTCACTTTATTGAGTACTCTCCATTAGGGACAAGTCCATACGCCAAGTCAGTACTTTTATTTCACTTCTTGGGTTGTTGCTCTTATGGAGACTGGTTCAAAACCAAGTTCGAGCATAAATCACTGGTGCTGAGTCAGTGCTTTGTGACATTTTAAATAACCCTATGGCTCGACTTTCTCCTCGGCCTAGGCCTAGCCCCCCAGTGAAGGGTTCACCTATAGGTCTCAGGGATTTCCTGACCTTCCAAACACATGCAATCACTATAATACACCTTAAAACACTTTACAATCAATCACTTCAAGTCACTTTCACAATCACTTTTACTCAAATGGAGTAGGTGCGATAAAGTACACACCATCCCCATTAGAGGGTTCAAAAGTCAATTTTCACATAACAATCACTTCAATACATTCATTTACAACATTTGCACGTAAACACGAAACAAGCATGGAAACTCACCGAAGTAGGGTTCGGCTTCCACGTAAGGTTCAAGGTCACTTTCTTGCACACTCCCAAAAATAATTTAAAACAAACAATAAGATTCACTTCAATCTTTTCCATTTACTAATATAGTTCAATCTCACTCTTAGTTTCAAATCATAATCTTTTCCAAAACTTACTTGAGGAAAAGTATTCATTTCACATAGCTCAATTTCCAAATAAATTCCCTTGGAAAATCACTTTACCATTTTAAAAGAAAACATCTCATCGATATACTCATTGGCACTACAAGCACGTTCACCTTTAATCAAAACTTCCATTTTCACCCAAAACATTTTATACCAAGTCATCGTATTCAGAAATCCCTAAATTTTAGTCAAAATATAATAAAGCCTTCAAATTCAGTCAAATAGCACTTTTCACTCAGATTTCATGAAAACCCCACTTTTTTACCCTTTTAAAATCCAAACACTCACTCACACACATATATACTCACAATTTGAACAATACACACATTTTTTTCTCAAAAAGCAAAAACCCCACAAGAACATTCACAACATTCCAAAATCAAACATTGAAATCACCAAGCATGGGTTTTGGCCATAGCATATATTTTTCCTCAATTTCTCAATCAACAGAAAACCCTAATTTCTAACCATATCAAAACAAATTCACAAATAACAATCAATTCCCAATCAGGTCCTCAAGTCCGCTACCTAAAGGCCACCTCAAGTCCGCTACCTAGGTTGGGATTTCAAGAGCCCAACTTCATCTTTTCAGATGATTTCATTTTTATCAATATTAACTACAGATCTACACTAATTAACATTAACAAAGCTAGATCTACGAGATTAGAGGTTTGTACCTCCGGATCTGTCAAGATCCAACGATATCCGGCAAAGCCCAACAAGATCTCTCAAGCTTTTCTCCAAGAAAGTCACTCTCAAGCTTGATAACTTCCAAGATCCTCGAGCCCACTCAAGATCTTCAAGATCTGTCGAAGATATCAACCACCAAGTGCAAGATCGAGCCCAAGATGTTCACCCAAGCTTTTCTTCCTTCCTTTTTCCTTTCCAAAATTTCGGATCTCCCTCTCTCTCTCCTTTCCTTGGTTCGGCTGAAGTGAGGAGGTGAAGATCAAGTCACAAAATCATCATCAACTCTTCACAACTCAAGTTATTTGTAGGAAGAAAAGAAAATGGAAGATCAACCCACTTACCTCTTGTTTTCTTCCAAGAACTTCAGCCCAAACCTCCTTCTCTCTCTCCTCTTCCTCATCTGCTAGGGATGATGAAGATGATGGTGGTGTGTGGTGTTTGAAGTTTCAAGAAGAATGGATGAAGGTGGAAGAAAAGTTGAAGACAAACTCTCTCTCTCCTTTCTCTCTCGGCAGCAGCTCTCTCTTTCTCACTGGTTTGGCAGCTGAAAATGGAAGCTTGGTGTTGCAAGAAGTCAAGGCTTTAAAGCCACAAAAAGTGCTTTTCCCTGATTTAAGGGAAAAAGTGCTTTTTGGTTACTTTTTGTCGCGTCACACGCGACAGTCTAACTTATACTGGTTTCTTTCATCCTGACACTGTCTCACCTTAATAATATTTCCAAAATATCACTACATATGCTCGATTTCAAGTCCAAGTCACTATTCACGCGTCGGAACAATTTTTAACGCTAAAATTTGGCCAAAACCACACACCGGCAAACAATTCGTATAAAATTCTCTAAATTGAGAAATAATCACTTTAAACATATTTTCACTAATATTTCAATAAATAAACTCAATATAAATACTATTAGGCATTTTAGAAATAAATTTGAATTTTTGAGGCCCTCACAACACATAAAGGAATCAATGAAACACTTGCACCCAAGTCACAAAATGCATTTGGAAATTTAAAATCACTGATAATGCAAGGGATTGAAAAATTGCCCGAATCCTTCAATTTTGGAGGGAGTTTGTTTCGAATTAATAGACTACACTCCTCCATCAATGCTATGGTTTCATAATCCTCCAATCGCCTCTTTTTGGACATAATCTCCTTAAGGAACTTGGCGTAGGATGGAATTTGAGTGATAGCATCTACAAAATGAATGTTAATACGCAATTTTTTAAAGATTTTAACAAAATTTTCAAATTCCTTATCCATTTTACTTTACTTGAGCCTTTGAGAAAATGGAATGGGAGGAATGGAAATTTTGTTTTTGAAGGATGGTCTTCATTCTCTATTACTTTTTCCTTTCCTTTTTCCCCCACACTTACCCTTTGGTCTTCACTCAAAGTCTCTTTTTCTTCACTCTTTTCTTTTCTTTCAAACTCACTACTAGAAAGGTCCTTCTAGTTACCTACCACTTCGGAGAGTAATTACTTTGCAATGTTCTCTAGGATTGACTTTGGTTTTGCTAGGTAACTCTCCTTGATTTCTAGGGTTTATAGCATTAGCAATTTGGCCGAGTTGGACTACTACATTTCTATACATGGTAGTTAGTTGGTCCATTCTCCCCTCTAGTCACTCAAACCTTTCCAAAATACCCTTAGCTAATTTTTTCATTGCAATCTCCTATCCCGATTTAGTGTCCATAGATTGTTGCCTTGGTTAAAAACCCGGTGGATTAATAGGTTTTTGTTGGTTATTTTGATCTTTCTACCCAAAATTTGGATGATTCCTCTACCCTTGGTTATACGTATTGGAATAAGGGTTATTTTGGGTTGATCAAGTGAAGTTGTTGACATATTGTACCTGTTCAAAATTCACACAATTAGTATCATCATGATTTCCTCCACATATCGTACAACATGCAATATGAACATTAGAATTTGAACTTGAGCCAATCTCACCTTGCTTATTTAGCATTTTTACCATGTTATCCATCTTTGCATTTAACATGCTAATAGCATTTAATTCATACATACCAGCATGTCTTTACGTGTTACCTCTCTCATCGGCCCATTGATAATTGTTGGCTGCTATTTCTTCTCTCAAGCGTTGAGCTTTTTCGGCCGATTTTCCTCTAAGTGCTCCTCCGGCAGCTGCTTCAATATGAGTTTTAATAGGATATGTCAAACCATTATAGAAGGTTTGTACGATTAGCCAATCAGGAAGTTTATGGTGAGGACATTTCCGTTGCAAATTCTTGAATCTTTCCCACGCTTCGTATAATGATTCTGTGACGACCCCACCTTCCCCAAAGGCGAACCAAAGGGGTCAGCGGACCGCCTGCCTAGCTCTCGCCAGGACTCACACACTCACTTGTTCAATAATACTTAACCACTAAAACCCTGAATACAATACAGAAGAGTACAATGTCTTAAGGATACATAACATCCCAAATACTATTCGATAAATACATGATTCCATTATACAAAAGTCCACAAAAAGGGCAATAACCACAATTCTCCAAAATACATAACAAAACATATGAAGGCCCTAATCTCAAGAGTTGGCATCACCACTTGGTAGCTCATTTCCTGCTAAGGAAAACAAATGGAAAGGGTGAGCTAAAAAGCCCGTGAGTTCCCAAAAACATGCAAGCCACTTAACACACAATAATATCACTTTGAAAGAATACTTGAAATATAAGCAGGATAGAAAAGCAATTAACAATACAATGTAGGGATCTGGGGCCCTCGGGGCCAAATTCCGAATCTTGTCCACGATCCGAACGGTGGTTGACACTCAGTCAACTGTCACTATTACCATGTAGCACTTCACTTTCTCCTTACTCCTCAAACCCCACACCCTTACGCCATAAACACTTTTCACTTCACTTAAAACATTTCACTTTGAAACACTTCACTTTAAACACTTCACTTTATTGAGGTACTCTCCGGTAGGGACGAGTCCATCACAAGTCAGTGCTTTTCATTTCACTTCTGGGTTGTTGCTCTTATGGGCTGGTTCAAAACCAAGTTCAGAGCATAAATCACTGTGCTGAGTCCTTGTGCTTGGTGACATTTTCAATAACCTATGGCTCGACCCTTTCTCCTCGGCCTAGGCCTAGCCCGGCTCAGTCGAGGGTTAGCCTATAGGTCTCGGGATTTCACGACCTTCCAAACACATACAATCACTATAATACACTTTACAATCAAGCACTTCAAGTCACTTTTCGCAATCCGTTTACTCAAGCGGGTAGGTGCGGTAAAAGTACACACCATCCCATTCGAGGGTTCAAAGTCAATTCTCACATAACAATCACTTCAATACATTCATTTACAACATTTGCGTAAACCGTAACAAGCATGGAAACTCACGGTAGGGTTGGCTTCCGCATAGGTTCAAAGTCCGCGGTCTTACACTCCCTAAAATAGTGAAAACAAGCAATAAGGTTCACTTCAATCTTTTCCATTTACTATCTGGTTCAATCTCACTTTTAGTTTCAAATGATAACCTTTTCCAAAACTTACTCAAGGAAAAGTATTCATATCATCTAGCTCAATCTCCAAATAAATTCCTTTGGAAAATCACTTCACCCTTTTTAAAAGAAAACATCTCGTCGACATACTCATTGGCACTACAAGCACGTTCACCTTCAATCAAAACTTCCATTTTAACTCAAAACATTTTGTACCAAGTCATTGTATCCAAAAATCCCTAGATTTTAGTCAAAATATAATAAAACCTTCAAATTTAGTCAAATAGCACTTTTCACTCAGGTTTCATGAAAACTACACTTTTTACCCTTTTAAAAATTCAAACACTCACTCATCCACATATACACTCACAATTTGAACAATATACCCATTTTTTTCTCAACAGGCAAAATCCCACGAGAACATTCACAACATTCAAAATCAAACTTTGAAATCACCAAGCATGGGTTTTGGCCATAACACACATTTTCCTTCAATTTCTCAATCAACTGAAAACCCTAATTTCTAACCATATCAAAACAAATTCACAAATAACAATCAATTCCCAATCAGGTCCTCAAGTCCGCTACCTAGGTTGGGAATCCAAGAGCCCAACTTCATCTTTTCAGATGATTTCATTTTTATCATTATTAACTACAGATCTACACTAATTAACATTAATAAAACTAGATCTACAAGATTCGAGGTTTATACCTCCGGATCTGTCAAGATCCAATGATATCCGGCCAAGCCCAACAAGATCACTCAACTTTTTCTCCAAGAAAATCACTCCCCAAGCTTGATAACCTCCAAGATCCTCAAGCCCACTCAAGATCTTCAAGTTTTGTCGAAGAAATCAACCTCCAAGTGCAAGATCAAGCCCCAAGATGTTCACCCAAGCTTTTCCTCCTTTCTTTTTTTCCTTTCAAATTTTCGGATCTCCCTCTCTCTCTCCTTCCTTGGTTCGGCTGAAGTGGGGGGTGAAGATCAAGCCATAAAATCATCATCAACTCATCACAACTCAAATTATTTTGTAGGAAGAAAGAAAAATGGAGATCAACCCACTTACCTCTTGTTTTCTCCAAGAACTTCAGCCCACAACTCCTTCTCTCTCTCCTCTTCCTCGGCTGCTAGGATGGTGAAGATGATGGTGGGTGTTGGTGTTTTAAGTTTCAAGAAGAAAGGATGAAGATTGGAAGAATTTTTGGAGACAAACTCTCTCTTTCTCTCCTTTCTCTCTCTCGGCAGCAGCTCTCTCTCTCTCACTGTTTTGGGCAGCTGAAAAATGAAGCTTGGTGTTGCAAGAAGTCAAGGCTTTAAAGCCTCAAAAAGTGCCTTTCCTTAATTTAAGGGAAAAATGTGCTTTTTGTACTTTTTGTCGCGTCACACGCGACAGTCTAACTTACACTGGTTTCATTCATCCCGACACTATCTCACCGTAATAATATTTCCAAAATATCACTACATATGCTCGATTTCAAGTCCAAGTCACTATTCAGCGTGAACAATTTTAGCAGCTAAAATTTGGCCAAAACCACCACCAGGCAAACAATTAGTATAAAATTCTCTAAATTGAGAAATAATCACCTTAAACATATTTTCACTAATATTTCAATAAATAAACTCAATATAAATATTATTAGACATTTTAGAAATAAAAGTTGAATTTTTGAGGCCCTCACATCCTCCCCTCCTTAAGAGAATTTTGTCCTCAAAATTTCTTACCTTTCTCGGTAAATAACTCGGGATGACTCTTCTTCATCTCTTCCTCCAATTCCCATGTGGCTTCCTCAATAGCGTGATTCCTCCAAAGAACTTTGACCAATGGGATCTTCTTATTCCTCAAGTCTTTCACTTCTCTCAGCCGATTCTTACAGTTAATCTCTTCATGGGACAAGGATTCATCCACTTCAATCTCTCTAAAGGCAACACATGGCTTGGGTCGGATGGTACTTCTTAAGCATGGACCGTGGAAAACATTGTGAATCTTTGACATGCTTGAGGGTAAATCCAACTGGTATGCTACTTTGCCTACTCGTTTGAGAATCTCAAATGGTCCTACATATCGTGGTTTCAATTTCTTCCCCTTTTTGGATACCACTCCTCCTTTCATTGGCTTAACCACGAAATACTTTGTCCCTACATGAACTCCAAGTCCTTTCTTGGTTCTCCGGCATAACTCTTACATGGACTTTGAGCCATTTGGAGTCTTTCTCGAACTAGCTTCACTTTCTCAAAAGCTTCCTCAACCCAAGGAATAGTGGTTGGATCCAAAATTTTCTTTTCTCCTACTTCATCCCAATGAATAGGTGATCTACACCTCTCTCCCATAAAGTGCTTCGCAAGGAGCCATCGGGAATTGAAACATGGTAACTATTGTTGTAGCAAATTCAACTAGTGGCATGTGTTGACTCCAACTTCCTCCAAAATCCAATATACATAACCTCAACATGTCTTCCAAGGTTTGGATTGTCCTTTGGTTGTCCATCCGTTTGAGGATGATAGGCGGCTCAAACTAACCTTAGTCCCCAAATTCTCTTGTAACTTTTGCCAAAATCGAGATATGAACCTTGGGTCTCTATCGGAGACGATACTCACAGGTACTCCATGTAATCTAACAATTTCATCCAAGTACAATCGAGCTAACTTCTCCTGGACATTTCATACTTACGGTAGAAAATGGCGGTTTAGTAAGTCGATCCTATCACCCAAAGCGCATCATCTCCTTTTGACTCCTAGGCAACGGTCACAAAATCCATAGTTATATGATCCCATTTCCATTGGTATCTCTAGGGTTGCAAAAGTCACGAAGGTTTCGGTGCTCCATTTAACTTGTTGGCTACGAGGCAGTCACGAACAAATCGGCCACATCTCTCTTCATTCCATCCCACCAATACATCCTTTTCAAGTCTTGGTACATTTTATTATTCTGGATGGTTGTATACTTAAAGCGATGTGCCTCTTCCAAAATTTCTTTCCTCAACTCTTCATTGTGCGGAACAACAATTGATTTTGAAACCTCAAAATTCCTCAACTTAAGTCTAGGGTTTCTCCTTTATTCACTTTTCCAATCCATTTTTGCACCATGGAATCTCCTTTTGAGCCTCTTTAATGGTTCTAGAATAGAGATCTCAACACTATATTTCCAAAGATGACTTCTGTTTCTCAAATGAGGGTTTCCATTCCCCAACCTTTTCTAACATTTCCCACTCTTTTACCATCAAGCCTGCTATTTGAGCCTTTCGGCTTAAGGCATCAGCTACCTTGTTGGCCTTTCCGGTGATAACTTATGGTGCAATCATAGTCCTCAAGGAATTCTACTCATAGCTTCTCGCCTTAGATTCAATTCCTTTTGAGAGAACAAATACTTGAGACTTTTGTGATCGTAAAACCTCAAATGTCACCCATACAAGTAATGTCTCCACTTTTGATTACAAAAAAATGGCTATGACAACTCAAATCATGTGTTGGATAGTTTTGCTCATGAGGCTTTAATTTCCTAGAAGCATAGGCAATAACTCTTCCATTTTGCATCAGGACACATCCTAATCCTTCTTTTGAGGCGTCTGAATAAACTACAAACCCATCTTTTCCATTTGGCAAAGTCAACCAGTTTTGTTGTTAGCAACGCTTCTTTAACTCTTGGAAACTAGCCTCACACTTTGGATTCAAACAAACTTAACATGCTTTTAGTCAAATCCATTCGGTGTATAATCTTGAGAAATCTGAATGAATCGGCGGTAATATCACATAAGCCCAGAAACTTCTAACCTCAGTAGGATTTCTAGGTTGCTTCCATTGAGTCACTGTCTCCACTTTGGAGGGATCTACAGCAATTCCATCCTTAGAAATTTTATGCCCTAAAAAGGACACTTCCTCTAACCAAAACTCACACTTGTTGAACTTAGCATACAATTGATGTTCTCTTAAAGTTTGGAGCACTATTCTCAAGTGTTGAGCATGATCTTCTCGGGTCTTTGAATATACCAAAATGTCATCTATGAATACAACCACAAATTGGTCCAAATAGGGTTTAAAGACCCGTTGCATCAAATCCATAAATGCCGCTGGAGCATTGGTCAATCCAAAGGGCATTACTACAAACTCAAAATGTCCGTACCTCGAGTTAAGCGTCCTGACGCGTCTTCCTTTCTAATCCTCAATTGGTAGTACCCTTGCCTAAGGTCTAATTTAGAAAAGACCACTGATCCTTGCAATTGGTCAAATAGTTCATCAATGAGCGGCAAAGGATATTTGTTCTTTATTGTCACATCGTTAAGCCCTCGATAGTCAATGCACAACCTCAAACTTCCATCCTTTTTCTTAACAAGAATGCAGGTGCTCCCCAAGGTGAGTCACTCTCTCGATAAAACCCGTTCCAATAAATCTTGTAATTGGACCTTTAATTCCTTAAGTTCAGCTGGAGCCATTCGATAGGTCTTAGAAATTGGAGCTGTCCCTGGCAGCAAATCAATCTTAAATTCCACCATTCGTTCAGGAGGTAGATTTTCTAATTCCTCGGGAAAGACATCGGGAAAATCCTTCACAATCGGCACTTCCTCTAACTTCATTTTATCACTAGGAGGATTTATCAAAAAGGCCAAATACCCTTGAACCCCTTTACTTAACAATTTTCTCGCTTTAATCCCGAGAAATGAGGCGGAGGATGGCTAATCTCCCTTTTACGTCTAACCTCAGGGTAGCCTCTCCAAGAATAGAAAACTCCACGGTCTTTTGCCACAATCCAATTTAGCATGATGACGGGCTAGAGAATCCATCCCATGATAACATCATACCCCTTGATGTCTAGACTAATCAAGTCCACCACTAGCTTCCTTTCTCCTATCCAAATATCACAATTCTTGTATACCCAACTAGTAATTAAACTTTGTTTCCCGTGGGTGTCTTAACTTCAAATCATAGGGTAATCTAGTAGGCTTTATGTCTACTCCATTCAAAAGGAAGGATTCACAAAGAATGTGATGCACGGGATCAATCAAAATCTTAGCTAGCGATGAAAGATTGGGATGGTACCTTCAACCACTTGGTAGGGTGGGGAACTTTGTTGGTCGATGGCGTGAACCAGCTGGTACTCTTGGTCGATTCCACTGCGGCACTAGCTTGTTGGCAGTGGGTTTGCTTATGGGGTTGGGTCATACCTCCTCAGCTTGGGCCATGGGACAAGCGAGATAAGCGATACTCGTACTACCACACTTAAGACATGCTCCACTCTTTCTCCAACATTCATTCTCTGTGTGGTTTGGCTTCCCACCACAAGACATTGCTAGGGTAGAGACTTGACTTCCTTGGGAACCTCCCTTGATGGTCCTCTTCCTCTCGCCTCCCTCTAGATACTCCTCTCCTCTTGAGTATGCCCTCTCAAATTTGATCCCCTAGGCAGAACTAGGGGTTGTTCTACCCTCCTCTTCCAAACTTAGGAGTTGGAACATTCATGTCCATTGGTCCCTGGCGCCACTAGGTGCATTCCTTTTTCTTGCATTAAAATTCCTTACTTGAGCTTTGGCTCCTTCAATCCTCTGAGCCTCTCCCATTCTAAAACTATTAACGAGCGACTGCTAAGATTTCTTGGAGCTCTACATTCAATCCTGGACAAACCTTCTTACCCTCCTTTGCTCGGTGGCCACCAACTTCGAGGGGCAAATCTTGTGATTTAGTAAGCGTGCTTCATACTCCGTCACACTCGTAAGCCTTGTTTACACCTAATAAAATCGTCCTCCCTTTTCTCTTGCACTATTGGAGGAAGAAACTTGGCATTGAACTCTCGGTAAAATTTACCCAGTCTAGGGTATTCTCTCTTTCCACTTGGTTCTATCATGGCCCACCAAGAGCGGGCAGCTCAAGTGGAATGTGGCAAGGTTATTTGCCTCTCTCGATATAGTCTAGAGCAGCAAAAATATCAAGAAATCCTTTCTAACCAACCTCGGCAACCGGGTTAGGTTCACCACAGAATTTTGGGGTTAAATCTTTGAAATCTCTCAAGTGCTCGGTCCTCACCAACTCCAAGCGTTACCAAGGTGTTGCTGGGTCAGGCCTCGTTGTCCAGCCATACGATCTAAAATCTCAGTCATGGGTTCATAGCCATAGCCATTGCTCTACAAAGTTAACCCCAGCCTTGATTTTGATCAGTGATAGATTCTGGTCATTTCCCATATTTTGGCAGAAGCCCAATTCCGCCCCGACCTGCGTCCTCTCTACCGTCCATAGTTCTCTAGAGGCCATCAAATTATCATAAACACGAGGAAAAGTAACAACACAATTAGAACAATTGCTCTAGAAAATAGACAAAACACTTTCATAATTACATTTCATTTCAATACAATTGCCAAGGTACATCAGGTCAAGCATGCTTTTGTCAAAAGATACACATTGGTATATCAAGTTCTCAAGTACACTTAAACAAAATATGGTGGCAGCAAGTCAGCAAGCATGCACTTTACAAAAGTTGGGAACCCACTCTACAGGCTTACTCCCCACAAAAGATAACAAAAGCCCTAAGGTCAAGTCAAGCTAATCCATCAGGTCTGATACGAAGAAGTCTCCGTAGACTCATCCTCAGAGGGATCAGACATCAAGTACTGTGGATCTCCCTCAGCCATGATAGCATCTCCAACAGACTCAATCGGAGGCTCTCCTCCCAAATCAGCATCAACATGAGGTGGTCAGCCGAGAATCTCTTCTACCGGTTGGCCTCAATCCCTCCAATCAAGGCCTCACAACCGGCTGCAATATCCTCGGCTCTCTCTCGAGCCATCCTCCACGATCCTAGCGGCTGCTTCGTTAAGCAGAACCTCAGCCTCAAGCTCTCCAATCCCTAGCCGAGTCAGTGCAGGCCCGCGGTGGTAAGCCTCTCAATCTCCTCCGGCTCACGGTGATCCTAGTCAACCTCTTCCTCTCTCGGTGGGCGAGCAAGCACCACGTCGGGATAGGCGTGGGTCTCCAACACCCACAAGCAGCGCGACTGAAATGCTGGATCCCTAGGGTTATAAGCTGCAGGCACCCCTAGAACCCAAGCGATAAGACGGGGTGAGGCATTGGTCAGCTGGGGCCCATCACTCCCTCGGGCTCCATAACCTACAAGAAAGAATCCTCGTTAATACTGGATTCTAACTTAAGATCAACAATACTTATTCATGAACACATAACCCTAACTTCACTTTTGCTCCTAACCCACTAGACTCTTAACATTTCACTAACTCCCACTATGCCCAGACTATTCAAACCTGGGTTCACGATACCACACAACACCCCAGTCTTCCCCAGAAAGCGACCAAGGTCGTGGGACCCCTTGCCTAGCTCTCATGGGGACTACACTACTTTGTTCAATAATACTTAACCACTAAAACCACGAATACAATCTGAGAAGAATTTTAATGTCTTGGATACATAACATCCCAAATACTATTAGATAAATACATGATTCCATTATACAAAGTCCACAAAGGGCAATAACCAATTCTCCAAATACATAACAAAACATATGAGCCTAATCTCAAGGTTGGCATCACCACTTGGTAGCTCATTTCACCTAAGGAAAACAAATGGAAAGGGTGAGCTAAAAAAGCAGTGAGTTCCCAAAAACATGCAAGTAACAGCACAAATAATATCACTTTGAAAGAATACTTGAAATATAAGCGGATAGAAAAGCAATTAACAATACAATGTAGGATGGGGCCTCGGGCCAAATTCCGAATCTTGTCCACGATCCCGCGAACCCGGTGGATTGACACTCCGTCAAGCTGTCACTATTACCATGTAGCACTTCACTTTCTCCTTATCCTCAAACCCAGCAGTTGTCAAATACTTTCCTTTCACTTAAAACATTTCACTTTGAAACACTTCACTTTAAACACTTCACTTTATGAGTACTTTCAGGTAGGGAACCCGAGTCCATCACGCAAGTCAGTACTTTTCATTTCACTTCTTGGGTTGTTGCTCTTATGGAGGCGGTTCAAAACCAAGTTCGAGCATAAATCAGCAGTGCGAGTCTTGTGCTTGGTGACATTTTCAATAACCCTATGGCTCTTTCTCCTCCCTCGGCCTAGCCCCTGTGACTCAGTGAAGGGTTAACCTATGGTCTCCAGGGATTCGACCTTCCAAACACCACCTTAATCCCACTATAATACACTTTACAATCAAACCTTCAAGTCACTTTCATAATCCGTTTACTCAAAAGCGGGTAGGTGCGATTAAAATTTCATCCCATTCGAGGGTTCAAAGTCAATTCTCACATAACAATCACTTCAATACATTCTTTACAACATTTGCAAATTAAACCGCGTATTAAGCATGGAAACTCACCCGAGTAGGGTTAGGCTTGCGTGGAGTTCAAAGTCTGCGGTCTTACCTCAAAATAATTGAAAACAATGACCAAGGTTCCTTTCAATCTTTTCCATTTACTAATACAGTTCAATCTCTTTTTAGTTTCAAATGATAACCTTTTCCAAAACTTACTCCAAGGAAAAGTATTCATATCATCTAGCTCAATCTCCAAATAAATTCCTTTGGAAAATCGCTTCACCCGCTAGCAATACGTAACC